>JAWNZC010000324.1:130000-732500 GCA_035771165.1 Paragorgia papillata | reverse complement strand
TAACGTGGCTTAGTGCG
Source organism: Paragorgia papillata (assembly GCA_035771165.1). Classification (NCBI taxonomy): domain Eukaryota; kingdom Metazoa; phylum Cnidaria; class Anthozoa; order Scleralcyonacea; family Coralliidae; genus Paragorgia; species Paragorgia papillata. The sequence continues at coordinate 732,483 of JAWNZC010000324.1, read as the reverse complement.
CATGTTCGGCTGATAGCCTGACACGTTTCACGTTTTCGAAGATATTTTCAAAGAAGTTCAGCTTTGTCAGGAAATTCACGGTAAGAACAATTCATAAATATGTCTTTACTTTCACGGGGAAGTATTCATCAAGGCCATGAACGTTTCAGTGGCGATTCTCGAGGAAAGCAGTGCTCTTTCAGGAGTTTATCAGCGCTGTTGACAGCACAATAATGATACCCAAACATACAAATTGATAGATGTGGAACTGCTGACTGTGTAGTCTAACATTCAGAACACTATCATCTTGCAAACTATTAATCATGTTATTGTTCCTGTTATTTTTAAAGGAAAATATATTTTCTATTTGTTTTGTCCCATTGATCTATCTGCATACCTTGAAGCAACATGACTCTGCACTGCACCACTCCTGTTCGTGGCTGCCAGGCCCTGGTGTTGACCTACTGTACTATACTATAAGTATAAAATCAGAGTATATCCAGAATTTTTCAGTAGCATATTAGGACTCCATTTGGTCCTTCAGGCAGCACTTTCCTTGCTATAGTAACTTCTAGTTTTAAAATGTAGTTTACATCACGGAATCTTCTCAATAGCAAACGTAATTTTGAAATGTGTTTTGTTTGAAGATATTTCGTTTTAAACGAACACAGATAAACAATTTAACGATCTTACCATTAATAATTTCCATTCTAACCATTTTGTAGCCGTTTTTGTTTTCTGTAGAGCTTATTGCTTCGCCTAACTGTTCAATTTCTTCTGTCGTTTGCCCACTCCATTTATAATTTCGGCGCCATTGTTGTTTAACAGAACAACCGCTGGCTCTACTGATCATACTACGCACTACTGTGACATACTACGCATTCTGTGATTGGTCAATTTAGTTAAGAGAAGGCTTGTCTTTGGCTTATCGCCAGAGGTTTCTATTAGCGGATAGTAACTCCTGCGATAGCCAATGAAATTCAAGGATTTGTAATAGAAACTTGTAAATTTATACTAAAAGCTGGTAGTCAACGAGGCGAATTTAGTATCAACTATAAACAACTTTTCTTTAATGTAAGAAAGCCTAGTTTTCAAACATTGTTCTCAGATAGTTTAATTTACCTTTTTATTTGTAGAAGTCTCCCCATACGAAATGTAGAGTAGTTCGATGGCATATGGTAAACAATCGCTCACATGCAAAACACGAGATTGTAAATTACTTTGCTTCAAATTTGGTGTAGATGTACTCCGTAGACATGATAAGCGAATTCATTTTCTCATTCGAAAATGTCAAACTGAATAATTTTCCATTACTTTCAACCCAATGTTTTCTTCACTCGCGTAAAAAAATTTAGCGGACGCCATGTTTGATTTATTTGGCTTAGTTTCCAGGTTTTGCTTGTAGTGTGAAATGTCGTGGCTTCTGATTGGTGAGAATAGGATTATTCCAGTTATAAGAAGGTTTGTTATTGGATAATGCTACCATATAGTGTTCTATCACCAATAGATCGTTTTCATCTGACGTCACGGCGGCCATATTGGTGTACCAAAACAATGAAATGGCGGCCATATTGGTGTACGGTATGGGAATTAGCCCTTTCTTATTCAAATATTTCGTATTGTTTCACCACCCCAATGGGGCCACCGATCACGTGAGTGAAAACGATCTATAGACCACTAGTATCTCGACCAATCAGAAAGCCGGATTTGTAATTGTGCACTAGTTGGTTGATACTAAAATTAAATAGTCAACGAGGCACATAGACAACGATGATGAGTTGTCTGATTGTTTTGTCACATCTCATGATGACAATCTGAGGCGTTCGTCGCCAAAGACGTACCAAGAAAATGAAATCACTAGTTGAAATCGTCGCAACGGAAGAAGCTGACAGAAATCAAATTGTATAGTCACAAATATTATTGCCCAACAGACAGCTGTAGTAAAATATTTTCAATATTTTTTTATGTATGTGTGTGTTATGGTTCTGTTCAAAAACAGTCTGCTATTGTCAGTTAATATTTCAGACTAGAAATCACCAGTTACACTGCGTGAAGAAACGCATAGTATAAATAGTTGTATCCTGTTATTGTGTATCTAACATTTTTGAAGAGTTGAGTTTTCTTTTTTTTTATAGTCTTACAATGATCTTAAAGTGAGGTTGGAGCCCGTGATTATGGTAAGCATGGTGTGACTTGATAATATTCAAGTTATGTAACAAGACAGACAAAATGATAATATTTTGACTCTATTGAAAGTCATTATTTCCCAGGAGAGAGACCTCTGCAAACATCCGACACTTTGTTTGATGTTGCCACCGTGTCTATGATCTTGGACGTGTCAAACCAGTTTTGAAAACAGGTTTGGTGCAACACACGCATTCTGATTGGCTACTGAACGTGCTTACGCAATGACCAACGAGTTGTTTACGTGGTGGCGCTTGGTGGCGCTAGTTGAGCTTCTGTAACCCTGTTTTTATCTCTATTTACTATTCAAAACATTATTTCCGTAAATAAATAAGAATACTTTGTCACAGAGTCAGTGTAAAGTTGTTTACAGTGCTTGTGAAGTTGCAAGACGACTCACAGAACTGGTGAAACACTCGGCTGTCGCTTCGTGATGTTCATGCATATCTCGTGTTTCTGAACTTCATTGTCAAGGTAACTTCGCGCATGCGTGAGAGGAAAAGTGTCGGATGTATGCAGATGTCTTTTTCCTGTATATAGACCTCTGCCAGCAGGGAAAGTCATTATCAGACCATTAGTTTTATAGTGAAAGAGAGTGACCTATAGTTTGTTCAAGACCTTATTCTCATACAGGCGTAAAAACGCACAACTTGTTCACGGTTGTCAACAGGCGTGAACAATGTTGTGCTGCTCGCCGTGAACAATGTTGTGCTGCTCGCTGTGAACAAGTTGTCAACAAGTTGTTCACTTATGGTTCGAACAACTTGTTCACGGATAAATCAACAGTCATGAACAAGTTGTTCCAACAGCACATTTTTATAGCCAACAACGTTGTTCGCACATGATACAACATTTTGTTACAGCATGACGAAGTAACAACGATGAACAACAATATTACAACAATGGTGAACATGGTTGATGTATCAATACGTTCTTCGGTTGTTCCAACATGCGTGAACAACGGTTGTTGTTTCATCAAGCTGTAACAACTTGTTGAAACAATGATGAACAATGTTGTTCATTTATCAATGTTGTTCACATATGTCAACAAGTTGTTACAGCATTGTTCAGGCAACAATGCTGTAACAACTTGCGAGATTTTTACGCGTGTAGTTGAATGTGTAAATGCATGGCAAAATTCTATTACCTTAAGTTGGCACTGGCTTTAAGATCTTCATTAAGGTTTCCAGGGTCATTTTAGTAAAGCGCTTTCGAATGAAATAGATATTGTTAGAAAGCTATTAATTTGTAGAATACAATGTTGTATTTAACTAATAAATTTCCGATAAACACAAACCAATAATAGTTGTGATTTTATTAAGTAAAACCAGAGGTCTTTACTCAGGGCGACTCAAGTACAACCCAATGGTGCACATTGCTGTACAGTTTTTTTATCTCTATATTTGTCATTTTGTCATAACATAACTACATAAGATAACTTGGTGGAATTGCATTGACAACTTTGCCACAGCAAGAGGCATGGTTATTTACTATTTAATTAAAAAATAAATGTGTAAAGAATCTGTGTCTATTGCAATTAATATTAAATTTTTGGATTTCCCAGCTTTCTTCGCAGACAACTCTGTGGGCTCTGATTGGGAAGAGGCGGGAAGAACTTGTATGGAGTGGGCAAACTTGGGAGGAGTGGGCAAATTCGGGTGGAGTGGGCAAATTTGGGTGGAGTGGGCAAACTCGAGTGGAGTGGACAAACGTGGGTGGAGTGGGTAGACTTGGAGTGGGCAAGAGAGTGTTACTTGGGCCACAAACTGCACAGAGTTGCCTGTGGAGTAGGCTAAAGGTTGTCATCTCAATAACGAGGCCGAGCACTTCACTTGCGATAGTAACTTTTAGTTTATCTATTGCCTGGTTTCGATTTTACGACTTATTTTGTCCGAATGTTGGTCGAAAAACAGCATTTTCAACTTTGGTTACAACTTTGAATAAGACGATGGCAGGCCTTCCTTTCGCCCCTGCCCCAACTGGAACGTCGATAACACAGCATTGTGTCCCGAATTTTCCATGTTCGTATTGATGCACCTACACAATTGCCTGATTGGCGCCATTAGTAATGTACCAAATCGACATTTTGCGAGGTTTATTTATGACCCCGACGAATAATGAGTTACTCGATCCAGTCTTCTTTTTGGGATGAGTGGTCCAAATATGTATATTGTTGTCATCTCACGTTGTGGCTGTCGTATTGGTGTACCGAAACAATGAAATGTCGGCCATATGTTGTACCATCTTTATCCTATGGCAAGTTTTCTCTCTATGGACCTGAGTTTACATATTTAGAATATTTAGGAACTCTCCATCAAAATTATAATTTATCTTCTTTTTGCAAAAATTTCATCTTCAATAACCTTTTCTGGCTTAAAGTTGTCGATTTTTAAGATTGACCGCGAAAGAAAATGGGTCTAGTTACCGGAAGTGACGGCAGATCAGGAACTCGATCGGTTTGAATGGAGAGACCATATAGTCCCTAGAAATAAATTATCTGGAAACGCGGCCAAAGTCTTTGTTCTAGGTTTTTGTTCACGTTTGTGCACCTTCTTTCACCTTAACGCTTGCTGAACACCTTGTATTTTGGTTATAATGAAGCAATCAATCAATCAATAGCATCGTTGCTTTATAAATATTAATGAACGTAAAACAAAAGATTGTGCACCTTATTTGCCACCCTCAACCTAAATTGTAGCTCATTGGTAACCGCTTTGTTGTTCGCCGCGTCTCAGACAATAGGGACCTCTTAAGATCTACGACGGCAACTTCAACGACGGCGTCCTCCAAATAAAATAATTCTAGTTGTAAAACAAAGAGAATGAATAATTTGTAATCCCAAGAGTAATCCCAACACCGTCCTCGTTCTTCATGCAACGCCACTTAGAGCATTTTCACGTCTTCACGACGACGTCAACGGCCAAAAGATGAGAACTGTTGCTTGAGATTGACTTCAATACGGACACTACAATCATTTTAGCAACACTGGGGCGTTTTGGAAGTCACTAAACTAGCTTCAAATATCAAATATAATACTCAGTTAACCGTGACTTCTTTAAATTGTAAAACTTAACTTGCCGTTTTAACCGCCGTCGCGTCCTAGCATCTTAAGGTCCCTAATATAATTCTAGGGACTATGGAGCGACCAAATACCCTGCATGAGGTTTGCATTGTTTTTAAAACAACTTGGACGATATAGCAAACTTACTGCGTGTTTTCACTATATAAACCCTGTTATATGATATGTTACATGATAATTTTGCCGTAAAGACCTCCCACTCGGTGAATAACTTTTTAGTAAACTCCCCCAGCTCCATATAGGTACTTTAAATTTCAATCGTATCTATATTTATGTCTAATACTGACAGTGGTTGCATTGATGTACTAAACCAGCGCTTATATATTACTCACGGGATGATTAAAACACATTTCTTTCTTCCTAGGAGCTGGAGAGACAACAGAATATTCTGGTCATTTGCCATCAGGTAAGTGATTTTACTGCTTTCGGCCTGTTGACTAAGGTCTTCATCAGAGCAATAACAACAAGCTGTTGGCTCACGTCATTTATAAACTAAGCAACTGATCAATTAAATCACGTAAGAATACAATGGCGTATCACGTTAATTTTATTAAGTAGAAAACAAAATCAAGAACGTTCTCCGAATAGGGCACACCACGTGCTGTTTAAAGGCTGTCCTTCCTGAGAAATAGTGTGAACTAAAAACTTATTTATATTACATTATCGCCATGAAAACTTTCAAAGAATTAATAATCAATTTATTTTTATCAGACCCGTATATTGGGTGGGGCAGGGGAGGGCATGTCCTCCTTGAATTTTATTAAGAAATAGTAAAAGAATTGCTTTCCTCTATCCCGGGATCATTCACTTTGGTGCCATTTGGCACTTTTTATTTTTTACTCTGTCTAACGCCAGACTATTTTACTCGTCAAGGGAAGACCTGTCATGGTGGGAGTTAAAAAACCTAGCAATAAAATAAAAAAAATAATTCTGCGTTTAAACCAATAACCGGTATATAACAGGTCAGTGGTCTAAACCCAGCAGCCAAAATCCAAAAAGGATCGGTACATTAACAGTAATCCCAACCCTGACCCTAATGTCGGAACTACTCTATCTTATTGGGCTCTGGCAGGTGACGTCAAAGTCGCCATGTTGGGTGGCGACTTCAAAGTACCGACGTTTAGTGGACCAAATAATGAATGGTAGTCCTTTTGTTTATATGGATTTGCCACCCAGCTTGGGAATACGTGCAAGAGCTTAATAAGATGACGTCGGATGCTAACCATACTGGTCGTTTAGTTTCTCTATTTTAAATCTTTCACCATCAAAGTTTCACTGCCCTTTGTTATTTTACTCTGGCTAACGCCAGACGATTTGGCCGTGAAAGAGTTAATTAGTTGATTAATTTTATAATGAATTTGGTGATGAATAAACACTCGAACAATAGATTACTGACTGATCACTGATACTGGGGTATTTGTGTGTTCAAAAAGCACAATATCATTGAATTTTAAGATAATCATTTACTGCATGTTCATTAGAATTTTGAAGTAGAAATATAGAAGAACCCAAAGATTCTAAAACGTTGTTATTCAAAGTCCTGAAATGTTAAGGACTGGGGGTTGATCATCCTTACTCGCAGCCAACGATGAATTACGAAGGACGCAGATTAAAGACGGATTTCCAGTCATCGCTGAAACAGGTTCGCAGCGAGCTGCGAGTACTTGTATCACATTAAAAAGAACTCAGAGCGAAAAAATAAGCACTGCCAGTTCTTTTGAATAAGATGCAAGTACTTGCTGCGAGCTGCGAGCCAGTTCCTGCGATGACTGGAAAAGACGCTTAACGTGGCCGTGTTCAGGCATATCAAAGGCGCTCTAGGCAACCGCCATACCACACAGTTCAGACCATTCACGGATCACATGCAGAGAACCCGGAGAACCCGGAGAAAACCCTTGTAGCACAGGAGAGATCAACTACAACTCAATTAAGAACAATTTAAGTCCTGTTCACTTAAATGAAATATTCATAAAAAATATTAATCATTACAAACTGCGAAATGCAGATTTTAACATGCCGCGATACAGTACAGTTAAATACGGTAAACATTCTTTAAGATATTATGGCCCTTATATATGGTCTAAATTAACCAAAGAAGATAAAGAGAAACCTAGTTTAGAATCTTTTAAAAGGAATATTAGAAAACAGGACTTAGAAAGCATACTCGATAATAACTGCAGAAATTGTATTTTATGTTCAACTTAATTTTTATTGTTATTTTATTTATATTGATTTATTTATTTTTTTATTTATCATATTGTATATAGGTGTATTTTAAGAAATATTCTTAATAGTTTTAATAGGTAAATTATTGTAAAAATAGAGAAATTTTGATCTCGTAGTATAAATCCTATTTTAGTCTAAAACTTATCAATAGTGTCCCCAATTAGCTGTATATATAGCTAAATACATTGACACTCAAATAAAGTTATTCATTCATTCATTCATTCTACTCACATGAGTTCCAAGCTCGACAACGGGGTCATTCCCAAGCGGTCACCCATCCAAGTACTAACCTCGTTTAGCCCAGCTTATCTTTTTGGTGATGGCAGCTCCACTGATCTCAGGGCAGCTCGCTAACAGCACATGCCACCCGTGCTGTGCTGTCTTCTGTTCTTTTTATATCACGTTTTATAATCCTCAGAATTCTGTAAAATTACCTCCCAAAATTGAGGAAACGGGCACACACACTTATGCACTACACCTCTCGCTATTAGCCTAAATTTATAGGAACGTTGCAACTTTCTTGTGTTTATTATTATAATCGGGCATATTGTTGTCTCTATAGGCAGTCCTCCGAGTTCTACTTGCATACTTCTTAGATCATGATTCAGGTAAGAATAGATCGTTTGCAATCACGTGGCATCCGACGCCATGTTGGTTGATTTTCATTTACTTTTCAAATCCGTGCCTAAATAAACATAGCGGTCAGCGGTTTGTCAACAGTGTTTTCGCCAGGCAAAAAATCAACCATCTATTGAGCATTAGTTTAAATTTGAATCAGTTTTCTCCGTAATGAATTGACGTAATGAATCTCTACCCGTTTAGCTTTCGTATAATCTCTCTGTTTTCGGTAAGAAGCCAAAAGATAGATAAAACTAATATAGATTGAGGTCGGCAAGAACCCGAGTTATGATTCGAATTAGGATTCGAGGTGGGATTCGAGTTAGGATTCGAGGTGGGATTCGAGTTAGGATTCGAGTTGGGATTCGAGTTGGGATTCGAGGTGGGATTCGAGTTGGGATTCGAGTTGGGATTCGAGTTAGGATTCGAGTTGGGATTCGAGTTTGGATTCGAGTTTGGATTCGAGTTTGGATTCGAGTTTGGATTCGAGTTAGGATTCGAGTTGGGATTCGAGTTGGGATTCGAGTTGGGATTCGAGTTGGGATTCGAGTTGGGATTCGAGTTGGGATTCGAGTTGGGATTCGAGTTGGGATTCGAGTTAGGATTCGAGTTATGATTCGAGTTGGGATTCGAGTTGGGATTCGGGTTAGGATTCGAGTTGGGATTCGAGTTGGGATTCGAGTTGGGATTCGAGTTGGGATTCGAGTTGGGATTCGAGTTAGGATTCGAGTTGGGATTCGAGTTGGGATTCGAGTTGGGATTCGAGTTAGGATTTGAGTTGGGATTCGACTTAGGATTCGAGTTGGGATTCAAGTTGGGATTCGACTTAGGATTCGAGTTGGGATTCGAGTTGGGACTTAGGATTCGAGTTGAGATTCGAGTTGAGATTCGAGTTGAGATTCGAGTTGGGATTCGAGTTGGGATTCGAGTTGGGATTCGAGTTGGGATTCGAGTTGAGATTCGAGTTGGGATTCGAGTTGGGATTCGAGTTGGGATTCGAGTTGAGATTCGAGTTGAGATTCGAGTTGAGATTCGAGTTGGGATTCGAGTTGGGATTCGAGTTGAGATTCGAGTTGAGATTCAAGTTGGGATTCGAGTTGAGATTCGAGTTGAGATTCGAGTTATGATTCGAGTTGAGATTCGAGTTGGGATTCGAGTTGTGATTCTACTTAGGATTCGAGTTGGGATTCGAGCTGGGATTCGAGTTGGGATTCGAGTTAGGATTCGACTTAGGATTCGAGTTGGGATTCGAGTTAAGATTCGAGTTGGGATTCGAGTTGGGATTCGAGTTAGGATCGAGTTGGGATTCGAGTTAGGATCGAGTTGGGATTCGAACTTAGGATTCGAGTTAGGATTCGAGTTAGGATTCGAGTTGGGATTCGAGTAAGTCATATTCAGAAAGTGGGATTTAATGTTGAGAAATGATATTAATTATTAATATTTTCTAATACTACTAAAATATATTATTTAATATTAATAATATTTATTATTATATTAATAATATTAATTATTATATTAATAATAATAATTATATATTATATATATATTATATATATATATATATATATATATATATATATATTATTATAAAATACTGTAAATTTATATTATTTAATTTAAACATTATTATTTACTAATTCCACATATACGGTTCAGGTTTATACAGTAATTTGAATAGTACGTGCATTTTATTCGTCGATTGCCTTGATCTATAAAAGGACAGATGCACAGATAAAAATTCGGGCAATTTCTGCAGGAATGTCGGGCAATTTTGACATGTATTGCTGTGAAATGATGAAGAAAAATTGATACGTTAAACTAAGACTGAAAAATACGTCTTAAAAATCATTTTTTAACCCAACCTTTTCGGACAAAAACCTCTGCCCCCCACCCCCCAAACAGAATTAGGCTGCTACGCCTATGGTTGTGGGGTCGGGTTCCGGCTGGAGCTCAGAGTTTTGTGAGATTAACTACTTACGATAGCTTGTACATCAAAAACACCTGAAACTGAAATACAGAGCTAGTTTAACTTATGTCGTATCTTGGCTCTGGTCTGCATGCATGTTCTCTACCAATCCAGCTAAAGCGAATGTTAGATAAATATGTATATCTAACTCTAAAAGAAATATGGCATATAAATAGCTATTTTAATTAATTTACATGTCACTTCAGAAATTGTGTAAGATCTTAAAGGGGTAAAGGACTGGGGACTAATCATCCTTACTCGCAGCCAGCGGCTGAATTACGGAGGACGCAGATTAACGTGGCTGTGTCGAGGCATATCAAATGCGCTCCAGGCAGCCGCCATACGACACAGTTCAGACCACGGATCACAGCTAAGATAAAGTTGTTGATTTTACGGAGGGGGGAAAACCGGAGAACCCGGTGAGTAACCCTCGAAGCACAGGAGAGATCAACTACAACTCTACTCACACGAGTTCCAAGCTAGACAACGGGGTCAATCCCAAGCGATCACCCATGCAAGTACTTAACCCGTCTAATCAGGCTTACCTTTTGGTGAGAGGCAGCGCCCTAACAACACACTTGATTATATTTTTTGGTTTACAGATCAATTGCCGTATATGAGAGTTCCGCTGCACACTGTGTATAAACTGACTCCTATCGCATTTGGTAAGCATTGATAGCTATTTTTTTAGTAGTAGAAACTTACTAGAATACTATTTATCTTATTGGCTACTCTACTCGATATCTAGCCGTCGGTAGATAGTGAGTGGGAAATTGAGTACCAAGGACCCGCGCGGTCGTGCAGTAAAACAACATCAACAATTCAACATGGAGGTGACGAGGAGTTGAAGATTAGCTTTACCTTGGTTTTCACACAGGAACAATGGTTATACCTTTTGTTTTTTGAAATAATCCGGAAGAATAAAGGTACACAAGTTAGTTTCTACTAAAACAATTAGATTAATATTCGCTCTCAATTTCCTTGACCAGAGAACCACGCGAATTTAACCACAGTCAAAACCGTATTGCTGGGTTGCATGTAACGTCATAGCGGCCATGTTGGTTGTTAGGTACAAAAGAATATTATCCCCGAGCCCAGGCGGAGGGCCGAAGGCCCGGAGCCCGGTGAGGGTGCTAATCTCGACGTGCGTGGAGTCCACTTTACACGCGAGATGAAAAGCTGAAAGCAATTCTGAAACCTGTTTGTATATATATATATATATATATATATATTATCAAATCCACAACCTGCGCAGTTCGAATAGCAGGGTGCTGGTAACTAACCTGTTAAATTATTCAAATTACTTAAATTTACGTCAGCAAATTATAATTTATAAGTTCGATTTATAAGTTTTTCAACGATCATATATGACGAAAGAAATATTTGCCAGAAAAAAATGGTTTCAGCTAAAATGTACATTAATATTACTATGGAAAAAGACAAAGAAAGAAGGCTAACAAGAGATGTGGCAGCGAGAAAAAGACAACAATAAATACGACTTAAAACCACTGAAAAAAGCCTAAAAATTAATACGATAAAAGACCGAAAACGATGCCGACCGAAATCAACTGAAAGAAGAAGTGAAACTGTTCAAAGCCGGTAAAGAATTTGCTCTGATGTATTCTACATAACTCGAGAGGGAACGATAAAGAAATTTTGAAACAAACGGCTTTTTACATCATGAAGAGAACTGAATGATGCCTTGTCATATTTATATGTGTCAACAACGAAAAAAGTAAGAAACCGCGAACGTCGAACGAGAAAAACAATCCGACAAGACTAGACTGAATTGGCAGTGTTTGTGGTGACAAAAGCAGAAGAAAGTTTAACGGTAGGAGATTCGTATTTACCAGTTTAGCTGAGTTAAAACGGAAGAAATCTTGAAAAAAATTAATATAAATAATATATTGTCTAGAATTGTCTTTGAACGCTAGGACGTTGACATTGTGTATTTTCTTAGCCACTGTTTATATATAATATTGACTTTGCATGTTCTTTCGGTGTGTCAATATATGACTACAGATGAACTTGCAGATGAACTTGCTAACTAATTTTCTGGGATGTTTTCTGATCTGTGTGTCATTAATACAACAAAAAAAAAAAAATTGGGGGGGGGGAGGGGGGGAGTGGGGTTAAAAAATGCATATAAAGCGGGCGAGGGGTTGTTGCGTTCATGTATTTCTAGTATTAGATGTTATTGTACCTACCAACCAACATGGCCGCTGTGTCTTTGTCCTCTAAATCTCAGGGGATTGATTGCAACTCACCAATATTATCTGAAAGCTTGCGCCCCTGGCCACATTTTTTTGTAAACAAGTCAGTAACTTTTTCCATATGTTAATTATTTCTTTTTTGTATATCTTGAACCTTTTGGTTTTCCACATAAGTCATGGTTGGTTTATTCATTGTAGGATGTCGTGTTGAAAAGATTAATATTGGCGTGGACGCTGTCGACACTCATGTCCCTCATCCCAGCAGGGTAAGAGAAGAAAATTGTTTTTTGCAATTGCCGTGAGTTCGAATTACAAATTTCTTTAACTTACTCCCAACCATGCATGACTCGAAATAATTTAAATTTAATCAAATTAAAAATGGGCTTGGCTTATTTTTAAGTAGTAGTTAAAACATGAGCAGCAGTGCTTTATCAGATTTAAAATACGAGGCGATAGCCAAGTGTTTCAGTAGATCTGATAAAGCATGTACTGCGAATGTTTTGAATAACTTCAGAAACAATCTATTTGGTAAGTCGTTAATTGACGTAGTAATTTTGAAAAATAACATTGTCTAAGCCGAGAAAATCAAAGTTAAAGTTTAGTACGTAAATCAGGAAAACCACGGACATGGTACTGATTTTATTTGTGTTTAAATCATGAATAATTATTAATCAGTTTTTGAAATAGGTTTCTCAAATCCTTAATAATCATGAATTATCGTAGCCAATCCATGAACGTATACCACATCACATGCATTTATTAAGCTGCATATTGAAATCAATGAAGAAAACACCGCAAATCGTGATGCAAATACTCGTTTGAGAAGCAAGATTAAGCACTGGTTTATCATGTTTCATCAGGGGACTCCAAACACTCGGGGCTACACCCTCGGTTTTCATTTGTTTTCTCGTGTTTGGAACCCCTAATGAAACACTCAAACTCGTGTTTGATCTATTACATAAACATCAAATGAATTTCCAACGCAGCCAAGTCTCATGGTGAAGAAGAATCAGACATGATGTAACGCTATTATGTATAGCATTGTAAAGTATAGCTTAAAACGTTTCTGTTTATGATCCAACATTTCGATACTCCGTTCTATAGTGTCTTCATCGTTGTGAGCACACCTTGTATTTGTACTCTCAATGAACCCCTGATGCCACTATCTACCAACAAGATGCAAATAGACCATTTTCATAATGACCACTAGTTTAAATATTCTTTTTTCTGCATTTAAATGAGCGGTACAGTGGATTGGTGGTGATAATTTCTGAATTATCCTACGCAATACACGTATTCATAAAAATGACTCCAATCTATATTCTTTATGTGTTTTTAAATTAGCCTTTCAAACCTCGTCAGTCTTGTGTTTATAATTGAAAATAACTTTTACAGAGGAACGAGGGCGGGAAGGCTAATTTAAATGCATATAAAAGATAATAAATTGGCGGCCATCTATATGAATACGGTGTTTGTCATGAATGGTTCACGAACGGTGACTCTTTATAACTCATTCCTGTCCGAGGGCTTCCCCAGAGGTGAATAAAATCGTCTGGCGCTAGCTAGAATAAAACACTAAGGACCGATTCGGACAAGAAAGAGTTAAACTACGTTCAAAAACGTTTATTAAGGCAGAGTAGCGTTAAACTATATCTGATTCTCCATCGGCGGCGTTGGGAAATTTATTTGTTTATATTTACTTTAGTGTATATATACATATATATATATATAGTTATGAAAACCACCACCGCTAAAAGAGCTACTCGAAAGTGATTGGAAAATCAAGACGTGATAAATAATAACTTATTATTGTTATTAATCATTACTTTTTATGAGGTAAAACAGTTCCCAATTTTATAAGACAAATATAAAATTGCTTTGTGTTACTGTCGTGAAAGAAACTTCCGCTATTTTAGTGGGCAAAAAATACAAGAATATTGATTTTTTCCTTGATGTTTTTCAGGCTAACAAGGACCATGCAAGAGAGTATTCGCCATTGAGCCAAAGTCCAAGGAGCTAAGTTATATATCTATTACTACTTTAGTGTGTCTACTATACGTCCATGTTATTCTTAAATGCCTCGCCGAAAGTCTTGCTTACCAGCTAAAGTAACAAACGACACGGACAACAGCAACACAAATCAATTCAAATCACAAGCGACTGACGGAACATTCCTGAAAAAGATTTACTTTACAAACACCGAAACTATTTTCGCTACGAAAATAAAATGAACTGTCCGAACTTTCAACATTTGGAATTTACGAAACAGAAATAACACCATGCAATCACCCTAAATTATCGACAGAGCACCTGCGTTTCAAAATGGCTAAAAAAAAGATGCGAACTTTGCTTGGCAAAAAGAAACAGCAATTGTATAATTTGATAAAGCCGTGTATTCTTCAGTCAGACATGTATACTTACTGGTCTACTACAAAGACATTGCATGTATATATCCGGTCTACCTGAAAAATGAGAAGTAGTTCTGTTGTGTATTATCGATGTGTTGATTTCAACACATTGGGTACAGGTAATCAATCAGTGAGTCACTTCGTCGATTGGTCAGTTGCTCGGTCGGTCGGTAGGTTGGTCGGTCAGTTAATCAATTTACTCAAAGTGCATGATGGTCTTCAAATAACTTTAAGGAAAACCGTAACGAATACATAGTATTTCGGAAAAATTTAGTACTGACGTTTCATTTATACTAGCCTAGTAACATCCTCAGAGTGGAATTACTTGCAGAGACTGATATTAAATAGCTAACTGATACATAAATAGACGGTGACAGAAGTGACAGGAATAATTAATGAGCATTAATAAAGAAGTGAGAACTCAGGAGTGTGCAAAGGAGAGGAAAGATGTGACAAAAACTGAAAGCCGCAAGCAAGATAATATTCAAAAGTGTCAAAGGAAAAGATCGAATGTTTTCGTTAAGAGAGGGTTTTATCGTATGAGAACATCAAATTTGGTCGAACTAATTGAAAAATCGTCCAAAGACAACACATCATGGCCAGCTTGTGTTTTGTGTGCTAAAACACTAGAGAGTTGAGCCACAGAAAGCGTTTTTCCTGTGTAGGCCGAGATACCCATGTGTTCTGAGATCCTGGTATACAATAGTCGGCATGTTTCACCAACATACGACGCCTGGCAGCATCGACACGTAAATTTATAAACTACATACGACCCCATACTAAAAGGTAAACGATCTATAAAACGAACAGTTTTTCAGGGGTTTTTGACACTTTTTTAATATTATCTTGCCTACGGCTTTTAGTTTTTGTCACCTCTTTCCTCTCCTTTGCACGCTCCTGAGTTCTCACTTCTTTATGTTCATTAATTATTCCTCTGTCGCTTCTGTCACCGTCTATTTATGTATCAGTTAGCCATTTAATATCAATCTCTGTAAATAATTCATTCACTCTGAAGATGTTACTAGGTTAGTAACGTAACGAAACGTCAGTATTAAATTTTTTTTGAAATATTATGTATTCGTTATGGTTTTCCTTAAAGTTATTTTCTGGGCTATCATTTTTCTAACAAGACCTCGCTTACCGCCTGGTATTTCTATTGCAACTATTTTTGCTCAAGGTGCTTTATACGCTCGATTTCCAGCGGTCTCCCGGGCCCCGGTATACTTACCTTCCCCAGAAGAGACGGCTGAACGCGTCACCCCCAGAACGTGTCTGTGACGTTTTGCATCAATTAATTTTACGATTATCAAAAACCATAGAAGCTGACTGAAATATAAGTGACTTCTCCGATCCTGTAGGCTAAAAGACGATAATATATTGTCCATTAACCAATTTCTCTAGAGCTTCCCGTTGTAAATCTTCAGAGAATCAATCTTTAACGTTTCTAAAATGCGATCGCCTGCCTCAATCATCAGCACTGTATTGATCGCCATTTTGAACATACAGGGTAATTCATACAATCATCCTAATAGTATATACTTGCTGAAAATGTGCAGGCACGTTTGTGATTGCTGCAAATCGACAATGGACAAGTTCACGAGTTCAGTCGTGATTTTGGGGGAGGTAAGTGTCGGAACCCGAGATATACTGCTGGAAATCGAGCCTATATAGGTATTTAAATACTTAAAATTAAGGAAGATATATATGTTAACGTTATTTACAGGCTGGGAGGTCCGTATAGAAAAACATTTTCCCGAGGTCCCAAAAACGGCCGAGAAGCATTTTTGAGACCGAGGGAAAATATTTTTCTATATACGGACCGACCAAAAACGGTAAATAACATATTTATTTTATGCAGTGGTATGTCATCTATATTTGTATATATTTCAACGAGTCATTAGAAATACAGTCTCCAATGTATATTTAAAGTGTTTTCGGGATGTTGTCCTTTAAGCAATTTATAACTTGAATGTCAAGTCGACATGTCTTCGCTCGTTGATGTTTGTTTGTATAAACAGTTTTTCTGGCTTTTCTTCCACAAATTTGTTGTTTTCACAATTGTCAGAAGCATTTGGATAATAAAATGATTCATTAATATCGTAATCACCTTTCGTCTGAATCTATTTTCTCCAGTGTCAAGCGAAATAGTTATGAAAATCGACCAACAGTAAATTCTTAATTGTAAAACAATATCACTTTCGGACCGTGGTCAGATATCGTAAAAAACTGCCCAATCAAATTGCAGCATTACATAGGATTCCGCCGGCTCACGATTGATAAAAAAATAAATGTACATATGCTTACAAAGACAAACAAACGAAAAAATTCTTCAAGGTCCTTGCAAGAGAAGCTAGAGGTTACCCCTATCATAAGTTGTTCTTATTAACTAACTACATCAAATTCTTATAGAATTAAAAATCTCCTAGGCCTAAAATGATACTTTGATTGAGATTGCATATGCAACTTAAGTTGACTTTTATACTGACTTAAATTATTTACTTTTACAACATTACGTGGTGAGGCGTTTCATTGGTTAATATTTCTTACATCGAGAAACTGGTGGTATGCGACCGGGTTTTCAGTAGACAAGCGCTCTTTTCTGCACTCCCTATAGGGTGGCAAACGCAATTGTGAATTATGGCAATCTGTCTTGCTTTACTAAATTTTTCGACGCAACATACACTCCGGCACCGCGAGGCATAGAATATGACGTAATAACGTAATTTCTTCTTAATCCACAAGGATAAAAGTAAAGTTACTTGCCAGATGCCATGTTGAAAATGCTTTTATGGGTTCCACGCAGCTAAAACGTTGTATTGTGGGATAGAAAAGTTAATTATTTATGGTTAAAGCACTCGCGTGCGTGTGTTGTCGAGATTTACATTCACGAGGTCGCTAACAAGGAATGAGAAATTAAATACTCGTCGAGTAGAAGCCAAATGTAGTATTTAATTTCGAGTTCCTTCTTAGAGAACGAGTGAATGTAAATATCGATAAAACGCGAACAAAGAGTGCTTTAAACGTTTTAATATTCAATTTGAGTACACTGGTTTGAAATTCACGCTTGCGAAATCAGTGACAATCTCGCTGAACATTTACAAGGTTTCTTTGCTTAAATTTCCCCGTTTAAGAACGAGTCTCCTATCCTATAGAAGTATGTAAACTACTAGTTTACCTTAAAGTGGTTCTCTGATGAAAATATTGTGGGCAATTTTTCTGCATAATCTTAAGGAGGATATGGTAGTTATAAAATTGCAAACTCGTTGAAGATAAGGTGTGATATTTTACGTGTGAAGTTTGTATTTTGGAGCACCGCCATTAGGAAGCTTGAGAAGAATGAGTCGAGGAAGCTTATGACGTCATAGACTCAACAAAAACAAAATATCATTGTTGTTGTCAACAAAAGGGTCATTGTTGTTGTCAACAAAAGGGTCATTGTTGTTGTTGAGTCTATGGCGTCATAAGCTTCCTCGACTCATTCTTCTCAAGGTCGGCCACTTTAAAGGTGCTGTCCAGTCCGTTCTGCGCATGTACGAAACTAATGTTTACTTCTTCGTTTATAAAAATATTTAGTGATACCTTATTGAAGATTGTAAGCTTTTCTTGCTTCCTCTTCATTACTTGTACCCAAAACAAAACATTTTCAGAAGAAATAGAAGAAATCCGAAGAGATATCCTCACCGAATCACTTGGTTTTCTGCCATGACGCTTATAACGGTTTACATTGAGCTGAGTACTTCATGTAATTATCTACGAATGTCATGTTTGATGGTCCAGATAAACAAAGATGCGGATCATGCGCAGAACGGACTGGACAGCACCTTTAATGTTGGCGCTCCAAAATACAAACTTCACACGTAAAATATCACCTTTTCTTCAACGAATTTTGAAATGAAACTTTGCAATTTTACTAATTACCATATCCTGTTTAAGATTATGCAAAAACATTGCCTGCAATATTTTCATTAGAGAATCAATTTAAATCCTTACCTATGAAAGGCAACATATGACTCTTCTATTTCACGACTTTATATCCTCTCTTTTTTGCATCCATTAATAACACAGGTAGTACGCATGATCTTCATATACACACCAAAAAGATAACTTTTTTGTCAACTTTCAGAATAATTTTTAGCTCTCGAAAAGAAATATTTATAAAATTCTCAAGGAAATTTTGCGCTCTGCTGCACAGGAAAGTACTGGGGTGAGAAAAACTGGGGGGAAATTTCTCACTGTTAAAAACACATTTTCACTCAAAAATAGACTTAAAACAAGTTTAGGCAATTAAAGCTAACTTATATTGGAGGTCTAAGAAAGAGCATCTTAGATTTTAGTATTGCATCTTTAAAACATTTTGAATATCTAACGAAATTTGCAAAAATGACGAGAAACTTACATACGCGGGTTTCTGAACATATTGGAATTTCACCATATACTGGCAAAACGGTTTCGAACATATATTTGTCGAGTGTTCTAGCTCATCACAAGTCCACTCAGCTTCCTATTTCCTTTGATAATTTTTCTATTTTGACGTCGTACTCTTCCTCTTTTGAATTGTTGGTTAGAGAGGGCTTACTCATTAGTAAACTTAATCCTTCTCTTAATAATAATATAAGATCTGTCCCATTATCTTATATCATTTTATACCTACTTTTGTTCGTATTTTAAATCTTATTCTCCTTTTGACCGTTTCCGACCGTTTTTTTACCGTTTTGTATTTTAAATGTTTAAACTTTTTTTGACCGTTTTGTAATATAACACTAATTTGTCACATATCTTAAATTTTATGTAAATATATATACACCTATATAAATGTTGATGTTGCTACTGAGTTGTAACGAAACGTTAGTTCATTAAAGTTTTCATATTTTATCTTCATTTGTGTTTGATATATAGGCTTTTTCAAAGTTATTGTCTGGGCTATAATTTCTTAACAACATTAAAACGATTGGCAAAACAATACAAAAATAAGAACGAAGTGCATGTATGTTGCACTCCTGTTGAGAATGGCAAATGATGTTGAGGAAAATTCAAGGTCTACAGTGTAATATGACTTAATTGATCCAAGCAAAACAATTTGTGATGATTTTAGTCAAGGCAATACCGGTTTACTTAGACAAAAAGCTGATAAACGATGCGTAGCCATGTCATTGACTGCAATAATACATATTCACTTAAAAATATATCACAACATGGGATTCATCTTGCTTAAATACTGAACTGTTTGCTGGAAATAGCCTTTATACTTGTATATAAGTAATACTATTAAAAAACGTTTTTATCATTAACTGATTTTCCAGAAACGATTTCAGTGGACGATAACGTCTATAATTTACAGTTTAGTGATTCCTTTGCTGGTGATGTACATATGACAACACACAATTATCAATTATTGGATGAGTCTGAGCCAAACATGACTTGTCAGTGACGAGCTACTGACAAATCATGATCTTTGCGATAGACGAGTTCAATAATTGATTTATCATTCATAAAATAGTTAAAAATCTGAATTGCCTGAATTTAGAGATCGCCATTCTTCTCTTTGTCTTTGTCTTCGGCATTCGTTAAAATCTTCGTAAAACTTGGCACGAGTCTTGCTTTTTATCTCACTAAAATAAATCTTCCTTTTAAATATTTCTTTTCTGAAGTATATTGTCGTTATGGATGCTTCCAAATACTCTCGATTACTTTCTCGGACAGCTGAGGAAAACTAGCCACCATCACCGCCATGTTTACGAAAATTATTTGCAGTCAGTTATGTGCAGATGAATTAACCAGTCAGAATGCGGAATAGAGACGAAATGAATGATAATGAACCTTCTTATTCACTAGCAAGTGCTCTTAATAAAGTGTTCTTACCCTCGCAGCTAAACTATGAACATTATTTGTTGTCTATTCACTTCAACACGGTTGCAATATTCAAGATTTCTAAAGAAGAGTTTATATGGTGTGCTACACCCATATGACAAATGTGTGTTAATTACTGTCGAAAGTCTAGATAATCTGTTATTTTATTTTATCGGCAGATTTGAGCTGGTACTCCCCTGCAAAATCTTCTAGCGACATACACAGCCATGTCGAAAATAGGATACCAACAAATCGTACATTTTTGCACAATTCCGTCCTGTCGCCAACTACGTAGACGCATGTTCGCAAAGCGGACCTATTTTTATAGTTCTTATTCTAGCGCAAAACAATTCTCCGAGAAAAAGCCGTGTGAAATAATAAAGATGATTGAAGTGAAATACTTCCCGTCAATTTAACAAAGAATTTCAGAATCTGAAAGACCTTTAAGTGCCTATAACGTCAAAATCTTCTTTTTTTTTTGATAAATGAGTTCGCCTTACCGATAAAGTTCTAATGTGGTATAACAAAGCATTAAGAAATTAGTATTTTCAGACAACATGGCGTTTTGAAAGTTTGGCCGGGAGAAAATGGTCTGGATTCTAATTGGCCTTGTGATGTCATAGCGGGAATAAAGCAAATGAACGTTCTAAGTAAATCAACTGAAAATGAAGCTGTATGTCATCTCCTTATAAATCGTTATTGGGCTTGAAAAAAGAAAACTGCTGAGATAGTTTTGCATTCCTCTCCAATGACATATGCATATAGCATATCATATTACGACATATGCATATAGCATATCATATTATTATTATTATTATTATTATTTTCTATGCATATAGCATATCATATTACGTTATCAGGCTGTGCCATTTGTGCCTCCAAATAAATGCTTCAAAATTGTTTATGTCCTGATGCTTTTGACCATCCTTTGTGCGTGTGCGTGTTTCTAAATATACCGTGATCGTCTTTGTGTACTTTTTCGTCGAATCATTCTTCTCCCGGTGGCTTTATCTGGTGTTTATTTTTGGCCGCATATGATCTGGTTCATCGTCACTTCAATCCAGTTTTAAGATTACTGTTTTCATACTGCTCCAGATTTGATTGAAATTTTATAACAAGCTTGGGTTTTATTGTCTCAAGTCTCCTGCCAAGATTTACTGACGTACCTGCTATACATTTTGAAATATTCATCGTTGTATATTCGGACCGTTGGTTTGTACAAGTTGTGTTATCCGTTGCCTAATAACAGTGTTTTAAATTTTCCGCGCTGATCAAGTACCTCTAATATATTTCTGGTATCTAACTGTCCGTAGTATATTTTCCTGTTCAGCTATTGGGATTTGACAGTACTCTTCAAATTCTACTTCTGGATATTATCGCCAACAGCTTACTACCGATTTTGGTGATTTAAATCTATTCTCAAAATCATTCATATTGAGCCAGATTACAACCGTCTGTAACTTGACCTCAATTGACCTTTTGTTTCTTATCTTGCTCTTTTTTTACCGTATCGTTTTTCAAGCTTCGCCGACACCGTATTGCAACTATAATCTTCCAACAGTTCACCCGTCTCCTATATGGTTCACTCGTAAACTTACAAATCTACAGCCCAGTCTTTATCTACGATGTCTAAACGTCTTACTTTGTCGTCTTCCACCATCATACTGCTCTTGTATCTATTCGTTGTCCTCAACTCCTGCAACTCTCCGAAGGCTATCACCCAAGATACATCACTCATGATTTCTATGGGACTTAACATCACTAAATACCCGAGTAGGAACAGCGGACTTCCCCGTAAATCAAGTAATTTAAATACTTCATCGTCCCTTAAACTTAAAGCCGGCATTCATCTTTTAAACGTCAGCTTATTCGCTTACTCTCTTGTACTCCTCGCTGGAGATATCAATCCCAACCCTGCGCCCGCCATTAATTCTCAAAACCAACTGAGATTTCGTGACAACGGTTTTCCAACAAAACGTGGACTTAAGATCTCTCATCTAAATGTAAGAAGCATAATTAATAAGATAGATAATAAGCATAATTAATAAGATACATATATACTCCGTCTTCTTTTGTTCGACATCCTTACCATCTCTGAAACCTGGTTAAACAGTAATATTTCTAAGAAAACCCTGAGTTATCTATTCAAGGATACTGTTTTGTCAGAAAAGATCGTACAGATAAGAAAGGTGGTGGATGCATGATTTATGTCCGTGATGGTATACCTTACCGCACACGATCTGACTTACACGATGATAATACCGAATTCTGTGTCATTGAAGTTAATCGTCCAAAATGCAAAAAGATGTTCATATGGTCAATTTATTATCGAACCCCTGATCAACCATTTCATAACCTTACTGATTCTCTTAATTCCAAGATAACCCTACTCCCCCAAGAAGCTGAATCATTTTACTTGGTGATTTTAATGCTGACGCTCTTGCTAAAAGAAAAGCTCCTGGTTACTCCTTAAAGCAGAAACTTACTTTGTTTGCAAACACACACAATTTAAACCAACTGATTGACACTCCCACAAGAATAACCGAACAGTCATCAACAGCGATCGACCTTCTGTTTGTTAACAACAAACATCGCATCGTATCCAGCGGTGTGATGCCTGTACATATCAGTGATCATTCACACATTTATTGCGTGGTCAAGTCTGGGGTACCTAAATGTCCGGGGGAAACAATTGAATACAGATCCTACACAGACTATTCTAAAGAAGCCTTTCTGGCAGATCTCAGAAACGTGAACTGGGACGTTGTTGACGAAATACCTGACATTGACACCTCAGTAAATTTTTGGAACAAGTTGTTCACAGATGTTGCTGAACACCATGCCCCTGTGAAGAAAACTAGGATAAAAGGAGCTCACGTGCCTTGGATGGTCAGCTAAAATCATCTATGCAAGAAGGCGATCGTTGTTTCCGTATGGCTGTTAATTAAATCTAATTATTCGACTGCGTGGTCCAAATACAAAAGCCTAAAAGCTCATGTGAACAGACAAGTGAAGAAAAGCAAAACGGAA
Source organism: Paragorgia papillata (assembly GCA_035771165.1). Lineage (NCBI taxonomy): Eukaryota > Metazoa > Cnidaria > Anthozoa > Scleralcyonacea > Coralliidae > Paragorgia > Paragorgia papillata. The sequence goes on along the minus strand of JAWNZC010000324.1, from coordinate 708,933 downwards.
CACTATCGTAACATAATCGAAAATTCTAAAAACGATCCTAACACCCTGTGGAAACACCTAAATGAAATCACTTCAAGGAAACCAAACTCTAATATATCTTGTATAGAAGTCAATGGAATCCCACATACTGAACCCAAACGAATCGCAGAAATTCTCAACGATCATTCCTCATCAATTGGTTCAAAATTGGTTAACAAATTCAGCTTAGTCACTTCTATCATCAATACAGTTCCAAATGAAAACCCCCAACCTGAAGTAAGATTCGCTTTCAAGGATGTCGATGAATGTTATGTTGCTTCTCAACTAAGCAAACTTAAAGCAAATAAAGCAATTGGTTTAGATAATATTAGTGCAAGGTTGCTTAAAGACTCTGCTAGTATTATTTCAACAAGTCTCACTAAAATCTACAACCGCTCATTAGCTACATCAGTCTTTCCAGCAGTATGGAAACTTGGCAAGGTGACAGCGTTGTTCAAATCTGGCAACCGCTGTGATGGCAATAATTATAGGCCGATAACCATCTTACCATCTGTTAGCAAGATACTTGAAAAAGCCGCACACCATCAAATCTACAACTACCTCCTTCAAGAAAATATTCCAACACCAAACCAGTTTGGTTTTCGCTCAAATCTCTCTACCGGAATTGCTCTTACCCACTTCACCGACACTATTTTGGAAAATATGGATAAAGGTTCCATCACCGGAGCTGTTTTTCTAGATTTATTCAAAGCCTTTGACACGGTCAGCCACGATCTTCTGATAGAAAAACTCGGAAACATTGGTTTTTCACAACCAACCATCGAATGGTTTAAGTCATAATTTCGAACCGTTTCCAAGTCACTTCTGTTGGTCGCAATCATTCGTCCAATAAATCAGTACTGGTCGGAGTTCCCCAAGGAAGCATACTGTGACCTTTATTGTTTTTGATTTATGTGAACGACCTTCCCCATACTGTCCAAAACTGTAATATCTCCCTCTACGCAGACGACACTGTTCTGTTTTGTTCAGCTAAATCCGCTTTTCACTTAGAAGAACAGCTTAACTCTGACCTCCTAACCTTATCCAAATGGTTTGCCACAATCCGGTTAACTCTTAACACTTCTAAATGTAAATTCATGGTGTTTGGAGGTAATGCAAAGTTAACGAAACTTAAGGACATCAATTTACTCATCAACAACTGCCCATTAAACCGTGTCGAATGTTTTAAGTATCTTGGTGTAACGTTAAGTCAGTCATTATCTTGGTCAAATCATATTGAAATACTTTCTAAGAAAATTGACCAACGCCTTGCGTCATCGGAAGAGTTAAACACCTTCTATCTCTCGAATCCCGCCTTACTTTAGTAAACAGTCTTGTTATGCCGCTCTTTGACTACGCTGATTCTGTCTGGGGTGATAAAAACAATTCTGCCCTCATGGACCATCTTCAAGTCCTTCACAACAAAGCTGCAAGAATTATTCTTGATCTCTATCCACTTTCGCCAGCCACCGAATCACTGAGATCCTTACACTGGCAACCGCTATCAGTGCGCAGGCTCTTTCACCGTTGCCTTATCATGCATAAATGTTTAAACAATGACGTTGACTCTGATTTTAATTTCAAACACACTGCTGATATCCACAGTTACAACACACGAAACAAACATAAATTACACTTACAACGAGTCAACAGGAACTGGGGAAACAGTCATTCACCTACCAAGGTGCTCAAGACTGGAACACTTTACCAGAAGAACTTCGGAACATTGAACTTTTTTCATTATTTATACTTAAACTTAAGAAACATTTAAAACTTTAATTTTTAGTTTTGTAATTTTTCATTTATATTGTTCTTCCGTATCTGTTATACCGTACCGTTTCTGCTATATCTGTTATATATAAATATGTATGTATATGTTTTACCTATGCAGGGCTCCACTGAAAATGACTTTTGTGAGTGGACTTCCTGAATAAATATTGTTACTAACTAACTAACATTTTAGAGTTATATGTGCCCGCTATGACGTCAAAAGACTAATTCATACCCAGACCTTTTTCTCCCGGCCAAACTTTCAAAACGCCATGTTTAAAGCCGAATAAATCTGAAAATATTCATTTCTTAATGCTTTGTTATACCACATTAGAACGTTCTCGGTAAGGCTAACTCATTTATCAAAAAAAAAAGATTTGGACATTATAGGCACTTTAAAATTTTGAGCACGTGACATCCCGTGGAAATTCCCGCTTGATACATCAATTTTACCTGTATCAGTCAAGGAAAACAGAATAGTTAAAACAAAGGTTAGCAACATTTTCAAAGTTTTTTTGTCAATTTTGTTAGTTGCACAGAGGAGTGAATTCTCATATCACATTTTTCAAACAGACATAATTATCTCTATTAGTTCAAACTTTTCCAACACAGGCTGTTACATGGTCATACATTACTATATCTAATGAAATTCGTATGTATTGTCATAAAAGAAGAGAGGAATACACCGTCAATCACTTGCTATAACCAACAATTTGGACTGATGCACTAGACTTGTTTTGGGGGACAGGACCTTGGTAGTCCACATCAACTTCTTTGGTAAATCCAGCTGCTATAGGAAGTGAAATATTCTCCGAATTATACGACACTGCAGACTGATTGTACGCGTAATAATAAAGCTTCCTCTCGATCTTTCCGTTGAAAGTTGTTGTACTCACAGCTACTGCACCAGATCCCTGTGGTCGGCCCCATCCAGTTTGAACTTTAGCATGAACAATGACTCGATAAGCACCCTCGGGGACTCCTTCCTCAGCCAAATTTATCTTAATGGGTTTACCACGTTCGAGGTCATATTGTTTCCCAGTACATGGATACAAGTTCCCAGCCTGAAAATAAGATTAACAGATTAATCTATATTTTCCAACGCATTTTTTTAACTAACACTTATTATTTATATGCCGTCTTCTCAACCAGCCACAATGTCGATGTGGAAAGATCACAGATTAAGAGTAACAGGTATAAATAAGAATTCGGTAAATTATAAAGAAATTGAAGACTAACACGTACATTTTGCAAATTATTGATTTGTAATTTTTAGGGTTTTTTTTTATATGAAATTATATTTATTTATTTATTTATTATTCATTTATTTATTTATTTATTTATTTATGTATTTATTTATGATTTATTTATTTATTTAATATTGTTAATTAATTAATTAATTAATTAATGAATGAATTAATTAATTAATTAATTAATTTATTTTATTTTATTTCTTCTTGATATATATATATATATATATATTACGAGATTATTAACCGAGAACGAGGTCTGTACGGGAAAATATCAGACCGAGGTCTTGGCAGTACGGACCGAGCCGCAGGCGAGGTTCGTACAAAAAAGACCGAGGTCTGATATTTTCCCGTACAGACCGAGTACACGAGGTTAATAAAGCGTTTATTATATGGCTATTTCAAGTTTTTCGATAATTATTGTATCAAACTTAGTGTGAAAACCTTAGAAATTCACGCGAGCAAAATCAACATTCGGGACAGCGGTCCGGATACGGAAAAAGACGGACCGTGGTCCGGATACGCATTTTTAGGGACCGAATCAGAACTCAGGATATTACAAAGCCATATAATAAATATATATACACTATTTACCGAATGAGTGGCCGTTCTGTGTTGGGGTATTCTGTATCTCGATACAGAACGGACACGAATTCTGTAAATTACTTCTAACACGCCCTATTAAGGGGAGGGTTAACCCGAATCAAGTACAAATCACTTCCACATTTTCATTAGCCCATATAAGCTTGTCTTTATTTCAAAACAATGGCAAACTATATATCACCAGATGGCTCATGAACCTAAGATTCTGAAAATTATGATTTTTGAGCCATCACAAAGCGTTGTTATTAGTAACCAAGCTGTCAAACAGACCACATACTGTGAATTACCAACATGCAGTTGAGAAAAGATATCTGGTTTTATTATATGGAGAAGAGTATTTTACTAACAACTAAAACGCTCGTAGAATCCATATTTCACTACATCCGGGAACCGAGTGGCGTATTTCCCGTATGTAACGCTCGCGAGTGACATATCGACAAGTCAAAATTTACTACGCCTTTTGCCGTAACTTTCGAATCAAGTAAATTTGAGCCAGTAACTTCTCTTAATTCAGTTTTTCACGTAAAATGACGTATTCGAATAAGCTGTTGTATTTTTCATTTGTATTTTCTAAAAGTTTTAGGTCAAGCGGTTGTAGTTTTTGCATTAAACCAAGTTTATCAACATCACTTCCACGCATAATTTCATTGTCCATATAATAAATAGAACATTACACGGCTGCTCAGAGATATGGATTTTATGTTCTCGTGGCAAGAGCAATATCTCACCCGTTCGCTGCGCTCACGCGTGAGATATTGTCCTTGCCACTCGAACATAAAATCCATATTATATCAAAATTTTTGTTTTTTAAAATTGATATGACAAACTCCTCTGCTTATCCCAAACAACCTATTAATATCTATTGGCCCTGAAAATTTCAAGTCAGTTGGTTAAATGCATCTCAAGATATCTTTTCTCAAAGTCGCAAAAGCACATTCTGAGAAAAATGGAATTAAAGTTTAAAGTATATTAAGAAAGTTCTGTAAAGGTCCTAAATTTTCAAAAAGAGTATGAATGGTCAAAAATATTATTGTATTTGTTCATTTTAAATAGTTAGAAGCATCCTGCATTATATGTGACTCCCTCATGCAGCTTCCCGAAGGTCCTATCAATACGTTTCTTGTCCTAAACCTATCGAATGTGTTTACGTGGTCCAATGGACATGGGCGTTACACACTTGAAACAAGGCCTTCGTGATTCAATCCCTGGGTTGGCCGAATAATTTTTCCTTTGATTGATTTTGGTCATTAACTCATACAATTTCTCTCTATATTTTTCTTTCGTTTTTCTTTGTCTTTAGGGTTAGCATTAGGGTTTGGATCAGGTTTAAGTTTTTATGGTAATTAGTTTTTTTATTTTAGGTGTAAGTCTAGTCTCGCGTCAGTCGTCGGTATTTAATAACTGTTCGCACGGTTGGTAGTTTACGTTTACAGCGATGAGTTTCGTAATATCTTTTTTCTTCCTCAAATATTTCCACTTCGATACAAAAAGACTGATTGTCACGATGTGATTAGGTTTAATACTGTTTACAGCCTTTTGGCGAATGTTGTTGCTGATAGTAGTGTGATGTTGTCGTTTTAAATCGGAGAAGAAGGTCGAAGGGAATTGAAATACGAATTGGCGCGGGAGTTTGCGACACGGGGGCTGTTATTAATGCAAATATAGTACTATTTCATGATTGTTCGTATGCATAAATACATGCCCTTGCACCACCCGGAAAACTAAGACCTATATTTCGCAATATGCCTACTTGCCACCGAAAAAAATATATTATCATTACAGGAAGCATATCCACCGTCAAAAATGGCATGAGCCGTAGCCACATTTTATCATTAGGGCAACAATATACCTAACGGAAACCGGAAGTCCAAAAGGGAACTCTAAATACATCCTAAGCGAGAGATTTTACACTTAAATTACTCATTCTAAGTTTTAAAAAAATATTTTCTTCCACACTTTTTACTCTAGCTAGGGTCGTGTTTACGTTTTGCAACAATGGCGGACGCTACCAGTTTCCTGCTGTCCACAGCCTCCCTCGTTAGCAACAAAGCCAGAGGGTCCCGTAGATTCTTTTACAGGACCAGGGATCGGGTCATTGGTCTTAATGATGTCCTCGTCAACTGCGAAATACGGCAATGTGGAAACTTAGCAACGCTAAATCAAAAGCGCTTTGATTCTCGTCAAAAGCGTCCACCCGTTGAAAAACTCTCTCGCTACCAAATCGAAATACACAAACTCGTTTTCCAGCACTTTTCCCACGCGGTTAAGGAATACTCGCAGAAAATCGCACGAAATTCAATCCTTTTGGACCGTTTAACCGGAAAAAACATATAGACATTATTAAGAGAGGTTCCAATACTCTAATTCTTCAGAAAAACAAGAAATCCCCATCTGCGTCAAAGTTTGGGTTGACCCTCCCCTTAAGTTAGCTAAAACTACATCATGTTAAGAGCTGATAAACCTTCGAGGTAAGGTTTAATAGGCTTCGATTATTAAATTAGTGATGTGAGCATGCGCTTTGATTTAGTATTAGTCCCAGTTTTTATATTCTAAGTGGCGTGCCATAAATAGCCGTTCTGATCATTACTCGTTATTCAACAAATGTTGTTGTTCAACAACTGTTTGCATCCACTAGAGAAGAAGGCCCGAAGAATTTGTATCAGGAGTATTTATTCAACGAACGTCTGGATCATTTATAACCTTGTCCTTTTTCCAGTCAAACTCAACTTGGCTTCCCTTGGAGTATCGCCATCGTAGCGGCTGGGTCTTCCTGACCAAAAAGTCGGCAGCACTTTCCGGTGAGTCTATCCATTATATAGTGTGAAAACCACATCGGGTGTGTTTTAAATTTGTGTGTGTGTTCTAATAATGGAGAAAATTACGGAAAACGTGGTGTATACAACTTTGCCGAGTGAAATACTAAACGACAGTGCTCACCAGCGTGTGACGAGTGATGAATTTTGTGAGCGCCTTTTTTCAAAATATGACTGAATTCTTCAAGTGTGTCCAGTTTCTACCGAAACACCAGATTCGTTTTTCGTTCGCGAATTCTACAAGAATGAAGGTCTTCCTAAGCGAGGGCCTTTCTTTTCGAGGGGCTAAGTTAGCTCTTCGTGAAGCCTCTAGTAGAACGACAGTCAAAGTTCATAATGTCCCTATGGAATTAAGCGATGATTACTTTACTCGAGCATTATCGCTCTACGGTGATGTTGTAAAGATTGATTCCCAAAGCCACAAAAAGTGGAATTCTGTTCTAACCGGAACACGACTCGTAACGATGAAAATCAAATCCCCAATCCCATCGTTAATAAGAGTGGGTCACTATACAGCGAGAGTTTTTTATCGGGGTCAAATTCCAACATGCTTTAAGTGTAAGGAGTTAGGTCACATCATGCAAAACTGCCCTAGGAATGTCAATTCGTGTTCGAGGTGTGGCTCTCATGAGCACACGGCTTTCAACTGCGATCGTCCGTGGGGAAATATGCCTACCCAACGTAGTAACGCAACAGTTGAAACCTCGCGTAATGATGAAAACCGATTTAGCCCCTTGGGAGTCGAGAGCGAAGATGAATTCGAAAACGATGAAACTCCTACTTCGTCGCCAAATCCAAAGCGATCACGAGCAGAAAACACCGAGGTGTCAACTTCGTTGCCTGCCCACAATGGCGGAGTCACTCTCGATGAAAGCGAAGAAGAAGGTTCTCAAACAAAAGATAATGATGATACGCAAGAGAGGTTGCCAATGGACGCAACCAATCAACAGCCCATGGGAGACGCCCTTGAAGGCAATCAAATGGAAGCTAGCCAACATGCAAATGAAGCCGTAGAAGAAATTTCTCAAAAGGAAAGCAGCCAACCTACAAGTGAGGAAGTCACGCAAGTTGTTACCCATCAGGATGGAAACCAACCTGCAATGGGTCGCTGAAAGGTCGGAGAGCAGCCAAAATGATAATACGCCAGCTGCTTCTCAATCAGAGGAGGGGGCTCTCGAGAGCTCTTCAATGGAAGGCAACTGTCCTTATGCAAAGGAAGACACGCATCCATCTATGGTGGACAATGGCCAGGATATCAATGATGAGAGGCAAATGGTCCCTCTGGGGGAGGGAAATGCAAATCAGGACACGCAGAGCGAAGAGGAGCATCCTGTCAATGAAAACCCGCGAGCCGTTCAAAGCGAGAAGTTTACGACGCCAAACCAGCCTCGCCGTAGGATTGCCCATACTCCAAGTAATTACCAAAGAAACACGTCGGAGTTCTGTATTACAACGCGTGGTCAACTACAAAGATCACTTTCTCTCTGTTCTCTGCCGTCAGAATTAGAAAAGGCTAATAGTTCACCCTCTGGGTCTGCTTATCACCATTTCTTTGGAACGCTCAAGCTGGTTCGATCCAATAAAAGAAAAGACAAACCGTACTAAAGTACACAATGAATAAATTAATACCAATCTCGTTTATAACCTTGAATGTACAAGGTCTTCGTAATCCTGACAAAGTTCTATTGCTCAAACAGTGGTTAAATTGTGTAAAACCTAGTATTATTTGCATTCAAGAAACACATTCTATTTCGGAAAATGAATTAAAGAAATGGTTTAAAGACACGAACTACTCAGTTCTGTCATCACCAGGAAGTCAAAAAAGCTGTGGCGTTGCCCTGCTGTATAATAATTCGTTTCAGTGTGAACAGTCATGGCGAGATTGCGATGGCCGGTACATAGTCGGTGACCTGAACTTAGGAAATTATATCATCAAAGTTGTTTGCATCTACGGGCCTAATAACAAGAAAGACGGTGCTATATACTTTGATTCTGTTTATCAAATACTTGATCCAAATATTCCAACATTCTTTTGTGGGGATTTTAATACTGTTCCAAACGCTGTCCAAGATAGATATGGCTGCAACCTTTTGTCTCCATCAGCATACAACTGGTCGGACTCCTTGCAAAACCTAATGGACTTAACAGATTCTGTCGATATTTGGCGCGAACTTCACCCAACGGCATCCGCATACACATGGCATAATCCTGACAAGTCAAAAGGCTCTCGTCTGGATATGTTTTGGATACCGCGCAACCTATCGGGCTTGGTAGACATGTGTGAGATTGCACCCTACATACGTTCTGACCATTATTATGCATACCTAAAAATACGTTTGCCTATTAACTACCCCAGGGGCCCAGGGTATTGGAAATTCAATTCAAGTCTGTTATCCGATAATGAATACACTTTAATGATAAAAGATTTTTGGGTTAACTGGCGCAAAAAAAAACCCCAAATTTCACAGTTTAGCTTCTTGGTGGGATGCTGGAAAGTTTAAAATAAAGCAATTAACACAAAAATATAGCAAGAAGAAATCGAAACAACAGAGCACAAGGAAGAAACGACTAAACCATCTTTTGTGGCACCAACAGCGACGTGTCAACAATGGTGATGGACAAGCCGGTGTGGAACAAGAAGAGACCCTCCGTGAACTAGACCAAATCTTACAACACGAGTTAAATGGCGCGCGCATCCGCGCCAGGGAGGAATGGGCAGAGCTCGGTGAGCGACCAACCAAATACTTTTTAAAACTCGAGAAAAAGCGTGCGCAAAAAAAGTTAATCTATGCTGTTAAAGACACATCGGGTACAATGGTAACTGACAGTCTTAAAGTGCCGGGAATCTGGATCTCCTACTACAAAAACCTCTTTTCTTCGGAACCTCTTCAGTCCCAGGACCAAACATTCTTTCTTGATCAGCTAGACAAGCAGTTGAGTGAGGAAGAAGCGAATGTATGTGAAGGCCCCATGACTGTGGATGAATGCCTAGCAGCCCTTAGAGGAATGAAAAATGAAAAAAGTCCCGGGGTTGATGGCCTATCAGTCGAATTTTACCGCACGTTTTGGGAAACGCTCGGTAAAGACCTCGTTGCAGTCCTTAATTCATGTTTTGACTCCGGAAAATTAAGTAACACTCAACGTCTGGGAATAATTCAGCTACTCTACAAAAAGGGGGATGTCGCGGACCCGGATAACTGGAGGCCAATTTCGTTACTGTGCGTTGACTACAAAATTGCTACACGTGCGCTTGCTAAGAGGCTGTTACTAGTGATTGGAAAAGTGGTGTCGCCTGACCAAACATGTGGAATCCCTGGGAGATTTATTGGGGAAAATGTTGCCCTAGTCCGGGATGTTATAGAATACAGCAACAAAAATCGCATTCCTGGAATAATTCTGTCATTGGATCAATCGAAAGCTTTCGAGCGAGTTGAATGGTCATTCCTTTACCTAGTTCTGGGGAAGATGGGTTTTGGCCCAACGTTTCTTAAATGGATGAAGTTACTGTACACCGACGTAGTCAGCTCTCTAAATATTAACGGTTTCATGACAGATCCTTTCTCAGTAAATCGTGGTGTTCGTCAAGGTTGTCCCTTATCGCCGCTTCTTTACGTTCTAAGTGCGGAACCATTGGCGTGTGCAATTCGTAATGCAACTAACATAATCGGCTTTCCGGTTCCTGGAATGGGGAGAAAAAGAGCTAAGATCTCTCAATACGCTGATGACACTACAGTTCTACTAACAACTGACTCTTCCGTAATAAACTTGTTGGCACTTTTGGATCGATATAAAACAGCCAGTGGTGCTATACTTAATCAGAGTAAATGTTCAGCTTTATGGCTTGGTCCTTGGAAAACTCGTACAGATCCACCGGCACCCAATATGAAATGGTCAAACGAAAAAATTGCAATACTTGGCACAATCATAAAGGCCGATGGCAGTGTTGGTGAATCTTGGATCAAACCAGTGAAAAAGATTCTAGTCACGCTGAAAGCTTGGAAGGAAAGAGATCTATCATTGACCGGCAAATCCCCTGTAATAAACGTGTTGGTTCTATCACAATTATGGTACATCGCGAGTATGTTTGTTATGCCACAGGAAGTACTTAAAACTATAAATACCGCAGTTTGGGACTTCTTTTGGTCTGGGAGAATGACTTTTGTTGCCCGTTCATTAGTTTGTCAACCCAAGAATCTTGGTGGATTTTCGGTTGTAGACATACAAAAGAAGTTGACGTCGCTTTCTGTACTATGGATAAAAAGATTTTTTGCTCCTGGCGAGGCTATCTGGAAGTACTTTTTCAAATACTGGCTTCGCCACGCCTTCCTGGCTTCCCCAGTTGAACGCGTATTCGCACTAAAAAGAATAGGCAGATCAACCTTATCTGCACTTCCTCCATTCTACCGCAAGGTTATTCTATCCTGGTTAGACGTTCAAGGAACTAGAAATCACGACGGCGCATTACTGCTTCCGATACCATCTGTCAGTCAACCCACCGAACTGGCTGAAATTTCTGCAAACCTGGTGTACAAATTCTTGATAAGAACTCACTATCGTCAACCAAACTGTATTACGAAATATTTATCGCTATATGGGCCGTTGTACTGGAAGCATACTTGGACAACCATTCACCAATGTTGCTTTGTTAGGCCGGCCTTGGACACGTCTTGGAAAACGGCGCATGGGGTATTACCGACCGCTGGCCGGCTTATCAAGTTTAAAATGCGAGTCAATCCACAATGTGCATGTGGTCAACTAGAAACGGCTCTTCACCTTTTTATAGACTGTCCTAAATATAACAGTCTTCGACAATGGTTTTGCTTACTTCTCACTGCTGGCATTGCATCAACATTTGTCCTGGAGCCCAGGCATGTGCTCTTTGGGTTTAATCCTCGCCTAAAGTGCCCACCGGCTTTTTCCGTACTACTATGCCTGATTAAACACCAGATATGGGTTATGCGAAACAACTATAGGTTTAGGCAGAGACCAATTGACATTGATGCTGCACTCTTAAAAATTAAATCTAGCTTTCGCTTGCACCTGCGATTGCAACAACAAGTCACCAAAGCTGAGACCTTCTCCAAGGATTGGCTTGTTAATGGACTTTTTGGCACCTTGCCTTCAAACAACACAATAGTTTTTGAACCGACCATCGCATAAACTACGAACTTTATGCTGGACTCTTTTCCCAGCTCTTTTAACTTCTTAAAATTTTCCTCTTATTTTCCTAGCCTTATTCACGATCTTCCATCTACGTAACGAACAGTGACTAGACGTGTCATTTAATTTGTCATCTCATAGTTCATTCATTCCAGACTTAACGAACATCACTGCATTTGTTTGTCAGCACTGGAGAGGGGTTCGACACCCCTATTTGTGTCGTGTAGCACTGGTCGCTACCTCCGTGTGTTCCTCTTTTAGCACACTGGCCCCAGTCTCATAGCACTCACTGAGATTCTACCAAGGCCGTAAGAGGTAAACTAAATAAGACAAATGTTTGCATCGTCGCTACCTCCGTGTGTTCCTCTTTTAGCACACTGGCCCCAGTCTCATAGCACTCACTGAGATTCTACCAAGGCCGTAAGAGGTAAACTAAATAAGACAAATGTTTGCATCTTAATCTTGTATGAAGACGCTTAGGAGAGTCAGTGAACTCTATATATACCTGGAAGGCTGACTCCAGTCAATCACTGGACGAAAAAGTGAGGCAAAAAATGGCGGACATGGGGAATTTTTGGACGTCAGTTTCAGGCCCTACGCGGTCATCTTGGATGTCAGTTTTATTTAGTCTTTTTTCACGCGGCCATAATAATATACTATAAAATGCATGAATATATACATATAAATTCGAAATAAATGTTCTTAATTTCTATTTGTTGATGTTTGCGTCTTTCTGATATGACTTCCGAGTCGAGTTTCAACTACTCTTCGACGAGTTCCACTCAAGGCTAGTTTACACTTTGGAAAATTGTCCGCAGGATAGGAACGGACAGGAAAGTTTCTTTTGTGTTAAAGTCATTAGTTCCGACCGAGAGCTCACAAGACAAAGAAAACTTTCCTGTCCATTCCCGTCCTGAGGAAGATTTTCCTGAGTGGAAACTAGCCTTCACAGTCAATTATAACCTCTTTATACTAAAAATAAGGAAAGGCTTGGTAACTTTCATATAGAGAACATTTCAGACGACCCTCGTTTAAATCTCCGTAAAATACACAAAAACCGCTCGATCTCGAAAATTGCCATGAGTACATTGGTCAAGAAACTGGCTATCCGTTCATTGCTCTTTCATCTTCTTTGTAGCTCGACTGGAACGTTTATATACAAACTGGCTTTGGCTTCACAAAAGCTCTCGCCGTATGCGTACGAGCGGCCGGTGTCACCTCAGTTTGTATAAACGTTTCTCGATCTGCGAAGATGAACGTTTGGGTCGAAAGAGCAATGAACCGAAAGCCAAGTTCTTAACTAATGTATACTGATGGCAGTTTTAGCGAGATCGAGCGGTTTTTGCGGATTTTACGGAGCTTCAAGTGAGAGCCATTTGAAATATTAGAGAGCAGAGCTTAAGAAAATACAACGCGAACGTCGAGGACAACGTCCTTAATCATTAGAATTTTCCTCACACAACAAAGAAGATGAATAATTCTTAGTCCCAAGAGTAATCTTAACGCCGTTCCGGGTGTACTTTTGGGCTGCCTGTGGCTCGGCCGCGAGAAAAAAGACTAAGACTGACGCAAAGTAAAGAGTAGTGTTTCTCTGCAACGGACATGGAGATATTTTTATTACCGACAATGTTTTTGAGTTTGATTACATGTAAACTTGAGGCATGAGGTTTCAAGTGACATGTGTTGAATGAAATACATGTACTTACTGACAACAACTAAGTGTTCTATGGTCTCTTATTTAGCTCAAGTTTTAGTTTCGGTTCTCTTGCGGTAAAAATTGTGCCTAAGATAAATTAAGCTGGCCGTTTAATACAGGTGAAAAACAACACGAAATACCAATTGGGAACGCTCGTAGGTGGCCGTGGCCGCTTAATAGAGGTGGCCGTTTAATAGAGGGGTAATCTATAGTAAATTACAGGGAATATTTTAGGGGTTTTGACAAGTGGCCGTTTAATAGAGGGTGACCGCTCAATAGAGGTTCGACTGTATATATATATACACAAACGAGCACGTGTGATTTTGTTCACGGAATGTCGGAAGTGCTCAATACCATTGGTCAAAAGGTGGGCGTGTGGGCGGTGAACAATGAATGCATCCCTCAAATGGTTTTGGTCGAAAGGTGGGCGTGTGGGTGGTGAAACATTGAATGCATCCCTCAAATGGTTTTGGTCGAAAGGTGGGCGCGTGGGCGGTGGATTCCTCAAGCTCCTTTCCTTGTTTTGATTGTTGTTTAGATTGTTGATATTAAATTTATTTTTATGCCTGCATGTCGAAATGATTTGTGATCTTGCAGGCATAAAAATAAATTTAATATCAACAATCTAAACAACAATCAAAACAAGGAAAGGAGTTTGAGGAATCCACACGCCCACCTTTCGACCAAAACCATTTCAGGGATGCATTCAATGTTTCACCGCCCACACGCCCACCTTTCGACCACACTTCCTCAGATTTACTGGTATGCTCACAGTTGAGCATACAATGCTTGGTTGAGCTTCAGAAGAGATGTCTAATCAAGGGAGCATGCCAGACTGACCTGTATTTCTTCTTCTTTGTTCGACGTTCCTTCATTTATATTCAGGCATTTTTAATAATGCGGTATATTCATTAGCGTATCGCAGGCGCTTCAAACTTGGTGTAGATATACTCCATAGGGATATTCATTTTCTTATTCGAAAATGTCAAACTGAATATATTTCCATTACTTTCGACCCAATGTTTTCTTCACTCGTACAAAAATTTTAGCAGACGCCATGTTTGATTTTTTAGCCTAGTTTCCTGGTTTTGCTTGCGGCGTGAATATGCCGTGGCTTCTGATTGGTCAGAATAGGAGTATTCCAGCTATAAGAAGGTTTATCATTGGATAACGCTACTATTGTCTATCACCAATAGACCATGGTAGCTCAGCCAATCAGAAAGCCGGATTTGTAATAGTCCACCAGTTGGTTGATACAATATATATATATATATATATATATATATATATATAATAATAATAATAATATATATATATATATAGGTTAGAATAAAACTGCCGGATATCCAACGATAAATGTCTCTAGTTCGAAGGATCCAAGATAATACATATACATATACATACACATATACATACACATATACACACACACATAGACACATACATACACATACATTTATTATTTATAGAGTATAACACAAAAACGACTTACACGACAGTTAAGGATAGCAAATAATACTGAAAAAGAGCCCATCTTAAACGTGGAAACCGCCATACATCGAATCTAATGCAATAATCTTGAACAAAGTATTTAACTATTTTGCATTAGATTCAACACATAAATAGTTCAGAATAACAACTAGGTAGTGCAGGACTTCCAGGTTAAATAAAGCTTCTATCTATCTATTTAACAAATAGATTCCATTTCGCCGTTGTCTATTCAGTTTTATACAATAAGCTAAGTGTTTTGCACATTTTCATTGGTCGAGAGCCATGATCTATTACTGGACAGATGCACGGATTTCGTCACAACTTGTTCTGATTGCTGTGAACCAATGAAAATCGCCACTCCAATGTCACGAACCAATCATATTGCTTGTTTTGTATAGATCATGGATCACGTCAGATGTGCTTCATCTTTTTCAATGCCCCGGAAGTTCGGCGGGAAATTCAATAAATCTTATCAAAAGTTGTTTTTTTAAACTTTTTTATTGTATAAAACAAATAGATTCCATTTTGCGGTTGTCTGTTCAGTTATAGATGCACAGAGGACGTCACAACGTGTTAAGAACATCAGTGACCCACTCGACTACATCTCGTCGGCCACTTTTTTGTTCTTACCACGTTGTGACGTCATCTGTGCATCTATAACTGAACAGACAACGGCAAAATGGATTCTATTTGTTAAATAGATGAACAGATGACGTCACAAAGTGGTAAGAACAAAAAAGTGGCCCACGGAATCAGTGTCAATTCTATAATATAATTATATAGCCTTGATGCAAATTCAGTATACTTACATAAGACATTTTCAACTGATAAGTCAGTCGTTTGGCACCACACACAAAAAACGAGATTGCTGCAAGAATAATAGAAATAATTAAGAGAGCAAAGCTACAAAGTTGTAGTTGTATGGCAATGAACCATGCATGCAGTTGTCACGACTTATCTACAAAATTTCCCGGCAAGGAAAAGTTGTAAACAATAAATATATTAGTTAGTTTTCTTGAAACATGCACGCGCGAAATGTTTTGACGCATTCCAAACATCCAATTTTTTAGTCCTCGCCGATTTCTACGTTTACCGTGTAGATGAAAACATTTTGAAGACGCAAGCATAGTTTAAAATTTCGACTTTACTTGAACTGTAATGTTATGATATCATGTAGCTTTGGTAAATAATGTAAAAAACTATTTCAACGGGAATTTTTTTTTACATTATTTACCAAAGCTACATGATATATATGCTGGCAAAGCTAGTAAGATATATAGATTGGATTTGGCATATAACACTCAATAGTTTTAAAACTCTGTTTTTGAAATCAACTATAATTAACATATATTATTATATGGCACGAATTACTTCCGGTAAAATCGCGCGCTGTGATTGGTTGCTGACGTGACGAGATTTCTCCGTAATGCCCGCGGGCATTATGAATATTATTAATGCCCAGCTTTGAACAGTTTCAGCACACATCCTTGTTCTTTCAGATACATTTCGGTCGGCATCGTTTTCGGTCTTTATTGTATAAATTTTTACGCTTTTTTCAGTGGTTTTAAGTCATGTTTATTGTTGCCTCTTCTCTGTTGTCTCTATTGCTGTCACATCTCTTCTTAGCCTTCTTTCTTTGGTCCTTTTCCATAGTAATGTTAATGTACATTTTAGCTGAAACCATTTTTTCTGCCAAAGATTTCTTTCGTCATGATCGTGAAAAAACTGTATTTCGCAATCCAACCGAACTTATAATGATTATAATTTGCTGACGTAAACTTAAATAATTTGAATAATTTAACAGGTTAGTTACCAGTACCCTGCTATCCGAACTGCGCAAGTTGTGGATTTGATAACGTGTATGTATATATATATATATATGTATATTTATAAAATAACATTTTGAAAACAAGCGCGGCGATTGGTTGAAAGCCGTGTTTCTATAACTTTATGGAAACACGGCAAGGTCGACGCCATTCAATGCGCCATCATTACGGTGTAGGATACGCCATCATACGCCGTACATTATGAAGAGTAAGGCGAATTTACGCTTTGATGCCGTGATTATTTTTACGTTCTATACCTATTTTCGACAGGTTATTTTATAAAGGAAATAGAAAACATTTTTTCCGTGTTCCCATACAGTTATAGAAATACTTGCGGAAGTTTGGGAGAACTCGAAATACAGTTGCATGGAAACACTCGCCCTGCGGGCTCGTGTTCCCACTACAATTTCTCGTTCTCCAAAACTTCCACTCGTGTTTCTATAACTCTGTGGAAACACGGAAAATGTTTTCTATTTCTTAAATATAAACGTGTTTCAGAATTACTTTAGGTTTTCATCTCGCGTGTAATTTTGCGTGTAAATGGACTCCACGCGTGTCTAGATTAGCATCCTCGCCCGGGCTCGGGGATTAATTTTAAACTTGTGGTGAGCACGTACGAATATGTTTCTCCACGAATCTGCTTTCGTGAAGCGTAAAGCCATTCTTTTTTGCAAGTTATCAAGTTCTAAAAAGTTATTGCATGTGTATCTATATAAAATACTGTTTTATAATCTCACCTTCCACGTATATTATTTCTTTCTTGGCTTACTATAGGTCCTTCTGATCTTGCTGACTGTGTCAGTTTATATAACATGACCAAAAGCACTTATTTTTATAGCTGTTTGAGACTATTATTATGCCGAATACAAGTAGTCCCAGGACGAATGACGTGTCTGTAATTAAATGGCGCCAGATGTCTTTACATATAAGTGTATAATACGTTCTAATAGTTATATTTATTTTATAAAGATTCTTTGATTTAGGAAATTTTAGCAATAAGAACTTTGGCGCGGTTGTAAGATGTTATTTGAAGGCAATTTTGAACTATGACGTTATACAGCCTATAGACCTGGCATTATAGTATTGATTATTTTGGGAGCAAGATCTCTTTCTTACATGTTTGCAAAGAAAGTTGGGGCGCGAGAAACAGAGGCGTTCGTGGAGAACTTCTGGACCATGCAGTGGTCTATGTTTAGCGTAATCTTTGTTTGGAATTTAAGAGAAATCATTGTATTTTATATACACTACATGGAATTGGCTGTTTCTATTATGAATGTGCCTTACAATGTTGCACCGATATATAGAATTGTATAGGCTGTACTCTTTATAAGCAGCGAACCACTTCAAACAGTCGGTGAAAGAACAGGGTGATCACTTAGGTATGGTGAAAAGTATAGTTTACCAAGCAGTCAAACTAATAGACATAAAGGTTAGTTTTTTTTTATTCTGCCATTAAGCTTTGGAATAGTTTAGATATAGAAATGCCGACTTAGCTTCCTTTAAAAAAGCCATTAAATTAAAATTTGGACCCAAGCACTATAATATCCTGTATAATGTTTCAATTTCAAGATATGTTTCAATTTTTCATACACGCGCTTAAGGTTAAATAATTCACAACTGAATTCTGATTTATTTAAGTGAAATTCAGCCTCTCCATCTTGTTCTTGCGGTTTTTCTAAAGAAACAGATGCACATTTTTTCTTAACTTGTCCCAGTTATGCATTGAACGAGCAAAGCTTTATGCATCTATTTCGTTTGTTTATAATAAATGGCTAACTTATACGGACAAAACTAAGTTACAGATTTTTTTGTTTGGTGTCTCTAGTCTTTGTAACTATGTATATTCAAAGCAGTTCAAATTTATATAATACGCAGTCAAATCGTTTTGTATAATTTATATACTGCAAGACAATGTCAATGCAGCAAGATAGGTAAACTGTAAGGTTACCTATCTTGCTATATTGTACTTTTCTCCGTGTCTACACTCAGCTGTAAATATATTAACTTAATTTTGTTGCAGCGATTATTGATTTTTGTGAATCCATGCGTACATTTTCCAAGAACCATTTAGGTCGATGTATAGTCTTCTTAAATACCCGCTTACAAAACTCGATTTATTCAAGTCGATTATACTATATCAATGATTCCTCTCTTCTCTTTGTCTGCTAATCGCGAAGTATAGTCATGGTTTCTTTACCTTCTGGATCTCTAAAATATGGTTTTAGACTATGCGTATTTTACTATATTTTAGTGAGAAATACGCGATACATATCTACACGCCAAAAATATTTTGGCATTCAACTATTCATTTCGCATAAAATCTATATCCGTAATATTGTATTCGATTATAGGCACTTTAATCACAACCCCACCGTATAACCTTTCCTATTGGGGAATTGATATTTTTGTTAGGAAACACTTTCTTATCTGAGTAGTCTTGTGTTGTACACATACAAATACCCCATAATGATATACATATCAACGTATACGCACACTATATATGATATACACGAGATATTGCGTCAGTGCATGTGTGTGCATGGTGTCTATATAATCGTGTAATACATCTAGGAAAACGTTGGTCACTGTTATTCAATTCTAGGCGTAGCCATATTGCCGCTTGGCAATTCACTGCTGCGCATTCAATGTTTATGTACTATACAATATTTTTATTCTTTGCATACGCACTTATTCTCAAATTTCATGCAGCATTAATTAATTATTATGCAGAATACAAGTATAGTCCTATGACGAATGACGTATCTGTAATTAAATGGTTATTTCATAATTACATAAGTGTATCATACGTTCTATAATAGGGATATTTTTTATAAAGATTCTTTGGCGTCGTTGTAAGATGTTAATTGAGACAATCTTAAACTATGACGTTATACAACCTATATAGAACTTATTCATAAATGCCGCCATATTAATATTCTTTTATGTGCATATAAATTAGCCCTTATGAACTCGTTTTCATAAGATTATTCTGGGAGCAAGATCTCTTTCTTGCATGTTTGAAAAGAAAGTTGGGGCGCCAGAAACAGAGGCGTTCGTGGAGAGCTTCTGGATCATGCAGTGGTCTATGTTTTAGCTTAATCTTTGCTTGGAATTTAATATTCACCTCGCTGCTTCGCGGCTCGGCGAATATCCAGCATTATTCACCCTCCACTTCGGTGAATAATTTTATCTCACTAAAATAAATCTTCCTCTTAAATATTTCTTTTCTGAAGTTCATTGTCGTATGCAAAGATCTCCCTGATCAAAAAGTCAGGAAGTTGTTGTACTGTGCTCTTGTACGGCCTAAACTTGAGTACGCCAGTAGTTTGTGGTCACCGCATACAGTAAAACATCGTTCGTTAATTGAAAATGTTCAGCGACGAGCGACTAAATTTATACTCAACTATCCCCCGGATGTGAAATACGATGAGAGACTTATCAAGACCAATCTTCTTCCACTTGAATTTCGCAGAGAAATTACCGACTTGATACTCCTTTTCAAATCCAGAGCAGGACTTATTTCTACAGACGTAAATTATTTTCTATGTACTTTTAAGCCAGGATATAGATCTCGGGATTACGACGTTAACAATTACAATATGCTGATTAAACACAAACAGGACTATTTCAGAAAATCGTTTTTATTAGATCAGCCGAACTATGGAACAGTCTGCCTTCTTATCTTAAAGTCTACCACTCGCTTCCCGAATTCAAGTCTACTCTAACTAAGTTGTACTTTAAAAAGTTATCAACATACAGTTATAATATCTAAACTCTAGATACATTTGCTATTATTATGGTCAATTATAGATTAGTTTTATATTTTTCGTCATGTTAGTCATTCCCATATATGTGTATCTGTGTGTATTTTGTATATGTATATGTATGTGTATGTATGACTATTGAGTATACTGTTGAGGGGTCAGGTCTCAATAGGGACGCAAGTCCTGTTCCTTTCTCCTGTCACATCTATTTTAATGACAATTTTTAGCACTAAAAATTAGAGTTAATGGACGATACTAGCCGCACTCGTCCTAAGGGTATGAGCTACTCGTCATAAAAACCAGTTCTTTGTCTACACGACAATATAGCCCTAAACGGGACAACTGTCTAAACAAAGAAAGACTCTATCACAGACTTTCATTATTGCTTGCCAAACCCGTAGGCTACTACGCCCAGTATCGTTAATTATTGTTCAGATACTCTGTGACTGTTTGATTCATTCACAAATAACAATGTTACTATACAAAAATATATTGGCATAAACCCTAGTAAAATTCATATTTCAATATCATTCCTACTTGGATCGCAAGCAGTAAAGACTGAAATAATCTTACGTGTTTTGACGTTCTTTATCCTTGATCTACATTCGTTCAAAAAATGCCACGACCTAGCAAAACGCGATCCAGATCACACGTCCGTCTTCAAAATCTACGTACTGTTAACGCAGCCCAACCGTCAGTTGAAATACCAAGTAATCTCACTGAGCTAAGTATCTCGGAGTTGAAAGACCTTTGTCGCGAACTGAACTTTTCGAGCGCAGGAGGTCGACGAGTGCTCACAATGCGCCTTCAAAGCGAGCGAGAACGTCTCGGTAGCAATTCGACGCAGCCCAACGAAGCAAATTCAACCTCGAGTCCAGCAACCGTCGCGCCAGCAGTCTCGCGTCCGCGGACGACCTTTAGCGACGAACAGGTAGCACAGATAACTGAAATCGTGTCGCAGTCGATCGCGTCGTATTTCGAGGACCAACCGGCACAAAGTACTGCCCAAACCGTCCAACAACAGTCCAACCCTACGCGTACGGTTCGTACTGAACAAGCGACCAATCCGCCGCCTCCAACACCGCTTGAAAGGCTCGAACAACTCGGACAGCTCCCATTTTTAACGTTAACAGAACTGCAGCACTCACCATCGAATGCGCCTGTTGCCTCGAACCAGTCAGCTGACGGGGGTTTCACGCCAGAACTTCCAAACAAGTATGTTCGTGACATCGAGAGTGGTGAGTTTTTTGAACTTGCTAGATTATTGCCAAAAAACCTTAATAAGTCAAGTGTTGGCTCTGATTACCCGGACAACGTAGGATTTACTATTTCCTCCACGGGAATATCATTAACGCCTCGTAAACCGCAGGTCATTACAAATATTGACGAATGGACAACCGCTTTCAACACGTATACTCTTATTGTTGTCCAAAAATTTCCAAATCGTGCATCTGAAATGCTTCAGTATATGGAAATTATCCGTCATGCGGCAAAAGCGCATGGCGGACTAGGTTGGTGTATTTACGACCATAAATTTCGCTACAAAGCAGCCGCGTGTGGGACAATGTCGTGGGCCAACATTGACATGCAATTGTGGTTACGTATTTTTACGGCTAGTTCTACGCAGTTGCGCGAGGACTATTCCCTTTTTTCAAATGAACCCTCATTCAGAGCTGGGGCAGCGAGGGACGGAATCTGCCACAGCTACAACAGGGGTAGGCCATGCGCTCTTGAACCAAACTGCCCCTACGTTCACCGATGCAACAGATTTGGCTGTAGGGGAAACCATCCTGGGTACCAATGTCCCAAATCCCGTAATGAAAACGTTCAAAACGAAGTCCAACCCTCCAGCTCTGACCGTAGCTCCAAGAACGACAAAAGAAAATGGAACTCGTAGTTACTATTCTAGTCTTAATAGTAGCAGTAATTTAATACCTTTACATAATACTATAGTTACGCCAATTCGCGTCGACGCGCTTGAAGATGCTCTTCGTGGGCATCCTGACACATCATTCGTTTTGAAACTTTGTACAGACTTGCGTTTCGGCGCGCGCCTAGGTTATGATGGTCCTCGCATGCCTAAATTTTCTAAAAACCTCAAGTCCGCCACTGACAATCCAACTATTGTTTCGAGTAACTTAGCTAAGGAAGTTGCTCTTGGACACACAGCCGGTCCTTTCACCAATCCTCCATTTGCTAACTTACAAGTTTCGCCAATCGGTATTGTACCCAAAAAGCATTCCGATAAATTTCGAACCATTTTTCACCTTTCGTTTCCAAAAACGGGCGAATCAATTAATTCATTTATTGAGAATGACGATTTTTCACTGCAGTACATCAAAATCGATGACGCCATTGCGGCTTTGATCCGATTAGGCAAAGACACTTATCTTGCTAAGACTGGCGTAGAGTCTGCTTTTCGTCAATTCCCTGTTCATCCTGACGACTGGGAATTATTAGGCATGTACTGGAATAAATCCTATTATTTCGATAAAGTGCTGCCCTTTGGTTTGCGAAGTGCGCCATATATTTTTAACCAACTTTCTGACGCGCTTGAGTGGATTTTAACGAACAAATGTTTTATAAGTTATGTTGGGCATATCTTAGACGATTTTCTGATAATGGAACCACCAGATAGGACCGAGCCACCTTCTCATGCATGTCAAACCAGTCTTTCTAGTATGTTGTTAACACTTAATACGTTAGGCGTTCCTATTGCAGATCACAAAACGGAGGGCCCTAGCCAAGTCATCGAATTCTTAGGCATTGTTCTTGACTCACACAAAATGGAAGCTTGTCTTCCCTACCATAAACTGAGTCGTCTCCACACGGATTTAGAATTTCAGCACACTAAAAAGTCCGCTACACTCAAGGAGCTCCAATCATTGATAGGTACTCTAAACTTTGCCTGCAAAGTAATTGTCCCCGGTCGGGCATTTCTTCAGCGTATAATACAGCTTACACGGGGGGTTACAGCACCACATCACCACATTAGATTGACAAATGGTTTTCATAAAGACATTAAAATGTGGCAAACATTTCTTAAGGACTGGAATGGCGCAAGTTTCTTTTTAAACACTTTTTGGGAGAATTCTACAACACTTCTCCTGTATACAGATGCCTCTGGTACCCTTGGTTTCGGGGGGATTTTCAAAAATCAGTGGTTTCAAGGCAAATGGTTACCCCATCAAACTCTTGACACTAAGAATATCAGCATTTATTGGCAAGAACTCGTACACCAGTGAATGTTCTTGCAGACGTTTCAAAACGATTGATACGGAAATAAGACTTAATTTACACCAATTTCGATTATACGTGCTTGCGGTTTTCGGCCTATGGGGATCACACACATTGTATATGTGTGATTGTGGAGGCAATTGCTCTAGTATGAGGTCGCAATTTTACCATAGACCTCACGTTTTCTTTACGGAATTTGGCAATCTGGCCTAGAGCCAATTTTACTTAAAAAATCGCTCTGATTTCTGCATACGAGTATATGTCCTGAGCCAGATCAAGGGTCCAACTCGGAGTATATGTCCTGCAGGGCAGACTAGGATCCAACTCCATTGAGTATATGTTCTAGTCGCCTTTCAGGATCCAGCTCAAATCCGCGCGGTGAAAGTATATGTCTTGAGCAGATTAGGACCCAGCTAAAAATCAGCATTTGTCTTAATCGCCTTCCTCAAGATCCAGCTTTCAATTACGAGTATCTGCCCTTGGAATCTCTCAGGACCCAGCTCATCGCAGATAAACAAAAATATATAGAGCAGTTGCCCCACACTTCCATAACCCCACAAAAACATTGCCTTATTTACTGTGTCATTATCAATCTTAGCAGTATTTGGTAGTTGAGGACATTAAATGACAATTTTTAGCACTAAAAATTAGAGTTAATGGACGATACTAGCCGCACTCGTCCTAAGGGTATGAGCTACTCGTCATAAAAACCAGTTCTTTGTCTACACGACAATATAGCCCTAAACGGGACAACTGTCTAAACAAAGAAAGACTCTATCACAGACTTTCATTATTGCTTGCCAAACCCGTAGGCTACTACGCCCAGTATCGTTAATTATTGTTCAGATACTCTGTGACTGTTTGATTCATTCACAAATAACAATGTTACTATACAAAAATATATTGGCATAAACCCTAGTAAAATTCATATTTCAATATCATTCCTACTTGGATCGCAAGCAGTAAAGACTGAAATCCCACCCACCTCCCTAAAACATAGGCAATAGCCTTTTTCACCAATTGTTGGGCTACTTTTAATGATATTGTGTTATGTGATATTTTAATATGGTTACTGTAATTACTATATATGGTCTCTTAGCTTAATAAATAGGATGTTATACCTATATATTGGACGATTTAAACTATTCCGCAACCTAAAGATATGCATGCAATCACCGGCGACATGGAACTTCTGCAATCGTTCACGACCGTGCTTACCAGAACTGCTGCTCCTTGACATTTATAGTTATGAACAATTAGAGATGTGACGAAAGCAAAAATGTTAGACAAAATGTTGTATCAATATATACAAAATGTTAATGAATTAAATTGAATTATGAAATAAAAACGAAGTGTCTGAGGCAATTGCTCTAGTATGAGGTCGCAATTTTACCATAGACCTCACGTTTTCTTTACGGAATTTGGCAATCTGGCCTAGAGCCAATTTTACTTAAAAAATCGCTCTGATTTCTGCATACGAGTATATGTCCTGAGCCAGATCAAGGGTCCAACTCGGAGTATATGTCCTGCAGGGCAGACTAGGATCCAACTCCATTGAGTATATGTTCTAGTCGCCTTTCAGGATCCAGCTCAAATCCGCGCGGTGAAAGTATATGTCTTGAGCAGATTAGGACCCAGCTAAAAATCAGCATTTGTCTTAATCGCCTTCCTCAAGATCCAGCTTTCAATTACGAGTATCTGCCCTTGGAATCTCTCAGGACCCAGCTCATCGCAGATAAACAAAAATATATAGAGCAGTTGCCCCACACTTCCATAACCCCACAAAAACATTGCCTTATTTACTGTGTCATTATCAATCTTAGCAGTATTTGGTAGTTGAGGACATTAATCTGTTGTTTGTAAGCGGGTTTTTTTTTATTGTTCTTTGATGTTGTATTTGCTTATGTATACTAGCAACCTTTGTATCCAATTTAATGTAATTACTTACTGTAACAAATTCAATAAAATAAAATAAAAAAATTAAAATAAAATAGACAACCTAGCCGATTCTTCCTTCGAAGTCCTATATTAAAATTTGTCCAACTCGTCTTATTAGTATTGTTGTAGGAACAGTGTACCATCCACCAAGTGCGAATAATTCTGCCATGTTGAACTATCTGATGAATTGTGTCTCGTCTATTGAGTCTCAGCATTCGAACGGTGGCATTCTTTTGCTTGGAGACTTAAAACTCTAGTTTTAAATTGAAGCAAATAGTTAGTTTCCCGACTAGAGGACAGAACACCCTGGATTTAATTCTAACTAATCTCCAAGATTTCTATAACGTTCCAGACAAGCGCCCACCCTTTGGTTTATCTGACCACATGACCATTGAACTTAAACCAAAGGCACGCTCCCAGCTCTCGAAGCTGCGGTTGACGGTTAAATCGAGAGATCTGCGCCCAAGTAGTCACTTGGCTATGGGGACATATCTTCAACAGATCAACGTTCCTGCCCTACTTATCACCGTGGATACATGTGCAGAGAAGGTGTCGCTCTTGGCTTTTTGTTCTAATGATCGACGACATAGATGTCACCAACACCGACTTGTGGAAGTACGCAGATGACACCACAATTGCTGAGTCAGTACAGAAGGGGGAGACAAGCAAGATCCAGGACACTGTGGATGAAGTGACGGCAAAATCGTGTAGAAACAAGTTCCAGCTGAATGAGGCGAAATACAAAGAACTCCAGATATCTTTTGCGAGGTGCAGACCTCAATTCGCACCTATCGTTATCAACGATAACCCAATTGAAGTTGTGACAAGCGTCAAATTGTTGGGTCCGAACATCTCAAATAATCTCAAATGGAACTGTCATATTTCTGAAATCGTCAAAAAGGCGTCTACTCGACTGTACTTCTTGAGGCAGCTGAAACGAGCCAAAATTGCTGAGAAGGAATTCGTAATTTTTTACACCACCTGCATTCGCCCGATCACCGAGTACGCCTGCCCCGTCTTCCATAACGGATTGTCCAGGTATCTCTCAGACGACTTAGAAAGAATACAAAAGCGTGCATTACGAATACTTTTCCCATCTGCTAACTACGCCGAAGCACTGGTAGTTTGTGACCAACCTTCCCTATGTGATACCTTTCCTTGGTTTGACAACCAAGCTCTTTGAGGAAATATGCAGCAATACCAGCCATAAGCTATATCATCTATTGCCTGAGCTCAACAAATCTACCGTTAATTTAAGAAACAGACACAAATTTAACGTCCCTACGTGTAAGACTAACAGACTGAGAAATAGTTTTATATATAGTGGTTCAAGTAAAAACACTTTTAATAGATTAGTTTTAATGCCCACTTATATATATATATATATATATATTTATAAGTCATTATTGTAGCATACCATGTATATATTACGTGTTAGGATTTAAAATTTTGTGATTTTTAACAATTTCCAATTTTTATGTAAAGTTTATACTCAATTCAGTTTCTAGCTGCAATGCTATTAACTTAATACATTATCTATCTATCTATCCATATGTGCCAGCTATGACGTCAGAAGGCTAATTCATACCCAGACATTTTTCTCCCGGCCAAACTTTCAAAACGCCATGTTTAAAGCCGAATAAGTCTGAAAATATTCATTTCTTAATGCTTTGTTATACCACATTAGAACGTTCTCGGTAAGGATAACTCATTTACAAAAAAAAAAGATTTTGACGTTATAGGCACTCCTTTTAGAGGCAGATTTTTGCAAATGTCATTCCACACTGGGCTAATTAATGGTCAAAAATTCACAAATTAACTGTGCAAAACAACTTACAACAATTTGCATAGAAAAAATAGTGCCTAGGCAGCACTATTTCTCAGAAACTTGATATCACATAACAATATATGATCACTACTATGCAGTTGTTACCTTATGAATGGTATTTGGGGAAGCAGGTCTTGCATAACCCGACCCCACAGTCTTTGCACCAAGTTGTAATCCGTGTGCCTTTAAACCCAACCTCGCGTTTCTCAGCACACACAATGCATTTCTTGCGTTTCTTATCAGGAATGGTTTCCAAAAAGTGCCTTTCAGTATGCCGAGCTTCAGTGGGACCAAGACTTGGTCTTCCAACCTTCTTGCGTGGTTCCTTGTACCCTCCTATAAGACCTTCAACAAGCCGAATAATGAATTCCAAGTGTGTCATCCGTTGTTTAGAAGGTGTGGGATCATTTGGATTGTTCTTATAGCATATGTATGCATTTGTCACAGTTCGATCAATAAGATGGAAAACCACTTTGCGCCAGCACTTGACAGTTCCAATTTCTGCAGCATAATGGTCTGTCATCTGATCAGAAACATCAACCCCACCCATCCCGGCGTTGTACTCAGTAACCACATATGGCACTTTCTTAGTTGTAGAGTGTTTTTGTATGTCAACAGTTGCTGCTTTGGAAAAAGTGGACACTAATCGTACTTGTTTTCGATCCACCCAACTCAAAGCAAGCATTTGCCCCTTGCGCATAGCAGTAATTTCCCCTTTCTTGGTACGCTTTTTCTTCACTTCGGCTGGCAGATTGCGACGGTTGCTTCGAATAGTGCCTGTGACATAAATTCCTTTCAACAGCATTTGTTCAGCTAGATCAATACTTGTATAATAATTGTCTACTACTAAGTGGTGGTTTTTTCCTTCATGGCAAGCTAGAAGCTTAGCACAAACGTCATAAGGCTGACCATAGTTGCTCTTCTTCATTCCAGATGTATGATACAAAGTTTTATATAGATAGCCAGTTTTGGATTCAGCAAGATTGTACTCTTTGGGTCCCCATTGATGATGCTTCTTGATTTTGATGTAATTGACCAACACATGCCTTCCTTTAAACCCAACTATTGTTTCATCAATAGAAATATCCCGAGAAAGATTGTACTCCCTAGCCCAAGTAGCATTTAGGTGATCCAGGACAGGGCGAAATTTGTACTGTGGATCATAGGCTTGTGAACCATGTTTTGGTTCTAATGAACTATACGAAGCATGAAAAAATCGAAGAATAAGCTTGAATGTGTTCAGAGTCATCACTTCTCTAAACATCGGAGTGTCTTGGGAATAGTTTTTAGTATTCCAGTATTCTTCAAGTTTGTGTTTACGTATGAGACCCATGTTTAGTAGCAAACCTAAAAAACAGCGAAGCTTTTCAACAGTTAAAGGTTTCCACATGTGCATTTTAGAATATTTTGACAGAACTCCCAACTTTCCATAGCACCAGTTGAAGTACTTATTAGTTTCCTGCACAAGGTAATCCAACAATGATGCTCCATTATCAGTAGCAGAAAGAAAACGATCAAAGTATTCAACAGGCTCTGCTTGAGCTGGTTTCCATACAGGGCCGGTTGGTGAGGTAAAGTGATTAATGACAGGAGGTTTATCATTTGCCAGATTATAAACAACAGTCCACTCATCTTGATCAACATCATTAGCAGTATCAGAATTGCTTTCATCAGAAGACTGGGCAGATATATTGTTACTTTCACTTACCAAGTCGATGTTCTGCCTTCCATGAATGGATTCTTCATCAGATTCAGAAGAAATATGTCCATTTATCTCAAAATCATCGGGGTCAATGTCGCTTTCACTCTCCAGACTATCAAAGTCATCATCACAACTATCTAACATTTGTAAAACGTCATTTATATTGCTTGTAGAAGGTCTCTTTCTTTGGTCCGCCATTTTGTTTAAATCCCAACTAATTCCACCACGTGTTTTCGGTTAAAATTATGCTAATTCAGTTATCTAAAAGCCTGCAGGCCTACACGGACAAATACATGAGGGGCTTATAGCTGACAACTTAATACTAATGCCTTTAGACGGTATAAATCAGCATAAATTTGCTCTACAAATTATGCAAAACGGAAGCGACATTTATGTCGCTTTGCCTGTACCAGGAAGCGACATAAATGTCGCTCTGCCTCTAAAAGGGTTAAAATTTTGAGCACGTGACATCTCGTGGAAAGTCCCGAAAGTCCTGTAACAGTCAGGGGAAATAGAATAGTTAAAACAAAGGTTAGGAAGTTTTTCAAAGTTTTTTCCCTATTTTATTAGTTGCACAGAAGAGTGAATTCTCATATCACATTTTTCAGACAAACATAATTATCTCTATTAGCTCAAACTTTTCCAACACAGGCTGTTACATGGTCATACACTAGTATCTACTTAAATTCGTATGTATCGTCATAAAAGAAGAGAGGAATACACCGTCAATCACTTGCTATAACCAACAATTTGGACTGATGCACTAGACTTGGCTTGGGGGGCTGGACCTTGGTAGTCCACATCAACTTCTTTGGTAAATCCAGCTGCTATAGGAAGCGAAATATTCTCCGAATTATACGATATTGAAGACTGCTTGTACGCGTAATAATAAAGCTTCCTCTCGATCTTTCCGTTGAAAGTTGTTGTACTCACAGCTACTGCACCAGATCCCTGTGGTTGGCCCCATCCAGTTTGAACTTTAGCATGAATAACGACTCGATAAGCACCCTCGGGGATTCCTTCCTCAGCCAAATTTATCTTAATGGGTTTACCAAGTTCGAGGTCATATTGTTTCCCAGTACATGGATACAAGTTCCCAGCCTGAAAATAAGATTAACAGATTAATCTATTTTTTCCAACGCATTTTTTTAACTGACATGCACTTATTATTTATATGCCATCTGCTCAAGCAGCTACAATGTCGATGTGGAAAGCTCACAGATAAGATTAACGGGAATAAATAATAATTCTGTAAATTATAAAGAAATTGAAGACTATAGTCTACATCTTATAACACGTACATTTTGCAAATTATTGATTTGTAATTTTTAGGTGTTTTTTTATATGAAATTATATTTTATTTATATATTTATATATTTATTTATTTATTTATTTATTTATTTATTTATTTATTTATTTATTTATTTATTTATTTATTTATTTATTTATTTATTTATTTATATATATATATATATATATATATATATATATAATATATATATATATATATATATATATATATATATATATATATATATAAAAAAAACGGAACTCTTATTCATTTATACTGCTCTGCTACTAGCATTGAGCACTGTTGTACTGGTTTCAATAAATCAAACAATTATATATATATATATATATATATATATATACAGTATATCTTACTTTCTAGATGGTGCTTTGCCATATCAGCAATCAGTGTCAATTCTATAATATAATTATATATAGCCTTGATGGAAATTGAGTATACTTACATCAGACATTTTCGAAAGATAAGTCAGTCGTTTGGCACCACACACAAAAAACGAGATTGCTGCAAGAATAATAGAAATAATTAAGAGAGCAAAGCTATAAAGTTGTGGCTAGTTGCATGTATGGCAATGAACCATGCAATTGTCACGACTTACCTACAAAATTTCCCGGCAAGGAAAAGTTGTAAACAATAAATGTTTTACTTAGTTTTCTTGAAACATGCACGCACATGTTTTGACGCAATCCAAACATCCAATTTTTTAGTCCTGGCCGATTTCTACGTTTACCGTGTAGATGAAAAAAATTTGAAGACGCAAACATAGTTTAAAATTTAGACTTTGCTTGAGCTACAGTGTTATGATATCATGCAGCTTTGGTAAATAATGTAAAAAACTATTTCAACGGGAAATTTTATCCCGAGCCCGTGCGGAGGGCCAAAGGCCTGGAGCCCGGTGGGGGTGCTAATCTCGACGTGCGTGGAGTCCACTTTACACGCAAAATGAAAAGCTGAAAGCAATTCTGAAACCTGTTTGTATATAGGTTATCAAATCCACGACTTGTGCAGTTCGATTAGCAGGGTACTGGTAACTAACCTGTTAAATTGTTCAAATTATTTAAATTTACGTCAGCAAATTATAATTTATGATTACGAAATAGTTTTTCAACGATCATGACGAAAGAAATCTTTGCCAGAAAAAATGGTTTCAGCTAAAATGTACATTAATATTACTATGGAAAAAGACCAAAGAAAGAAGGCTCAGAAGAGATGTGGCAGCGAGCAAAAGATAACAATAAATACGACTTAAAACCACTGAAAAAAGCCTAAAAATTAATACGATAAAGACCGAAAACGATGCCGACCGAAATGTAACTGAAAGAAGAAGGATGTGTCCTGAAACTGTTCAAAGCCTGTAAAGAATTTTGCTCTGGTGTATTCTATATAACTCGAGAGGGAATGATGAAGAAATTTTGAAATAAACGGCTTTTTAGATCATGAAGAGAATGATGGCTTGAAAAACGATCCGAAAAGAGTAGACTGAATTGGCAGTGTTTGTGGTGACAAAAGCAGAAGAAAGTTTAACGGTAGGAGATTCATATTTACCAGTTTAGCTGAGTTAAAACGGAAGAAATCTTGAAAATGAAAATTAATATAAATATTAAATATCTTGTCTAGAGTTGTCTTTGAACGCTAGGACGTTGGCCTTGTGTCTTTTCTTGGCCACTGTTTATATATATATTTTTGAATGAAAATTTGTCATTTGGTTCATTTCGTTGTGTGTTTTTTTTTAATATTGACTTTGCATGTTCTTTCGGTGTGTCAATACATGACTACAGATGAACCTTGCTAACTAATTTTCTGGGATGTTTTCTGATGTGTGTGTCATTAATACAACAAAAAACAGAAATTAGGGGAGGGGGGGGGGGGGGGAGGGGGGTTATAAAATGCATATAAAGCGGGCGAGGGCTTGTTGCGTTCATGTATTTCTAGTATATACTAATTATTAATGTCCGTAATGCCCGCGGGCATTAGGAATATTGTTAATGCCCTACGATTAGAAACAAACAAAAAAATCAAAATAAGAAACTTTTATTGCCGAAAACTACGAAAATAAATGAAATAAACGACGGTGAACAATTATAAAAGTAAATTCTAGTATCCAGACGAGAATGAAACAGCAGAAAATAACGCTAGTTTGGTGTTTTGACGAAGTTATATAGGAAGCGAAAACCAAGCAATGCAAGATTGATTTTGAAATAAAAAGTGCCATATAATAAACTACTTAATAACCTCGACCATTCGGTCTTTACGGTAAAATATTAAACCTTGGTCTTGAACGTATTAACCTCGCTATCGCTCGGTCAGTACAGCAAGACCTCGGTTTGGTAGTTTACCGTGAAGACCTCACTCTCGGTTAAGTAGTTATTAATTTTAAACTTGTGGTGAACACGAATATGTTTCTCAACGAATCTGCTTTCGTGAAGCGTGAAGCGTAAAGCCATTCTTTTTTGCAAGTTATCAAGTTCTAAAAATTTACTGTGTATCTATATAAAATAGTTTTATAATCTCACCTTCCACGTATATTATTTCTTACTTGGCTTACTTCAGGTCCTTCTGATCTTGCTGACTGTGTCAGTTTATATAACATGACAAAAAGCACTTCTTTTTATAGCTGTTTGAGACTATTATTATGCCGAATACAAGTAGTCCCAGGACGAATGACGTGTCTGTAATTAAATGGCGCCAGATGTCTTTACATATAAGTGTATAATACGTTCTAATAGGGATTTTTTTTTTATAAAGATTCTTTGATTTAGGAAATTTTAGGACTGAAATTTTAGCAATAAGAACTTTGGCGCGGTTGTAAGATGTTACTTGAAGGCAATTTTGAACTATGACGTTATACAGCCTATAGATAGTATTGATTATTTTGGGAGCAAGATCTCTTTCTTACATGTTTGCAAAGAAAGTTGGGGCGCGAGAAACAGAGGCGTTCGTGGAGAACTTCTGGACCATGCAGTGGTCTATGTTTTAGCGTCTATAGAAACAGTTGCATATTTTTTCTTAACTTGTCCCAATTATGTTATTCAACGATCAAATATTTATGCGTCTGTTTCGTTTGTGAATAATAAATGGCGAACTTATATACGGACAAAACTAAGTTACAGATTTTTTTGTTTGGTGACTCTAGTCTATTATTCTCACAGAATGTCTGTATATTCAAAGCAGTTCAAATTTATATAACACAGTCAAATCGTTTTGTATAATTTATGTCAATGCAGCAAGATGGGTAAACTGTAAGGTTACCCATCTTGCTATATTGTACTTTCCTCCTTGTCTATACTCAGCTGTAAATATATTAACTTAATTTTGTGTAAACTCCCTAGATGAGCAGATTTTGCTCTTGGAGTAAACACAAAGTTTAAATAAAAAAAAGAAGCGAAGACGGGCTTATATTACCATGAACTATTGATTTTTGAAAAAGCCATGCGTACATTTTCCAAGGACACTATAGTGGATATATAGTCTTCTTAAATACCCGCTTACAAAATACTAATATAATTCAAAATACTAATATTTATTCAAGTCGATAATATATACTAGATCAATGATTCCTCTCTTCTCTTTGTCTGCTACTCACGAGGACTAAGTATACTTACGGTTTCTTTACCTTCTGGATCGCCAAAGGATGGTTTTCGACTATGCGTATTTTACTATATTTTAGTGAGAAATACCCGATACATATATACGCATGCAATTATTTTGGAAACACGCGAAAAATATTTTTGGCATTCAACTATTCATTTCGCATAAAATCTACAGTATATCCGTACCAGTTGTATTCGATTATAGGCATTTTAATCACACCCCCAACGTATATTTGATATTTTTGTTAGGAAACACTTTCTTATCTGAGTAGTCTAAGCTTGTGTAATTGTACTCATACAAATACCCCCATATACATATCAACGTATATTGCGTCAGTGCGTGTGCATGGTGTCTATATCATCGTGTAATACATCTAGGAAAACTAGGAAAACGTTGGTCACTGTTATTCAACTCTAGGCGTAGCCATATTACCGCTTGGCAATTCAGTGCTGCGCATTCAATGTTTATGTACTATACAATATTTTTATTCTTTGCATGCGCACTTATTCTCAAATTTCATGCAGCATTAATTATTCTGCAGAATACAAGTAGTCCTATTACGAATGACGTATCTGTAATTAAATGGTTATTACATAATTACGTAAGTGTACCATACGTTCTATAATAGGGATATTTTTTATAAAGATTCTTTGATTTGTAAAATTTTAGCAATAGGAACTTTGGCGTCGTTGTAAGATGTTAATTGAGACAATCTTAAACTATGACGTTATACAACCTATATAGAACTTATTCATAAATGCCGCCATAGTAATATTCTTTTATGTGGCTGCGTATAAATTAGCCCTTATGAACTCGTTTTCATGTACGAAATTCAAAATAATTTTTACTTCAAAACGAGTTCATATATATGCACATAAAATAATATTTAATTGGCTCTCTATTTGAACACTAAAATTTCCTATTTTCCAGAGATTTAAACCAAAGTCAGTAAAACTTGTCAAACATATTTAATATACAGAAGGTAGTTCATTTACAGTTTTATTTCCTTGACAACAAGGTCACGTGACTGGTTGGCGGCCATATTTGATTTAAATTTGAGCTTTCTTGCATACAGAGAAAAACAGTAAAATTTACTATAAAAACAACCTCAAATCATCCAAAGTATTATTACGTTTACCATGCTAAGTTGAAAAGTAGGAATCAATACATATAAACAAAAATATGAAAGAAATGATAATATAGCAAAAACGATTTTTCTAAAATGTTGCATTTATCGTAATTTTTTACAAACTTTCTAGTTAGCATGGTAAACTAGATACTAGGCATCTGGATCATATTACGTTGTTTTTATAGTAAATTTTACTGTTTTACCATGTATGCAAGAATGCTCAACTTAAATCCAATATGGCCACCAGCCAGTCACGTGACCTACAGATTTTCTACCCACTGTGTAATAAATATGTTTGACAAATTTTACTGACTTTGGTTCAAATTTCTAGAAGATATTAAAAATATTGATTTTTTTGTCTGGAGCCATATGTCTTAATACCCCTGAGTATAGTATATACACATGCATGCTCTTGCCAAGTTTGTTTCTGTTTAGTTATAGAAGAACACAAATTTGAACTCGGTATTAAATATCTTACGTTACATACATGTACATGCATGCATGCACATGTTTATATACCGTGGTTTTAGAAGCTTTCAGCTAGGGTTTGTGACTAGAGGAATCATGTCAGTTCATCACTGTTTGTAAGCATCTTTTTCATGAGATAAAAGTTATATCGGTTAGATGTAACACGTTACTTTCGGTTGGTCATCACTTTCGGGAGGGCCGCTACTTTTGGAGATTATTGGAGGTATCGAGAATTTGATGTTACTTTGGGGAATTTTACGGTAGATTATTAATTACTAGATTTAAAAACTAAAATCATAATTGGTTGAAACTGGTATCTTTTATTGTTGTACTCAGATAGTTTGTAAAAGGAAGGTCCAAAGTCCACTGTAGCAAAGAAGATGGCAGCATCGTGTACGCTTTTACCATTATACGTTGCATTCAGTGAAAATTATATCTCTGAATTAAAAGGTAAGCACTCAACGACAGAGTGACGCACCCATTTTCGAAGATGTGTCCACTTGACGTATGGAAATTAACCAAACCAGAATGGGTCTTGGGTTTGGGGGGGGGCGAGAACCTCGGTCTTATAGGGGTGTCCGGGACATGACCCCCGGAAAATTTTGGATTTCTAGGGTCTCGGAAACACTATTTCCTGCATTTTGAGGCAAGTATTTAAGAGTAATCTGAAAGCCATAAATTACATAATTTTCTTGAAATCAAACCAGAACATAGAATGATACACGTCAGAATATCTTTAGATTTATTTATAAACAAGTCTTAAATGTAAAAACAGGTTGGAGGCATTCGACCCTTAGTATTGTAATTTATAGTATACGCATGCCTGCAATATATATATATAGCACATCACTATCTACTCACTTGGACTTAAAACAACTATCCCCCCCCCCCTAACAAGTTTCTCCACGGATTTAAACTTTTCACGAGAACGGTCTTGGAGACCATTGGGGGGGGGGGGGGGGCGAACACCCCTTGGATACGCCACTGTGGCCTATTTACGCCTGTATATTGTAGAACAAGAACTAACAAAACTTTACAAACTCCAAGCTGAAAGTACTATACTAACTAACAACAGCTTGACTAGAGCAAGAACTAACAAAACTAAACACCATATTTTTTATGTTTTAGTGATGCAGATGGACTTCGATGTCTTTACTATTTAGTGCAGGATCTAAAATGTCTCGTCTTCTCTCTCATTGGTCTTCACTTCAAAATCAACTCCAATTTAAACCATCGTGATTTCTTAAGATAAATGCTGTCTTTTTAGGAGTAGCATTTTTTCAGCCCACAGTTATTGGTTGCATCTATTCTCGATGATTCCTCTTGTCACATCTTCATTGCTATATCTTTGATCTGCACTAAATAAGAAACAACTATTCTGCTGTCTCTACTGCCAATCTCTGCTGTACTACGCAAGAAGGAAATGGCTGTCTGGCTACCTTTTTAGACCTTGTTCGAACCAACATACTTTCTGTTAATTTATTTTGTAAATTTTTTTCTTTGTCTCTCAGAGTATAACTTACTACAGTAGTGCATTATGATTGTCAGTATGCTATGCATATTTTTTTTTACATTTTACTTCGATGAAGGGCTCTGCTCGAAATATCAACGCAGCGACGAGGTAGCAATATGATCTTTATTTCGGACGGTACAATGTAACAACACAGGATATAAAGGAACACGCATCGCATCAAGAGTGTATCAATAAGAAGATCAATGTACCTTTCAATGGTTCGTCCACATATAGGTTACGCCACACAGGTTTGGGCACCTCAATCAATTGATCTAATGTTAAAGCTTGAGATGATTCAGAGAAGCGCCACGAGATATATCTTAAATCTACCGTTCAGTAGCTCTGTTTGCTACCTATATTCTACTGACATGAATTTTTAGACTTAGTATTTTTCTTTTTTAACTAACACATGGTCTGATTAACTTAGATCCATCTATTGTTCCTCATGTACGCAGTACCGGACGTACGCGATCATCTGCGGATGTTAAGACTATAAAGTATGATGTACCCAAATGTAAAACTACGACATACCAACGCTCTTACATTGTAAGAGTTACTCGCACTTGGAATATCCTAGCAGATAAACTGAATTCTTCTATGGACAGCTTGGGCGTTTTTAAATCTTTTCTTTTAAATTATTACTTTACTGCCCTGAATACTAGTTTTAATGTAGACGATCCTAGAACTTTTAAAACTATCTGCAGTAAATGCAATACTGCTCGTAGTCTTGATCATAGAATAACTTGTTGCTTTTAATTTGGATTTTTATTTTTAATATTCTGTTTTTAATATTTTGTGTTGTTGATTAAGAATTTAGAATTTTTATCCGGGTCCGCTGTAATTGGCAATGCTGTTGCGGATACCCTGCCTGTTATTTGTTTTGATTGTTTGTACTGTAATTTTTGTTAAATATTTGTAATGTCATGAGGCGAAGTTTTTAAATAAAAAATAAAAAGAATAAGATAAAGTTCAATACTTAAACTAAAGTTCATTTCAGTTCAATGTCTTGAGTTGCTTCTTCTTCTTCTGTTTCTTGCTGTACATGTTCTGCTCTGCTTTTTGGGCTGGCCACTCTTCGATCGGTCTTTTCACAACTGATCGACTCCAAAAAGGGAGGCTCCTTTTATAATTTTCTGGTGTACAAAACCACGCCTTGTAGGTGTGTAGGAATTGACCAATCAGGAGCATCAGACCATAATACTTTGCAGCATTGGATGAAGGCGTTAATCGATCTCAAGTACCGAGGCAAAACGTTTGAAACGTTTTTCCTTATATTAAACTAATATATTTCTTGACTACATTGATATGATAAAAAAGTGGATGTCATAAGGTAGAAGACTTATAATATTTTACAGTTTCATTGAGTATTTACGGGACAGTTCAACTTTGAATAATCATTACGTAAGTTGTCGTTTGATTTATGTAAACATTACGAAGCTTCTTCTTGGCCTAAAATCATGCTAAATTCACCTAGCTTACATAAACAAATTTGTGCCTGCCCTAGATCATACTGACAGGATAATAGAAAAAGCTTTTAAGAAAACTGTTGACAAGCTAGTAAATAAACTTATGACAGAAGCATGTACCTAATTATATGAGAACAATGCTAGATATAATCAGACTGTCGTGACATTTTGATATATTGATAAAGCTACAAGAAGACTAATTAATATTTACGTAATTTTCGTTATTTTCAGCTACTTGTTTGCATTGCGGCACTCTGCAATAGAATAGCCAGAAGCAGCTAGAAAGCTTAACTATAACTTAATATATCTGTATGTTGTATAACATTCCCCCTTTCTTAAATTCAAGCCTCCTGGCTTGACAAAACTTAGAAAAAAAAAAAAATTTGGTGATAAACATCCTAATTACCTACTTAACTAAATACACAGATAATCCCTAAAACAAATAGCACTAACGTAGCTGTCACGGACACTCGCCTAATGTCAAACTAGATCAATGGCTATAAGTGGACTCTAGGGGCGATAATATTGACACGTTTGGTTAATGAACGTGCTGAGGACATTACAAAATAGAAGATTCAGGTGAAAACAGGGGCTATAATGAGCTTGTTTTCCTAAACTGAAGTTTGCCTGATAGAGGAGTTTGGGAGAGATGATTGTGAAGGACAGCGGGGTAAACCACAGTCGACACAACAGTCTGGTTCGTCAAGAGAAAATGTAGATTGTTGCAGTTCATCATGTGAACGTTGGCCGTCAGGTACGTCGGTTTTAGATTTAGATTTGAAGCAAGTTTTGTTGTAGCGTACGTAGTTGTAAATGTAAAAGAGTACAAGTAATAATAGTGCACCCCAAAGCAAAGAACATGCACTTAGACCTCCAAGAACATCGTGGAAAAAGGAACCCGCGCCTTTCGATGCATGCTCAAACGCGTCACCGGATGATTTTATGATGGTACCGGTCGCTTTGCCAAAGCTAGAGACAACTTTTTGATCAAGATCACCTACGCCATTTAAGCCTTCGTGCATTGCGTTTCCTATTGCGCGTATTATGTGGCTTCCCGCCCAGTACTATAAGGCCGGACAAGTTTATCCCAATAATACTACCTATCCCATGTGCAATATTATCAGTGTCGCTATCTCGAATATCGTTTAATTGTTGGATAGTATCTTGGCTGCGTGCTAAGACATCTAATAATGGGAACTCGCTTAAAGGCTCGGAAACGTGTCGTAAGAGATGCGAATTGATGCCGCGCAATTGCAAAATGGCTGTAGAAAAAGAAGGGATATAAATTTGTGAATAATTGTGTGGAGTAATAGTTCCGTTATGGTCTATTAGCCAAAGGGAACCATGAATATCTTCTAAATAAGTGCTATCGGGTATCTGGCCACAAGGAATCGGAATGCTGCGAGATTGAAGACGTCGGTCGGTAATCTGGAGAAATCTTAAGAGATGGGGAGAGTAGGTAACAACCGGAAAATTGGAGTAACATGTGCCGTTATAGCTCCGGTTCCAAGAGATAGTGTAAGCCGTAATGTTTAAGCAACGAGCCATTGAATACGCGTCACCATGGGGAATAACGGCATACCCTGGTGATGGGGCTAACAATTCTGCGCTACTATGCAGAAAACGTTGAGTCATCCAGCGATGGATTCGATGTATTTCTTGGCGTTCGCGGCATAAATTTTCCCATGCGAGTATCATACTTTGGCGTTCATGTTCAATCAGTGCCCCAAGGTGAGCTCTAAATAGGTTCATATGTGACATTTGTTTAAATATGTAGTTGGCCCTATCGATTGCTGATATTTGCCGATTTGTATCTTTTAACACTTTGAAGCCTGACGACGAGTCTTTAAGGTTTATTCTGGCTAACGCCAGACGATTTTATTCAGCACAGGGAGAGGTCCAGGCCTCAAAGTGTTAATGAGGTTGGGAGGTGAGAGCATAGGTAGCCCAAGCACACTGTGAGTATATATATATATATAGTAACGTTAATACTATATTCTATTTTATAATTGATTTATTTTATATGGCATAGAAATGCATACTGTTTAATACAATTTAACTGTTCATATCCTCTTTCATAAGATCAATATGTATCTATATAATATGACTTGTTCGTTGACCATAAAATTGAGTAGTGTTTTAATAATATAAATA
Organism: Paragorgia papillata; assembly: GCA_035771165.1. Lineage (NCBI taxonomy): Eukaryota > Metazoa > Cnidaria > Anthozoa > Scleralcyonacea > Coralliidae > Paragorgia > Paragorgia papillata. The sequence goes on along the minus strand of JAWNZC010000324.1, from coordinate 668,207 downwards.
AATACAGCTACTCTACATTACCCCCTGCTGTGTTCACCTCGCTTAACCGTCGGATAAACATTGTTATATTACTATTTTTACCGCAAAATATACAGGAAAATCAAATTTACTGTTCAGACTAACTTCTTACTTAATATACCATGCAAGATGGAAAAATTCACACATATACTTACAAGTAGACGACTTTAAATCACGCTTGAAGCGCCCAGGTTTTGCGGGCGACGCGGTGGAAGAGGGGAAGAAAGGAAAGGTTGTCAAGCCAATCTCGCGCTACCTTCTCGCGAATAATGCCGTCTAACTCAGCGCCAAGGAGTTTTTCAACGACAAATTTACAGCAGTTGATAAAAATATCATCACGCTTCAAAACCAAGCAGTTATTTTGAAAAATAATTGTTTCGTTGTCCAAAAATTTCGCTTCAAATCAAAGTAGAATGCCTCCAATTTGCGTTGTGACCGGGCGCAAGGTGAACAAGGTTCACAACCGACAATTTTCAAATTTAAATCTCGCGCGTAATTGGTTAATCGTAATTAGGTTCAAAATGGGTTTCAGCATTATCAGGGGGTGGCGATATGCCGATATCATATAGCTTCGAAGTGCAATGGCGCGTCCATGTGGCGCGCTCTGACGGCGAAGGGAATTTTCAAGGATGGACGAAGACGATTAAGCGGACCACTCTAGTCAAGAACCTATACGGTAAGTTTTACGGTTTATATCTAGTATTTCATATTGAACCAGAACTATATTTACATATATCTTGCAAACATTCAACATTGTCAGTCCACGGCGAAATGGATTGTTAAAAATCGAATAATTATTAATTTTGTCGTTATCCAGTATATATCTATGGCTCATATACAATGTGTGCGCATTTGTTTATCGACTCAACTTTAAAGAGACAATCAGCTCAGTAGTTGAAATGACAATTAACGAAGAAGTTTCAAACTGAAAGGAAGAACGACAGCTTTGTTCGAACAATGAAGTTGGGCTTTGTTTATAAATTTTGCGCAATTGACGATAAAATTGTATGCGCACCTAATTCATATAATCGGTCTACTCAAACGAATCGCAATTATGTGAATCGATCAAATAGTATACGGTTTTGTGAAGCGTTTTGTTTTTTTACGTATTGCCAGACAACTGTGATTTACTTAATATACAGTGTAAATGTTGAATGTTTGCAAGATATATGCAAATATAGTTCTGGTTCAATATGAAATACTAGATATAAACCGTAAAACTTACCGTATAGGTTCTTGACTAGAGTGGTCCGCTTGAAAGTCTTCGTCCATCCTTGAAAATTCTTTTCGCCGTCAGAGCGCGCCACATGGACGCGCCATTGCACTTTGAAGCTATATGATATCGGCATATCGCCACCCCCTGATAATGCTGAAACCCATTTTGAACCTAATTACGATTAACCAATTACGCGCGAGATTTAAATTTGAAAATTGTCGGTTGTGAACCTTGTTCACCTTGCGCCCGGTCACATCGCAAATTGGAGGCATTCTACTTTGATTTGAAGCGAAATTTTTGGAGAACGAAACAATAATTTTTCAAAATAACTGCTTGGTTTTGAAGCGTGATGATATTTTTATCAACTGCTGTAAATTTGTCGTTGAAAAACTCCTTGGAGCTGAGTTAGACGGCATTATTCGCGAGAAGGTAGCGCGAGATTGGCTTGATAGTTGCCAACCTTTCCTTTCTTCCCCTCTTCCGCCGCGTCGCCCGCAAAACCTGGGCGCTTCAAGCGTGATTTAAAGTCGTCTAGTTGTAAGTATATGTGTGAATTTTTCCATCTTACATGGTATATTAAGTAAGCAGTTAGTCTGAACAGTAAATTTGATTTTCCTGTATATTTTGCGGTAAAAATAGTAATATAACAATGTTTATCCGACGGTTAAGCGAAACACAGCAGGGGGTAATGTAGAGTAGCTGTATTTATTTATATTATTAAAACACTGCTCAATTTTATGGTCAACGAACAAGTCATATAGATACATATTGATCTTATGAAAGAGGATACGAACAGTTAAATGGTATTAAACAGTATGCATTTCTATGCCATATAAAATAAATCAATTATAAAATAGAATATAGTATTAACGTTACTATATATATACTCACACAGTGTGCTTGGGCTACATATGGTGAGAGATAGCTTTTATTAGATCGCTGAGTCTGCGAAAAGGTGACGAATCTTGGGAAACGCGGATAATAATATAGCCATTATCTAAGAAATACGCATCGTTAGCTTTGTTTGCAATTTGGATACCGCCTCCCAAAGATAAAGCTGGGATGAGAAGGTAATCATCGATTTTGTGCACTTTATAATACCCAATTGAATGAAATTGGCGGGTATCATGTTGTATGTGTTTCCAGGCAATTATGGATTTTGACATTTCGCTAGGTGTGCACTGATACCGTTTGTACTGACATTTCGTGTGAGTTAGGTGCTGTTGAACAAGATGTTCATTACCGACTAATTTGGCAGGATATGCCAGAACCCTGAAATGATTAAATCTTCTAGTTTTGGTTTTCATCCATGAGCAACTAGTGATCGTGTGCAAAAGTACGCCATTCGTCCGATTTATCTTGTCTTAAAATTCCGTAAGGAGAGCGATGCGTGTGAATTGCCTTACGACATGCCGACGCACTGACGTGGATCTGGCTCAGGGTGCGGTGCTTCGATCGATTTTGATCCAAAAAAAGATTCTTTGCAAGTTAATTCCATTCTCTCAGCTATGCAATGATAAATGGTCAGATGAGATATCTTCGGCGAATACTGTTGAACATTAGCGCGAAAATATTTGACAGTGGCCTTACTTAAATGCATGTTATGCGTGCAATTGATGCTAGGCGCAAATTTATACAAACTCGTTTCATGAATGCGCGTGCAATCATAGAGAGGACCTAATTCAATTGAAGAAACAGCGCCGCATGGCTGCGCGAGTAGGATGATATAACAAACGCAGAAAATGAACAGTGACAATTTTGATACCGTGAGTGTGTTGAGCTGGTGTAGATGATTTAGGTTTTCGTTTAGATTGCAACAGATCAGATATCGGAAATTTTTTGCGCAACGCGTCTTTCAGAAGGCTTAAATCACGACGTATTGATTCAGGCTGTTTATAATAGAAATACAATGGCTGAGCCACGTAAATAGCAAACAAAATTATAGAGTTGAACTTCGGCAGTCCAACCGTAAAAATTTGCATAATTTTGAAAACGAAAGATCCACTCGTGGACATCGTGAAAACATCGCAACGGAGGAACTTGATCTGAGGTTTGGTTAATTATTACAGGGTTTGTGTCTTTTAGTTGTTGTATCAGTCGCAGTAGAGTTGCTTGCAGTGTACTTTGAGAACAATTAGTCATATTAAATTGTTGTACAGTATAGAGAGTATAGTAAAAAAATTAGATGTTTAAAGCAGAAAATTGGAAATAGAAATACATGCCAGAAAAGAAATATTGGCAATGACCTACAAACTTAAGCGTAATTTTCCCACTAAACCTATACTATTGAACTTGGGGTTGGGATGGAATGTATGTAACTTAATACTGTGTGTGCAGGAAATGCATTGGACGCTTGCATTAGAAATATTCAGTTTGCAAAAAAAAATTAACAAAATACAACGATTATTAAAATTAACACAATTGTAAAGACTGTTCTATTTCGCTATAGCTACAAGTTCATAAAACTGATTTGTACGACACCTGAAATGTTCGTGGAGCATTGGTTTTCTTTTTCGGATTTTAGCAGTTGACTGATAGTCGGGCGACAGAGTCAGCTGTAGTTGGCGGCGGAGATGTAGACTTGATCGGTTCAGTTTACGAAGGCACTTTGTTGGGCAGTGGGTATACTGCTTAGTTAAAAGTTCATTTGTGGCGTAGAATGGTCGTCGCTGTTGATAGTTTCGTTAGTTACTTTGTCGAGTGGCAGTGGAATAATTGAGTGTGAAATCAACCGTTTATATTTTGACTTTCGTTTGGAGTCTTGGAGTGGGGAAAAAGGCAGGTAGTAAGTAGCGATTTCGCTGATTGTTCAATGGTCGTACAGCCGTATCCAGTCCACCAATGTAAAGAACTCTTCGATTTGTTTGGGTTTCGTTTTTTGCTGTGGTTGTTGTGGTGGTTGGGTTCTTTCTTTGCTGGAGTTGTTCATTCGCCGTCGAAGCCCAATCCTAACACCAATGTTATAATGTGATGGTTGTTGTTGTTCGGTAGGGTGACGCAGCGACGAGGTAGCAATAGGATCTTTAATACGTACGGTACAGGATATATATAAAGATAAAGTTAAAGTTCAAACTAAAGTCGGTTCAGTTCAGTTCAATATCTTGGTTTGCTTCTTCTTCTTCTGTTTCTTGCTTCTCTGCTCTGCTTTTTGGGCTGGCCACTCTTCGATCGGTCTTTTTCACAACTGCTCGAATCCTAAAAGGGAGACTCCTTTTATAATTTTCTGGTGTAGAAAACCACGCCTGGTAGGTGTGTAGGAATTGACCAATCCGGAGCATCAGACCATAATACTTTGCAGCATTGGACGAAGGCGTTGTCAATCGATCTCAAGTACAGAGGGAAAACGTTTGAAAAGTTTTTCCTTATATTAAACTAATATATTTCTTGACTACATTGATATGGTAAAAAAGTAGATGTCATAAGGTATAAGACTGTTATAATATTTTACAGTTTCATTAAGTATTTACGGAAGAGTTCAACTTTGAATAATTATTACGTAAGTTGTCGTTTGATTTATGTAAACATTACAAAGCTTCTTCTTGGCCTAAAATCATGCTAAATTCACCTAACTTACATAAACTAATTTGTGCCTGCCCTAGATCATACTGACAGGATGATAGAAAAAGCTTTTAAGAAAACTGTTGACAAGCTAGTAAATAAACTTATGACAGAAGCATGTACCTAATTATATGAGAACAATGCTAGATATAATCAGACTGTCGCGACATTTTGATATGTTAATAAAGCTACAAGAAGACTAATTAATATTTACGTAGCTTTGGTTATTTTCAGCTATTTGTTTGCATTGCGGCACTCTACAGTAGAATAGCCAGAAGTAGCTAGAAAGCTTAACTATAACTTAATATATCTGTATGTTGTATAACATGGAACACACGGCAATATTGTGTCTTTCAATTATGCAGAATATTCACTTATCCGAACGCGATGATTTGTACATACAATGTCTATGTTCTATAAGGAGTAGTTGTGTTGCTATACTAAATAATTTATATTATCTTATTATATTTCTTTCTAACTTTAAGTTTTCTAGTTTTCGAGGGAACTTCGAAAGTCAACTGACAGATATGTAAGTTTTTAATTTAATTTCTCAAGTTTCAAAAAATAACAAAAAGACAACAAAGTCAACCGCCGTATGATAATTATTGAGCTTCAATTTAATTATCTGTAAAACAGATCCAAGTTCATTTTAAGTGCAGCTTTGGCCAAGCCACGAGTTGCGCTTTCGACCAAGGGATTTTTGTTCACAGCTGGGAATTATTTCTGTCGTATCTATATCCAGAAGGGTGATAAAATTGTCAGTCCAACCTTTTCTTTTGAGAGTTGAATCCAATTTGATGATGTATAAAGACAGGAACTTTTACATCAAGTCGTTGGGTCAACGACTATTCTTTCGCCTGACCTTTCTCTTTCTTGTATATTGGGCGTTGAATTTTCACCTTGTTCAATCCCATGATAATCCCTCTTCAGGAAAATGCAAGAAAATATTCACAGCAGATTTAAGGAGCAACGCAGGTACGTCAAATCTAAAATACTGATTAATTGATTTTTCATATATATATATAGAATCGTTATGTGCTACATTTTTGTTTCCTTAACAAGAACTTAATAGTGGATAAATTTTGCTTGGTCCGAAATATTTTAATTGAAAGTTTTATTAAGATTGCATGCAGAAATGAAAGGCACATGGGCTAACCACTGTACTACTAACACCCTTTTGGTTTTAATGAAATTTTGTTTTAATGTAAAAGGTTTTCTTTTGAAAATTGCTCTTGTTTCTGTTATGCGTATATAGGTCATCGTTTAAACAGCGTGGTGAATAAAAAAGTACATGCCTTGTCGCAAATTCATTGTATGCTTCAGTGTAATCGGGAGCCGTGTTGCAGATCAACAAGCTTCAGAAGAGGCGACTCTTCTGACGGAAAAGAAAATTGCGAGTTACTTCACGCCCTGGCATCCGAACAACCTAAATATTTAAAACAAGATAAAGATTACGATTATTGCATATTGCTTGAACCAGAAAGAGTAAGTACGTAGCTAAAATAGAAGACTAATTTCAAACTAATTTTGAAACTACAGAAATTTTTACGAACAGAAAATTGCTGTAGCTGTAAGAAGTAGACTATAGTCACCGAGTCTTTTTTGGATGAACAGTTTTGGCTTGTCTAACACCAACACTTAAGCCTCGCACAGACGACCAAGTTTTCCTCGTCAAGTTGTATTTGTTTGAAGCTTTGCATGGCGATTAATGAAATATATAAATGTATACAATTTGTGGCTTTCACCACGTTTTATTTACAACATGTAATTAAACGGTGTTCAGTTTTGCGCGTGCGTTTTGTGTGATTTCCTCTAAACACTAATTGAAATTAGAACTAGATGTACAACTTGTGCTAGAGATTGGAGTGTTTAAAATAGAGTTGACCAGGTGTCATTCAAAGATTAAAACGCACAAAAATAATGTTATAATTTAAAGATTTATTCAGAGATAAAACGGTATACGGGCCGAAAGTTCAGAATTTAAATAAAACATGGTGAAATCCACAAGTTTTATTTATTCGTATGTACAACACAAATTAACAGATTTTTCCTTGACAAATTTTATTTGTTCGTGTGTACGACACAAATTGACAAGTTTTTCCTTGACAAGGAGCCTTGTTTAAAAGTTAGTCGTGCTAGCTTTTGAACAAGGAAAATTGTTCGTGTTATAGTCGTCAAGTAAAAGTTGACAAGATATTACGCAGTACGTCACTGCGCACTTATCTCCGAAGCTTATTATACGCGATCACTGCCGTCAAGGGAAACTTGTCCAACCGTACACACGAGCAATTATAACTTGTCAAGGAAAATTGTTGGAAAAAAACTTGTTCACAGAAGACACGAGCAAGAAAAGTTACCAAGGAACTTGTCAATAAAACTGTTTACTTGGTCGTCTGTGCGGGACTTTACATATTTTGGTATACACTAATCCACTATTTACATCGTTTAAACTTGCTAAGTTTTCTATAAAACTCTTATAAGAGTTATAGTCGACACTTAATGCTTTTTTCAACATTAAGAGATCACTCCCATTTTTAGTGCTTTCTTTTGGAGTGTTTTTAGGAAGAGTTTTAACACTCCATGCATGCAGTCATATTATTTATGTAATATTTAAAACACGAGCAGGAGTGTTTTATCAGATATACACGAGGCGAAGCCGAGTGTTTTAGATCTGATAAAACACGTTCTGCGAATGTGGCTTTAAAAACGATCACCATTTGGTAAGTTCGTTGGCGTAGTACGTAATTTTGAAAAATAACGTTGTCTAAGGCGAGAAAATCAAAGCTAAAGTTTATGTAAATCAGGAGAATGTTTTATCACATATAAAAGCACGATACGGTTGTGATTTTTCTTTGTCAATGCGTTTTTTAAGTAATATTTAAAACACGAGCAGGAGTGTTTTATCGGATTTAAAACCACGAGGGCGCAGCCCGAGTGTTTTAGATCTGATAAAACACGTGATGCGAGTGTTTTGAATGGCTTCAAAAACGATTCATTATTGGATGTTATGTTCATTAGTATTCTTTATATAAAATTGTATGTTCATTAGTATTCTTTCTGACGTCAAGAAGTTTTATCAGGTATAAAACCACGGACATGGTACTGATTTCCTTTGTGTTTTCCTCATGCATTATTAATGAGTTTTTGAAACAAACTTTCAAAAACTCATTAATGAGGAAAATTCAAAAGAAATTAATGTTTAATCAGTGTCTTTATATGCGATAAAGATACCTGATTTACATAAACTTTAGCTTTGATTTTCTCGGCTTAGACAAGGTTATTTTTCAAACTTACTACGCCAATGAACTTACCAAGTGGTTCGTTTTTGAAGCCGTTCAATAAACTCGCAGTTCGTGTTTTATCAGATAAACCCTGCTCGTTTATTAAACAGTACATAACCAAATATCAATTTACTATAATATAAAGGATATTAATATTGTAATGTTTATAATCATGCGTACAATAACAAAATTATTTATACCAAGTCTTCAAATCAAGACTTTGATTATAGTCTTGAAAGAAAATGTGGTCAATAATATTTGCTCAAATTATCTTCGTTTTTATTTACATTAAAACAGTTGTTAATTCTTTGAAAGTTTGCATGGTGACAAATAGTAATAGAAGCGAAAATTTGTGAAAACACCACGTTTATTATTTATTGCTATTTATAGCAATAAATAATAACGTACTGTTTCTACAAATTCTCGCTTATATAATGAAACATTTGGGTAAATCTTCCATCTAGCCAATTGTCTATTTTACTTACTGTTACTTTTCATTTTTTTCTAATTACAATTTTAAAACAGAGTGGTTTAATTAATCATTATAAAAACTATTTCACTTCGTTTTTAGTTATTTAACTGTAGCTGTCTTGTGTGTAAAAATAATGGAAGATGTGAAACATCGAAGAAGTTATGTTCATGTGATTCTGGTTTTACTGGAAAGCAGTGTGAGAAAGGTAATAATGAACTGAGATGTTAAACTCAACTTTTATATTTAGACTACATTGATTTTGTTTCTGTTACGGTAAATTTCGGGAAACAATGTTTTAGCTTTGTTGTATTGTTTTCAGACGTTGACGAATGCAGCTCCAAAAATGCATCTTTTCTATAGTTCAACAATTATTTCTATATTCTGGAATATGTAGAATCTTTTTAGCAGTTAAACATTTTGGCTTGCTAAAATTGCTAGAATTTCCAGTTGCATTTCTCCCGGATGAAAGGATAATATTAAACTAAAATCTATACCATATTATATATACTTAAACTAAACTGATTCTTTTTACTCGTAAACAACGTTTTAACTTTGTTCTATTATTTTTCAGACATTGACGAATGCATTTCCAATCCCTGTCACCAAAATTCCACTTGCAAGAATACTGTTGGTTCTTATACTTGCACATGTAATCAAGGATTTACTGGAAATGGAATCAACTGCACAGGTGATTAATATATTCTATAGTTCAACAAATATATCTTATTTTGGCCTACACGCTGAATTATTTTGGACAGTTTAACCTTTTGGTTATAGTTAAATTGTCAGAATTTTTAGTTGGATTTTTTGCCGATGACAGGATATTAAAATTAAATTCATACCATGATATACTTAATCTAAATTGACTATTTTACTAGTAAACAATGTTTTGATATTGTTCTATTTTTTAAAGACGTTGACGAATGCAGTTCGGACTCCAATTGCTGCCCCCCAAATTCCACTTGCAAGAATACTGTTGGTTCTTATACTTGCACATGTAATCATGGATTTACTGGAAATGGAATCAACTGCACAGGTGATTATTTCTTGCAGTAGAACATAATTTTAGTTTTAATTTTAGTAAGTTAATTTTCTTATTTTAAATTGGATTTTTGCCCAAATCATTGGATTTTATTCTCAAACGGTATAGTTTTAGCATTTAGCTACATTGATTTTGTTTCTGCTACGAGAAATTTTAGTTAAACAATATTTTAACTTTGTTCTATTATTTTCAGACGTTGACGAATGCAGCTCCATTCCATGCTACCAAAATTCCACTTGCAAAAATACTGTTGGTTCTTATACTTGCACATGTAATCAAGGATTTACTAAAGATGGAGACAACTGCAAAGGTGACTAGTTCTTGTACTAGAGCGTTCTTATTTTTACCAGAAATTATGTTCAGTAATTTAAAGGTTTAGTAAATAATTTTTTTTATTTCCAATTGGATTTTGCGCATTGGATTTTGTACTCAAACTTATTCAATTTAATACGCAGGCTACGATTTGTTTACGCTACTTAAAATTTTTAACGTTGTTTTATTATTTTTAGACGTTAACGAATGCAGTTCCAATCCCTGCCAACCAAATTCCACTTGCAATAATACTGTTGGTTCTTATACCTGCACATGCAATGAAGGATTTACTGGAAATGGAGACAATTGCACAGGTGATAAGTTCTTGTAGTCGAACATAGATTTTTATTTTTACTATAGACATAATTATATTGAGGCAATGATCATAGAATATTGATTTTAAACCTAACATTTTACACTTATTGTGTTCACCATACACTAAATTATTTTTAGCAATTTAAAGGTTTCGTAAGTTGACGTCTTATTTTGAATTGGATTTCTCACAGTTTGTTGGATTTAGCTTGAATGGTTAATTTGTTCCTGGTGCGATAAATTTTAACAAATGAGGTTTTAACTTTGTCTGATTGTTTTTAGACGTTGACGAGTGCAGTTCCACTCCCTGTCAGCAAAATTCCACTTGCAATAATACTGTTGGTTCTTATACTTGCACATGCAATCAAGGATTTACTGGAAATGGAGTCAACTGCAAAGGTGATTAGTTCTTGCAGTAGAACATCATTTTATTTTTTATTTTATTTTATTACGATTTGTTTACGCTACTTAAAATTTTTAACGTTGTTTTATTATTTTTAGACATTAACGAATGCAGTTCCAATCCCTGCCATCCAAATTCCACTTGCAATAATACTGTTGGTTCTTATACCTGCACATGCAATGAAGGATTTACTGGAAATGGAGACAATTGCACAGGTGATAAGTTCTTGTAGTCGAACATAGATTTTTATTTTTACTATGTAGACATAATTATATCAAGGCAATGATCATAGAATATTGTATATATATATATTTATATTTTACGGAGATGTGACATTTTCTCTTCCGAAATCTGAAACCTTCAGCTGGCGTCAGATTTTTAATTTATATTAAGAAATAAAGTTGTAATGGGAAGGCGAGCTTAGGTATACGAAGGGATATAATCAGAGGGTATGTTTTGTTAAACGTAGGACGATTATACAACCGTAAAGCTTATAAACACGGGTTTCTTAGGGTTGGAATTTTGTGGTGATATAGAAAAACGCACAACAACTATGCAATTTTTCATTTGCTAAATGTGTCTTCCAAATGGTAGGTTTGATTTAGCTCTGTTTTATCTATTTTACATGTCTTTCTAAACTTCCACTGCCTTGTTGTTACACATAGTTCGAAAAAGTTGCGCTGCTTTGTACAAAAGTGGAGTTACATCAGATGGCGTGTACACAATTAACCCAGATGATCAAGAAGCTTTTGATGTATGGTGTGACATGACAACTGATGGTGGAGGTTGGACTGTTTTTCAAAGACGAATGGACGGAAGCGTGGATTTCTATCGAGATTGGTCTGATTACAAACACAGATTTGGGAATCTCAGCTGTGGTGAGTTCTGGCTTGGACTGGATAAGATAAATCGTTTGACAGAGAGTGGTCAAAATGTTTTGAGAATTGATTTGGAAGATTTTGAAGGCGAGACACGTTACGCTAAGTACAAACCATTTGCCGTCGCAGATGAGAGTGGTCAATATAACTTGACAGTTGGAAATTATTCAGGTGAGTAACTCTCCACGTACTATAGTTTAATCTAAATATTTAAATATCTAATATATATATATATATATATATATATCCAAACAAACAAAATGTAGTTGTTCGCGAAATGTCGAAAATGCTCAATACCGTAAAGATAGAGCGAATATACTATAAGTATATACATATACATATACATATGTATATGTATATATACATATACATATGTATATGTATATGTATATGTATATGTATGTGTGTATGCATGTATGTATGTATATGTATGTATGTATGTATATATATATATATATATATATATATATATATATATATATATATATATATATATATATATATATATATATATATATATATATATATTAACAGTAAACTGAAAGCACAAATATATGTTTGTTGCTGTTGATTGAGACTGAATAGAAACTTGTTGTGCACATTATCTGATTACAAGGTAAGAGGAAGGTTAACTGGAACTCGTGCCATATATTATTATTATTATTCTTTATTTAAGGAGGATAAGTTTTTCAGCAGAGCTGGTGGGGTCCTCCATTTACAGCTAAGACCTATATGTGTTGACTTTACGGAGGGAGGAAAACAGGAGAACCCGGCGAAACCCCCTCGAAGCACAGTAGAGACCAGCTAAACTCTACTCGCATGAGTCCCCACCCCGAGAACGGGGCTATTCCCAGACGGTCACCCATCCAAGAACTAATCCCATCTAACCGTGCTTAACTATTTGAGAGGCAGCGCCCTAATAGCACACGCCACCCGTGTTTCCCCCTTATCAGGTGGTATGGGTATATTTAACAACTAGACAACGAGCTCGAGCTCGTTGTCTATCAGCTGATAGGCGCAGCCGATATGTCTGTCGTTCATAGACAACGAGGACGAGTTGGAAAAACTATTATTTTAAAAGAAACAAACTGATTCTTCAGCAAAATGCGAGTTTTCTGCCATTATTTTGAATTTAATACTTTACTTTTTCGCCACTACTAGTGGTCTATCACTAGCAGACAGTGAGTAGCTCAGCTAACCAGAATGCAGCATTTGTAATAGCCCTTTTATAATTTTTTTATAATTTTTATAATTTTTTTATAATTTTTTTATAATTTTTTTATAATTTTTTTTAACAAATTGTATATTATTTAATCTTTTTAACTCTGTTTTAATCCATGAATAAAATCTATGTAAAAAAAATTAAAATTACCAATTGACCGAAAATTTCTATTTATTATTGGAATTTTTGAAATTCGTAAGGATTATCATGAAAATGAAAAAATAAAATAGATATTTGGGGGTTGTGAGACTGGAAGTAGTTCGCGTTCTATTTTGCGCAGTATAAAATTTGTCACCCAGCAAACAATAATTTTATCAGAAATTTTGCGAGGCTTCGCCTCATTACTTTAGAAAGTGAATTTCCTCCACTGGTTAAACTGACATATTCTAGGAATTTTTTGTGAAGGAGAACTTAAGTTTCGATATAATACTATAATTACTAGATATAATATAATAGACAACGAGGACGAGTTGGAAAAACTATTATTTTAAAAGAAACAAACTGATTCTTCAGCAAAATGCGAGTTTTCTGCCATTATTTTGAATTTAATACTTTACTTTTTCGCCACTACTAGTGGTCTATCACTAGCAGACAGTGAGTAGCTCAGCTAACCAGAATGCAGCATTTGTAATAGCCCACTATAGTCAAGTTTGTAATAGAAGTACAATATGAGCGGCCGAACTGTATGGGATTTACAACGACGAGCCGAAGTACTTAAGCTACGATGAGTTTATATCATGAATACTTTATTTAGCAGTCGTAGAAAAGGCAAAAACAAATTATTTAAACAAAAAGCTCAATTTGAGTGAATGGGTCCTAATTAGAATGCTGTAAATCGGATACAGCATTGATGTTTTATTAATCAATGCTGTATCCGATTTACAACACCTGAGTACAGTGCATATAGCTGTTATAGGTATCGCATTCAAGAGTGCAGTCTCAATAAGCGCTAGCTGCTCTTCGCCAAGTTCATGATGACGAATCTAGTCAGAGAGACACGGTGGAAGGCATAACAATTATGATTTTACCCTCGCGTCCGACTCAACGGCTTTTATGAAAATAATATGCTGAGCTTTGATATTCATAATTAAATTACTAGGTATATTTCTTTTATAATTTTTTTTAACAAATTGTATATTATTTAATCTTTTTAACTCTGTTTTAATCCATGAATAAAATCTATTTAAAAAAAATTAAAATTACCAATTGACCGAAAATTTATTATAGGATTTTTTGAAATTCGTAAGGATTATCATGAAAATGAAAAAATAAGATAGATATTTGGGGGTTGTGAGACTGGAACTAGTTCGCGTTCTATTTTGCGCAGTAAAATTGGTCACCCAGCAAACAATAATTTTATCAGAAATTTTGCGAGGCTTCGCCTCATTACTTTAGAAAGTGAATTTCCTCCACTGGTTAAACTGACATATTCTAGGATTTTTTTGTGAAGGAGAACTTAAGTTTCGAGATAAAGTTTACTAGATATAATATAAGTACTATTTACAATATTCGTGACCGTATTATATATATATATATATATATATATATATATATATATAGTTTCACGCGGGGCGATCTTCAGGCGCCCCGCGTGAAACTGACAGTTGCGAAACTCAACATTTATATATATATATATATATATATATATATATATCTATATACATGTGTGTGTGTGTATAATTTGTTTACACAATTTAATTGTTATTTGGTGCGTTCACATGGAGTGTACTTAGGCCTAGGTCAAACGTCGCTCTTCTCATGCGCCGAACCTAATAATGCAAATCAGCATAAACAAAGGTTTAGCTCATTATCATTAGGTTTGGCGCATGAGAAGAGCGACGTTTGAGACGAGCCTTAGACTGGGCATGTTCCCTCCAAGCGGCTAATAATGAGCTGCAACTTACGTTGAGGTGGCCTGAAATTAGTGCACAAATTTTGTGTTTTACGTTTATTAATATTTATACAGCAATGTTATTGCATGATTGTTCATTATACCAAAAATAAAATGTGTTCAGCAAGCGTGAAGGTGCACATGCAAACGTGAACAAAAACATAGAACAAAGATTTTGACCGCGTTTCCAGACAATTTATTTTTAGGGACTGTGGATTAGGTTTGGACTAAGACTGTACTCACACTATAGATTAGTGTGGCTCAGGACTTTCAGTAAAATACGATTTTTGACAAAACAATAATAATAAAACATACAGCAAACACCTATCTCATCATATAAACCACCCCATTTTCAGTTCAATTCAGTTTGATAGTGTTCACGTGATGAAGTCCAATCCAAGTTCTTTCTCACTCCACCTCCATCACATTCAGTTCAAAACCAATCACACTAGTGAACTCGAATGAAACATATTACAAAAAATAATACCATCCTGAAAAAAACAAGTGGAACTATTGTGAAATTATATTGTTATATAGGTGGGTTTTTGCTAGTTGTACCTCAGACTGCTATTGGTTTATTTACGGTCACGTGGGATTAGACAAATCAAAGTTTTCCCGCGCGGGCAATACCAGTGCAACAATTGCTTAGTGAAAGTCTAGCTAAACAGCCTAAACCAAGCAAAAATCCAACGAAAACCCAGCTAGTATAACAAAGCACTGATTCCTCGCGGGAAACATTTAGTTTTGTTTTCCCTCGAGTCTCGATGTTTCTCTCGACTTCGTCTCGGGAAACATCGAGACTCGCGGGAAAACTAAACTAATTGTTTCCCTCGTGACTAGACACTAAGTCTATAATATTCAACTCTATTTCAAAGTCATCTTCAAACAAGTACAGAAAATATTGACTTTGAAATAAAGTTGAAATATTACAATTTCACAATAGTTCCACTTGTTTTAACTCATATCTTGAGTTTTCTGGGAGGCATTATTTTTTGGAATATATATGTTTTATTCTATACTTCAAATTGTTGGCTGCATGCATGGTCTTTGTTTCTGGTGGTCTTGCTATCCGAATTAGTTATAAGTACAAATTATGCAGTTCTATATAGTCAAAAGAGCAATTTATTGCCGTAGCTAATTATTATAAGCTATACATGAGATCACTGAACTAATGATGTCATAACAGTTCGTGTATTTTTCTCTTTGCAAGGTAATGCTAATGACTCACTTACTTATCACAATGGAATGGAGTTTAGCACTAAAGATAAAGATAACGACAAAAGCAATGGAAACTGTGCTGTGAACTACAAAGGTGCCTGGTGGTACAAACGCTGTCTTGACTCCAACTTGAATGGTTTGTACCTTCGTGGTCCTAACACCAAATTTGGTCAAGGCGTTATCTGGCAGCACTGGAAAGAACGCTACTATTCTTTAAAGAAGTCTGAAATGAAAGTCAGGTCATAATTTTAGACGATCACAGTTCTCACCAAACAACTTCCTTATTAGAGAAAAACTTATTATAATAATAGCATAGCATATACAATCAGTGGCAAAATACCTTGGGACATCTCGCATTGTTGGTACTTACCTAATATTTCTTTAAATTATTTTGGTAGTAAATTATATCCCTCCCTCCCCCTCCCTATTCAATGTTGAATTTAAAGCAAGGAACTCAGTGAGCGTTGAAACGAACGCCTAAAGAGTCACCAACATTGAACAGGGGGGCCGGGGGATAATTGGAGTGGAAAATATTGTCCTTTAGGTTGAAGTGTCCCAACACTTTTGTCACTGATTGATCAGTGACAAAATACCTTGGGACATCTCGCATTGTTGGTACTTACCTAATATTTATTTCAATTATTTTGGTAGTAAATTATATCCCTCCCTCCCCCTCCCTATTCAAAGTTGAATTTAAAGCAAGGAACTCAGTGAGCGTTGAAACGAACGCCTAAAGAGTCACCAACATTGAACAGGGGGGCCGGGGGATAATTGGAGCGAAAATATTGTCCTTTAGGTTGAAGTGTCCCAACACTTTTGTCACTGATTGTCTGCGAAAACATTTTTAGTTATAAAATAAACCTAGTTACCTAGTCAGTTATTTTTCTAAAAATAGTTATATTTGACAAAGATGTTCACAATTTATTGTTAACAAAATTGTTATGGGCATTTTCAAGCTATTAAATAGGCAGTTTTGTTGTTTTAAAGTCAGTTTACTGCTCAAGGCGTCTTTGCACGTATTATGCAAAAAGATTTCGGCTAAAATAGGTGCGTTATCAGCAATGCAATTAGAAATGCTCGATTTACCTAAAACGAAGTTTTAATATGTTTACAATCACTCGATTGCGCATTTATTTATGTATGTGTAGAGTATAACTTGTGCAATATCACTCTTCAACTAACGGGCGTCGCGTTAAACGAGAATTAAAACGTGTTTATTTTAGCCAGTTGCGCAATCTTTAACGGGTTCTGCGCCGGTATTAGCAATAGCGCTATTTGAGGTAGGGACCTTTTATTATTTTAACAATTGCTGTAGAACGTACGCGTACTTTAATTTCAACACAAAAACAAATATTAGAGAAGTGATACTAGGTTTAAAAATTCGAAATTCTAAACGTCTACACGTCTATTAAAGGCACGAAAGGGACAAAACATATTGAATATCATATTTCCTTACTGAATTTTGCACAGAAATAGTTTATTTAGTCTACTATAACATTGCTTTAGCTTTCTTGGCTTTAAAGTACGCTCCTAAGTTGGCTATAACGGCATTTTTTACAATATAAAGAAAATAGCTTTTCAGACAATCAGTGACAAAATACCTTGGCACATCTCGCATTGTTGGTAATTATTTCAATTATTTTGGTAGTAAATTATATCCCTCCCTCCCCCTCCCTATTCAATGTTGAATTTAAAGCAAGGAACTCAGTGAGCGTTGAAACGAACGCCTAAAGAGTCACCAACATTGAACAGGGGGGCCGGGGGATAATTGGAGCGGAAAATATTGTCCTTTAGGTTGAAGTGTCCCAACACTTTTGTCACTGATTGTAGGTTGATTAGTGATTAAATGTTATAACATATAGGTTGATTAGTGATTAAATTTAATCACTAATCAACCAATATGTTATGCTATCACTTTGTAATATTACGGGTACCGAGGAAGAAGGAGAGTAGAAGTCCCGAGGGCGAAGCCCGGGGGAATGTATCTGGTATAAAACCGACATCCCAAGTTCCAAACGTGGCCATCTATCGTGTGTGTAAAGGCTGACAACTTTTTTACGGTAACTATCTTTATTTGAAATGCAATTGCCATTTATATATCTGTATATCTGTAAATATTTTACAAGCGCTTTTAAATAACAATACATGTATATGATCGGTTCAATGGTTACCATTGACCTAATGCAAATTCACGCACATAAACTAATATTAGATAGTTGTCTATAAAAACAACAACAGTGTAAAGACATGCGCATTGATTTAGTATTAGTCCCACATTTTATGTTCTAGGCAAACTGTAATAAATTCTTGAGATAACAAACCAGTAACACAATGAAAGTTTGGCTTTCGTTTAGGGCGCTGCCGCTACAAGTGGCCGGTTCAGCGAACCTACTTCGAGATAGGCAAACACTTGTCTCTCTATTTCTCGATTGGGGGCGCTACCAGTGTACTCTACTCGAAATGTTTTAGGCAAGGTCCCGTTGCATTGGGCAATGATATTGCCTATTGCAAATTCACGGGAATCGTACCTTGTGCATAAACATTAGGTATGATTAGTTACTAATCGTACCTCATCTTTATGCATTGAGTTATTTCGATATTAAATGTGCGTGTGGAAACAATGAAAACCGAGGTGGCCGTGATATTACTTTAATTATAACATGCATGAATACCTTTGTTAGCATTTTTGTAGACTTTCCTTTCTGTTTTGTTAGTCATTTTAATAGAAAAATGACGTACTATATAGTATATACCCATTGGATATATTACGTTAGCATGATATATTAGAGGACAGTCAGAGACTGCAAATACCTCCGCCCGAGATGGTTATTAAAGATGTTTAAAAAGAAAACGAGCCATCCCGCTAACCACGCTAGCTCACGATACCAACACATGCATGTTTGAATAAAATTGATTTGCACTCGTACCAAAATTATGTAAAAATATTTTCATAAAATAAGGGTAATGAGAATGAGCGCAATCAAGCATTAATTTTCTTGTACATGGAGCCGAATCTTGCGGTCAGATTTTTATTAATTTCTCATCCAAATTTTGACTAAATTCAACCAACGTTTAACGGATTTGTTGTTGGTCAATGGCAAACCCTTCCGCAAACTTTCATGAAAATCGGCGCAATAGTTTTTGAGACAAACAAACAAAACAAACAAAACAAACAAAACAAACAAAACAAACAAAACAAACAAAACAAACAAAACAAAAAAACAAACAAAACAAACAAAACAAACAAAACAAACAAAACAAACAAAACAAACAAAACAAACAAAACAAACAAAACAAACAAAACAAAACAAACAAACAAACAAAACAAACAAAACAAACAAAACAAACAAAACAAACAAAACAAACAAAACAAACAAAACAAACAAAACAAACAAAACAAACAAAACAAACAAAACAAACAAAACAAACAAACAAACGAAACAAAACAAACAAAACAAACAAAACAAACAAAACAAACAAAACAAACAAAACAAACAAAACAAACAAAACAAACAAAACAAACAAAACAAACAAAACAAACAAAACAAACAAAACGAACAAAACGAACAAAACAAACAAAACAAAACAAACAAAACAAACAAAACAAACAAAACAAACAAACAAAACAAACAAAACAAACAAACAAAACAAACAAAACAAACAAAACAAACAAAACAAACAAAACAAACAAAACAAACAAAACAAACAAAACAAACAAAACAAACAAAACAAAACAAACAAAACAAACAAACAAACAAACAAACAAACAAAACACACGAAGCACACGAAGCACACGAAGCACACGAAGCACACGAAGCACACGAAGCACACGAAGCACACGAAGCACACGAAGCACACGAAGCACACGAAGCACACGAAGCACACGAAGCACACGAAGCAC
Organism: Paragorgia papillata; assembly: GCA_035771165.1. Classification (NCBI taxonomy): domain Eukaryota; kingdom Metazoa; phylum Cnidaria; class Anthozoa; order Scleralcyonacea; family Coralliidae; genus Paragorgia; species Paragorgia papillata. The sequence goes on along the minus strand of JAWNZC010000324.1, from coordinate 648,483 downwards.
ACGAAGCACACGAAGCACACGAAGCACACGAAGCACACGAAGCACACGAAGCACACGAAGCACACGAAGCACACGAAGCACACGAAGCACACGAAGCACACGAAACACACGAAGCAAACAAACAAACAAACAAACAAAGAAACAAACAAAACAAACAAAACAAACCAAACAAACCAAACAAACAAACAAACGAAACAAACAAACAAACAAACAAACAAACAAAACAAACAAACAAACAAACGAAATAAACGAAACGAACCGAAACGAACCGAAACGAAACGAAACGAAGCGAAGCGAAGCGAAGCGAAACGAAACGAAACGAAGCGAAACGAATCAATTGTGAACCTGGTTAAGTCAGTTGGTGTTGTATTGATTGCTTTATTATAGTAAAACTTAGTTGTAGTGACATTACAGTGAAAACAAACTACGTACATAGTAGACACAGAAAGCTTGTCACCACGTGTGTGCCCCCTACTGCATGTGCAACCCTTTAAGCGGACAACCCTGCTAAGTGGACACCTAGGCGAGGTCTCAAAGGTGTTAATTGGAGTTCGACTGTATAACTAAACAGAAACAAACACGCCAAATAAGCATGAGTATATGTGATAATTCATTTCTATTTGCATCATAAATATATATCAAATATCTAGGTGTCATATACCAACACTTTTTTGCTACCCGAAAATAGTGCCCCCCCCCCCCCCCCCCCCCCCATGAACAATTGATAGTCGAAGGTGCCAATCTCGAAAGTAACGGGGGCCGCTACTTTGGAAACTCCACGGTAGGTTTTATGTTTGAGTGGCAAAGGCAATCACAACGAAGTAAAGGCAGTGAGTTAAAGTGTTTATGAAACGAAAATTAAGTTTGTCTTATTTGAAAGTACTTTTGAAATGACAAAGTAACATCTTTTGCTGTTTTTCGTTTCCTTGCTTCGTTTATGAGATATTTCAGTTTGTTTTATATGTGAAACTAACCAGTGACATCACAACGTGCATAATGACTTACTGGGAAAGGTTATATATCTTTGCTATTACTAAACGGAATCGGTTGAAAATGTATATTTCTGTTGTTGTAAGGGAAAAACGCACACATAATTGCTTTGAAGTGATTCCGTTTGATAACAGAAAAGATATATAACCTTTCCCAGTAAGTCATTATGCACCTTGTGATGTCACTGGTTAGTTTCACATATAAAACAAACTGAAATATCTCATAAACGAAGCAAGGAAACAAAAAACAGCAAAAGATCTTACTTTGTCATTTCAAAAGTTCTTTCAAATAAGACAAACTTAATTTTCGTTTCATAAACACTTTAACTGATTTCCGTGTTGCAAACGGTCCGAATGCCAATCCAAGCTGCGCAGTAATTGCCCGGCAAAAGCTGCCATCATATTGATCTTGTATCATATGTTATTGTATGAATTTAATTGTAGGCTAGTTATGTTCGTAGTGATTAAAATATGCAAAGCTTGTAGAAATAGAAATAAACAACACAAACAACCCAGCCAATGTCAACCCAATATTCTTGTGTTCCTCAAGGGTCCGAAGGGATGAATCACAGTTGTTACGGCGCATTCACTGAGTTTGTCCAGTAAATGAACTAATTGGCGATAAGTAACCAATTACATTGTCACTTACAAATTCGTTCCCACGCTCGCTCGTTACTGATCAATCTAAATCAATAAAAAATTTAATAGGTTGGTGGTGACCCATGAAGTTTGTTTACGTTTCTGGGTGGGGCTTACCTATGGACCGGGTAAGTGGAATTATTAACACACGTCGCTGTAGGTTGCGACGATTTGGCCTTGGTGAACTAGATTAGCTATGGTAGGAATCACGCTATATTTATAGCGGCTATATTTATAACCAACCAACTATAATCAACCAACCAACCAACAAACAAACAAACAAACAAACAAACAAACAAACAAACAAATGCCGCACGCGCGCATTACGGTCTTAGATTTATGTACCCTAACGGCTGTTCGGAAAACGCGGGGTGCGGGGTCAATTTAAAATAATAAAAGCGAATAAAGTATATCCTTTAGTTGTTGTTGTTTTAAAATTATTCCTATTGAAAATATTCCTATAAAACCAAGCGGTACATTATTACAAATAGCTATTTTAATGAGTTAATGTAAGTCCAAGATGGGATCCCGAATCATTGAGTTTGGATTCGAGTTCGAGTTAAAGTTCGAATCACATCTAGTAGATCAGGATAGAGTATATAATTATAGTCTACGAGCTAGTCAACACGCTGATGGGTCAGGATAGCGTGTAAGCTAGGCGGTAAACACGGCAGCTAATAACATTAGATGTGGTTTGGTGTTGGATAATAAGGACTGCAGTTCAACGGAATTATTCGACAGTTTGAATTAAAGGGGATTGGCATTAAAAATTAAGTTTGTCTAATTTGAAAGAACTCATAAAATTGTAATAGAAGATCCTTTACAACTTTTTCGTATCCTCTGCGCCGTTTTCAAGATATTTCAATTTGTTTGATATGTAAATGAGATGGTCTCAGCTGACGTCAGGAGTGGGGTAAAATATTTTCATACAGAGCAAAATCACTTACATATGTAACATGAAATGTTCAGCGTCGCAAGGAGTTTTTATGTGCACAGTTTCAAATGATTTCGCTGAGCAAACTTAGAGATATAACTGGTTTTGCTACATGTGAAAATATTTTACCCCCACACCTGACGTCAGAGACCATCTCATTTACATATCAAACAAATTGAAATATCTTGAAAACGAAAAGAGATACGAAAAAGTTGTAAAGGATCTTCTATTACAATTTCATGAGTTCTTTCAAATTAGACAAACTTAATTTTTAGTGCTATTGCCCTTTAAGTTAGGCACGGCAGTTAAGGGACGAACCATTATTTCTCTGTAGTGGGACCGGGGGGATGGGAAATTCTTCTGGACAAACAATTTTTTTAGTGCCTGTATACACCTGTACCTCCGCAAACTATTTTTTTTTATTATTTACTAAACTTTTTAATTTATGTATTATGTTTGCATGCATGTTACCAGAAGACTAGAAATTCATGAAGACGATCAGGTTTCTTAATGTCTGATTTCCTAACTTAACGATAAGAAAATGAACGTAATTTAAAAATCAATTCCGTAAACTATGACTCTTCAACTGTACGGGTAATGTTTTGCCAGTTTTGGCCGAAACAACCCTGCTGCCCAAACTGGCTTTTCAACTATACGGGCAATGTTTTAACCTCCCCAGGAGTCGTTTTACACATATGGTTGAAATACTATAAATAGAGCTTGGGTGACTGTAACTGTAAGATTCACAAAATCCAAGATGGCGTTCAATGTGGCTTCTCTATATCAGTTTGTAAAGCTAAATTGTTACTTTAATTTCTCTGATCTAGCTTGGTTTCTCTGCCTAAAAGAGAAATAAAATGAAAGATGCGTTCAAGAAGGATGTATCTGTATAAAAAATAGCTTCAGGTAAAGGGCTAGATCATTTTTAAAGCAATGTGAATAAAAGATTTTTGGCACATGGTGGGACAGCGTCGTGGGTCTTGCAAGGGAAATGGTAGTTATTTAAAGGCAGAAGGGGGGTAAGTAAAGTAAAGGGGGGGGGGGTGGGGGGGGGGGGGCTCAAGTCCAGAATTTTCTAACAGGTGTATACCTTTAAGGTGTTACGGATTACTTCGGGTAAAATCACGCACTGTGATTGGTTGCTGATGTGGTGAGATTTCTCTGTAATGCCTGTGGGCATTATGAAAATTGTTAATGCCTTACAAACATCCTAATATGATGTTTAATGTTAATGCCGAACAAAAAATCCTAATAAGAAACCTTTATTGCTGAAAAACGATGAAAATAAAGGAAATAAACGACGATGAACATTACAAAAGTAAATTTTAGTATCCAGGCGAGAAAGAAACAGCAGAAAATAACGCTAGTTCGGTGTTTTGACGAAGTTAAAAGAAGCAAAGACCAAGAAATACAAGATTGATTTTGTAATAAAAAGTGCCATATAATAAACTACATGTACTAAATAACCATGACCGTTCGGTCTTTATGGCAAAATATTAAACCTTGGTCTTGAACGTATTAATCTCGCGATTGCTTGGTCAATACAACAAGACCTCGGTTTAATATTTTACCGTAAAGACCTCACTCTCGGTTATTAAGTAGTTAGTATTTGAAGCATATTTCGCCGACAACCACAAAATTTCTGACAAATATCAGATTGTAGGCCTACATTAGCCTCCATCACTAGGTAGGAGTCAAATTTTGGTCACCATTTTGCATAAGCATTTTGTGAAAATAGTGCGGGCTTGCATGGAAAAATTACTGGTTTGTCTGAACTACACCTTTTCAGGTTTATTAAAATGGATTTTCTTTCTTGTATTTTAGAAATATAATTGGGCACATAATGGACATCATCTTGGATACAAGGAATCTTACAGATCACATGAGACTGTGCAATTATGTGAGAATTTATTTATTTTATAGTATTTTGTTGTACATAGGAAAATAATATTCATGGTATAAATCAAGTGTGGAATTTAAAATTTATGATACAGGCTTTCTTCTAAAAAACTGTTGAGTATTTCAGATTCTATATCAAAACACCAGTATTTTGTTATTAAAACTAATCTCAGCAGTTTACCAACATTTTACTTTGCTCTATCTAAAACACTGCCTACACAACACTCTAGTTTTTTACATCTATTTCAGCCCTCAAAAAAAGTTAAAATTTGGTCTCGGTTGGCCCCTCTTTCTCAGCTTTTTTCTCCAAAATGGAAGCCTCAATGTTGAAAAAGCACAAGTTTCTATGTTAATTTAACCAATGAATATGACACTTGTATGAACTGAAACGAGTTTATTAACGTCTTGGAAAGTATTTGTTGTACACATTTAATGTTACTGTTGTGTTTTACAAAAGAGTTTGGGTTTTGTTTCTTCAAAGAAAAACTAGCTTGAGCTTGGCAAAAATTTGCTGTCTTCTGAGGTTAACAGGGTAGCATTTTGGTTTTGAAGGCTGTAATCAATTTTTTTCAAGTATAAAAGTGCTTATTTATCAGAGAAATGTTTCTTGACCATCAAAAAGCAATAAAGCAACTACATAATTATATCAATGTTTAATTTATACCAAGAATATTATTTTCTTAATACAACATTGGACTATTGAATCAAGCTTGGACATTTTTGGATAAAAAAATAAGCCAACAAAAGTGAAAAAAATTATATTTTTTTTCTTAAAAAAAGAATTTTAATGATTTCAAACCATCCATTAATTTTTATAATTCTGTGAATTATATCAAGTTATAATATATTTGTTTTAAGAATAAAACAGCTAGTTAAAGTACAATTTCAAGTACTTTTTTCTGTTGTTAAAAAATATATTTTTGTTCTATTTATTGAGATTTGAATTTGAAATTGTTTTTGTTCTCAGCCAATGTTTTTAATCCAAAAATGTCAAGCTTTTAATTAGTTATATAATTAAGTATATGTAATAAATAGTATAGATGCTTTGTGATTGGAAAGTTAAAATACTTCTTAAATGATTACTGTTTGAACACTGGGGAAGACCAGAAAAACTCAACTTTGTAAGAATACAATATCTATACTTTGACAACGAACGTGGACTCTTTATCATTATACAGATATTTATTTATTTATTTGTTTATTAATTTGTTTATTTATTTATTTGTTTATTTATTTGTTTGTTTGTTTGTTTGTTTGTTTGTTTGTTTGTTTGTTTGTTTATTTAGTTGTTTATTTATTTATTTATTTATTTGTTTATTTTTTATTTGTTTATTTGTTTATTTATTTGTTTGTTTGTTTGTTTGTTTGTTTGTTTGTTTGTTTGTTTGTTTGTTTGTTTGTTTGTTTATTTACATATTTGTTTATTTATTTATTTATTTGTTTGTTTATTTATTTGTATATTTAGTAATTTATTTGTTTGTTTGTTTGTTTGTTTGTTTGTTTGTTTGTTTATTTATTTGTTTATTTATTTATGTATTTATTTGTTTATTTATTTATTATTTGAATTATCTTATTTAAATTAGTTTTGAATTAAATTTTATAATGATTTTTAATTTGAGCATCCTCAAGGGTAAGGCTATCCTTTATGGAGCATATATTTGACTGTTGTTTGTTTTGGGAGCTTTGGCCTCTTGTCATTGGTTCCTTTAACCACAGGCCGAATGTGCAACAGCATTTGAATGTCTACTGTATATATGTGAGTCAACCCTCCCTTTGGGGAGAAGGAATCTAAGATGATGACAGCTGTACATTATAGGCAATCATATTCTTTTTTTTATCACTTATTTCCTTTATTTATTTGATTATTTATTAATTTATTAATCTATTTATTTATATATTGATTTACTTGTTTATTTATTTATTTGTTTGTTATTTATTTAGCTATTTATCTCTTTATTTATGATTTACATTACATCACTTTACATTACATCACTTTATAGTACGTCACTTTACATTACGTCACTTTACATTACGCCACTTCACATTGCGTCACTTTACATTACGTCACTTTACATTACGTCACTTTACATTTCGTCACTTTACGTCACGTTACGTCACTTCACATTACGTCACTTTACATTACGTCACTTTACCTTACGTCACTTTACATTACGCCACTTTACTTTACTTTACGTTACGTCACTTTACATTAACATAACATAACATTGTTTAACATAACATTGTTTAATCATGATGCAGAAAAGAAAAAATACAAAAATACATCACGACAGGAAGTAAAGAGGTTAGCCCTATAGAAAACTCCCTAAATAAATAAGTAAGATAAATAGAATAGAAACAAAAAATCGAGAAAAAATAAATAAATTATCTAGATGCCTAAATGAAATTTAAGCCTACTTTTAAAAATGTTGAAGCTTTCCGCCTCTACAACAGACGATGGTAAATTGTTCCATTTAAGTATAACCCTAACAAAAAATGAAAATTTGTAACAGTTTACTCTAGCAAGCTTAGTGTATAGTTTATATTTATGGTTTGATCGTGTGGTGGATAGTTTTGTGAACTCGAAGAAATCCTCAAAACGTAAATGACTTAATCCAAATACTATTTTATAACACTCAATGAGAGTGAAGTAATCTCGTCGCACTGACAAAGTTGGCCATTGCAGTATCTTACAGCGGTCTTCATAATACATATCGCCTCTGCGTTGGTTTAGAGCCATTCGAGATGCTCTTCTCTGAACTTTTTCCAGTGCATGAACGTCCTTAACAAGATGTGGACACCAGACGGGCACTGCGTATTCTAAAATTGGTCTAACCAGGGATAAGTATAATAACGAAAAAACTCTATGGTTTGAGGTGCCTACTGTTCGTTTGATAAGTACATTGCGTCACTTTACATTGGGTCACTTAACGTTACGTCACTTTACGTTACGTCACTTTAGATTACGTCACTTTACATCACGTTACTTTACATTACGTTACTTTACATTACGTCACGTTACGTTACGTCACTGTACATTCCGTCACTTTACATTACGTCACTTTGCATTACGTCACTTCACATTGCGTCACTTTACGTTGCGTCAGTTTACATTACGTCACTTTACATTGCGTCACTTTACGTTGCGTCACTTTTCATTACGTCACTTTACATTACGTCACTTTACATTGCGCCACTTTACATTGAGTCACGTTACGTTACGATAGTTTACATTACGTCACGTTACCTTTCGTCACTTTACGTTTCATTACGTCACTTTTACGTTACGTCACTTCACTCCACTTCATTCTAAGAAGTATTTTAGCCTTTCATTGGGTACCCAACTGACTCAATATAGTTATATTTTGGGTACCCAGTCACCTAATTATAAGTCTTTACTTCTAATTTGTTTATGGACACTAGTAGTGCAAATAAATATATTGTTGCTGTTGTTGTTTCAACTCACTGTAGTATATACATGCTTGAAAATACTTAATGAGATGGTAAACCTAAAAATTTTTTTTTACGTGGTTCCATAAACCTGGATATTACATTCAGAGCGTTTTTGGTTCTCTAGATATTCGTTAAAGTAATGCCCCTAGATCACTATGTATTGGTCCACTTATTCGACATGCATTTTGTTCCAATGAACTAGAAAAAGTATTTGGGTTGCGGTTAAATACTTATCTGATCACATACTGATTCGAAATCATGAAAAATGATAAAAATATTAATAGGTTAAGGGAGAATTACACCTTCGAAATGGTATGCGGTAAGTAGTAAAAACATGAGGTATAACAAGATAAAATAACTTCATATTCGCCACTTTCTCCATTGCCATAATACTTTGCGCTTTTGACCCGCATTGATCTTAGCCTGTTGACAAAGTGAACAGGACAGAAACGTGTGTTTTCTGAAGGCCTAACTATTTTATGCATTTTTTGTTTTCTAAATAACTTTTGGATTTCTATGATTTTCTTGTAAGAGCACATCAAAAACGATTTTACCTCCCTCCCTTCATGGTGCGAACATTACGGTATTTGCGAAAGTGGCGAATTGTAAAATAGTCAGGTTTACCATCTTTTTCAAGGTAGCTCTAAAACGTTTTTTCCACATTGAAAAATGCAAACACTCAAATATAATTCTAGGAATAGCAACCGCTTTGCTTAGAACGTGTTTTTTTCATTTGAGCTGAAGTTGTTTTAACAACAAAGGCAAATTTAAATTTGAACTTTAATGGAACGATTGTTCTTAAGCATTTTGCAACGAAACATTGCTAAGTTCTAGCACTTTTATCAATTCTATATATATTAGTTTTGATTAGGTATGGGAACGGTGGGAGTTGTAGTCGGTCTATTGTTGTCGATATTGTCTGTACGTCGGTTTGTTCAAAATAAGTGTATAGTCTGTTTGTTCGTTCGTATGATACTGTGAATAAGTCTTTTGTGAGTTGCTGGTGATGGTTCTGATCGGTTAGGCTGTTCTTGTTCAAAGTGTGTGTAGCAACTTTTCAGTGTAAGTTGTTGTCTGTAGTTGGTACAATAAGTAATGCACTCTGTCGATGCTCTGTTAATGTTATGTTTGGTATGCCTGTGGTGTTTCACAATGTGGTTAGTTCTGTCTTTGTTTGTTTGTGTTCAGTTAGTCTCGTTTTCAAGTTTCTACCAGTATCTTCAATGCACGTGGTCTGGCAGTTGGCGCATTTGCTCTTGTAAACTGCGTCCTGTCTGCCTTGAAACAGTAAATCACATTGAGAGTTGGTGATACTGGAGAAAACGAAACTAACTAAACACAAACAAGCGAACCACTTTGCGGAACACCACGGACAAACCAAACACAACATAGACTGGAACTCGACAGAGTGCTTTACTTATTGAATCAACTACAGACAACGACTTACACTGGAAAGTTGGTACTCAATCTTAGAACAACAACCGTTAAACCGACCACGACAACCGTTAACCCGACCACGACAACCACCAGCACATTACAAGACTTATTCACAACGTCATATACGAACTAATAAACAACGTCATATACGAACTAATAAACAATAGACTTATTTTGAACAAACCAACAGACAATATCCTCAACAATAGACTGACTCCTACACCCATTTTCTCCATACATAACTTCAACTCTTACACATGAATGTATCATACGACACACAAGTATAGTCGAAGCTGTGAGAAACATTTCACTTGACTTTGAAGATGACTGCTATTAAGACACTGCCATGGTTCGAACCACACCTACCTCGAGTGTAAGTCACTTATCTTCACCACTGCGCTGCCAAGACTTAGATGCTAACTGACGTTTGAAGCTTATACTTAAACGCACCGAATCATGGTGTGGACGGCAATAATGTTTGTTATCCCCCTACCCCCCTTTCAAGTTTGTTTCACCACTACCCCCCTTAAGCTATCAACAGTTGTTAATACTCAGAGATACTCTGGGTTGTAGACCGTAAACCCGCTGCTACCACCACGTGTTTTTCCTTGTTAAGTAATTTGAGTGCCGTGCTCTTATAGCAAGATGCACGACGTCTCCAATTATTGTGGGACACACCTAGTCCAATCATAGCGACTGTAGGAGTGTCCGGAACACTGATAGTATCGATAGGGGTGTCCGGAACCCTAGTCGTTCCTAGGAGTGTCCGGAACACTGATAGTATCGATAGGGGTGTCCGGAACCATAGTAGTTCCTAGGAGTGTCCGGAACACTGAGAACATGGTCTGGAACACTGAGAACACGCGGAAGAGTTTCAGGAACACTAATAGCATGCGCAGGAATGTTCGGAACACTTGTAGCATAGGTAGTAGTGTCCGGAACACGTGTAGCGTGCTTAGGATCGGAGTGTCCAAAACACTTGTAGCATCCGTAGGAGTGTCCAAGACACTTGTAGCATCCGTAGGAGTGTCCGGAACAGTAGTAGCATTCCTAGGAGTGTCGGGAACACTGATAACATGCGGAAGAGCATCCGGAACACTTGTAGCATGCGTAGGAGTGTCAGGAACACTAAGAACATGTGTAGGAGTGTCAGGAACACTTGTAGCATGCCTAGGAGTGTCCGAAACACTTGTAGCATGGGTAGGAGTGCCAGGAACACTTGTAGCATTCGTAGGAGTTTCATGAGCACTTGTAGCATCCTAATTGTATCCAAAACACTTGTTGCGTGCGTAGGAGTGTCGGAAAAAATTGTAGCATGCGTAGGAGTGTCAGGAATATTTGTAGCATCCCTAGTTGTGTCCAAAACACTTGTAGCATGCGTAAGAGTGTCGGAAACAATTGTAGCATGCGTAGGTATGTTAGGAATACTTGTAGCATCCCTAGTTGCGTCCAAAACATTTGTATCATGCGTAGGAGAGTCCGAAACACTTGTAGCATGCGTAGGAGTGCCAGGAATACTTGTAGCATCCCTAGGAGAGTCCAAAACACTTGTAGCATGCGTAGGAGTGCCAGGAACACTTGTAGCATGCGTAGAAGTTTCAGGAGCACTTGTAGCATCCTTAGTTGTGTCCAAAACACTTGTAGTATGCGTAGGAGTGTCGGAAACACTTTTAGCATGCGTAGGAGTGTTGGAAACAATTGTAGCATGCGTAGGAGTGTCCAAAACACTTGTATCATGCGTAGAAGAGTCCGAAACACTTGTAGCATGCGTAGGAGAGCCTAGAACACTAATAGGATGCGTGGGAATGTCCAGAACACTAATAGCATGCGTAGGAATGTCCAGGACGCTTATAACATGCTTAGGAATGTCCAGAACACTAATAGCAAGCGTAAGAATCGTCAGGACACTAATAACATGCAAAGGAATGTCCAGGGCACTTATAGCATGCGTAGAGATGTCCAGAACCTAATGGCACGCGTAGGAACATTGCTACGCATGCTATTAGTGTTTTGGACATCCCTACGCTTGCTATTAGTGTTCTGGACATTCCTAGGCATGCTACAAGTGTTCCTGAGACACCTACGGATGCTACAAGTGTTCCTGGTACTCCTACGATTGCTCCACGTTTTCCTGGCACTCCTACGCATGCTATTAGTGTTTTGGACATTCCTACGCTTGCTATTAGTGTTCTGGACATTCCTAGGCTTGCTATTAATGTTCTGGACATTCCTAAACATGCTATTAGCGTCCTGGACGTTCCTACGCATTTTATTAGTGTTCTGGACATTCCTACACATGCTATTAGTGTCCTGGACGTTCCTACGCATGCTATCAGTGTCCTGGACATTCCTACACATGCTATTAGTGTTCTGGACATTCCTAAACATGCTATTAGTGTCCTGGACGTTCCTACGCATGCTATCAGTGTCCTGGACATTCCTACGCATGCTATTAGTGTTCTGGACATTCCTAAACATGCTATTAGTGTCCTGGACCTTCCTACGCATGCTATCAGTGTCCTGGACATTCCTACACATGCTATTAGCGTCCTGGATTTACCGATACGCTTGCTATTAGTGTACCGGACATTCGTAAGCTTGCTATTTGTGTCCTTGGACATTGCTACGTACTCCTACACATGCTACAAGTGTTTTGGACACTCCTAAGCATGCTACAAGTGTTCCTGACGCTCTTCCGCATGTTATCGACACTCCTAGGAATGCTACAACTGTTCCGGACACTCCTACGGATGCTACAAGTGTTCCGGACACTGCTGCGCATGTTACAAGTGTTCCGGACACTGCCGCGCATGCTATTAGTGTTCCTGAAACCCTTCCGCATGTTCTCAGTGTTCCAGACCATGTTCAGTGTTCCGGACACTCCTAGGAATGCTACTAGCGTTCCGGACACTCCTATGGATACTATCAGTGTTCCATACACTCCTACAGTCGCTATGATTGGACTAGGTGTGTCCCACAATAATTGGAGACGTCGTGCATCTTGCTATAAGAGCACGGCACTCATATTACTTAACAAGGAAAAACACGTGGTGGTAGTAGCGGGTTTGCGGTCTACAACCCAGAGTATTAACAACTGTTGATAGCTTAAGGGGGGAGGGGTGAAACAAACCTGAAAGGGGGTAGGGGATAACAAACATTATTGCCGTCCCCGCCATGATTCGGTGCCTTTAAGTACAAGCTTCAAACGTTAGTTGGCATCTGAGTCTTGGCAGCGCAGTGGTGAAGATCAGTGACTTACACCCGAGATAGGTGTGGTTCGAACCATGACAGTGTCGATCTTTTTAGCTATGAATTTTTAGGGAGTGACAAAATTGTTACCTTAAATACTAGTTTCAAACATTAACCAGTGTGAAAGCCGTGGTGGCACAGTGGTGAAGAACCGTGACTTACACTCGAGGTAGGTGTGGTTCGAACCCTGGCACGGTCGGGGGTTTTAGCTATGAATTTTTAGGGGAGTGGCAAAATGGTTAGCTTAAATACTAGTTTCAAACGTTAACTAGTGTGAGAGTCGTGATGGCGCAGTGGTGATGACCCATGACTTACACCCGAGGGAGGCGTGGAGTATAGTGGGGTATTTTAGCTATGAATTTTTAGGGGACTGGCAAAATGGTTAGCTTAAATAATAGTTCAAAACTTTAGGTAGTATGATAGTCGTGATGGCGCAGTGGTGAAGGCGAGCAACTTACACGCGAGGAAGGTGTGATTCGAAGACACAGTTGGTCCAAGGAAGTGGGAGGAAGTGAGAGGCGAGAAGGTAGGGGAGGAGGAAGTCTTTTTATATGCACTATCTCTTTTATGCACCTGCTCAGCGTTGTTTTTAGGAACTTTATTTGAACAATCAAGGAGGATGTACAAATACATATACACTGGTAATTTCAAGGAGTTAGTCTTATTGCAAACGACTTAGACTCATTTTGCAGTAAAAGTTAGTTAACTCATTGAGATTAACAGTGTAGTCATGATAGTTAAAACTTAAGAGTATTTTTACAAGGTAAAGATGCATTAGAAGTATTGTTTGCAATAGTTGCTCATCTAGATTAGTGTAGTCTTAAGGAAGACTGTTGGTGGTAGTGGTGGTGACTTACGTTTCGACAAACTTAATAGCAGTCATCTTCAAAGTCAAGTGAAATGTTTCTCACAGCTTCGACTATACTTGTGAGTCGCATTCATGTGTAAGAGTTGAGGTAATGTATGGAGAAAATGGGTGTAGGAGTCAGTCGATCTATTGTTGAGGATATTGTCTGTTGGTTTGTTCAAAATAAGTCTATTGTTTATTAGTTCGTATATGACGTTGTGAATAAGTCTTGTAATGTGCTGGTAGCTAGTTGTCGTGGTCGGTTTAACGGTTGTTGTTCTAAGATTGAGTACCAACTTTCCAGTGTAAGTCGTTGTCTGTAGTTGATTCAATAAGTAAAGCACTCTGTCGAGTTCCAGTCTATGTTGTGTTTGGTTTGCCCGTGGTGTTCCGCAGAGTGGTTCGCTTGTTTGTGTTTAGTTAGTTTCGTTTTCTCCAGTATCACCAACTCTCAATGTGATTTACTGTTTCAAGGCAGACAGGACGCAGTTTACAAGAGCAAATGCGCCAACTGCCAGACCACGTGCATTGAAGATACTGGTAGAAACTTGAAAACGAGACTAACTGAACACAAACAAACAAACAAACAAACAAACAAACAAACAAACAAACAAACAAACAAACAAACAAAGACAGAACTTACCACATTGTGAAACACCACAGACATACCAAACACAACATTAACTGAGCATCGACAGAGTGCATTACTTATTGTACCAACTATAGACAACAACTTACACTGAAAATTTGCTACACACACTTTGAACAAGAACAGCCTAACGGATCAGAACCATCACCAGCAACTCACAAAAGACTTATTCACAATATCATACGAACGAACAAACAAACAGACAATACACTTATTTTGAACAAACCGACGTACAGACAATATCGACAACAATAGACCGACTACAACACCCACCGTTCCCAACATAACTATAGCTGAACCAGTGAGAAACATTTCATTAACTCAGTCACCACCATCACCAACAGTCTTTCTTAAAACTACACTAATCTAGACGAGCAACTTTCACAAACATCTAATACTTTTACAATAGAATATTTCTAAACATGGAATGAAAATACTTATGGTAGCTCTAACTTTCAAATTTTCCTCTAACAATGTGGATATTTGAATAAAAATAGAATTGATAAAAGTGCTAGAACTTAGCAATGTTTCGTTGCAAATTGCTTAAGAACAATCGTGCCATTAAAGTTCAAATTTAAATTTGCCTTTGTTGTTAAAACAACTTCAGATCAAATGAAAAAACACGTTCTAAGCAAAGCGGTTGCTATTCCTAGAGTTATATTTGAGTGTTTGCATTTTTCAAAGAGGAAAAACGTTTTAGAGCTATCTTGAAAAAGATGGTAAACCTGACTATTTTACAATTCGCAAATACCGGTAATGTTTGCACCATGAGAGGAAGGAGGTAAAATCATTTTTGATGTGCTCTTACAAGAAAATTATAGAAATCCAAAAGTTATTTAGAAAACAAAATATTGTCAACAGGCTAAGATCAATGCGGGCCAAAAGCGCAAAGTATTATGGCAATGGAGAAAGTGGCTAATATGAAGTTATTTTATCTTGTTATACCTCATGTTTTTACTACTTACCGCATACCATTTCGAAGGTGTAATTCTCCCTTAACCTAGTAATATTTTTATCATTTTTCATGATTTCGAATCAGTATGTGATCAGGTAAGTATTTAACCGCAACCCAAATACTTTTTCTAGTTCATGGAACAAAATGCATGTCGAATAAGTGGACCAATACATAGTGATCTAGGGGCATTACTTTAACGAATATCTAGAGAACCAAAAACGCTCTGAATGCAATGTGGTTTATGGAACCACGTTATCGAATTTCTGTGAACCCCTACATTGATCGTACCAGAACCAAATAAACTTCATGATCTCAGAACCGCGAACTTTATTCCTTTTATCCATCATTTCACATACTGACCATAGTCCCTGGAATTAAAGTGTCTGGAAACGCGGCGTACTTCAAAGCGCACACTTTTTGTTCCCTCTCAATTCTGATCACGTGGGAAGAAGGGGCACGTTTCAGATGTTATCTGTTTAGCCACGCTCAGCAAAAGTACTGCCGGGCGCAAATTGTTCAACATTTGGATGTAGAGTAATAATCGCGGAGAAAAAACACGAAAGGATAAGTCTATTAAGCATTCCATCTGCTTCAGATGTTGTAAAGGCGTCTTGGCGAAGAGAAATAATAAATATTACGGTATTACAAAGGAACACGACGACACGTCGTTGTTGATATAAAAGATATTCGCATAAATAGACGAAGGCAACGTACGCATTTGTAATAGACATTTCCAACCAAGTGACATTGAAGTTAGTATATAAGTATATACACGCTACATTATATAATTTGGTTATCTGAATTTAATGATTTCCAGAGAAAGTTATACTTTATCCGATGATAGAATGACTTGACAGCTGGTTAATAATAGTAGGCCTCGATCGCATTTGTTTGGTCTCACTTTATTTAATATTTCTCGATTATTTCTTACTTTAAATCGTTAAAAAAAACAACAGATTGTGACTCAGAACTAGCCTGCCCTAAATGCAACAAGCAGTTGCGCATCACGTTTGCCAAAACGGGTGCTAGAGCGGGAAATAAGTCTGTTATGTCATGCACCGCGCAAAGCTTCGGTCAGTGGGCATGGCCTTGGTAAACTGACTAAAGTCGAAAATACCGCTATCCATTCCAAGTGGTTAAAGGCAATATACCAGTTTTGTGAAGCGGAGAGAATCGTTAAAACAAGTGGTCGAATTCGCTCAGATTGCATTAATAAAACTTCCATATATATGGGTTTCGCGACAAAATAATCCGCGGGTCGGGTGAGTTTGTTTACTTAACATGCTGCATTTCAATACAAATTTTAGACAACCACAGAGAACCCGGAGCTGGAGCATCACAAAATTTGCCATAAAAACCCCTTGCATGAGTCAAGTTAAGCACAGAGTGAAAATTCTGAATGATGCACGTACGCGTGCAGTAGTTGACAACAGAATTTTTACCTTTTATCAAGTGTTGGAAAGACCCCAATGTTTCTCACAATGTAGAATGTTTATCTCAACACAAACACAGTCTAATAAAATTACAACCTACTTCTTTTCAATTCCTTCTTCAAGGATTAAAATACATCCTGATGGCTGAAATCTGTCACGATGTGCATGGTTAAAGAGTAATTTGATGGTTAGAGTCCATCAAATGAGGATTGCAGGGAAACGCTCAGGCAACCCAAACTTGATCTGTATGAGTTCAAGTACATTATAAATGCTAATGCCATTTCTATTCAAAGAAAAAATGTTTGCCAGTGATACAAGGAAATGTTTCAGGATGTCATAAAAAGGAAAAGCACTGATATCACTAATCTGCCATTAAAAGCAGACTTCTCTACAGTATGCTTTCTGGCTTTTAATGAAAAGCCAGAAAGCATACTGTAGAGAAGTCTGTGATCACTGCACAGGATAATTTATTATGTATTACCAGTAAAATAATAACAAAGAGAACAATTGCATGGTATATAATCTTTAAATAGCATTTAATTGATGAAAAAGTTAAGACCACTCATTTTAATATGTACAGAAAATAATGATAACAAGTTTAAAAACACAAGATAGTTACTAATTACCAAAAGACAATATGCTTTGACTAAACTAATAATTTAAATCTCAGCAGGTCACAGTCGACAACAGAAGTTTAATTAGAATTTTCCAACAACTTGGCTGAGCGCAAAATAAATAGCCATAGAATTGCTAATCGCTCGATTCCCCTTTTCGGTGCCTGTATATGTTTCTGATTTCGACAAGCCAGAAAGCGGTTAGTTATTGCGAATAAACACCCGACTGCAGAAAATTTTGTTTAGCCCTTTCGACAATGTTTGATGGTTTGACAACACCGCACATGTAAGGATGCCAGCTTGTGGTTGTCTTCTCCCGTTTCACAGCCTTTTACTAAGCTAACTGTGGTTCCTTCGAACATGTAAGGTCAAACCATCTTTCGATTTCATGTTTTGATGCACATAACACACAAAAAACACTTGGGGGTTCCTGCATCTGAAAATACAAAGAACCATTTC
The DNA here is from genome assembly GCA_035771165.1 of Paragorgia papillata. Taxonomy (NCBI): domain Eukaryota; kingdom Metazoa; phylum Cnidaria; class Anthozoa; order Scleralcyonacea; family Coralliidae; genus Paragorgia; species Paragorgia papillata. The sequence goes on along the minus strand of JAWNZC010000324.1, from coordinate 630,929 downwards.
AGCCTTCGGTGTTCCTAATGTCCTGAGAGCAGCACTTATCGTATTATAAACATCGATAAAACACTTACAGCGCTGACAATAGTCTCCATTTGAGCTTCAATCTCCGCCGCATCCATCTCCAGTAAATTTAAATTTATCGCTAAGGTATCATCTCCAAAATCAAACTCATCATCGTCAATATTTCGCTTGGAAAGTGCTCGCGCCTTGTTCTGTCGCCATATTGATAGCCTTGACCGTGCCCCTTCGCGTCACGTGATACGCTTACCTCAATATGGGCAAAGCTTGCCGTGTTTTTCCTTTGAAGTACGCCGCGTTTCCAGACACTTTAATTCCAGGGACTATGTACTGACCTAGTTTCATGTAGCCAAAATAATTTCCAAGTTTCTTGGAAACCAGTTTTATTCAAATTTATTTAAACACCCAATAAAAAACATTCAGAAAATTACACCTCCGAAATCTTAAGAAAAATAAGAATATAGAAACTAAATTTCACGTTTACATGGCCATCTCATTAAGTATTTTCAACCATGTATACTATAGTGAGTTGAAACAACAACAACAATATATTTATTCGCACTACTAGTGTCCATAAAGTAATTACAAGTAAAGACTTATAATTAGGTGACTGGGTTAGCCAATGAAAGACTAAAATACTTCTTAAAATGAAGTGAAGTGAAGTGATGAAAAGTGAAGTGACGTAAAACGGCGTAACGTAAAGTGACGTAAGGTGACGTGACGTAAATTGACGTAATGTAAAGTGACGTAATGTAAAGTGACGTAATGTAAAGTGACGTAATGTAAAATCACGCAATGAAAAGTGACGCAATATAAAGTGACGTAATGTAAAGTGACGAAATGTAAAGTGACGTAATGTAAAGTGACGTAATGTAAAGTGACGTAATGTAAAGTGACGTAATGTAAAGTGACGCAATGAAAAGTGACGCAATATAAAGTGACGTAATGTAAAGTGACGAAATGTAAAGTGACGTAATGTAAAGTGACGTAACGTAAAGCAATGTAAAGTGCGTAATGTAAAGCGACGTGACGTTAAAGTGACGTAAAGTGACGTAATGTAAAGTGACGTAACGTAAAGTGACGTAATGTAAAGTGACGTAATGTAAAGTGACGTAATGTAAAGTGACGCAATGAAAAGTGACGTAATATAAATTGACGCAATGAAAAGTGACGTAATGTAAAGTGACGTAACGTAAAAGTGACGTAATGTGACGTAAGGTAAAGTGATGTAAAGTGACGTAATGTAAAGTGACGCAATGAAAAGTGACGCAAAATAAAGTGACGTAATGTAAAGTGACGAAATGTAAAGTGACGTAATGTAAAGTGACGTAACGTAAAGCAATGTAAAGTGCGTAATGTAAAGCGACGTGACGTAAAAGTGACGTAATGTGACGTAAGGTAAAGTGATGTAACGTGACATAATGTAAAGTGACGTAATGTAAAGTGACGTAACGTAAAGTGACGTAATGTAAAGTGACGTAATGTAAAGTGACGCAATGAAAAGTGACGTAATATAAATTGACGCAATGAAAAGTGACGTAATGTAAAGTGACGTAACGTAAAAGTGACGTAATGTGACGTAAGGTAAAGTGATGTAAAGTGACGTAATGTAAAGTGATGTAATGTAAAGTGACGTAATGTAAAGTGATGTAATGTAAAGTGATGTAACGTAAATCATAAATAAATAAATAGTTAAATAAGTAAACAAACAAATAAATAAATAAACAGATAAGTAAATTAATATATCAATAAATAAATTTAAAAATAATCGAATAAATAAATAAATAAATAAAACTGAAGTAATAAATAAAAAAAATCCAAAAAGCTGCCTAGAACATACAGCTGTCTTCGTCTTAGATTCCCTCTCCCTGAAGGGAGGGTTGACTCGCAGATATAGACATTCAAATGCTGTTGCACATTCGGCCTGTAAGTAAGTAAGTAAGTAAGTAAGTAAGTAAGTAAGTAAGTAAGTAAGTAGGTAAGTAAGTAAGTAAGTAAGTAAGTAAGTAAGTAAGTAAGTAAGTAAGTAAGTAAGTAAGTAAGTAAGTAAGTAAATAAGTAAATAAATAAATAAATAAATAAATAAATAAATAAATAAATAAATAAATAATAAAACAAATAAATAAATAATAAAACAAATAAATAAATAATAAAACAAATAAATAAATATCTGTCTATAAATGTTTTAGAGTCCATGTTCGTTGTCAAAGTATAGAGGAATATATTGTATTCTTTCAAAGTCGAGTTTTTCTGGTCTTTCCCAGTGTTCAAACACTAAATCATTTAAGAAGTATTTTAACTTTCCAATCATGAAGCATCTACACTGATAATTCCATGATTACATGTATTTAATTATAACTTAAATTAAAAGCTTGATCTTATTGGATTAAAAACAATTTGGCTTAAAGAACAAAAACAATTTGAAATTCAAATCTCCAAATAAAATATTTCTCAAAAAGATATTTTTAAACATTACGGAAAAAAGTACTTGAAATTGTACTTTAAATAGCTGTTTTATTCTTAAAACAAATATATTATAACTTCATTTAATCCACAGAATTATAAAAATTATTGGATTGGTTTGAAATCATTTAAATTTTAATTTTCTTTTCACTTTTGTTAGCTTATTTTTTATCCAAAAATGTCCAAGCTTGATTCAATAGTCTATAATGTTGTATGAAGAAAATAATATTCTTCGTATAAATTAAACATCCAATTGATATAATTATGTAGTTGCTTTATTGCTTTTTGATGGTCAAGAAACATTTCTCGGATAAATAAGCACTTTTACACTTTAAAAATTGATTACAGCCTTCAAAACCAAAATGCCACCCTGTTAACCTCAGAAGACAGCAAATTTTTGCTGAGCCCAAACAAGTTTTTTTTCTTTGAAAAACAAAACTCAAACTCTGTTGTAAAACACAATTACAGCAACATTAAATGTGTACGACAAATACTTTCCAAGACGTTTAAACTTGTTTCAGTTCAAACAAGTGTCATACTAATTGGTTGTTAAATTAAGAATAGAAACTTGTGCTTTTTTAACAGGCTTCTATTTTGGAAAAAATGCTAAGAAAGCCTGTGAGCAGTGACCGAGACCTAATGTTGATTTTTTTCGAAGGCTGCTGAGAATAGTTTTGATAACAAAATACTGACATTTCAAGCAGTCTATCCTTCATCCGAGTAAAAAAATAGAGTGCTGTGTAGGAAGTGTTTTAGATAGAGCAAAGTGAATAGATGGCAAACTGCTGAGAATAGTTTTAATAACAAAATAATGACGTTTCGAGCAGAGCCCTTCAGAGTAAAAACTAGAGTGCCGTGTAGGCTAGTGAGTGTTTTAGATAGAGCAAAGTGAAAAGATGATAAACTGCCAATATTTAATTTTAATAACAAAATACTGGTGTTTTGATAAGTTGTCAAAAATTTTAAATTCCAAACTTCATTTATACCATGAATATTATTTTCCAGCATACAACATAATACTATTAAATAAATAAATAAATTCTCACATAATTGCAATTGGTCTCGTGTGATCTGTAAGATTCCTCATATGCAATATACATATGGTGCCCAATTATATTTCTAAAATACAAAAATGAAAATTCATTTTAATAACTTGAAAAGTTAGATCAGCAAACCACTGCAAACCCACACTATTTTCGCAACAACACCCACCGTTCCCAACATAACTATAGTTGAACCAGTGAGAAACATTTCATTAACTCAGTCACCACCATCACCAACAGTCTTTCTTAAAACTACACTAATCTAGACGAGCAACTTTCACAAACATCTAATACTTTTACAATAGAATATTTCTAAACATGGAATGAAAATACTTATGATAGCTCTAAGCTCTAACTTTCAAATTTACCTCTAACAATGTGGATATTGGAATAAAAATAGAATTGATAAAAGTGCTAGAACTTAGCAATGTTTCGTTGCAAATTGCTTAAAGGGCAACTATACGTTTCCAGGTTATTCTATTTTCCGTTAAAGTCGGAAAAGTACAATCTAAAACCGAAGAAATAATTTAAACCAGTAACTCTGTTCTACTTTTATGGACTGTCTAAGTTTGAGTTTTTGCTCCTTTTGCTGAAGTCGTGTGAACGACGACCGCGTCGAAATAAAGACTGGCACTAGTACCTTGTGATGTCATACCGGTAACAAACAACAAGGTGATTGGTGGGTTTTACCGGTATGACGTCAAAGACAATGGAGTACCCATTCTCCTAGAAACGCGGTCATGCTTCAAGAGGACTTAAGAAAGCTTCGCTGATAAATTATTTTCTTTACCCCGAAATTCATATTTTTCTTTACTTTTGCTAAGTTCGATAATAACCCTTTCAGAAGAAAATATAACTTCAAAAGGTTTAGTTGACCTTTAAGAACAATCGTTCCATTAAAGTTCAAATTTAAATTTGCCTTTGTTGTTAAAACAACTTCAGATCAAATGAAAAAAACACGTTCTAAGCAAAGCGGTTGCTATTCCTAGAGTTATATTTGAGTGTTTGCATTTTTCAAAGAGGAAAAACGTTTTAGAGCTATCTTGAAAAAGATGGTAAACCTGACTATTTTACAATTCGCCACTTTCGCAAATACCGGTAATGTTTGCACCATGAAGGGAAGGAGGTAAAATCATGTTTGATGTGCTCTTACAAGAAAATTATAGAAATCCAAAAGTTATTTAGAAAACAAAATATGCAAAAAATAGTTAGGCCTGCAGAAAACACACGTTTCTGTCCTGTTCACTTTGTCAACAGGCTAAGATCAATGCGGGTCAAAAGCGCAAAGTATTATGGCAATGGAGAAAGTGGCTAATATGAAGTTATTTTATCTTGTTATACCTCATGTTTTTACTACTTACCGCATACCATTTCGAAGGTGTAATTCTCCCTTAACCTAGTAATATTTTTATCATTTTTCATGATTTCGAATCAGTATGTGATCAGATAAGTATTTAACCGCAACCCAAATACTTTTTCTAGTTCATGGAACAAAATGCATGTCGAATAAGTGGACCAATACATAGTGATCTAGGGGCATTACTTTAACGAATATCTAGGGAACCAAAAACGCTCTGAATGCAATGTCCAGGTTTATGGAACCACGTTATCGAATTTCTGTGAACCTCTACTGTGATCGTACCAGAATAAATAACTTGAAAAGTTAGATCAGCAAACCACTGCAAACCCACACTATTTTCACAAAATGCTTGCTCAAAATGGCAGCCAAAATTGGACTCCTACCATGCATTTTACAAACTTCCTACTCTGGGTGATACTCATTAGCAATGTAACATGAACATTCTGATAGGAGTGGAGGATGGCATGGTGAATTGATGGTAGAAGGGTGTACCTTAATTATTGCCTCATATTACTGACAATATTATTATTGCAATTAATTTACCAACAGTTATGCAGGCAATCCCCTCCCCCCTAATGTTTTTTGGAGTGTTTTCTAGATTTGTCCAAATCCAATAAAAAAATTGCCGGGATGGGCAGAGTGTCAGCTGGCAATTCTGAAAATCAATATTTCAACAGTTATAACTGTAACAACACACTTCAATTAAGGCATTAAATGCCATTTCAGAGACTCAAAATTCAAAATTTTTTCCCTGGGGGGTACACCCCTGAATGTCATTTAACAACGTATTACAATACCCCATTCTGCTACCACCCTCCAAAAAAATCCTAGAGGTATGTGTATTCTCAAAAGTAGAGAGGTGTCATCACTCAGGGTAGGTGTGATTTGATGTGATCATTAATTATGGTGGGAAATTGTGTAAAGTGTTAGTGTGGTAAATTAGAGAAAATGTTAATTACCTTGATATGATGAACATAATTTGATTGATCCAGATGATATCACACATATCAAGTCACTGAGTCGAATGTTAATTAGTAAGGGTTGTAAACAAAAGCTCAAAGGTGACAGTGTATTAAGAATTTCTTTAATATCTTCATTGTTTAGTCACTAAGAAGCCTTCTGAACGCTCTACACAGAGACTGAGACCTTTAGAAAGAAAAAAGAAACATTAAATAACTCGACAACTGACGTTAAATGACTTTTTTTCTTGCAAGATGCACACGTGCTCTCCAAGCATGCCTTCACAACTCGTTTTTAATTCGATATTTAAGAAGTAATTTAGCCTCTTACCTCAAGTTATTCTGCGTCTAGATACACTTGATATATCTTTATTCAAATACTTTCTAAAAATATTTCATTTTTTTCACTAAACGATTCAACCAACTCAATAATTGCAACATTCGATTCATTCCAATTTTTAGCCATTTAATTCATATGCACAGCGGTATTCTCGAGGAATTGGTGTAATCACTAACGAATTATGAAAATTAATTTTACAGATCCTGAGGAGTGGTTCCATGACTTGTTAGACAGCTTACACGAAGTTCCAGTTTACGTGGATCATACCCGCAGGTCAGTTCATTCAGTTTTGTGAAAAATATTCGTGGGCTCTCCCTTCCTTCATTTAGCATTTATATTGTCAATAGCACTGAGTAATTTAGTCAGGTTTTGTATAGCCTGCTAGCAGGCTCTCAGCGCGGCGCTGTGAAATGAGAGCCTGCAACAATCCGTGTATACGTATTAATCACCGGCAATACAAGCGCCTGCACGCAGGCTAGCCAATCCCCTATAAACACCAGGTAATATAAATTAACTATAATTACATAGATATTTTATAATATAGAAGTGACTTGATCAAGAGATTTTAATACAAGATACTTGACTATAAAAATTTAGCAATTTCGAGAGTTAAGTACTATATTAAACAAGTACCTTACCATTGACTGATGCAATGAGCTTCATCAACAGCAACACAGACACAGTTTTCCACAAAGGTTTGGGACTTCCACATTTTTCCCCAGCGTTTGGTGGCCAACATTGACTCAGGTGACGTGAAAACCAGCGAATATAGGCCATTTTCAACATCCTTCAATATAGCTTCATCTTGGCCTTGAAACACAGCAGCTGCATTGATTCCGAATTCATTCATTTTACTGACTTGGTCGAGCATTAGTGAGACCAGAGGGCAGACTACAATCGCTGTGCTAGTTCCAATAACTTGATCAAGCAGGATATCGGCTAACAAAGGAATCGATTGAAACACGATGGACTTACCATATCCAGTACTGGCACAAAAGAAAACGTTGTTTCCTTTAAAAAAGGCTTTAATAGCCTTAATTTGATCCTCAAAAAGGTTATCGACTTTAAAAAATTGACAAACTAGTCGTAGAGCATCTTGAAAACATTCACCATCTAACTTCGCCTCCTCAACAAACGCCATGTTTACTTGACTGCTCGGGCTAATTTGGGATAATTAACTTTATATTCCATAAATTAACAAACAACCAATCACATTCGGTTCCCACTTTTTGGGGAAAATCCACGTGACCAGAACAAGGTTTTGGCTTCCGATGCGCAGACGCTTATACGTATTAATCACCGGCAATACAAGCGTCTGCACCACTGATCTCAAATAATATACTCATTATACTGGATAGAGAGCATCCGGTGTTCGCAGTGAAGTCGGAATAGATTAGCGGCGTCCATTTCCGGTGGGAGTCCCATACAATATGGCGTAAATAGGAGTGGAAGCAGTTGAACGGCGTTTTTCGCCAAATTCTGGGATGTTACGAAGAGTTACCACCGAATTGAGGTTTGTTATCTTATTTTAAGTAATAGTTTAGTGTTTTGCTATTTTTTTGTTTAGAAAGTGCTTTTCTTTACAAAATACGCTTGCCTGTTTATTTGCTTCAGAGCTAGCAAAGTCGGTAAACAAATGTCTGGAAGTGACTGCCTGTGTATTTGTTTCTTTCGAGTAACGCGTATTATTTGATGATTTACGATGATGTGTTTGTTTAACTTTTGATTTATTTCATGCCGATTAAACCCAAAGAAGTCATAACTGTGTCTGTTTAAACTAATAAACTTACCCCGCTGTTGATACTGTTCACATGAAATATTCGAACTTTATAGTTTTGTCGAATTTGGGCTAATGTTCAACCAGTTCAGATTTTATTATGGTTACACTACAGCATGTATTTTGCCCAAGCCCTTGTCCCTTGATAGTATTTCATTTTGTCTACAGTATATCTCAAACAAAATATGTACATACTGTATAACATTTTGAGTTAGTGGTAGTTTATTATGGTTAGAGAGCATCTTACTGGCCATTAAGAAGTTTAATACACCCAAGTTTGATTCCTTCTCGATCAATGCAGTTTTACTGTACATTTAGCAGATTAAATTTTTATCTAGTTTGCTGAAAGCAAGAAAAGTCTTTCCAGTTACATGCATCCAGGATTACTGTAGATCTTAAAGGATGTTACTCTGCAATCTGGGTTTAACTCCTACTTGATGCACTTATCAGATTAAAATTTCACCTTGGATGTACATTAGAGGAGTGCTTCTAGTTTGACTCTACCAAACACCAGAGATTTCTTCTGGGTACTCCGGTTTCCTCCTGTAGTAACACTGACCAATGAGGGATGACTCTTGCTGTGGACCTCTAGGAAGAACAGTTTAGATATGACTGATAGAGTTATCAGTATCCAGTATAAATAAAGTTATTAGTTTACTTCAGTTTTCTTTTGTAGTAACATTAACCAATGAGGGGTGACCCTTACTAGATCTCTAGGAAGGATAGTTTAGATATGACTGATAAGGTTATCCAGTGTAAAGACTGTTTAACTGTTACAGTAGTTTAGTTCAGTTTCCTTTGGATGCATGTGACTTGAGTGCTTCCAGTTTGACTCTACCAAACACCACAGGTTCCCTCCGGGTACTCAGGTTTCCTCCTGTAGTAACATTGGTCCTTAGATAAAGTTATGGTATATCCAGTGTAATACCATGATCGCCTCGGATTCTTTTGTTCTCCGAGGGAATGTAAACCTCGTATTTCCCTCGGGTAATTTATCCTTTGTCTTCTAATTTTCCCGTGCATGTTGATGAGGGATAATTAGAAGACAAAGAAATCCTTTGTCTTCTTCTAATTTTCCGGTGCATGTTGATGAGGGAAAATTAGAAGACAATGAAACTTTGTCTTCTTCTAAATTTCCCGCTTGCATATATTTTCCGTCATCAACATGCACGGGAAAATTAGATTCAACTTCTCTGATCAACCGTGTAAATTTCCTGTTGGCAAGATTCTCAAAGTTTTCCCCGGCGATCATAATATTACAAACTAATAAATTTTGGGAAATTAGCGAATAAATTTCCCTCAAGTCATGTTATTACTTATAATAAATACAGTTACCTGTAGTTTACTTTCCTTTTTTGTTTACATGTACAGATTAGTTTTGTTTTGATTCTTACTGATGCTGGAAGATGACAAGCTTATTCAATTTTTTTCTTATTTATGTACCAGAAAGGTTAGCTGTGGTTTCCTTTCCAAGATGGTAAAAACGAATTTTGCTGTAGCTTTTTGCAATGGACTTGATAAGAGCAAAAACATGATTTTCATCAACAGGAGAATCTACCATATGGTTATCAAGCTCTGTGAAGATTGTGCCAGTGCTCCAGCCACCACTGGTGCTAGATAGTATTTTAAATTTTTTTGACATTTTAGTCCTTTGCGGCATTGCCTTTGTACTGTATTAGAGAAACCTTAAATTAATTTCAATAAAATTGTTTGTACTATCCAGAGCAGCTTACACTAGCTTCAATTAAACTAAAATCTTATAAACATCTATATGCATTGTTATGATCATTCATCTCAAAAAGAAAATTAATGACTGATCAGCTAGTGATAATTTCTGCATAAAAAAGTTGTGTGGATCTAATAAGGAAAAGACATATAGATGGGTATAAAACCTAAAAAGTTGTATGATGCAAGATATCGAGGTATGATAAATGTAGTAAAGATTGAAACTTTTTCAAAAATATCTTGAAATGAAAACACTTCTGTAGTAAATATAGTTTGGAATCATCCTTCTCTTTGTTTATTTAAAAAAAAAGCTCATGACTTATTATCTGTTTCAAATATAAGTCTACACAAAGTACAGTAGTGTCAGTACACTGAAGTATATAAAATATAAAAGAATATAGTAGATTATAACCAATAAATAATTATTCCTGTGTGTAAATCAGAGCTGGCCAAACCATGCCCCGTTATTATAATTTTACTTCAATCTCAGATGATTCTACTCTTTCAAATACCAGACAATTTGACTTTGTCAAATAGAAAACCCTTGGCAAGTCTCTCGAGCAAGCCTAGGCAGCCATGAGTTTATCACAGATATAATATTTATATATAGACAGGGTAAAATAAAGCAAGAACACACAGGTAACATGTAAAAAATTAGTCAATAGGCAAAAATATATTTTTTTATACAAGAGGACAAATGGACAATTAATGTTTACAAATATTGAAAATGCACACCATAAATTGATAAATGCTAGGTGAACAGGAATTATCTTCGTCAATATTATAGTAACAGAACTTCATCCGACTTCATCAATAATAGTAAAACAGTGAGTTAAATGCTTAAAAATTTGCCTGTTTAATAAATAAAGTATAACTACAAACTTCCAATAAACATCTTCAGTTGTATAAAACCCTCAGATCGTCTGATCCAATATACGTTGAAAAAGACGGATATAGAAACGGTAATATTGTTACTTTGTCATAAAGTCACTGTCAAACTGCTAAAGTGAATACAAGATGTTATTTGTTCCTTACTTTAGTCCTTTAATAATTCTTCAAATTGTAGCCTGGTGGCCGGTGCTGATTTTCGTTCTGTAAAATCGTGAATTTTCGGCTAATTTTCCATGATCCCAGCCACTTTTAAGTTCTCCCATAGCGACAGGTAATTTTCTTGTTAAGAATGTAAAATTTAGCTGGTTTTCGTTAAAAATACGATAATTTAAAGCGAAAACTATGATTCAGCAATAGTGATATAACTACGAAGTGGGTCCCACCGGATATGGCCGCCGCGAGATTTTTAGCCTCACTTCCGACTTCAATTTTTGCCACGCGCGAACCAATAGATGCTCTATCCAGTATAATGAGTATATTATTTGAGATCAGTGGTCTGCACGCAGGCTACAATCCTTGGGGTAAATCGATAACGCCCACTTAATTAATATGCAAATGTCGCGAATCAAACCAATCACATTCTTCCGGAAGTCTGTGTAAAAATCCTCATTCAAAGCACAATCCGAAGATGTAAATTTCACACTATCAACTACACTCGTTACTGAAAACTCAAAAAATCTGTTTATAAGAAAGCCAGAAGCAATGTAACGCATCTAACGATCATCGGGTATGTAGTTTGGAGTTTAAAATATTCAACTTTAGACTAAAACCACGTAGCGAAACAGTTTAGCGATGCGTGCTAACGTCTCCGTTTGAATCAAATTGAATGTACGAAGATTGGATCATGACAACCTTAGATCTTAGTTTTATAAGTTTGCTATCTCTAATTTGTGGAAGACGAACAGAACTGATTTTTCAAGAAACATTGATAAATCGTTATTCGAGATTAGGTGTTTGTGATTCACTGCACGGCATTCACTGATCCATGTGATGGCGACAGAATATCGTCAAGATAGCGCTTCTCGTGTAAATGTGCAAGTTGCAAGAGGTCAAAACGAAGACTAAGCTTTCACGAACTGCTGTATACGAACGAACATGAAATGAGTTACACTCCTTCGTAGCTAGGAAAGGTGCGGATACCTAACTTAAATGAACATATAGACACTTTCAGACGCTTTCAAAGATAGCCGACATATAGACCAGGTGCGTATCATTATAGTCTAAACGGCGACATATTACATGTAATAGTTAAGAAATTCAAGTGTTTTATCAAATTTAGTAAGACTTTCCTTCTGGCTGTTGAGTTATCATTCTGACTGAACTGAATAACTGGTAGCCTCGAGCCAGTCGGCTTCGATAATATAAATAATACCAGACACACTGGCGCACAAATTGGATAATATCAATTAAGTTCCAGACAATAGCACAGACATTTAATGGCAGAAAGAAACTTCGTTTGAAAAAGAGCTTACCTCATTTAGCAATAATCTTTATTACACGAATTAAGTGAAGAATGTGTAATCTCCTCTTATTAATATGTTTTGACGTTTTGAACGGCACATTATTAGGGACATTAAGATTGACGTTTTCCCTCGTTTCCCGCGAACCGCAAACCTCAAAAAGTCACGTGACTTTGATTTTGCCGTCACGTCTGGCGTTCCAGGTTCACGTTTCAACTGCTGGAACACAGTCTAGAGGTAAGTGAAATACGGCAGAGTTTTTTACTATTTTTTACATTATAAATCCACGTTTAAAGCTCACATCTACTTTCTATTATGTCTTAGTTCTTTAAATAATAGTTTTCTTGTTCAGTAATAAAATTATGTAAACGCTTTCTTGATTCAAGTTGAAGACGATAGAATGAACAAAAACAAAAATGGTGCCGCCATTTGTTTTTCCTAATAGTAATCACAAGTGCATTGATCTTATAGTTATTTTGTGGCAGCCTTATATATCATGCCAATCCCTATTTCCTAGATGGCTCCTTTTCGATGGCCAAATACACTACATGATATCATGTTGGCAAAAGAAGTGGCTGCACGAAATCCTAAAACCTCACAAGAATGGGTTGAAATTGCAAATATTTTGAGCAACGAATTTAGCACTGATCAAAAGGAGATTGAGTTAAAAGGCCGGGGATGTCGAGAACGACTTGACAGACTGTTGGAAAAATATCAACAAGATGACAAAAAGTCCCTGAAAAGGTAAGCTTAACTTTAGTTTAATTTATAGCTTATTGCTATAAAGTGTAAAAAAATTCATGTAGAATTATTTTTTAAAAAAATATAAGACTTAACTTAACTTAAGTTTAACTTACTTAAGTTTGACGTGTTATGATTCTGTTTTATTGGGGAACTGGAGAGTTCAGAATAGATATTTTAACTTTATTGTAAACGAAAACCAATATATCTTCTGTCAAAACGAATTATGTATACCAGTTAGTGTTTTTATACGCACAGGTCTGGAAGTGAAGAGGAATATTCCGAATTAAATCAGCTATTGGAAGATATAGCGACGTACAGGAGAGATATGCATGAGCTTAAGACAAAACAGACAGAAGAAAAAGAGCAAAAGAAGAGAAAGGAAATGGAAGATAAAAAAAAAGGACTAGAGATGAGACAGGCAGCAATAGAAGGAATGTCCAGTAAGTTACCCAATGGGCTATTCCAATTTTTATCCACACACCCCTGTTGAGGAACCTTGGAAATTGCAAAGGGGAGGGGTGTTTTCAAGGAATCTACTTGGAATTTCCAGGGGAGGGGGTTGAATCTACTTGGAATTTCCAGGGAGGGGGTTGAATCTACTTGGAATTTCCAGGGGAGGGAGTTGAATCTACTTGGAATTTCCAGGGGAGGGGGTTGAATCTACTTGGAATTTCCAGGGGAGGGGTAAATTAATATCGAAGAGGGTGGTAAAAAAGCGATTCCTCAACAGGAGTGTGTGGATAAAAATTGGAATAGCCCAATATAAACTCCTGAGCAAAAAGACCTGTAACAGTTGTTCAGATCACAAAACTTTTGATGTTTTTAATTTGACAAATAATTTAAGTGGTATATCTTAGCAAAGAGCTAGCCTTAGCCCTACAAAAAAACACTAACCCTCCTCCATAAAACCACACACACCAACTCCCCCTGAAAATTCTCAGCCACCCCATCAAAATTATTGGATGGGGTTTAACTCCCTCTTTACATTAGAGAACTATAGCTGTCTCTATTCTGCTGCCCTTACAGCTGGGTGTCTGTTTTCCCATTCACTTACTTAGAATAAGTATTTAAACTGTTCTAGAGCGTAATCACGAGAGTAGCAGCGAGGAAGATAAGGATTCATCAGAAAATGACGATGATGACATGCGCAGTGCTAGTAGTAGCAGTGGTGGCAAAAAAGGTGTTGTTGTTGTTTATACTACAGAAAAGTGAATGATACCATATAGATACCATATATTTAAAAATAGGCCCACACCTCTGCCTCCTCCCAAGCAAAAATATATTGTTTTTTTTGTCTAGAAAATTGGTTAGTTTTTTTTTCACTTTATCCTGAAGTTAATAAGCCCCTTGGTAGATCATATACAGTTAATCATTGTTCAAAAATATATTTTATAATAATTTGTATTTTAAATTCTTAAAAAAAGAAAATTAATGATAATAGTAAGATTAAAGAAATACGTATTTGTATATTTCGATTCAATGTTAATAATTTCCTGCAATTTTTTTTCATAACAGTTTCTAAAGAGAAGGTGGTAGTAAGAAAAAGAGGGACACGGTTTTCTGCTATTCAAATGCTTGAAAATAAATATGAAAGAAAAGCAGATCTAAAAGAAAAGGAGCTCCAGCTAAAAAAAGAGGAGCTCGAATACCAAAAACAAAAGTATGAAGATGAGGCTTCTGAAAGAAAGGAGAAGGTGAAGCTAGAAATTGAAGAGAGAAAAATGTTTTTAAATCTATTAAAGGATAGGCTTTAGTTTTCAACTAATTTTACAGTTCTACACAATGACAAAACATTGGTACACTACCCATTTTCATTGTTATTTTTAAGTTAACCGTTGTAGTTTTTCATTACCATTATCCAGATGGACTTATTCATTGGCATCATCGCTCAAATAAAATTTAATAAAATCTTGAAAATCAAACATTGTTACAAGATCATTTATTTATAGTACATGCATGTACACAGTACATCATATTGTTTCAGGTTTCAAATACTGTCAGATGTTGGATAGGTAAGTTTCTAGTGATGGGGGCTCCAGATCAAAATATGCCCCTGTAACGGATCCATAAAGACATGTGTGGCAATTTGTCAACAGAGCTCCAACTTGATAGTACTTTGCCACTGGTTGAAGAAGGACTTTAAGATTCTTACGAAAATTTAAGTATGCAAAATACTGAGTAATTTTTCCAAAGTCCCATTCAACAGATATGCGTACTTTACTCATTTTACGATTAAAATCATGTTGTTGATCGGTAAGATTAGCTCCTTTGAAAGGGGAAATGATACTCCGAGCAACCCCGTAAGCAGGGTCACCATATACTACATATGGGTCACCATTTGGTTTTGTCAATCTTGCAAGCTTTGGCATTAAATCACTGACATTTAACATAAAGGCATCATGCCGCCTTCCCTCGATTGGTCCAAAAAGGTGTGCAATTATACCATTAGGAGCCACCACAGACTAAAAAAAAACACAAAAACAAACAAATAGGTATAGCTACAGTGCCCAATGACTAGAACAACTTTTACATTATTTAGGGTACATTTTTAAAGGGCGGTACAATATAGGTGGCTATACCCTAATCTTTGTAAAGAAAGAAGTAAACTAAAACCCTCCTCTATATTTTTGAGCAAGGTCCAAAACATTTACAAAAATTTCTGGGGGGACATGATCAATCTCCATTGGCCTGCTTATTTTATGAATTAGCCACTCAATATTAATTTAATCTCCCTGGCATTGCCTTTGGACAGTTGTAATTTGTAAATGCATCGCTTCAAGACTTACTATTGAAAAGAGTTCACACAATGCTCGACTCAACTTTGAAATAACATACTTGGAATTTTATACAATGCACTCTCTTGTGCCCACTGAACATAATGCGTTGATTCCGAATAGGTCTAGCAATGGGCCTGGCAGTTCCGTCAATAAACCCCCAACACTGGTCAAGAGGAGCCCCCTTTCTATGTATAACCTCAGAAAACAGTGCTGGGTCAAGCCATGTTAAATCCAAAGAGGTGAGAAGATGCGAAAAGCGCATATACCGTCATCTATTATCTAAAGTTAAACAAGACAAAACATAAAAATGGTATCATTTCATGTTGCCATCTCATATTTAAAAAATACATTTAAAATGTTAAAATCTATGGGAAGCAATAAAGAGTAGGTAGGTAGGTAGATAGGTAGATAGGTAGATAGGTAGATGCGTAGGTAGATGCGTAGGTAGATGCGTAGGTAGGTAGATAGGCGTAGGTAGGTAGATAGGTAGATAGGTAGATAGGTAGATAGGTAGATAGGTAGATAGGTATAGATAGGTAGATAGGTATAGATAGGTAGATAGGTAGATAGGTAGACAGATAGACAGATAGACAGATAGACAGATAGACAGATAGACAGATAGACAGATAGACAGATAGACAGATAGACCGATAGACCGATAGACCGATAGACCGATAGACCGATAGACCGATAGACCGATAGACCGATAGACCGATAGACCGATAGACCGATAGACCGATAGACCGATAGACCGATAGACCGATAGACCGATAGACCGATAGACCGATAGACCGATAGACCGATAGACCGATAGACCGATAGACCGATAGACCGATAGACCGATAGACAGATAGACAGATAGACAGATAGACAGATAGACAGATAGACAGATAGACAGATAGACAGATAGACAGATAGACAGATAGACAGATAGACAGATAGACAGATAGACAGATAGACAGATAGACAGATAGACAGATAGACAGATAGACAGATAGACAGATAGACAGATAGACAGATAGACAGATAGACAGATAGACAGATAGACAGATAGACAGATAGACAGATAGACAGATAGACAGATAGACAGATAGACAGATAGACAGATAGACAGATAGACAGATAGACAGATAGACAGATAGACAGATAGACAGATAGACAGATAGACAGATAGACAGATAGACAGATAGACAGATAGACAGATAGACAGATAGACAGATAGACAGATAGACAGATAGACAGATAGACAGATAGACAGATAGACAGATAGACAGATAGACAGATAGACAGATAGACAGATAGATAGATAGATAGATAGATAGATAGATAGATAGATAGATAGATAGATAGATAGATAGATAGATAGATAGATAGATAGATAGATAGATAGATAGATGGATAGATAGATAGATAGATAGACTTTATTACCTCCAGTGCAGGAGAGTCCCGTAAAAAACCCCGGGTAGGTATAAATATTTACATAATATGAAAAATAATTAACGTATTATATTACAATACAAAATTTAGAATATTAATTATGAGTAGCTACTTTATTAAAAATTTTCAAAATTCCTTGTGTTGCTGTTAATAATAAAATATCTGAGAAATCAGCGCTTGTATCGCTACTCTCATAATGAAAACGATCAATCAATTCAGCATTAAAAAAATTAAGATAAATGACATTATCCTCCTCACTAAATAGTTTTGCACAGATTACGACAGGTAATCTATCTTGGAGAATATCCCAAAGCCTAGCACGTTCTGCAGCCATGGCAGGACAGTCCATTATAAAATGATAAGCAATACTACGCAAGCTTCTACCACAAATACTGCATTCGAAGTTATCTTCCAGGTCACGTATTTTTGACATAACCGCAGAAGGAACGTTTCCGCTGATGACATTAACTGTATTAGCAATTGCCATGATATTAACCGGATTCCGCATCGCAACGGACCACGGCTCCAGGGGTTTCAAGTCCTGGTGAATAAGGCCATAATGTTCAAGATCAAGTTTGGCATTAATTCCTTCTCTCCAACTTTGAATTTGCTGTAGATGTATATATGGCTTCCTTAACCATGATTTTCCATCTTTGTTCTGTGGGGAAAACGCCGGTTTCAGCATATATTAACAAATTCTCTGTCAAATGATATTTTCCAAGAATTTTAACAATGTCTGGAAAGTGTCCTAAACAACAAACTGAACCTTTGCACATATATTTAAAAAGTCGTCTAATGAAAATTCGCTTATGGATGAAAACTGGCGTTGAAGAGACCAGTTTATGTAAAAAAAGGAGTTTTGACTTATCAATATATCCATCCATAGTCCATAACCCTAAATTTCCAATGGCTGCTTCTGATTTCGTCGTCGAGCAAAGACCTTGCATTCTTTTAGCTGCAAAACGATTCACTCTATCTAACATTTCCAAATCTGTCTTTGTTAAGTTCCACCAGACTTGTGAACCATGGAGCATTTTGGCTAATCCAACACTTTTCCAAATTTCGACGCCGCATATAGGATTTAATCCTCCAGGTCTAATTCCTGCACTCATCAGTGATGACACCACTTCTTTTCCTTTATTCGCCACACCCTTCGTACGTTTACTAATAGAAAAGTCACACGAGAGAATTATACCAGCGTGTTCGTAGAATTGCTTTTCTTCAATCGGTTTATTGTACATGTAGAAAGTACGCTTCATCCTATTCCTCGAGTTACAAATTGTCGATTCACCAAATGTTACAACAGCTGTTTTTGATAAATTAAACATAAACCGCCACCTGTTTCCGTACTTCTCCATGGCACGAATCATTGTTTGCAATCCACTAGCTCGGGGAGAAATTAATGTTATATCGTCAGCAATGGTAATGTTGCTAATATTGTCCAGTGATTCAATTTCAATGCCACATTTTAAATTGTCCAACATTTCTGTTATGTCATTATTGAAACACATGTACAACCAGGGAGATAACACCCCACCCTGTCTAATGCCTTGTTTAACAGAAAATGGTTCAGAGAGGAGACTATCCATCAATATACAACACGACATCTTGCTATACCAGTTTCGCAAGATTCTCCAAGTTTTCCCTTTCACTCCCATGTTAAAAAGTTTAAAAAAGAGCCCATCAATCCAAACGGTGTCGAAAGCTTTGGATGAGTCTAAAAAACAGCTAAAAACGTTGCTTCCCTCCTCTTTATAATAGTTAATTACTTCTTGCAATGCAAAACTGGCCATAATACAGCTATTGGACTCTTGGTATGCAAATTGTACTTTATTCGGAACACCAGCTTCATTAAGAACAACCAAATTTCGTTCCAGAATAATACGTTCTAAAATCTTGCCAATCACATTAAGTAGCGTTATACCACGATAACTATCCTTATCAAATTTACTCTTTTTCTTTCCTTTAAACAATGATATTATCATTCCAGTAGTCATTGACTCCGGTAGAATTTCAAGCTCTCTTATCGAATTGAGAATCCTCGTCAAGCTTTCCCAGCAAGAATCACCACCATATTTTAAATGTTCGTATTGGATTCCGTCCAAACCACCAGCCTTACCGTTTGGCAGACTTCGACATACATTTGCAACTTCATCCACCTGAAATTGAGTATCTAAAGGATCATCAGCCACCTCGTGACTTAAAGTTGAGTATTCTTGAACCTTTTGCTCAACTATAGCTTCTTGAAATCCTCGTCAAAGTTCTCACATTCGAGAGGGGAGTATAATTTTTCATAATAGTCTCGCCATATTTCTAATACTTGTTCCTTGTCCGATACCAATTTTCCTTCAATCTTCAAAACATTCCCAGTTCTAATTTTAGCGCTACGTAATTTACATATTCGCTTATGGAATTCGCCCCTGTCAACCTCGAAAATACGTTGCAGTTCCTTCTGTTCACTAACCTCATATT
Source organism: Paragorgia papillata (assembly GCA_035771165.1). Taxonomy (NCBI): domain Eukaryota; kingdom Metazoa; phylum Cnidaria; class Anthozoa; order Scleralcyonacea; family Coralliidae; genus Paragorgia; species Paragorgia papillata. The sequence goes on along the minus strand of JAWNZC010000324.1, from coordinate 611,466 downwards.
CCCATGCTTTCTGACGAAGTTCTTTCCTAAACTTTCTCTTTGCTTCTTTATACCTGAAAAAGAACATGTTACCTCGATTCCTGGGTCTTCCTACAGCAATCCATTCTCTGTGGCACTGCCTTATTTCATAATGAAGCTGTTTAAGGCTCTCACTCGATAGATAGATAGATAGATAGATAGATAGATAGATAGATAGATAGATAGATAGATAGATAGATAGATAGATAGATAGATAGATAGATAGATAGATAGATAGATAGATAGATAGATAGATAGATAGATAGATAGATAGATAGATAGATAGATAGATAGATAGATAGATAGATAGATAGATAGATAGATAGATAGATAAAGCTTTAATTCCTCCACTCTAGGAGATGCCTGTACAAACCCCAGGTAAGGTTATTACAAAAAATTAATTATATACAGAAAAAAGTAATAAAATATTGGTAATAGAAATTTATATTAAAGAATGTACTTATAACTAACTGGAATGCCTTGTGGTTAAGAACTTAAGGCATTTCTCCTATTGACGACGTTACTAGTATTATGGTTTTCATTATTGCAGTTGCAGTAATTATTACAAATTGGTCTCGATCACTAACACTAATTTGACAATTTGTGGGAAGAATACCACCGATAATTGAAAGATACACATCATCATCTGCCTGATTGAAAAGTAAGGAACATACATAAATTGGTAAGTTATTGTGTAACTCGTCCCACATGTTATTCCTAATCGCAGAAGTTCTCATACACTGACTCAGAAAATGTCGAACCATGTCAGTATGTCTGTTATCACAAAGCTTGCATATGTAGTGGTTGCTAAATTCAGTTGTCGCGAGGATAAATGCTTGTGGAATGTTGCCACACAAAATGTTGACCATGTTTGAGATGATTTTAATGGCATATGGATTATTCTTAGCAACTTTCCAAATGTGCAAAGGTTCAAGTGATGGATGGATAACACTATAATGACTAAGTTCTTCTTTGCTTAAGACACCGTTTCTCCAGTCGTTGACTTGCACGTCATTAATGCAGGTTAATACAGTAGTTCTCCAAGCAGATTTTGAAGGGAAAAATTGGCATTCTAGGAAATTGTCGAGATGGTGAAGTAGACCATATTTAGACAGAATTTCTACAATATTTGGAACGAAGCCAAGAGGTTTTGATGTAAACGCACCGCGACGAAAGCTGTATAGTCTGTGGATGAATAAGACAGTGTGGGGTTCATCGTAACAGGGGCGACATAACTGCCATAAAAACAGAAGTTTAGCCTTGTCGATGTACCCTTCGATAGTCCATAATCCCAGAGAGCCAATGGCGGCTTCTGATCTTGTTTGCTGGCTTAAACCTTGACAGCGCTTTGCTGCGAAACGATTTGAGCGGTTAAGGCACTCAATCTCAGAGGCGGTAATGTTCCACCATAGCTCACACCCGTATAACATGCGAGGTAAACCTGTTACTTTCCACACGTTTGCACTAACGATTGGGTTCATACCCCCAGGCCTGATCCCGGCGCTCATAAGACACGAGACAACTTCTTTGCCTTTTTTTGCGGCTTCAGCAGTTCTTTCAGAACTAGAAAAAGAGCCAGTGAGCTCAATACCAACATGAGTACAAGCCTTGACCTCTTCCACTTCGGTATTGTTAAGTTTCCAGGATCTTAGTTGTCTGTTTCGGTTGTTTATCAAAGGTGCCTCGCCAAACGTAACAACTTTAGTTTTACTCACGCTGAAGGTAAATCGCCATCTTTTGCTATAATTGCTCATAATATGTAACATATTTTGCAAACCAGTTGCGTTGGCGGAAAGAACAGTTACATCGTCAGCGACAAGAACAGATCCGCACCAAATATCCCTTATTTGAAGTCCCACGTTAGATTCCTTTAAAATTGATGGAATGTCATTATTAAATACTAGGAAGAGCCAAGGCGACAAGACACTTCCCTGACGAACTCCTTGAAGTATCGAAAATTTCGTTGAAACAAGATCAGAGTGCATAACACGGCTGGAAAGGTTGCTGTACCAGTTAAACAATAACCTCCAAGTTTTTCCGCGAATTCCAAGGTTGAACAGCTTATAAAAAAGACCGTTGATCCATACGGTGTCGAAGGCCTTAGCAGAGTCTAGGAAACAAGTATAGACCTTGCTTCCTCGTTCGACATAGTGCGCAATGGCTTCTTGAAGAACAAAGCTTGCAAGTAAACAATTTTTACCTTTTTGATAGGCAAACTGCAAACGGTTTGGAATGTGAAGGATGTCAAACTTTGGCATCAATCTTCCCAAAATTAACCTTTCAAGAAGTTTCCCAAAAACATTGAGTAAAGTAATACCGCGATAATTGTCTTTATCAAAACGGTTTTTCTTGTTATTTTTAAAAAGAGAACGGATGATGCCACTTGTGATTGAATCACCAACAGTTTCTAGATCTCTTATGGTGTTGAAAAGATAGCATAATATAGTATGCAAAGGTCCACCTGCATACTTCAAATGCTCGTATACGACCATATCAGCGCCACCACATTTACCATTTGGAAGGTTAGTACACTCTTTGCTAATTTCACCAACGGTGAAGGGCTTGTCAAGAACGTCATCAAAAGTATCTTCGTAGCTGGCTTCCATATAGGATTGAACCTTCTGCTCGATGTAAAGTTTGAAATCGTTATCAAAGCATGTATCTTTTTTAGGTGTATGCAGTTCCATATAATGGGACTTCCAAATATCCAATAACTTATTATCATCCTTTTCAACCTTACCATCGACACGAAGACCTTTGTGGGCAGTAGTTCCGTTTTTCTTCCGTAATTTGCTGACAGCTTTATAGAACCGGCTTCTATCCGTTTCATAGATATGTTCCAGCGATTCACATTGTTTTGATTCATATTCCAGAAATTTTCTCCTCAATTGTTTACGAAATTCTCGTTTGGCAGTTTTATAATTAGTATAGTGGATATTGGTAGGGCTCCTGGGTCTTCCGTTTAAAATCCAGATTTTGCGAAATTTCCTGCTCTCAGCATGTAATGACTTGAGCCCATATTTCCAGAATGGTTTAAGATAGGTTTTGAACTTGGTTTTGGGTAAAGCTTTACTTGCCGCAGATTTCAAGATGTCGCCAATATGACATAAAAGGAGCTCCACATCTTCTGAATTAGCAGCATATAAATTAGCATAGAGCGGTTGGAGATTGTTTTTCACAAGCCTATGATAATTTTCCAGAATAGTGGGATTAGATAGAAGGGATTTCCATGCAGTTACAGGAATTGTATTTCTAGGTTTTCGGTGGTTTATGGGATCGACCCCAAAATTGAGAGAACATAGTAGTGGTAAGTGAAAAGATAGATTGTCTGGGTGGTCATCAGTTACCATACAACTATCTACCAGATAAAAAGACTGGATAGACATCATAATGTGGTCGACGGTAGAATGCACATTACCATTATTAGAAAAAAAGGTCGACGATTGTCCACTAGCAGAAGATTGCGAATTCAAGTTTTCCGATTGCGAATCAGTATTGTACGCCGACGACACAGAAGCGCACTATTCTCATTCTAACGTGATTATAGCGCAGTCCAAGGTAAATAACGATCTGATGAATGTTGATAAATGGCTGTCTACAAACAAAATAATTCCAAACATAAAAAAGACAAAAACGATGGTGATTGGATCAAGGCCTGCTATCAAGAAAGTAGACAAACTCGAAATTTACTTGCACAATCAAAAGCTCGAAGAAGTCACCACCTTTGATTACCTTGGTGTTCGTACTAGCAACGTACTTTCTTGGGAACCACATGTCAGTAGACTTTGTAAGCGAACTTACTCTAGACTCCATCTTCTGAACCGAATCTCCGCTTTCTTGCCTAAACATATCCTACTCCGCATATATAAACAAACTATCCTGCCAATCCTGGATTACTGCTCAACTGTATGGCACGACTGTGGATCCACCCTTACGAGTCAAGTTGAAAAGGTTCAAAATCGCGCTATGAGAATTATGTTAAACCAGGGAAGACGTAAATGCACACAGGAAATGAGAGAAGAACTTCAACTTTTATCCTTATACAACAGACGACGTTTTTTAAGATTTATAACAATTTTTAAAATTTTATACATTCTGGAATGTCCAGATCAGTTTAAGGGTATATTCAAATTTAGAAGTACCTTGGTAGAAAGGGAACTTAGAGACAAAACACTTTTAGACCTACCAATGGTAAGAACTAAAACTGGACAAACAATGTTTAGGTACGCAGGAGCAAAGGATTGGAACTCACTGCCGAATTATGTCAGAGAAATCACTTCGATTTATTGTTTTAAACAAACACTTTTTAATTATCTTTCAGAACTTGACAGTAGTAATCATATTTGTAGTCTATAGAGTTTTTACCTTTTTTTTTAACAGATATTGTAATTTATATTTATTAATCATATATTTATATTTAAAAATCATATAATTATATAGCTAAATATTGTTCATCCTATTAATACCAGCTATATAGCTGAAAGGATTTAACAATTAAAATAAAGTTATTATTATTATTATTAAGGACATCAAGTTACATCTTTCCATTAGCGAAATTAGTTCCTTTCCTTGCATGTTTATTTTATCAGGCACGCATTTTGGGCCGCGGAACTGACCAATATGAGCATTGAAGTCACCAGCAATGATTACAGTGTGAATATGAATAAATTGATTAATGGCATCCTCAAGACACTCAAGGCATTCACGGTACTTTGAAAGTTTACTGTTCGACGATGGCAGGTAAACCCCAATTACAACGAGAGTTGTTTCATCTGTTTCAATCTTGATACCTATAATTCTATCGTTACCAACTAAGTCAAGTCTTGTGACCAACATATTTAGGCTTTTTCTCCAAAGAATGGCAACGCCTCCTTTACCACGTCTCCAGACAGAATCTAAACAGAGTTCGTTACTTGCTTTAGCGTATGAGTCAAAGTCTTGATCGATACTGCTGAGAAAGTCTAACGAGTCAGGATATAACCAGTGTTCTTGAATAACAAAAATATCAGTAGTGAGCAAGCAATGTTCAAAAAAAGGTATATTACACATTATGCCACCAGCATTCCAGGTAGTTAGCCGAAGTGAGCGGGATGGGCACTTGTTAATTACTTCGTTTATTTTATTTACCATTTATACTTGCGGAGTGTAGTTATTCCGGTTATTCAGACGTTGCGTTGTATCATCGCGAGTCTTCTCTTGATTTTGTCTGGTCAGCCACGGTTTGCAGATGACAAATTTGGGCCAAAACTCTTCCATAGTTAATTTATGGCAATCAGATGCCAAAATATTGAGTTTGGCAGAGAGAGTACCTTTCCTCTTGCTCGGGAATAATCTAAGCTGCGTTGGAAGGATTTCCTTCTTTGCAAGAAACGACATAATCTGCTCAGCGCTAACATTTTCGCTAATTCCGCCCAAAAAGAATCGTCTAACGTTTTTACGTTTTCGTTCAACACCAATAAATGCATCGCAGGAGGTAACGTGCGATTCACTGGTAGTTTCACCGTCGTCTTGAGAAGTAGCACTAGTTAAATCAATAGGTTCTTCCACACTAATGCGGTCAGAGGGTGGTGTTACATAATGTACGGTAGAGGTACCCCGGTTAGAAACAGTGTTTTGGTTGTTTCCAGAACGATTATGGAGTTCAGATTGAGATAATACATTCAATGCACAACTCTTCTCAACATTTCTCTTGTTACCCTGGTTGGGGAGATTGCGCTTATTCTTTTCAGTGTGGCCGATGGCAGATTTACCTACATCCGCAGGTTTCGTTTTAATCTTATCACTATAAAGCGGCGTATGGTTGTTAGTGTAAGAGGGCTTCTGGGCTGAAACAGCTCGGGAGTTTTCTTCTAATTTGCACAGTCGTGACACGATATTGAAATTTTCTGCTCTCAATTTGCATAACTCTTCACCTTGTTGTTTGATAGTCTCATCTTTCTCTAATATAGATTCTAACATATTAGCAATTTCACTTTCAACTTTGGCTTTGAAGATAAAAAAATTCGCTTCCACTGAAGCGACGTTGTCATTTAATTGGCGACTTGATAAAGATACACCAGCATTGGCGAGACTTTCGACATTTGGGCGAAGTTGCTCACCGTTGTTTACATTATCATTTGACTGTGATATGGTAAATATTTCCTCGCCAGTTGAGATAGTTGAACAGTTCCCATCGAGTTTGAACATACTTTTCAGCTCGTGAGACACTATACCAGTGTCAAGAAAACTATTTAGCTCCAATATATCATTAGCCAGTCGTTCTTCAAGCGACGAGTAAGCACTTTGACCAATTCTCGGCTTTCGTCTTAAGTAAGGTTCACCACAAGGAAATTCGGTATTCGTTTGACATTCCGAAACCAGTTTCATCTTGAATTGAGTAAGGTTGTCGATATCCCCTTTCTTTATTAATTCATTGACAATTTGGCTTCTTGGCAAGTTCTTTAAACGCAGAAATAAAGCTTCGAGATCTCCCATTCCTGACAAATCAAATATTACAAGGCTTCGCCAATGAACCAACACTGCACGATCAAAATCTAGTTATAGAATGTGTTTGTCGAATTCTTGTACGTCAAAACAGCTTCCCAACGTGTTAGATTTCACGTTGTTGATCGCTAACCACAAATAAATACTAAAATTTCATAAAAACTTTAAAAAATTGTGGAGGTCATAAATACACGACCGTAATTTGCTGACAGCTTTATAGAACCGGCTTCTATCCGTTTCATAGATATGTTCCAGCGATTCACATTGTTTTGATTCATATTCCAGAAATTTTCTCCTCAATTGTTTACGAAATTCTCGTTTGGCAGTTTTATAATTAGTATAGTGGATATTGGTAGGGCTCCTGGGTCTTCCGTTTAAAATCCAGATTTTGCGAAATTTCCTGCTCTCAGCATGTAATGACTTGAGCCCATATTTCCGGAATGGTTTAAGATAGGTTTTGAACTTGGTTTTGGGAATAGTTGAACGCTTATTTCATTCCAAAACAACCACTCATCTACCAAATGAATAAATAGTTATATTAAAAACCAATATGGAAGAATAAACACGGTCGGATAGACCCACGTAGAGCTAAGAATGTATTAAAATAGTTTGGGCTTAACAGTAAGGTATAAAACACTTGAAAAATCTAAAAATGTAGGGAGCTCTAAAAACCAAGTCCGACCGCCATCTTGGATATGCTAATTTTTCAGATAGATAGATAGATAGATAGATAGATAGATAGATAGATAGATAGATAGATAGATAGATAGATAGATAGATAGATAGATAGATAGATAGATAGATAGATAGATAGATAGATAGATAGATAGATAGATAGATAGATAGATAGATAGATAGATAGATAGATAGATAGATAGATAGATAGATAGATAGATAGGCAGATGGGCAGATGGGCAGACGGGCAGACGGGCAGACGGGCAGACGGGCAGACGGGCAGACGGGCAGACGGGCAGACGGGCAGACGGGCAGACGGGCAGACGGGCAGACGGGCAGACGGGCAGACGGGCAGACGGGCAGACGGGCAGACGGGCAGACGGGCAGACGGGCAGACGGGCAGACGGGCAGACGGGCAGACGGGCAGACGGGCAGACGGGCAGACGGGCAGACGGGCAGACGGGCAGACGGGCAGACGGGCAGACGGGCAGACGGGCAGACGGGCAGACGGGCAGACGGGCAGACGGGCAGACGGGCAGACGGGCAGACGGGCAGACGGGCAGACGGGCAGACGGGCAGACGGGCAGACGGGCAGACGGGCAGACGGGCAGACGGGCAGACGGGCAGACGGGCAGACGGGCAGACGGGCAGACGGGCAGACGGGCAGACGGGCAGACGGGCAGACGGGCAGACGGGCAGACGGGCAGACGGGCAGACGGGCAGACGGGCAGACGGGCAGACGGGCAGACGGGCAGACGGGCAGACGGGCAGACGGGCAGACGGGCAGACGGGCAGACGGGCAGACGGGCAGACGGGCAGACGGGCAGACGGGCAGACGGGCAGACGGGCAGACGGGCAGACGGGCAGACGGGCAGACGGGCAGACGGGCAGACGGGCAGACGGGCAGACGGGCAGACGGGCAGACGGGCAGACGGGCAGACGGGCAGACGGGCAGACGGGCAGACGGGCAGACGGGCAGACGGGCAGACGGGCAGACGGGCAGACGGGCAGACGGGCAGACGGGCAGACGGGCAGACGGGCAGACGGGCAGACGGGCAGACGGGCAGACGGGCAGACGGGCAGACGGGCAGACGGGCAGACGGGCAGACGGGCAGACGGGCAGACGGGCAGACGGGCAGACGGGCAGACGGGCAGACGGGCAGACGGGCAGACGGGCAGACGGGCAGACGGGCAGACGGGCAGACGGGCAGACGGGCAGACGGGCAGACGGGCAGACGGGCAGACGGGCAGACGGGCAGACGGGCAGACGGGCAGACGGGCAGACGGGCAGACGGGCAGACGGGCAGACGGGCAGACGGGCAGACGGGCAGACGGGCAGACGGGCAGACGGGCAGACGGGCAGACGGGCAGACGGGCAGACGGGCAGACGGGCAGACGGGCAGACGGGCAGACGGGCAGACGGGCAGACGGGCAGACGGGCAGACGGGCAGACGGGCAGACGGGCAGACGGGCAGACGGGCAGACGGGCAGACGGGCAGACGGGCAGACGGGCAGACGGGCAGACGGGCAGACGGGCAGACGGGCAGACGGGCAGACGGGCAGACGGGCAGACGGGCAGACGGGCAGACGGGCAGACGGGCAGACGGGCAGACGGGCAGACGGGCAGACGGGCAGACGGGCAGACGGGCAGACGGGCAGACGGACAGACAGACAGACAGACAGACAGACAGACAGACAGACAGACAGACAGACAGACAGACAGACAGACAGACAGACAGACAGACAGATAGACAGACAGATAGACAGATAGACAGATAGACAGATAGATAGATAGATAGATAGATAGATAGATAGATAGATAGATAGATAGATAGATAGATAGATAGATAGATAGATAGATAGATAGATAGATAGATAGATAGATAGATAGATAGATAGATAGATAGATAGATAGATAGATAGATAGATAGATAGATAGATAGTTTAATGATCATTACATAGCAGCCAGAAGGCTGAATTGCGTAATTAAAATTGACATGATTATGGAATAAACAACTGAATATGATAAGGGCAGAATATATACAATATAGGATAGAACAGAATAAGAATAGATACATGTACATATACGAGATAAATTTAGGATAAAGTCAAAAGTTTGAGTTCCTACCAACATGATCGCCAACATTGAATAGGGTGTGTGAAAATACGTTAAACTAGTACTACAGGTACAATCTAAAATATAGTTACCATATTAAAAACCATGCTCATTTCTGCTTATGCTCTGCCAAAGATGGCTGTAAGATCACATCATCGGTTTGGAAAGCTGAGCCGGCGCAACATAATCATTAAAGCTTCCATGCCACTGTATACAGAGCCTTGGTCACTCGTGTAATATTCTGGTATTTGCAAGGCTTCCAACAGGTGAGGCATATCCTGTTTTTGAAACCTATAATGCCATGAAAAGTTTACATTGGGCAATAGCCAATTAGAACATAAACTATACTTTAATTATTTTAGGAAGGTATCAAATGTTCCCAATCTGGTGTTCAAGTTTCTTTATTAAGCACTTTTTTTAAAAATTAATATACAGTTTAGGTGGAGATAATTATACAACTAATAAGAAATAGGGTTAATAAAATTAAATTAATACAATGATAGTGTGCAGCAATCAAAGAGCATAGCTTTCTAGTTGACCACTGCCTACTATTACATAAAATTAGTTGAGTGAGGTTTAAGTCAAACTAGTTTAATATATGTGCATGCATACAAGACATATGCATACGCTGACAGTATATTTTCCCCTGTGTTCTTTGTTCAGTTTTTCCCCTAATTTTGTTTTAAATTAGGGACACAAGGAATGTGGAGTAAAGAGAGACATGTATTGCTATTTCAAGCTCTGTCTCAGTTTAAATATTTCATGTATTAAAACTTAAAAACAAAAAAAGTATACCAAAAAAAACTGAAGGAAAAGACAAGTTGCTACCTAAACATTTGCTCGCATTCTGTGTCCATAATATCCTCTATGTTTATACGAGGTCCAAGGCTACGTGGCTCTGCAAAACAGCCAAACGAATCCAACAAGAGCAAGTCCAGTTCATCATCACTGCTTTCAGAGCTACTGCTACCACTGTCGTCAATCAGGGTGACATCTAATAAATCTTTTAGGTTTTGCCTAACATCAGTAAAGTACTTTAGTCAGTGTGATAAGTTATTGAAGAATAAAAATTAAAATAAGAACAGCGAGTTGACAACTCAGTGAACTCACCTTCGTGCAATCGCCATCTTGCTTTACATATTTCCCATGATGCTTTGGTACGTAGTAGTCACTCGAATGATCCGATAATCGTGGGTAATCTTAAAAGCCATATTTACACATACGGCGAACTTCAAACCGCAAACCGCTAGCCGAGGTTTGCGGTTTGCGGGTAAAATAGAAAACGTCAATCTTAAGGTCCGGATTATTGAGTCAAGGCGACGGACGGGGCTCGATTTGTGATGAAAGTGATGACACTTGCTTCTGTATTATAAAGCCAGACACTGACAGACAGAGAGATTCATGGAGTTTCAATCCGGATCTACTTTGCTATTTCTTTTCTTTTGTTCCACAGCGATGTGTTTTAAAAATATTAAGAGCTACGGCGTCTTTAATAGCCGTCTTGTTGGAATATGTCTCCACTCCATGCATTGTTGAAGTCCGTAAACAATAACTTTAAAAATAATTTATTCTGCATTAATTTTATTCGACCAATAGAAACTCGCGGCCGCCAAATTCGACCAATAGAAATACGCGGCCTCTGACGGCCGCGAGTGATGAAAAAAACCCATGCTTTGTTGCAGGCCCACATTTCACAGCAACAGGAGGGCCTGCCCGCAGGCTAGGTTTTGTAAAGCCTTTCACTGCCCTTTTAGTACTAATACACTATATTGGTATGCCTTTAATACTGACCTTGAAAAATGTAAACTATTCAGTCCATATTTAGCTTGCTTTCAAGAGGAGTTTCTTGTTATATTCAAATGTTTTCTCCTCACTTTTAGCCAATAATATGCTCCATAGCGGTTTGCATAAAGCCAAGATAAAGATGGACAAATTTCGGTTCAGTAGTCGGCAGCCATTTTGAAAACAATTCGCTGGTACGACAGGTATGACCCAGATCAATGACCAGAATGCTTTGCCAGTATTCCAGGGTTTCGGCCACAAGGGACGACTCAAAAGGACCCGTCCAGTCCTTTTGTGGCTTTTCCACAACATATCGTCAAATTTGTTTTTTTCCAAGTTTGTCGTCAAGTTTCAGTGAGTCTCAAGATTTTAGCAATCTTTTCGATACACTACAACAAAAACCCTAACCCTAATCAGAAATCTGGTTTACCCAGGTCCCTCTATAGGTTTTTGAAAAAACATATTTGATGACATATTTTGGAAAAGGCGCCGAAGGACTGGATGCGTCCTTTGAGTCATGCCTTTTAGCCTAAACCCTAGAATACTGGCAAAGCATTCTGGTAGTTGCAGTCACCCAACGCCAAAATGGTCTATTTCACGCCTTAATAAGGCATTTGCACGATGACGTAAAATAGTTTTGGCCATGGCTGACTACAACCACCAGAATGCTTTGCTAGCGTCCACGTGCTGATAAATGAAGCACACTGGCAAAGCATTCTGGTAGTTGTAGCTGTCACCCAACGTTATTTTACGTCATCGTGCAAATGGCTTATTGTAAGGCGTGAACTTGGACTCTATGACTCGGCCCCAGGCCTGGATAAAGCCTGGTTTCCATATAGCCGTAAGAGCCGGCGGCATGGCTGCGGCAAGGACGGACAGAAGGAAGAGCTTTTCAAAACATGGAAATTGTGGAGTAAATAACATACAGAAAACAAAATGGAATTTATGTTTTATTATGTCATAACTTAACTATACAAATAAATTAGCAACCTTATCGGCTGATAATAGAACGACAATTGTTCTGATTGTAATTACTTTGTGCCATGAATCATCTATCATGCATTATCTATATTTTTAGATTTAGGTTTTTATTTATTCACAGTACTTGTTTATCCACTTATAGTTTTATTTATCTCAAACTCTAATTATTTACATAGCTAAAACTTATTTATGATACTTATGCATTTTACATATTAGTTTATAGTTGGTGTGATGTCAAACGACTTTACCGACTGAATAAATGTAGATGTAGATTTAGATCCATCTATACTACCATTACCACCACGACGACTAAAATTACGACCGAAAAAGATGGCGGCGGTACATTTAACCACAATGCTTTGCGACCTCAAATCAGCTCAAATAACAACTAAACATAGTTTATCATGCTAAGATGGATTAAGTAAGCAAGAACGTCATTCCTACCAAAGTTGATCGTTTTAAAACCATATCTTAAAATAATTCTGCAAGAAACACTACTGCATGCAAAGGATTGTGGTTAAATGTACAAGTCGCCATCTTTTTCGGTACGGTCAATTACAACTAGCACCACCACGACTACAATTACGACTACCACCACCACTATCTTTACTACCACCACCACTTCCACAACCACCTCCACCACCACCTCTACTACCACCACCAACTCCACCTTTACTACCACCACCACTTCCACCACCATTTCCACTACCACTACCACCTCCACTACCACCTCTACTACCACCAGCATTTCCACTACCACGTCCACTACCACCTCCACCTTTACAACCACCACCACTTCTACCACCTCCACCACCACTACTACCACCACCTCCACTACCACCTTTACTACCACCACCACCTCCACCACCACCTTTACTACCACCGCCACCGCCACCTTTACTACCACCAACACTTCCACCACCACCTCCACCTCTACTACGACCACCACCTCCACTACCACTTCTACTACCACCACCACATCCACCACCACATCCACCACCACATCCACCACCACATCCACCACCACATCCACCACCACATCCACCACCACATCCACCACCACTTCTACTACCATCTCCACTACCACCACCAATTCTACTACCACCTCCACTACCACCACCACCTCCACTACCACTACCACCTCCACCACCACTACAACCACCACATCCACTACCACCTCCACTACCACGGAAGGAAGGAGGTACTACCACCACCATTTCCACCACCGCCTCCACCGCCACAACTAATCACCACCACCACGGCACCTCCACAATTACGATCATCTCCATCACCACTACCACCTCCACCACTTCCTCCACGGCTACCATCACCTCCACCAACAGCACTAACACTACTAACACAACCTCCCCCACTACTACCTCCAGCAACCACCACTACCTCTTTCACAATAGCCTGGCTACCTCCACAACCACAACGTCCACTACCTCCATCACCACTACCTCTAACACCACCACTACCTCCACCATCTCCATCACCAGTACCTCCATCACCACTACCTCTAACACCACCACTACCTCCACAACCACCACCTCCACTACCTCCATCACCACTACCTCTACCACCACCACTACCTCCACCATGGCAACCACCACCACTACTTCGACCATCATCACCCGTATTTAATCTACTACGATTATATGAAATAAAACTGATAAATTAACAACCTCGTGCCCCGGCACTGCTTTCAAAATGGAAAGCTGAAAAGGCCATATAGCAAAAGCTAGTCAAATGACTCCAATAATCTTGAAGTATTTTGCTACGTAGCTTATATACTGTTCCGGGGGATCAGTATAGTCACTGATAAACAGAATAGTTGGTTTGTATATGTACAACTATTCAGAAAATTATTTAAGATTACCGTATACCTTCACACAAGTGTGTCCAGTCTAAAAGACGTAGTGGGTCCGCATTATGTTGCAGATAGCTTAACTTCCACAACAAATTAAAGCTTATAAATTATTTGCGACATATATATGCCAACAATTTTCGATTTTAATGAATCAACGATTTTTTCACCATCGTTTAGAGGGATGTCGTGATCGCCTTTCACAACCTTTAACTCAAACTGGTTTTTGTTATTTTTTAATTCGTTTCTTTCCTGCGAGTAGTACTGATACAAGGCGCTAAAAACAGTGTTGGGGTTTTTCAGTATTTGATTCTAGTGAAAAGTCATACAACATTTTGTAAATTGATAAGAAAAAGCCTGAAGTAAACGCATGGGAATGGCCGTCGACGTAAAAGCTTTCGAAAGTATTGAATTTCACGACAAAGGTTTGTAGGTGATACACAGTAATTTATTTATCATCTCTGAAAATTTTAAAGAACTCAAAACAATCTCCTTTAATTTGTAACTCTTTAAAATCTCCCCTTGTGGAGAGGAATACATTTCAAGAAACAATCGGAACTCGGAAGGAAATTTCCCCTTAAATTTTACTCCTGATAATTTCACTATTTACTTGTATTTCTTGAAGTGGTTCTCTGATGAAAATATTGTTGGCAATGTTTTTGCATAATCCTAAAGATGTTATGGTATTTCACGTGTAAAGTTTGTATTTTGAAGCGCCGCCATTAAAGTGGCCGAGCTTGAGAAGAATGAGTCGAGGAAGCTTATGACGTCATAAACTCAATAACAACAATGACCCTTTTCTTGACAACAACAATGATCGTTTGTTTTTATTGAGTCTAGGACGTCATAAGTTCTCCTCAACTCATTCTTCTCAAACCCGGCCAATTTAATTCCGGCGCTCCAAAATACAAACTTCGCACGTGAAATTCAACTTTGTTTTTGAGAATTTCGAAATAAACTTTGCACAATTACCAAGTACCATAATATATTTAGTATTACGCAGGAACATTACCAACAATATTTTTTTATCAGAGAAGCACTTTAACATTTTTTGGTACAAAAATCAGCAGCATGAAATTTTAACATGGTCCAAAAAAAGTTTGTTCGAAAAAAATTCGTCTCTGAATGTATACGGTAACTAATAATAATGACATACAAGGCGCCGTATACTCCTAATAAATCAATCCTATCAGTTAATCTTAAAGTTGATAAGTGTTGCTAAAAATTAAGATTATACAGTTTATATGTATTCGAGGTCATTGAAAGCAAGAAGAAAAGGCCATGGGGGCGAAGTTGATAAATTAGTTCAACGTACATCAGTATTTGTTTTACGGACCTTTCTACACATCAGGAAAGATTCGGTTCATTTCAAGATAGCCGTGTCCGTTGTCTTGAAATCCCTCACTATTTTCTTGATTCCTGCCACTGTTGTACGACCCACCACCACCAGCACATGAACCATGCTCTTTGTCTCCTGATGCCCCTCCAGAATACCCTCCACCACCTCCTGCACCACCTCCCCATCCATTGGCACCACCTCCTCCTCCAAATCCACCTACTGCATTATGGTGCAAAGCACGTCCTCCTGCTCCACCTTGTAAGAAACTTTTACCTCCTTCTCCACCTTTGCCATACTTTCCATCAAAATTTCTACCACTTCGTCCACTGCTGTAAAATCCTCCTCCTCCACCACCTGTAGGAAGAGAAAATGAGATTCATATGGATAAAAGAACAAAATATTCTCTATACTTTACATCAATAAAGAAAAGATAATATTTTGTATGCTATGAATATTTTGTTTGCATATCAATGCATCTTTGAAAAAAATAAGAGAAATGTTACGTCACTAGGTAGGATTTACAAACATTAAAAAACATGCATAAAATAATAATAATAATAATAATAATGATAAATATGATAAATATGATAAATATAATAATAATGATAATGATATGATAATAATTAGCATTAAAAAACATGTATAATAATAAAAATGATGATAATGATGATGATGATAACGATGATGATGATGATAATAACGATGATGATAATGATAATGATAATGAAATGATGACGATAATAATAATAATAATAATAATAATAATAGTAATGTTATGTAAACAATAGCGTAATATGTAAACATATGAGTTTTATGTAAATATTATGTAAAATAGTAAGCTATAAATTGTCGGCGAATCGACAAGGTTTTTGTGCGTGTAAATAAAGTGCTGAGTACGTAACATTTTGGCGACCCCGCCAGGATTCGATGATGGACTCTGAAGTGCTTACTGCGCTTGCGCACGTCGTTATGCCCACGCTTACGTCGCTAGTGAAAACCAGGCTTTAATGAGCAAAGCACTATGTACGGTCAACAGACCGACAGATTCAACGAGATAATAAGCCAGTCTGCTCCATTTGGCGTAGGAGTTAAGTCAAGCCATGGTTTTGGTAGTCGCAAAAGTCGAGTCGATCGAAAATAGGGCCAAACAGTGGGATTCAATAAACGATAGGACCGAAACCGTTCAATCTGAACTAATTACTGGAATGTACGAAAGGCTAAAAGAAGAGCTAATGTGTGTCCTTGAAGAAAAGACGACACGAAACGTTCGTAATTTAGAAGAACAGACGACATAACATTAATCGCTTGGCTAAGGAAACGTCGAATTTAAAGGCCTCTTTAACGTCGTTAACCGAAGCAAAGAAGACTCGAAGAACGCTGCCCGAGCCTCGAGTTTCAACTCCAATGGGAATGACAGGGAGTGGTTGGGGTATTGGTAAATTACCTCAAAGTCAAAGTACGCAATTGAGAGATACTGTGGTAAGTGGAAATAGTCTTATTCGAAAGCTAAACATATACGACGGGCAAACCTCTCAATTTTGCATTATTGCTACCATCCACGTACTGGTAGTTGTATTTTACGTCATCGTGCAAATGGCTTACTGTAAGGCGTGAAATTGCACTCTATAACCCCGCCCCAGGCCTGGGTTATAGTGTGCTATGGACAGAAGGAAGAGCTTTTCAAAAGATGGAAATTGTGGAGTAAAACATACCGACAACAAAATGGAATTTATGTTTTATTGTCATAAATTAACTATACAAATAAAGCAACCTTATTGGCTGATTATAGAACGACAATTGTGCTGATTGTAATTACTTTGTGCCATGCATCATCTATCATTCATTATCTATATTTTTTAATGTTTAGATTTAGGTTTTTATTTATTCACAGTACTTGTTTATCCACTTATAGTTTTATTTATCTCAAACTCTAATTATTTACATAGTTAAAACTTATTTACGATACTTATGCATTTTATATATTAGTTTATAGTTGGTGTGATGTCAAACGACTTTACCGACTGAATAAATGTAGATGTAGATTTAGATCCATCTATACTACCATTACCACCACCAAATTACGACTGAAAAAGTTGGCGGCGGTACATTTAACCACAATGCCTTGCGACCTCAAATCAGCTCAAATAACAACTAAACATTGTTTATCATGCTAAGATGGATTAAGTAAGCAAGAACTTCATTCCTACCAAAGTTGATTGTTTTAAAATCATATCTTAAAATAATTCTGCAAGAAACAATACTGCATGCAAAGGATTTTGGTTAAATGTACAAGTCGCCACCTTTTCCGGTACGGTCAATTACAACTAGCACCACCACGACTACAATTACGACTACCACCACCTCCACCTTTACTATCACCACCACTTCCACCACCACCTCTACTACCACTACCACCTCCACTACCACCTCTACTACCACCACCACGCCCACCACCACCTTTACTACCACCACCACTTCCACCACCACCTCTACTACCACCACCTCTACTACCACCACCACCACTTCTACTACCACCTCCGGTCCACTACCGCCACCACCTGCACTACCACCTCCACCTCCACCACCACTACAACCACCACATCTACTACCATCTCCACTACCACCTCCAGTACCACGGAAGGAGGGAGGTACTATCACCACCATTTCCACCACCATCTCCACCGCCACAACTAATCACCACCACCACGGCACCTCCACAATTACGATCATCCCCATCACCACTACCACCTCCACCACTTCCTCCACGGCTACCATCACCTCCACGAACAACACTAACACTGGCACAACCTCCCCCACTACTACATCCACCAACCATCACTACCTCTTCCACAATAGGACGACCAAAAAATAGCAGCTTTATAAGCGACCAGTCTTAAGGGGCCAGCGTTGCACTGCCTCCTCCACAGGCTCTCATTGCATCATGGACAGGTCACACTTTTGAGAGGGCCTGCATGCCAGATCCTGTAAACAAACTGGGGATGATGCCATTATGCACAGCGAGACTAGGCCCTAGAGGCGATAGTTTTGAGAGGGCCTGCAATTTTTTCCGGCCGCTGTTCGACAAACGTACGTCCAAGTTCTTTTAACACTGTGACCCACCAGGAAATTCGGTCTAAACTTTCTTTCAGATCATGACAATGAAGAAACCAGTATGTTTTAGAATTACCGATCTCCAGCCAATAATATTTTTAGCGACAAAAAGGAATTGAAGGCAAAAATATCTGCCGAACAAAAGCAAAGTGCATTTTCGTGGATTATTCCGGCCGAAAGTTGACAAAGTTCAACCGTAATTGCTTTTTTCAACAATTCCTTAATTTTAAAGCTACAATCATGGCCAGAAATAATTGGGACAGCAGTGCAAATGAAGAGTCTGGTAGCCTCACACAAGAAAAACTATAATATATCGCCTTGAATCCTTACCTAACAATCTCTCCCCTCCCCCCTCCATCAATGTTGTTTCATTTTATACTTGGTGTGATGTAACGACGAAAAAGAGCAATAGAATGGCAACATTGAAGGGGGGAAGGGGGGCAACTTCGAATGCGTAGTGGTTTTTACGAACTGTCCTAGGGTTTTTGGCCATGATTGTCTGTATAGAAATTCTCCTCAATTCGTTGCAATTTTACGACATTTTAAACAAGAAAAGGTATTATTTGTCTCTATATCGTTAGACAAAAGTTGACTACGATCCTAAAATGTTTCAAAACGTTTTTTTTTGGCTGCATATTTTATTTCGGCTGCATATTTTATTTCGGCCGGCTTGGTTATTTCGGCATTGGAAGGGGATATAGTCCATTTTCCTGCACCGAAGAATTTTTGTAAGCGTGATTTGGAACTAAATAGCGATACACCATTCTTCGCGACGGCCGACGCTCCAATGACGCTAATAAAGTCGAGCTCCATCGACAGAGTAAACACTGAAATGATGAATATCAGATGGCGTTTCTTTAACTTTTGGAAGGTCAGTCCCGAGTCGTGTCAGATTCGAATGTACCCATGTCCTCGTTGCTTCGCTGCATTTCTTTGTGAAAACGTTAACGCATACGTTAAGCGCATTAATGAACTTATTTCTGTTTATAAATCTTATAATACCCTTATTCAGTTTCCTGCGTTTCGGCTTCGTTTACGTCATTTAAAGTTTACGTAATACGATAATAGGTCGCTGCTGCTGAGCTTCCTTCTGTGATATTGTGACATTTCTCCCTAACATTTATGTAAATAGTGTTGCCAGTTTTCGTTTATATTTGTAAATTAAATTTACATGAGTTATATGAAGTGTGTATGAAGTGTTTTAGTGTGATTTTGGTGCTAAAATATAACGATATACGCTTTTCCCGACATTTCTCCCCGACGACAATAAAAGTTAGTTTGTATCGTTTATTTATAGATGGTCGTAGAAGGGAGAAATGTCAGAAAACTTAGATATCTTAACGTGCGAGCTGCAGTAAATAGAGAATAACACGCCGCAGACACAAACAATGCACTTGAACGAAAAATAAATTTAATTGGAGTTTTAACTTTGCATTTTACAACGATTTTGGGGGGAGA
The DNA here is from genome assembly GCA_035771165.1 of Paragorgia papillata. Classification (NCBI taxonomy): domain Eukaryota; kingdom Metazoa; phylum Cnidaria; class Anthozoa; order Scleralcyonacea; family Coralliidae; genus Paragorgia; species Paragorgia papillata. The sequence continues at coordinate 591,636 of JAWNZC010000324.1, read as the reverse complement.
AATGAAGTGGGAGAATTGTGCCTTTGTTAAGTGTAAATATATAATAGAGGATATCAAGTAACATATCCTGTTTGTCTCTTTCTGTCTCTCTTTGTCTCCTTCTGTCTCTGTCTGTCCCTCTCTACCCGCTATCTCTCTCTCTCTCTCTTTCGCACTCTACCTCTCTCTTCCTCTCTCAATATCTTGTCCGGTATCCATTCTTTCGCAAAATTGGTTACTATTGATAATTAGTCAATTGAACGCTAATTATAACCAATTAGACGCTAGTGTTGCACATGTATCTTTGTAAGTGGCACAGACAAATGATAAGGAATAGTAGAACAACTTGGAACGAAATATGTGAGACGAGCACCAAAGTATTGCTTGCCTAATACATCATTGTTCACCTCAGACAATCATGGCCAGAAATAATTGGGACAGCAGTGCAAATGAAGAGTCGGGTAGCCTCACACAAGAAAAACTATAATATATCGCCTTGAATCCTTACCTAACAATCTCTCCCCTCCCCCCTCCATCAATGTTGTTTCATTTTATACTTGGTGTGATGTAACGACGAAAAAGAGCAATAGAATGGCAACATTGAAGGGGGGAAGGGGGGCAACTTCGAATGCGTAGTGGTTTTTACGAACTGTCCTAGGGTTTTTGGCCATGATTGTCTGTATAGAAATTCTCCTCAATTCGTTGCAATTTTACGACATTTTAAACAAGAAAAGGTATTATTTGTCTCTATATCGTTAGACAAAAGTTGACTACGATCCTAAAATGTTTCAAAACGTTTTTTTTTGGCTGCATATTTTATTTCGGCTGCATATTTTATTTCGGCCGGCTTGGTTATTTCGGCATTGGAAGGGGATATAGTCCATTTTCCTGCACCGAAGAATTTTTGTAAGCGTGATTTGGAACTAAATAGCGATACACCATTCTTCGCGACGGCCGACGCTCCAATGACGCTAATAAAGTCGAGCTCCATCGACAGAGTAAACACTGAAATGATGAATATCAGATGGCGTTTCTTTAACTTTTGGAAGGTCAGTCCCGAGTCGTGTCAGATTCGAATGTACCCATGTCCTCGTTGCTTCGCTGCATTTCTTTGTGAAAACGTTAACGCATACGTTAAGCGCATTAATGAACTTATTTCTGTTTATAAATCTTATAATACCCTTATTCAGTTTCCTGCGTTTCGGCTTCGTTTACGTCATTTAAAGTTTACGTAATACGATAATAGGTCGCTGCTGCTGAGCTTCCTTCTGTGATATTGTGACATTTCTCCCTAACATTTATGTAAATAGTGTTGCCAGTTTTCGTTTATATTTGTAAATTAAATTTACATGAGTTATATGAAGTGTGTATGAAGTGTTTTAGTGTGATTTTGGTGCTAAAATATAACGATATACGCTTTTCCCGACATTTCTCCCCGACGACAATAAAAGTTAGTTTGTATCGTTTATTTATAGATGGTCGTAGAAGGGAGAAATGTCAGAAAACTTAGATATCTTAACGTGCGAGCTGCAGTAAATAGAGAATAACACGCCGCAGACACAAACAATGCACTTGAACGAAAAATAAATTTAATTGGAGTTTTAACTTTGCATTTTACAACGATTTTGGGGGGAGAAATGAAGTGGGAGAATTGTGCCTTTGTTAAGTGTAAATATATAATAGAGGATATCAAGTAACATATCCTGTTTGTCTCTTTCTGTCTCTCTTTGTCTCCTTCTGTCTCTGTCTGTCCCTCTCTACCCGCTATCTCTCTCTCTCTCTTTCGCACTCTACCTCTCTCTTCCTCTCTCAATATCTTGTCCGGTATCCATTCTTTCGCAAAATTGGTTACTATTGATAATTAGTCAATTGAACGCTAATTATAACCAATTAGACGCTAGTGTTGCACATGTATCTTTGTAAGTGGCACAGACAAATGATAAGGAATAGTAGAACAACTTGGAACGAAATATGTGAGACGAGCACCAAAGTATTGCTTGCCTAATACATCATTGTTCACCTCAGACAATCATGGCCAGAAATAATTGGGACAGCAGTGCAAATGAAGAGTCGGGTAGCCTCACACAAGAAAAACTATAATATATCGCCTTGAATCCTTACCTAACAATCTCTCCCCTCCCCCCTCCATCAATGTTGTTTCATTTTATACTTGGTGTGATGTAACGACGAAAAAGAGCAATAGAATGGCAACATTGAAGGGGGGAAGGGGGGCAACTTCGAATGCGTAGTGGTTTTTACGAACTGTCCTAGGGTTTTTGGCCATGATTGTCTGTATAGAAATTCTCCTCAATTCGTTGCAATTTTACGACATTTTAAACAAGAAAAGGTATTATTTGTCTCTATATCGTTAGACAAAAGTTGACTACGATCCTAAAATGTTTCAAAACGTTTTTTTTTGGCTGCATATTTTATTTCGGCTGCATATTTTATTTCGGCCGGCTTGGTTATTTCGGCATTGGAAGGGGATATAGTCCATTTTCCTGCACCGAAGAATTTTTGTAAGCGTGATTTGGAACTAAATAGCGATACACCATTCTTCGCGACGGCCGACGCTCCAATGACGCTAATAAAGTCGAGCTCCATCGACAGAGTAAACACTGAAATGATGAATATCAGATGGCGTTTCTTTAACTTTTGGAAGGTCAGTCCCGAGTCGTGTCAGATTCGAATGTACCCATGTCCTCGTTGCTTCGCTGCATTTCTTTGTGAAAACGTTAACGCATACGTTAAGCGCATTAATGAACTTATTTCTGTTTATAAATCTTATAATACCCTTATTCAGTTTCCTGCGTTTCGGCTTCGTTTACGTCATTTAAAGTTTACGTAATACGATAATAGGTCGCTGCTGCTGAGCTTCCTTCTGTGATATTGTGACATTTCTCCCTAACATTTATGTAAATAGTGTTGCCAGTTTTCGTTTATATTTGTAAATTAAATTTACATGAGTTATATGAAGTGTGTATGAAGTGTTTTAGTGTGATTTTGGTGCTAAAATATAACGATATACGCTTTTCCCGACATTTCTCCCCGACGACAATAAAAGTTAGTTTGTATCGTTTATTTATAGATGGTCGTAGAAGGGAGAAATGTCAGAAAACTTAGATATCTTAACGTGCGAGCTGCAGTAAATAGAGAATAACACGCCGCAGACACAAACAATGCACTTGAACGAAAAATAAATTTAATTGGAGTTTTAACTTTGCATTTTACAACGATTTTGGGGGGAGAAATGAAGTGGGAGAATTGTGCCTTTGTTAAGTGTAAATATATAATAGAGGATATCAAGTAACATATCCTGTTTGTCTCTTTCTGTCTCTCTTTGTCTCCTTCTGTCTCTGTCTGTCCCTCTCTACCCGCTATCTCTCTCTCTCTCTTTCGCACTCTACCTCTCTCTTCCTCTCTCAATATCTTGTCCGGTATCCATTCTTTCGCAAAATTGGTTACTATTGATAATTAGTCAATTGAACGCTAATTATAACCAATTAGACGCTAGTGTTGCACATGTATCTTTGTAAGTGGCACAGACAAATGATAAGGAATAGTAGAACAACTTGGAACGAAATATGTGAGACGAGCACCAAAGTATTGCTTGCCTAATACATCATTGTTCACCTCAGACAATCATGGCCAGAAATAATTGGGACAGCAGTGCAAATGAAGAGTCGGGTAGCCTCACACAAGAAAAACTATAATATATCGCCTTGAATCCTTACCTAACAATCTCTCCCCTCCCCCCTCCATCAATGTTGTTTCATTTTATACTTGGTGTGATGTAACGACGAAAAAGAGCAATAGAATGGCAACATTGAAGGGGGGAAGGGGGGCAACTTCGAATGCGTAGTGGTTTTTACGAACTGTCCTAGGGTTTTTGGCCATGATTGTCTGTATAGAAATTCTCCTCAATTCGTTGCAATTTTACGACATTTTAAACAAGAAAAGGTATTATTTGTCTCTATATCGTTAGACAAAAGTTGACTACGATCCTAAAATGTTTCAAAACGTTTTTTTTTGGCTGCATATTTTATTTCGGCTGCATATTTTATTTCGGCCGGCTTGGTTATTTCGGCATTGGAAGGGGATATAGTCCATTTTCCTGCACCGAAGAATTTTTGTAAGCGTGATTTGGAACTAAATAGCGATACACCATTCTTCGCGACGGCCGACGCTCCAATGACGCTAATAAAGTCGAGCTCCATCGACAGAGTAAACACTGAAATGATGAATATCAGATGGCGTTTCTTTAACTTTTGGAAGGTCAGTCCCGAGTCGTGTCAGATTCGAATGTACCCATGTCCTCGTTGCTTCGCTGCATTTCTTTGTGAAAACGTTAACGCATACGTTAAGCGCATTAATGAACTTATTTCTGTTTATAAATCTTATAATACCCTTATTCAGTTTCCTGCGTTTCGGCTTCGTTTACGTCATTTAAAGTTTACGTAATACGATAATAGGTCGCTGCTGCTGAGCTTCCTTCTGTGATATTGTGACATTTCTCCCTAACATTTATGTAAATAGTGTTGCCAGTTTTCGTTTATATTTGTAAATTAAATTTACATGAGTTATATGAAGTGTGTATGAAGTGTTTTAGTGTGATTTTGGTGCTAAAATATAACGATATACGCTTTTCCCGACATTTCTCCCCGACGACAATAAAAGTTAGTTTGTATCGTTTATTTATAGATGGTCGTATAAGGGAGAAATGTCAGAAAACTTAGATATCTTAACGTGCGAGCTGCAGTAAATAGAGAATAACACGCCGCAGACACAAACAATGCACTTGAACGAAAAATAAATTTAATTGGAGTTTTAACTTTGCATTTTACAACGATTTTGGGGGGAGAAATGAAGTGGGAGAATTGTGCCTTTGTTAAGTGTAAATATATAATAGAGGATATCAAGTAACATATCCTGTTTGTCTCTTTCTGTCTCTCTTTGTCTCCTTCTGTCTCTGTCTGTCCCTCTCTACCCGCTATCTCTCTCTCTCTCTTTCGCACTCTACCTCTCTCTTCCTCTCTCAATATCTTGTCCGGTATCCATTCTTTCGCAAAATTGGTTACTATTGATAATTAGTCAATTGAACGCTAATTATAACCAATTAGACGCTAGTGTTGCACATGTATCTTTGTAAGTGGCACAGACAAATGATAAGGAATAGTAGAACAACTTGGAACGAAATATGTGAGACGAGCACCAAAGTATTGCTTGCCTAATACATCATTGTTCACCTCAGACAATCATGGCCAGAAATAATTGGGACAGCAGTGCAAATGAAGAGTCGGGTAGCCTCACACAAGAAAAACTATAATATATCGCCTTGAATCCTTACCTAACAATCTCTCCCCTCCCCCCTCCATCAATGTTGTTTCATTTTATACTTGGTGTGATGTAACGACGAAAAAGAGCAATAGAATGGCAACATTGAAGGGGGGAAGGGGGGCAACTTCGAATGCGTAGTGGTTTTTACGAACTGTCCTAGGGTTTTTGGCCATGATTGTCTGTATAGAAATTCTCCTCAATTCGTTGCAATTTTACGACATTTTAAACAAGAAAAGGTATTATTTGTCTCTATATCGTTAGACAAAAGTTGACTACGATCCTAAAATGTTTCAAAACGTTTTTTTTTTGGCTGCATATTTTATTTCGGCTGCATATTTTATTTCGGCCGGCTTGGTTATTTCGGCATTGGAAGGGGATATAGTCCATTTTCCTGCACCGAAGAATTTTTGTAAGCGTGATTTGGAACTAAATAGCGATACACCATTCTTCGCGACGGCCGACGCTCCAATGACGCTAATAAAGTCGAGCTCCATCGACAGAGTAAACACTGAAATGATGAATATCAGATGGCGTTTCTTTAACTTTTGGAAGGTCAGTCCCGAGTCGTGTCAGATTCGAATGTACCCATGTCCTCGTTGCTTCGCTGCATTTCTTTGTGAAAACGTTAACGCATACGTTAAGCGCATTAATGAACTTATTTCTGTTTATAAATCTTATAATACCCTTATTCAGTTTCCTGCGTTTCGGCTTCGTTTACGTCATTTAAAGTTTACGTAATACGATAATAGGTCGCTGCTGCTGAGCTTCCTTCTGTGATATTGTGACATTTCTCCCTAACATTTATGTAAATAGTGTTGCCAGTTTTCGTTTATATTTGTAAATTAAATTTACATGAGTTATATGAAGTGTGTATGAAGTGTTTTAGTGTGATTTTGGTGCTAAAATATAACGATATACGCTTTTCCCGACATTTCTCCCCGACGACAATAAAAGTTAGTTTGTATCGTTTATTTATAGATGGTCGTAGAAGGGAGAAATGTCAGAAAACTTAGATATCTTAACGTGCGAGCTGCAGTAAATAGAGAATAACACGCCGCAGACACAAACAATGCACTTGAACGAAAAATAAATTTAATTGGAGTTTTAACTTTGCATTTTACAACGATTTTGGGGGGAGAAATGAAGTGGGAGAATTGTGCCTTTGTTAAGTGTAAATATATAATAGAGGATATCAAGTAACATATCCTGTTTGTCTCTTTCTGTCTCTCTTTGTCTCCTTCTGTCTCTGTCTGTCCCTCTCTACCCGCTATCTCTCTCTCTCTCTTTCGCACTCTACCTCTCTCTTCCTCTCTCAATATCTTGTCCGGTATCCATTCTTTCGCAAAATTGGTTACTATTGATAATTAGTCAATTGAACGCTAATTATAACCAATTAGACGCTAGTGTTGCACATGTATCTTTGTAAGTGGCACAGACAAATGATAAGGAATAGTAGAACAACTTGGAACGAAATATGTGAGACGAGCACCAAAGTATTGCTTGCCTAATACATCATTGTTCACCTCAGACTGTCTGTATAGAAATTCTCCTCAATTCGTTGCAATTTTACGACATTTTAAACAAGAAAAGGTATTATTTGTCTCTATATCGTTAGACAAAAGTTGACTACGATCCTAAAATGTTTCAAAACGTTTTTTTTTTTTTGGCTGCATATTTTATTTCGGCTGCATATTTTATTTCGGCCGGCTTGGTTATTTCGGCATTGGAAGGGGATATAGTCCATTTTCCTGCACCGAAGAATTTTTGTAAGCGTGATTTGGAACTAAATAGCGATACACCATTCTTCGCGACGGCCGACGCTCCAATGACGCTAATAAAGTCGAGCTCCATCGACAGAGTAAACACTGAAATGATGAATATCAGATGGCGTTTCTTTAACTTTTGGAAGGTCAGTCCCGAGTCGTGTCAGATTCGAATGTACCCATGTCCTCGTTGCTTCGCTGCATTTCTTTGTGAAAACGTTAACGCATACGTTAAGCGCATTAATGAACTTATTTCTGTTTATAAATCTTATAATACCCTTATTCAGTTTCCTGCGTTTCGGCTTCGTTTACGTCATTTAAAGTTTACGTAATACGATAATAGGTCGCTGCTGCTGAGCTTCCTTCTGTGATATTGTGACATTTCTCCCTAACATTTATGTAAATAGTGTTGCCAGTTTTCGTTTATATTTGTAAATTAAATTTACATGAGTTATATGAAGTGTGTATGAAGTGTTTTAGTGTGATTTTGGTGCTAAAATATAACGATATACGCTTTTCCCGACATTTCTCCCCGACGACAATAAAAGTTAGTTTGTATCGTTTATTTATAGATGGTCGTAGAAGGGAGAAATGTCAGAAAACTTAGATATCTTAACGTGCGAGCTGCAGTAAATAGAGAATAACACGCCGCAGACACAAACAATGCACTTGAACGAAAAATAAATTTAATTGGAGTTTTAACTTTGCATTTTACAACGATTTTGGGGGGAGAAATGAAGTGGGAGAATTGTGCCTTTGTTAAGTGTAAATATATAATAGAGGATATCAAGTAACATATCCTGTTTGTCTCTTTCTGTCTCTCTTTGTCTCCTTCTGTCTCTGTCTGTCCCTCTCTACCCGCTATCTCTCTCTCTCTCTTTCGCACTCTACCTCTCTCTTCCTCTCTCAATATCTTGTCCGGTATCCATTCTTTCGCAAAATTGGTTACTATTGATAATTAGTCAATTGAACGCTAATTATAACCAATTAGACGCTAGTGTTGCACATGTATCTTTGTAAGTGGCACAGACAAATGATAAGGAATAGTAGAACAACTTGGAACGAAATATGTGAGACGAGCACCAAAGTATTGCTTGCCTAATACATCATTGTTCACCTCAGACAATCATGGCCAGAAATAATTGGGACAGCAGTGCAAATGAAGAGTCGGGTAGCCTCACACAAGAAAAACTATAATATATCGCCTTGAATCCTTACCTAACAATCTCTCCCCTCCCCCCTCCATCAATGTTGTTTCATTTTACTTGGTGTGATGTAACGACGAAAAAGAGCAATAGAATGGCAACATTGAAGGGGGGAAGGGGGCAACTTCGAATGCGTAGTGGTTTTTACGAACTGTCCTAGGTTTTTGGCCATGATTGTCTGTATAGAAATTCTCCTCAATTCGTTGCAATTTTACGACATTTTAAACAAGAAAAGGTATTATTTGTCTCTATATCGTTAGACAAAAGTTGACTACGATCCTAAAATGTTTCAAAACGTTTTTTTTTGGCTGCATATTTTATTTCGGCTGCATATTTTATTTCGGCCGGCTTGGTTATTTCGGCATTGGAAGGGGATATAGTCCATTTTCCTGCACCGAAGAATTTTGTGATTTGGAACTAAATAGCGATACACCATTCTTCGCGACGGCCGACGCTCCAATGACGCTAATAAAGTCGAGCTCCATCGACAGAGTAAACACTGAAATGATGAATATCAGATGGCGTTTCTTTAATTTGGAAGGTCAGTCCGAGTCGTGTCAGATTCGAATGTACCCATGTCCTCGTTGCTTCGCTGCATTTCTTTGTGAAAACGTTAACGCATACGTTAAGCGCATTAATGAACTTATTTCTGTTTATAAATCTTATAATACCCTTATTCAGCCTGCGTTTCGGCTTCGTTTACGTCATTTAAGTTTACGTAACGATAATAGTCGGTCTGATTCGCTGCTTCCTTCTGCTGATTTCTTTGCATTCTCCAACATTTCTATAAAGTTTTTTTTAAATTAACGATAATTTTCCTGATATTGTGACATTTGTATAAATAGTGTTGCCAGTTTCGTTTTATTTGTAATTTGGTTATATGAAGGTATAAAGTATAAATATAACGCTTTTCCCGACATTTCTCCCCGACGACAATAAAAGTTAGTTTGTATCGTTTATTTATAGATGGTCGTAGAAGGGAGAAATGTCAGAAAACTTAGATATCTTAACGTGCGAGCTGCAGTAAATAGAGAATAACACGCCGCAGACACAAACAATGCACTTGAACGAAAAATAAATTTAATTGGAGTTTTAACTTTGCATTTTACAACGATTTTGGGGGAGAAATGAAGTGGGAGAATTGTGCCTTTGTTAAGTGTAAATATATAATAGAGGATATCAAGTAACATATCCTGTTTGTCTCTTTCTGTCTCTCTTTGTCTCCTTCTGTCTCTGTCTGTCCCTCTCTACCCGCTATCTCTCTCTCTCTCTTTCGCACTCTACCTCTCTCTTCCTCTCTCAATATCTTGTCCGGTATCCATTCTTTCGCAAAATTGGTTACTATTGATAATTAGTCAATTGAACGCTAATTATAACCAATTAGACGCTAGTGTTGCACATGTATCTTTGTAAGTGGCACAGACAAATGATAAGGAATAGTAGAACAACTTGGAACGAAATATGTGAGACGAGCACCAAAGTATTGCTTGCCTAATACATCATTGTTCACCTCAGACTGTCTGTATAGAAATTCTCCTCAATTCGTTGCAATTTTACGACATTTTAAACAAGAAAAGGTATTATTTGTCTCTATATCGTTAGACAAAAGTTGACTACGATCCTAAAATGTTTCAAAACGTTTTTTTTTGGCTGCATATTTTATTTCGGCTGCATATTTTATTTCGGCCGGCTTGGTTATTTCGGCATTGGAAGGGGATATAGTCCATTTTCCTGCACCGAAGAATTTTTGTAAGCGTGATTTGGAACTAAATAGCGATACACCATTCTTCGCGACGGCCGACGCTCCAATGACGCTAATAAAGTCGAGCTCCATCGACAGAGTAAACACTGAAATGATGAATATCAGATGGCGTTTCTTTAACTTTTGGAAGGTCAGTCCCGAGTCGTGTCAGATTCGAATGTACCCATGTCCTCGTTGCTTCGCTGCATTTCTTTGTGAAAACGTTAACGCATACGTTAAGCGCATTAATGAACTTATTTCTGTTTATAAATCTTATAATACCCTTATTCAGTTTCCTGCGTTTCGGCTTCGTTTACGTCATTTAAAGTTTACGTAATACGATAATAGGTCGCTGCTGCTGAGCTTCCTTCTGTGATATTGTGACATTTCTCCCTAACATTTATGTAAATAGTGTTGCCAGTTTTCGTTTATATTTGTAAATTAAATTTACATGAGTTATATGAAGTGTGTATGAAGTGTTTTAGTGTGATTTTGGTGCTAAAATATAACGATATACGCTTTTCCCGACATTTCTCCCCGACGACAATAAAAGTTAGTTTGTATCGTTTATTTATAGATGGTCGTAGAAGGGAGAAATGTCAGAAAACTTAGATATCTTAACGTGCGAGCTGCAGTAAATAGAGAATAACACGCCGCAGACACAAACAATGCACTTGAACGAAAAATAAATTTAATTGGAGTTTTAACTTTGCATTTTACAACGATTTTGGGGGGAGAAATGAAGTGGGAGAATTGTGCCTTTGTTAAGTGTAAATATATAATAGAGGATATCAAGTAACATATCCTGTTTGTCTCTTTCTGTCTCTCTTTGTCTCCTTCTGTCTCTGTCTGTCCCTCTCTACCCGCTATCTCTCTCTCTCTCTTTCGCACTCTACCTCTCTCTCTCTTCCTCTCTCAATATCTTGTCCGGTATCCATTCTTTCGCAAAATTGGTTACTATTGATAATTAGTCAATTGAACGCTAATTATAACCAATTAGACGCTAGTGTTGCACATGTATCTTTGTAAGTGGCACAGACAAATGATAAGGAATAGTAGAACAACTTGGAACGAAATATGTGAGACGAGCACCAAAGTATTGCTTGCCTAATACATCATTGTTCACCTCAGACAATCATGGCCAGAAATAATTGGGACAGCAGTGCAAATGAAGAGTCGGGTAGCCTCACACAAGAAAAACTATAATATATCGCCTTGAATCCTTACCTAACAATCTCTCCCCTCCCCCCTCCATCAATGTTGTTTCATTTTATACTTGGTGTGATGTAACGACGAAAAAGAGCAATAGAATGGCAACATTGAAGGGGGGAAGGGGGGCAACTTCGAATGCGTAGTGGTTTTTACGAACTGTCCTAGGGTTTTTGGCCATGATTGTCTGTATAGAAATTCTCCTCAATTCGTTGCAATTTTACGACATTTTAAACAAGAAAAGGTATTATTTGTCTCTATATCGTTAGACAAAAGTTGACTACGATCCTAAAATGTTTCAAAACGGTTTTTTTTTGGCTGCATATTTTATTTCGGCTGCATATTTTATTTCGGCCGGCTTGGTTATTTCGGCATTGGAAGGGGATATAGTCCATTTTCCTGCACCGAAGAATTTTTGTAAGCGTGATTTGGAACTAAATAGCGATACACCATTCTTCGCGACGGCCGACGCTCCAATGACGCTAATAAAGTCGAGCTCCATCGACAGAGTAAACACTGAAATGATGAATATCAGATGGCGTTTCTTTAACTTTTGGAAGGTCAGTCCCGAGTCGTGTCAGATTCGAATGTACCCATGTCCTCGTTGCTTCGCTGCATTTCTTTGTGAAAACGTTAACGCATACGTTAAGCGCATTAATGAACTTATTTCTGTTTATAAATCTTATAATACCCTTATTCAGTTTCCTGCGTTTCGGCTTCGTTTACGTCATTTAAAGTTTTACGTAATACGATAATAGGTCGCTGCTGCTGAGCTTCCTTCTGTGATATTGTGACATTTCTCCCTAACATTTATGTAAATAGTGTTGCCAGTTTTCGTTTATATTTGTAAATTAAATTTACATGAGTTATATGAAGTGTGTATGAAGTGTTTTAGTGTGATTTTGGTGCTAAAATATAACGATATACGCTTTTCCCGACATTTCTCCCCGACGACAATAAAAGTTAGTTTGTTTCGTTTATTTATAGATGGTCGTAGAAGGGAGAAATGTCAGAAAACTTAGATATCTTAACGTGCGAGCTGCAGTAAATAGAGAATAACACGCCGCAGACACAAACAATGCACTTGAACGAAAAATAAATTTAATTGGAGTTTTAACTTTGCATTTTACAACGATTTTGGGGGGAGAAATGAAGTGGGAGAATTGTGCCTTTGTTAAGTGTAAATATATAATAGAGGATATCAAGTAACATATCCTGTTTGTCTCTTTCTGTCTCTCTTTGTCTCCTTCTGTCTCTGTCTGTCCCTCTCTACCCGCTATCTCTCTCTCTCTCTTTCGCACTCTACCTCTCTCTTCCTCTCTCAATATCTTGTCCGGTATCCATTCTTTCGCAAAATTGGTTACTATTGATAATTAGTCAATTGAACGCTAATTATAACCAATTAGACGCTAGTGTTGCACATGTATCTTTGTAAGTGGCACAGACAAATGATAAGGAATAGTAGAACAACTTGGAACGAAATATGTGAGACGAGCACCAAAGTATTGCTTGCCTAATACATCATTGTTCACCTCAGACAATCATGGCCAGAAATAATTGGGACAGCAGTGCAAATGAAGAGTCGGGTAGCCTCACACAAGAAAAACTATAATATATCGCCTTGAATCCTTACCTAACAATCTCTCCCCTCCCCCCTCCATCAATGTTGTTTCATTTTATACTTGGTGTGATGTAACGACGAAAAAGAGCAATAGAATGGCAACATTGAAGGGGGGAAGGGGGGCAACTTCGAATGCGTAGTGGTTTTTACGAACTGTCCTAGGGTTTTTGGCCATGATTGTCTGTATAGAAATTCTCCTCAATTCGTTGCAATTTTACGACATTTTAAACAAGAAAAGGTATTATTTGTCTCTATATCGTTAGACAAAAGTTGACTACGATCCTAAAATGTTTCAAAACGGTTTTTTTTTGGCTGCATATTTTATTTCGGCTGCATATTTTATTTCGGCCGGCTTGGTTATTTCGGCATTGGAAGGGGATATAGTCCATTTTCCTGCACCGAAGAATTTTTGTAAGCGTGATTTGGAACTAAATAGCGATACACCATTCTTCGCGACGGCCGACGCTCCAATGACGCTAATAAAGTCGAGCTCCATCGACAGAGTAAACACTGAAATGATGAATATCAGATGGCGTTTCTTTAACTTTTGGAAGGTCAGTCCCGAGTCGTGTCAGATTCGAATGTACCCATGTCCTCGTTGCTTCGCTGCATTTCTTTGTGAAAACGTTAACGCATACGTTAAGCGCATTAATGAACTTATTTCTGTTTATAAATCTTATAATACCCTTATTCAGTTTCCTGCGTTTCGGCTTCGTTTACGTCATTTAAAGTTTACGTAATACGATAATAGGTCGCTGCTGCTGAGCTTCCTTCTGTGATATTGTGACATTTCTCCCTAACATTTATGTAAATAGTGTTGCCAGTTTTCGTTTATATTTGTAAATTAAATTTACATGAGTTATATGAAGTGTGTATGAAGTGTTTTAGTGTGATTTTGGTGCTAAAATATAACGATATACGCTTTTCCCGACATTTCTCCCCGACGACAATAAAAGTTAGTTTGTATCGTTTATTTATAGATGGTCGTAGAAGGGAGAAATGTCAGAAAACTTAGATATCTTAACGTGCGAGCTGCAGTAAATAGAGAATAACACGCCGCAGACACAAACAATGCACTTGAACGAAAAATAAATTTAATTGGAGTTTTAACTTTGCATTTTACAACGATTTTGGGGGGAGAAATGAAGTGGGAGAATTGTGCCTTTGTTAAGTGTAAATATATAATAGAGGATATCAAGTAACATATCCTGTTTGTCTCTTTCTGTCTCTCTTTGTCTCCTTCTGTCTCTGTCTGTCCCTCTCTACCCGCTATCTCTCTCTCTCTCTTTCGCACTCTACCTCTCTCTTCCTCTCTCAATATCTTGTCCGGTATCCATTCTTTCGCAAAATTGGTTACTATTGATAATTAGTCAATTGAACGCTAATTATAACCAATTAGACGCTAGTGTTGCACATGTATCTTTGTAAGTGGCACAGACAAATGATAAGGAATAGTAGAACAACTTGGAACGAAATATGTGAGACGAGCACCAAAGTATTGCTTGCCTAATACATCATTGTTCACCTCAGACATGTCTGTATAGAAATTCTCCTCAATTCGTTGCAATTTTACGACATTTTAAACAAGAAAAGGTATTATTTGTCTCTATATCGTTAGACAAAAGTTGACTACGATCCTAAAATGTTTCAAAACGGTTTTTTTTGGCTGCATATTTTATTTCGGCTGCATATTTTATTTCGGCCGGCTTGGTTATTTCGGCATTGGAAGGGGATATAGTCCATTTTCCTGCACCGAAGAATTTTTGTAAGCGTGATTTGGAACTAAATAGCGATACACCATTCTTCGCGACGGCCGACGCTCCAATGACGCTAATAAAGTCGAGCTCCATCGACAGAGTAAACACTGAAATGATGAATATCAGATGGCGTTTCTTTAACTTTTGGAAGGTCAGTCCCGAGTCGTGTCAGATTCGAATGTACCCATGTCCTCGTTGCTTCGCTGCATTTCTTTGTGAAAACGTTAACGCATACGTTAAGCGCATTAATGAACTTATTTCTGTTTATAAATCTTATAATACCCTTATTCAGTTTCCTGCGTTTCGGCTTCGTTTACGTCATTTAAAGTTTACGTAATACGATAATAGGTCGCTGCTGCTGAGCTTCCTTCTGTGATATTGTGACATTTCTCCCTAACATTTATGTAAATAGTGTTGCCAGTTTTCGTTTATATTTGTAAATTAAATTTACATGAGTTATATGAAGTGTGTATGAAGTGTTTTAGTGTGATTTTGGTGCTAAAATATAACGATATACGCTTTTCCCGACATTTCTCCCCGACGACAATAAAAGTTAGTTTGTATCGTTTATTTATAGATGGTCGTAGAAGGGAGAAATGTCAGAAAACTTAGATATCTTAACGTGCGAGCTGCAGTAAATAGAGAATAACACGCCGCAGACACAAACAATGCACTTGAACGAAAAATAAATTTAATTGGAGTTTTAACTTTGCATTTTACAACGATTTTGGGGGGAGAAATGAAGTGGGAGAATTGTGCCTTTGTTAAGTGTAAATATATAATAGAGGATATCAAGTAACATATCCTGTTTGTCTCTTTCTGTCTCTCTTTGTCTCCTTCTGTCTCTGTCTGTCCCTCTCTACCCGCTATCTCTCTCTCTCTCTTTCGCACTCTACCTCTCTCTTCCTCTCTCAATATCTTGTCCGGTATCCATTCTTTCGCAAAATTGGTTACTATTGATAATTAGTCAATTGAACGCTAATTATAACCAATTAGACGCTAGTGTTGCACATGTATCTTTGTAAGTGGCACAGACAAATGATAAGGAATAGTAGAACAACTTGGAACGAAATATGTGAGACGAGCACCAAAGTATTGCTTGCCTAATACATCATTGTTCACCTCAGACAATCATGGCCAGAAATAATTGGGACAGCAGTGCAAATGAAGAGTCGGGTAGCCTCACACAAGAAAAACTATAATATATCGCCTTGAATCCTTACCTAACAATCTCTCCCCTCCCCCCTCCATCAATGTTGTTTCATTTTATACTTGGTGTGATGTAACGACGAAAAAGAGCAATAGAATGGCAACATTGAAGGGGGGAAGGGGGGCAACTTCGAATGCGTAGTGGTTTTTACGAACTGTCCTAGGGTTTTTGGCCATGATTGTCTGTATAGAAATTCTCCTCAATTCGTTGCAATTTTACGACATTTTAAACAAGAAAAGGTATTATTTGTCTCTATATCGTTAGACAAAAGTTGACTACGATCCTAAAATGTTTCAAAACGGTTTTTTTTGGCTGCATATTTTATTTCGGCTGCATATTTTATTTCGGCCGGCTTGGTTATTTCGGCATTGGAAGGGGATATAGTCCATTTTCCTGCACCGAAGAATTTTTGTAAGCGTGATTTGGAACTAAATAGCGATACACCATTCTTCGCGACGGCCGACGCTCCAATGACGCTAATAAAGTCGAGCTCCATCGACAGAGTAAACACTGAAATGATGAATATCAGATGGCGTTTCTTTAACTTTTGGAAGGTCAGTCCCGAGTCGTGTCAGATTCGAATGTACCCATGTCCTCGTTGCTTCGCTGCATTTCTTTGTGAAAACGTTAACGCATACGTTAAGCGCATTAATGAACTTATTTCTGTTTATAAATCTTATAATACCCTTATTCAGTTTCCTGCGTTTCGGCTTCGTTTACGTCATTTAAAGTTTACGTAATACGATAATAGGTCGCTGCTGCTGAGCTTCCTTCTGTGATATTGTGACATTTCTCCCTAACATTTATGTAAATAGTGTTGCCAGTTTTCGTTTATATTTGTAAATTAAATTTACATGAGTTATATGAAGTGTGTATGAAGTGTTTTAGTGTGATTTTGGTGCTAAAATACAACGATATACGCTTTTCCCGACATTTCTCCCCGACGACAATAAAAGTTAGTTTGTATCGTTTATTTATAGATGGTCGTAGAAGGGAGAAATGTCAGAAAACTTAGATATCTTAACGTGCGAGCTGCAGTAAATAGAGAATAACACGCCGCAGACACAAACAATGCACTTGAACGAAAAATAAATTTAATTGGAGTTTTAACTTTGCATTTTACAACGATTTTGGGGGGAGAAATGAAGTGGGAGAATTGTGCCTTTGTTAAGTGTAAATATATAATAGAGGATATCAAGTAACATATCCTGTTTGTCTCTTTCTGTCTCTCTTTGTCTCCTTCTGTCTCTGTCTGTCCCTCTCTACCCGCTATCTCTCTCTCTCTCTTTCGCACTCTACCTCTCTCTTCCTCTCTCAATATCTTGTCCGGTATCCATTCTTTCGCAAAATTGGTTACTATTGATAATTAGTCAATTGAACGCTAATTATAACCAATTAGACGCTAGTGTTGCACATGTATCTTTGTAAGTGGCACAGACAAATGATAAGGAATAGTAGAACAACTTGGAACGAAATATGTGAGACGAGCACCAAAGTATTGCTTGCCTAATACATCATTGTTCACCTCAGACTGTCTGTATAGAAATTCTCCTCAATTCGTTGCAATTTTACGACATTTTAAACAAGAAAAGGTATTATTTGTCTCTATATCGTTAGACAAAAGTTGACTACGATCCTAAAATGTTTCAAAACGTTTTTTTTTTGGCTGCATATTTTATTTCGGCTGCATATTTTATTTCGGCCGGCTTGGTTATTTCGGCATTGGAAGGGGATATAGTCCATTTTCCTGCACCGAAGAATTTTTGTAAGCGTGATTTGGAACTAAATAGCGATACACCATTCTTCGCGACGGCCGACGCTCCAATGACGCTAATAAAGTCGAGCTCCATCGACAGAGTAAACACTGAAATGATGAATATCAGATGGCGTTTCTTTAACTTTTGGAAGGTCAGTCCCGAGTCGTGTCAGATTCGAATGTACCCATGTCCTCGTTGCTTCGCTGCATTTCTTTGTGAAAACGTTAACGCATACGTTAAGCGCATTAATGAACTTATTTCTGTTTATAAATCTTATAATACCCTTATTCAGTTTCCTGCGTTTCGGCTTCGTTTACGTCATTTAAAGTTTACGTAATACGATAATAGGTCGCTGCTGCTGAGCTTCCTTCTGTGATATTGTGACATTTCTCCCTAACATTTATGTAAATAGTGTTGCCAGTTTTCGTTTATATTTGTAAATTAAATTTACATGAGTTATATGAAGTGTGTATGAAGTGTTTTAGTGTGATTTTGGTGCTAAAATATAACGATATACGCTTTTCCCGACATTTCTCCCCGACGACAATAAAAGTTAGTTTGTATCGTTTATTTATAGATGGTCGTAGAAGGGAGAAATGTCAGAAAACTTAGATATCTTAACGTGCGAGCTGCAGTAAATAGAGAATAACACGCCGCAGACACAAACAATGCACTTGAACGAAAAATAAATTTAATTGGAGTTTTAACTTTGCATTTTACAACGATTTTGGGGGGAGAAATGAAGTGGGAGAATTGTGCCTTTGTTAAGTGTAAATATATAATAGAGGATATCAAGTAACATATCCTGTTTGTCTCTTTCTGTCTCTCTTTGTCTCCTTCTGTCTCTGTCTGTCCCTCTCTACCCGCTATCTCTCTCTCTCTCTTTCGCACTCTACCTCTCTCTTCCTCTCTCAATATCTTGTCCGGTATCCATTCTTTCGCAAAATTGGTTACTATTGATAATTAGTCAATTGAACGCTAATTATAACCAATTAGACGCTAGTGTTGCACATGTATCTTTGTAAGTGGCACAGACAAATGATAAGGAATAGTAGAACAACTTGGAACGAAATATGTGAGACGAGCACCAAAGTATTGCTTGCCTAATACATCATTGTTCACCTCAGACAATCATGGCCAGAAATAATTGGGACAGCAGTGCAAATGAAGAGTCGGGTAGCCTCACACAAGAAAAACTATAATATATCGCCTTGAATCCTTACCTAACAATCTCTCCCCTCCCCCCTCCATCAATGTTGTTTCATTTTATACTTGGTGTGATGTAACGACGAAAAAGAGCAATAGAATGGCAACATTGAAGGGGGGAAGGGGGGCAACTTCGAATGCGTAGTGGTTTTTACGAACTGTCCTAGGGTTTTTGGCCATGATTGTCTGTATAGAAATTCTCCTCAATTCGTTGCAATTTTACGACATTTTAAACAAGAAAAGGTATTATTTGTCTCTATATCGTTAGACAAAAGTTGACTACGATCCTAAAATGTTTCAAAACGTTTTTTTTTGGCTGCATATTTTATTTCGGCTGCATATTTTATTTCGGCCGGCTTGGTTATTTCGGCATTGGAAGGGGATATAGTCCATTTTCCTGCACCGAAGAATTTTTGTAAGCGTGATTTGGAACTAAATAGCGATACACCATTCTTCGCGACGGCCGACGCTCCAATGACGCTAATAAAGTCGAGCTCCATCGACAGAGTAAACACTGAAATGATGAATATCAGATGGCGTTTCTTTAACTTTTGGAAGGTCAGTCCCGAGTCGTGTCAGATTCGAATGTACCCATGTCCTCGTTGCTTCGCTGCATTTCTTTGTGAAAACGTTAACGCATACGTTAAGCGCATTAATGAACTTATTTCTGTTTATAAATCTTATAATACCCTTATTCAGTTTCCTGCGTTTCGGCTTCGTTTACGTCATTTAAAGTTTACGTAATACGATAATAGGTCGCTGCTGCTGAGCTTCCTTCTGTGATATTGTGACATTTCTCCCTAACATTTATGTAAATAGTGTTGCCAGTTTTCGTTTATATTTGTAAATTAAATTTACATGAGTTATATGAAGTGTGTATGAAGTGTTTTAGTGTGATTTTGGTGCTAAAATATAACGATATACGCTTTTCCCGACATTTCTCCCCGACGACAATAAAAGTTAGTTTGTATCGTTTATTTATAGATGGTCGTATAAGGGAGAAATGTCAGAAAACTTAGATATCTTAACGTGCGAGCTGCAGTAAATAGAGAATAACACGCCGCAGACACAAACAATGCACTTGAACGAAAAATAAATTTAATTGGAGTTTTAACTTTGCATTTTACAACGATTTTGGGGGGAGAAATGAAGTGGGAGAATTGTGCCTTTGTTAAGTGTAAATATATAATAGAGGATATCAAGTAACATATCCTGTTTGTCTCTTTCTGTCTCTCTTTGTCTCCTTCTGTCTCTGTCTGTCCCTCTCTACCCGCTATCTCTCTCTCTCTCTTTCGCACTCTACCTCTCTCTTCCTCTCTCAATATCTTGTCCGGTATCCATTCTTTCGCAAAATTGGTTACTATTGATAATTAGTCAATTGAACGCTAATTATAACCAATTAGACGCTAGTGTTGCACATGTATCTTTGTAAGTGGCACAGACAAATGATAAGGAATAGTAGAACAACTTGGAACGAAATATGTGAGACGAGCACCAAAGTATTGCTTGCCTAATACATCATTGTTCACCTCAGACAATCATGGCCAGAAATAATTGGGACAGCAGTGCAAATGAAGAGTCGGGTAGCCTCACACAAGAAAAACTATAATATATCGCCTTGAATCCTTACCTAACAATCTCTCCCCTCCCCCCTCCATCAATGTTGTTTCATTTTATACTTGGTGTGATGTAACGACGAAAAAGAGCAATAGAATGGCAACATTGAAGGGGGGAAGGGGGGCAACTTCGAATGCGTAGTGGTTTTTACGAACTGTCCTAGGGTTTTTGGCCATGATTGTCTGTATAGAAATTCTCCTCAATTCGTTGCAATTTTACGACATTTTAAACAAGAAAAGGTATTATTTGTCTCTATATCGTTAGACAAAAGTTGACTACGATCCTAAAATGTTTCAAAACGTTTTTTTTTGGCTGCATATTTTATTTCGGCTGCATATTTTATTTCGGCCGGCTTGGTTATTTCGGCATTGGAAGGGGATATAGTCCATTTTCCTGCACCGAAGAATTTTTGTAAGCGTGATTTGGAACTAAATAGCGATACACCATTCTTCGCGACGGCCGACGCTCCAATGACGCTAATAAAGTCGAGCTCCATCGACAGAGTAAACACTGAAATGATGAATATCAGATGGCGTTTCTTTAACTTTTGGAAGGTCAGTCCCGAGTCGTGTCAGATTCGAATGTACCCATGTCCTCGTTGCTTCGCTGCATTTCTTTGTGAAAACGTTAACGCATACGTTAAGCGCATTAATGAACTTATTTCTGTTTATAAATCTTATAATACCCTTATTCAGTTTCCTGCGTTTCGGCTTCGTTTACGTCATTTAAAGTTTACGTAATACGATAATAGGTCGCTGCTGCTGAGCTTCCTTCTGTGATATTGTGACATTTCTCCCTAACATTTATGTAAATAGTGTTGCCAGTTTTCGTTTATATTTGTAAATTAAATTTACATGAGTTATATGAAGTGTGTATGAAGTGTTTTAGTGTGATTTTGGTGCTAAAATATAACGATATACGCTTTTCCCGACATTTCTCCCCGACGACAATAAAAGTTAGTTTGTATCGTTTATTTATAGATGGTCGTAGAAGGGAGAAATGTCAGAAAACTTAGATATCTTAACGTGCGAGGTGCAGTAAATAGAGAATAACACGCCGCAGACACAAACAATGCACTTGAACGAAAAATACATTTAATTGGAGTTTTAACTTTGCATTTTACAACGATTTTGGGGGGAGAAATGAAGTGGGAGAATTGTGCCTTTGTTAAGTGTAAATATATAATAGAGGATATCAAGTAACATATCCTGTTTGTCTCTTTCTGTCTCTCTTTGTCTCCTTCTGTCTCTGTCTGTCCCTCTCTACCCGCTATCTCTCTCTCTCTCTTTCGCACTCTACCTCTCTCTTCCTCTCTCAATATCTTGTCCGGTATCCATTCTTTCGCAAAATTGGTTACTATTGATAATTAGTCAATTGAACGCTAATTATAACCGATTAGACGCTAGTGTTGCACATGTATCTTTGTAAGTGGCACAGACAAATGATAAGGAATAGTAGAACAACTTGGAACGAAATATGTGAGACGAGCACCAAAGTATTGCTTGCCTAATACATCATTGTTCACCTCAGACAATCATGGCCAGAAATAATTGGGACAGCAGTGCAAATGAAGAGTCGGGTAGCCTCACACAAGAAAAACTATAATATATCGCCTTGAATCCTTACCTAACAATCTCTCCCCTCCCCCCTCCATCAATGTTGTTTCATTTTATACTTGGTGTGATGTAACGACGAAAAAGAGCAATAGAATGGCAACATTGAAGGGGGGAAACTTGGAATGCGTAGTGGTTTTTACGAACTGTCCTAGGGTTTTTGGCCATGATTGTAGTATTCGAATGTCGTAAGTCACGATGTCCTTCAAAATCTTCGAAAATAGCCATGGCCATTAACAATGGTAGTTAATTATGCACATTTATTCCGTGCCAAGTTTTGCGAAATTTTTTTACAGGATCTTAATTGCAGGCCCTAAATTCGGCGTGTGTGACCTGTCCATGATGCAACGAGGGCCTGTGGAGAAGTCAGAGCGTTGCAGGTGTTAGAAAATCTCTCAACCCAAAGAAGACTGGACTATGAAGCTTTAGTGACTGCCTTGGCAAATCGATTTCGTACGTCGCACCGAACATAGATTTCCCGAGTAAAGTTTAAGAGCCGGGTTAGAAAACGTGACGAAGAGTTACGAGCATATTAGCAGAAGACATAAAGGATAAAGGATTGGGGGACTAATCATCCTTACTTGCAGCCAGCGGCTGAATTGCATTGCGAAGGACGCAGATCAACGTGGCCGTGTCGAGGCATATCAAAGGCGCTCCAGGCAGCCGCCATACGACACAGTTCAGATCACGGATCACAGCTAAGATGTTAGGTGTTGATTTTATGGAGGGAGAAAAACCGGAGAACCCGGCGAAAAACCCTCGAAGCACAGGAGAGATCAACCACAACTCTACTCACATGAGTTCCAAGCCCGACAACGGGGTCATTCCCAAGCCGGGCTTAACTTTTTGGTAAGAGGCAGCGCGCTAACAGCACACGCTACCCGTGCTCCTCGAAAAAGTCATGCCCCGGAATTTGTTGTAAAAACTGCTTCAGTTGAGAAAACGTTGATAGTGGAGGTTAACGTGGGGGAAACAGGGGCGGATCTAGGAATTTTGACACCTTAGTCAAAGTTTCTGTGGGCCCATGTTTCTAGGGGGTCCGGCGTCCCCCGGGAAATTTTTGAAATTTGGATCTCTGAAATGGCATTTCCTGCATTCTGACAGCACATTTAAACAATGTTTTTAATGGACATTTTATCATTTTCAAGAAACATTTTATCTAAATTGGATATTTCATTCTTGTTGTCTTAGAAACCTTGTGATAGTTTGCAAGTGTGTAAGGCTAGGTTTTTCCAGGAATAAGGGTGGGGAAATCCAATAAACAGTAGAGAGATATGTGGTCACATTCTAATATAAAAAAGTTGGCTGTTTCGCTCTATGTCAAAGTTCATCAGCATGCCTAGGAAACACCAGTTACATTGTTTCAGTCAGTGAATCCAACATGGATAGCCTGACCAACACACAAGTGAAGGTCTAGCTGAATTTAACATTCTGCATAACCCAGAGCAAGGTGGGCTACCTTCCATGGCTGTTGAGCCCCACCTACCCAGAGCTGTCTGGCTTTCAAATGCCTGATACTTGCCTTTTAAACCTCAACCCAAGGAGCTCAACTCTCTACATCATCCCGATCATTCTAACCCCCATCTAATATGCCACTACCCATCCCCCTACTAACCCATGTTACTATGAGCTGTCTGGTTTTCAGGCACCAGCAACCCAAGTTCAATTCCTGTCCAGTGCAATTATCAGATTAAAATTTCATACTAGCCACATGTGAGAAGAATGCTTACTTGATGTATAACGACAATACATGGAAATTTGTAGAAATGTCATGTAGATATTTATTGCTTAGCTTTTGATCTGTTTCCCCAGGCCCAGAACTTATTACTTATGTTTAAAAGTTATATGTTATTACTTATAATACCATATGTTATATATATAGACAATTAACTGACTTGTAATATGAACTGAGGACGAATGTATTATGTAAACTACTGTGGAAAGGCAATCTGACTCTGCATCATGATTATGACATACTAGTGAGTAGTATGGTCACAGCGAGATATCAAGCTGGAATATACTTTCTGGTGATCAAACATCGATTGACACACTTAGACAAGTGGGAAATGATTTCAACATTGATGAAACACTTGAGATGAATCTTGAATCACTTACTTGCAAATTGTACAAAGCAAAGAATACCACTTCTGTAGATGAAGCAAGGTACAACATGTTAAAAATGGGTACATTTCTGATGCTGCATATTGCCCCCAAATAAGGACTGCCTTTCAAAGCACATTGAGAGACTGCCCAAGAACACTTATACAAACTGTATGTTATTATTATTGGATAAGGTAATAAGTTTGCAATACGAACGTGATGTTACACGAGGCAATTTTTTCTTGCAACGCAACGGCATTTCAAGTTATAGCAGAAATATTTTTCTTTGCAAAATAGTTACATTCTAGATCAGACAACAAACAAGTTGCATAAGTAAATTCCTACAGAAATTTCCGCGTGTGACATCGTCTTAAATTGACAAGTGGACGGGTATTTTGAAATTTAGTTATAGATTTTGTGATATCTTTACCTTTGCAATTAAATTTCTTTATGCAGTTCTCCTTCTGAACAAAGCGGAGATTTAGCGGCCAACTTCGTACACTGTCAGTGATTCTTGTAGCGATTTCCTGTTGTTCTCCATCTAAAGAATCCATTTTTCGCAATATTCTTTTACTTTGACCACCGTATGCGATGTTAATATGAATTAAATTCTCCCGATTTTCCGTGAAAATGAATAAAACATTGGCAATAAAGAGGTCGACCCCTCTCTCCTCCGCAGAGGCTTCTATTCTCAGGCGCATGGGCAATCGTAAAGCGCGCGGAGAACGTCGGGAAGGTGGAAAAAGAGGCGAAAAGCCTCTGCCAGATAATGTGCGGTTCTCTGACACGATTTGCGGTTCACTGGTAAATGGCATAAAAAAACGACGATTTGGGAGAAATTCAGCACTCCCTTCAAGATCTAAGTATCAAAGGTTAGCATGACGATTTTCCTGAAGAAATAGTGCGATTACATGAATGTATTTGATTCTTGCTGTTATTTACGTGTCTGCCATTTTAAATCAATTTAGATGTAAACTATATTTCAATTAATTTAGACTTGTTTATTCTCTTACGATAACCATAATGCAGAAGAAGATATAGAATGCTTTGCAATAAGTGCAAGTACGCCGGAGAAGGATTTTTTAACACCGAATTCGAAGTCGGCAAAAGAACCGAATACGAAGAGATTTCAGTCAAGTATACAAATCTGCGGTTCTCTGGTCATGGAAGATAGCGACGATAGTTTGCACGAAGTACAATGTTTTCTTCAAGATCTAAGTCTAGAATGTTGTTCTGGACGTTATTAGTTCTGAATTCTTCTATGGAAATCACCCAGAACGAATAAAAAAAATCGAAACGCTGCCAGACTGACAAACGTTTTAATATCGAACGTTGAATCGTTGATAAACAAAGCCGACGAACATGCAGCGCTGGAATATTCTCAGCGCTAACTTTCTACATTACACCAAGCTCGCAAACGTACCACATGCACTACGCGTATACGTGAAACTTATCATAGGTAAGATCTATGTTTACAACAGCTCAGTGTCTTGATTTTTAAACTTCTCGGGTAGCGTTTGTTTACATTCGGCATAATTCAAAAATCGAAAATCCTGTCCTTGTGTAACAATATTAACATTCTCGAGTTGAGAATTGTCTGCGGGCAATTTAAATGTGTCTTTTGTTCACAATTTATGGATTTCCAACTTTTCCGTAAGTTAAAGTTGATTATATATTGAAATTCCGAGTCTGGTGCCTAGTCCATCACGGAATTTGGGCGCCATATTGACAACATTATCTGGCAGAGGCTACTTTTCTTTCCCTCTTCCCATCATTCCTCGCGCGTCTTCTCCACTCTCCGCCTCCGAGTCCGAGCCTCTGCGGAGGAGAGAGGGTCGACCCTCAGTCGACTCCTCCATGTTTATCTTGTTTACGAGCCCACGTACCTTTTGTCCGCGAGGTACTTCAAGTAAAAATAACGAAAGATCAAAAGGACCGCGGAATTCAAAATGGCCGACAGCCGATAAAAATGTAAGAATTCCGAGTAAGATAACGCAAAAACTGCGGGTTTCTGCGTGTGGGAACAAAGATATTTGAAATCAGCACGCCGAAATCTCCTAAAGACCGTTGAAATATTTTAGCACCGCGGTGGGGGCAACGGAACTGAAAGATACTGGGTCACAGACAACGGCCTAAATATGGAACGGATATCAACAAAGGTTAGGGAAGTAACACGACAACAGACTAACATCGATATTGAATCCATATTGATGAACTACTGTACCTATAAGGTTACCTTAGAGCGACATATGGCTTACTCTAGCTTGTCTGCCTTCATGTGTTGTGGCAAATAGACCGTCTCAGCACCGATGTCTTCCCAATCTTGGGGAAATGCTCTCCGGCCGCCAGTACTCGACAAGCACTGATTCTCGCCGACAAATCAACATACATTTGCCGCAAAAGAACATCATCGCTGCTTTTTAAAGCACACAACGTACGATCTAACAAGCTTATAGAAGCCATGAATCGATCGAACAGAATTAGACTGAACGAAGACCTTGCAGACCGCATTTTGCAGGCTTCCGGTAAGGCATACTTTCGGCAAAGCAATCAACCAATCAGATTCAACGATTTGCCTCGTTTTGGCCAATCACAATGGGTAAATCGGCCTAAATCCTGCAAAAATCTAAACCAGTCAGCGCTCGCGATTTGGCTGTTTTGGACCAATGAGAATGTCTAAATCGGCCTAAATCCTGCAAGATTCTAAACCGGGATTGGCTAAATCGGCCTAAATCCTGCAAAACATCTAAACAAGTCAGCGCTCGCAATTTATCTGGTTTGGACCAATCAGAATATCTAAATCGGCCCAAATCCTGGAAAAGTCTAAGCCAGTCAGCCCTGGTAATTTTTCTTGTTTAGACCAATTAGTAAGTTAATATATGATGATATTTATAATTATTTCTTAACAATTTTCACCTTGGTCATCTGACTTATTTGACTAACGCTAAATCCGCCCCTGGGAAAATTTGTGTCAGTGTGTAGTCGAAACAGCGTCAAACATTACAATAGTTCGACCGGATGTCGCTAAGGTGATGGCGTCGCCTAAAATTTCCCCGACTAAAACTATTTTGCGTACAGTCACAGGAGAAACAGCTGCAGTCATTGGACGAGGGAAACTGAAGATAGCAGTAGGAGGTTATGAGATGTAACATGATGTCTGGATAGCGGACGTAGTGGAAGGAATAATTGGCCTAGATTACCTTATGGCAACCGGCTACCAAGTGGATTTGGCAAGAAAGCTTTTGAGGATTGGAAATGAAGAAGTTTCTTTACGCAGGCAAGCAAAGTCTGGCGAGGCAACGTGTTCTCGGGTTATTGTCCAAAAGACAGTGGCTGTACGTCCCGCAATGAGTGAAGTCATTATTTCAGGAAAGTTGGAAAAGCAAGGTATCGATATCCTGCACTGCCGTGCTGCGAAAATAGCAAATTGCTTGTTGGCCTAACGCTGGTCGATCTGTCTTCAGAAAAATTACCTATAAGAGTCATGAATTTAACTAATGGCTATCTACGAGCCTGTGGTTTACATAAAAACGGCCCTAGAAGAATCTAGTAGAAAAGAATGACAGCTTGGACACGCACCCGACCGAACCAGAGCTTCCTAAGTATTTGCTGGACTTATTTACTCGTAGTAAAAGTTCGATTGACAAGGAAAACGAAACTCAGTTGAATAACTTGTTGTCGAAATTTCAAGACGTATTTTCAAAAGGGCCAGATGATTTGGGCAAAACGGAAGTGGCTACGCATCGGATAGATGTCGGAAGTGCCTCGCCGATACGACAGCGCCCTAGAAGACTACCGCTGAAGCAACGAGAGGAAGCAACCAAATTAATTCAGGAAATGCACGACCAAGGGGTGATTTAACCATCCAAAAGTCCATGGACCTCACCAATTGTGCTTGTCAAAAAGAAGGATGGAAATCAGCGATTTTCTGTTGACTATCGTAAGTTGAACGAAGTGACGAAAAGAGATCCATATCCTCTTCCGCGAGTAGATTCCACACTGGATGCTGTTAGTGGTTCAAACTAGTTTTCGACCTTGGACTTGAAGAGTGGGTACTGGCAAGTAAAGATGAATGAAAGCGACAAGGAGAAAACTTATTTTACCGCTGGGGAAGGCTTATGGCAATTCAACGTGACGCCCTTTGGATTTTCAAATGCCCCCGCTACGTTTGAACGACTTATGGAACGCGTGTTGCAGGGCCTACCATGGACAGTGTGTGTGGTATATCTCGACTACATAATTGTGCATGCTGGAACGATAGAAGATGAATTTTCTCGTCTGCAAGCCGTTTCTGAGAGGCTGAAACTTGCTGGTTTGAAGCTAAATCCCAAAAAGTGCAGCCTTTTTCAAAACCAAGTGAGGTATCTTGGACACATTGTGAGCGGGAGTGGTAATTCTGTGGATCCGAACAAAATAGATGCTGTTCCCAAGTGGCCTGAACCAAAGAATAAGACTGAGGTTAAAAGTTTCCTTGGTTTGTGCACTTATTATCGGAGGTTTGTTCCACACTTTGCAGCAACCGCTAAAGCCATGTATCTGCTGACGGAGAAAGACAATGAATTTGTTTGGACGTACGAGTGCCAGAGATCGTTCGAGTGATTGAACGAATTATTGATGTCTACGCCTATTAGCCACTTATCCAACCATATTTGTGTGTTTTTATACACACCTTGGTAAGATTGCTGTGTAAAATTACACAACATTTGGTGTGTAGAATTACACACCTTTAAATTTGTAAAGGCGTGTTATTTTACACATCTTTTGTTAAAAACACACCTTTGCCAAAAACACACCTTTTAATTTTACACAACTTGCTCGACTTTACACGCCTTTTAATTTTACACATCTTTTATTTACATGCATTTTTGCCAAAACACACCTTTGCAAAAAACCACGCATTTTTGTTAAGAACACATTTCTGCAAAAAGTCATTTTAATTTTCACTTGAATAACATATAGTTTAGATAGTTCTTGTAACTATTTCTATAACCGCATTATTCTGACCGCATAATAGTAGGGATAAACATGAAATTACTTTTATTCAATCGAAATCTGACAATAAGTCGGCACACGTCAGTTTTCACGATAATCATGTTGTCGGCCGAAAAGACTCCATATAAATCAAGTTGATATTTGTTTAGGTATTTCTTTACTTTTTCGAAGACGGTTTATGTTGAGAAATATATTGTAGGTCAGCCTTAAAGCCTTATTGGACCTCCATTCAAGAAGGAGTCCTATTGCTTGGAAGTCGAATAATAATTCCAGAATCTCTTCGGCAGATGGTAATGCAAGAAATCCACAACGGTCATCTGGGAATGGAGAAATGCAAGCTTCGTGCGAAATAATGTGTCTATTGGCCTTGTACAAAGAGATTGAGAGTACAGTCGCTTCATGTCCAGCCTGTAAGAAATTCCAGAATTGCCAGCAGGAGGAGTCAATGATTAGAAAGGAGATTCCGCCAAGACCCTGGCACACCGTAAGCGCAGACCTTTTTAAGGTGGATCAATCATGGTATATAGTAATTGCACACTACCTCTCTCCTCCGCAGAGGCTCGGAGGCGGAGAAGACGCGCGAGGAATGATGGGAAGAGGGAAAGAAAAGTAGCCTCTGCCAGATAATGTTGTCAATATGGCGCCCAAATTCCGAGATGGACTAGGCACCAGACTCGGAATTTCAATATATAATCAACTTTAACTTACGGAAAAGTTGGAAATCCGTAAATTGTGAACAAAAGACGCATTTAAATTGCTGGCAGACAATTTTCAACTCGAGAATGTTAATATTGTTACACAAGGACAGGATTTTCCAGTTTTGAATTATGAAATGTAAACAAACGCTACCCGAGAAGTTTAAATCAAGACACTGAACTGTTGTAAACATAATAAGTTTCACGTATACACGTAGTGCATGTGGTACGTTTGCGAGCTTGCAGTGTAATGTAGAAAGTTAGCGCTGAGAATATTCCAGCGCTGCATGTTCGTCAGCTTTGTTTATCAACGATTCAACGTTCGATATTAAAACGTTTGTCAGTCTGGCAGCGTTTCGAATTTTTTTATTCGTTCCGGGTGATTTCCATAGAAGAATTCAGAACTAATAACGTCCAGAACAACATTCTAGACTTAGATCTTGAAGAAAACATTGTACTTCGTGCAAACTATTGTCGCTATCTCCCATGACCAGAGAACCGCAGATTTGTTACTTGACTGAAATCTCTTCGTATTCGCCTATTCGGTTCGTTTGCCGACTTCGAATTCGGTGTTAAAAAATCATTCTCCAGCGTACTTGCACTTATTGCAAAGCATTCTATATCTTCTTCTGCATTATGGTTATCATAAAGAGAATAAAGATGTCTAAATTAATTGAAATATAGTTTACATCTAAATTGATTTAAAATGGCAGACACGTAAATAACATCAAGAATCAAATAAATTCATGTAATCGCACTATTTCTTCACGAAAATCGTCATGCTAACCTTTGATACTTAGATCTTGAAGGGAGTGCTGAATTTCTCCCAAATCGTCGGTTTTTATGCCATTTACCAGAGAACCGCAAATCGTGTCAGAGAACCGCACATTATCTGGCAGAGGCTTTTCGCCTCTTTTTCCACCTTCCCGACGTTCTCCGCGCGCTTTACGATTGCCCGCACGCCTGCGAATAGAAGCCTCTGCGGAGGAGAGAGGCAGATTACTACTCCAAATTTCCATTCGTTAGGAAACTAAATAATATTACTGCAGCAGCTATCCGTACTAGGAAGAAACAAAAAAACTCTTATCAGCGCAGCAAGAGGAACACATCGCCTGGTATGACAGAAATTCCAGTGCTCTTCCAGGACCAACCTGTGCAAGTGCAAGATCCGGTGAAGAAAACGTGGAGCCCAGCTAAGATAAGGAAAGTTGAGGAAACACCAGGGTCTTACGTTGTGGAAAACGAATCGGGTGTCCAGTTAAGAAGGAATCGGATCCACATCAAACCAAATGTCCGGAAGACAAGATTTTCAACAGCCATCCAAATTCCAAAAGAGGATTCAAGCTTCGGACAAAACGATGTAAATCCTCCTGATGGATCAGAAATAAGAACACGTTCGGGACGTTTATGTAAGAAACCTGATAGATTTACACCTTAGTATGTTAGATATTATTAGAGAAAATTGACATTAACTTACAGTACATTTATTTACATTATTTTTTGGTGACATATTATAGTTCATTAAGAAGTCAGGTTTATAGAGTATAATTTAACATTTATTTATAGCGGGATATTTTCAAAAAAAAATTGGAAAAAGCGTATTTAGTCTTAAAGAAAAAGGGATGTTACATAGTGTGTTATGATTTTAGTATAGTCATATCCGGTTAGACACTTTACACTTTACCATTACTCTCTACAGATCACTGTTGTATATACAAGTAATATAATGTGAATCAAAGAAGTTCAATCTGTATGAATCCTTAGGAAATATAAGTGAAGAAGAACACAGCATGGTGGCAGCGGTGGGATCGAAGGTTAAAGAAGAGATATAGGACGATTTGTCCGGGGAGCTACCAAGAAGGAGAAAAAGAAAGCTACACAAATGTTAGACCAAAAATGGCGTTCAGTGCACCTATATCAGCACCATAGATGAACTGGGAAGCCTCCGCTTCAGTTGAAGCCTTTGGCAAGTTTAGACAAAAATGTGAGCTGATGTTTAAGAGTATTTTGAAAGGTGTCGGTAAAGAAGAACAATTAAGCTATGTGCTGTTATGGGTTGGCGAACAAGGACTCGACATGTATAATAGTTGGACGTTCGACGATGAAGAAGATCGAAATGACCCGGCGAAGATACTCGATAGGTTTAGGGGACATTTGGTGCCGCGATTGAATTCACAGATACACTCTTCAAGGGATATGACAAGAGCAAGGTGAGTCGGTCGATATTTTTGTCGCTAATATTAAGAATATCGCAGCCAAGTGCAAGTTTAGGGATAAAAAAGAACTTGACGATCGAGTACTAGACCAACTTATTTGGGGAGTCAACAATTCGGAGGTTCAGAAAGCCCTAATGGGTCGGGATGAACAATTATCGTTGAACACTGCGATATATATTGCCAGAAGTTATGAAGCAACCAAACGCCAAATGAACTCATTGTTGAGTCAAAACATGGGACAATCCCAGCGACTTGATAGCATCAATCAGAAGAAACCCTTCCCTGGGGAAATTTATTCGAAACCTATTGAATGCCAAAAATGCGGTAAAATTCATACTCTACCTCATAAAAAACAACTGTACAGCATACGGAACCACATGTAGAAAGTGTGGTAAGTTAAATCACTGGCAGTCAGTATGCAGATCAGTGATCAAGTCTCGTGCAAGATCAAAATCTGGTGATTTTGAACCTGCGATCGAAGAAACAAAAAACAAATTGATCATTTAGAAGCGGACAGTGAGGAGGACCTCTGTGAAGATATTATGACAATTGGCACAATCGAAATAAACAACATGGAAAGCCAGAATCAAGACACTAAGAAGAATTATTTACCACCCTACGTGTGAGCCGAGAGAATAACCAGGACATAAATCTAAGGTGCAAAGTGGATACGGGGGCCCAGAGTAATGTACTCCCTATTCGTTTATTCCGTATTCTGTACCCTGAACTTGTCAATGCAGAAGGAATACCAAAGGACGGAGTTCTGCAAAGAAATGAAGTGGTCTTAACTGTATATGCGGGGGGGGGGGGGGGGGGCAGATTGCCCAATTTGGAACAATAAGCATTCTTTGTCCACACAAAGGGAGAAATCTCAAGTGCATACTTTATGTCACTGATGCATCAGGTCCTGCCATCCTGGGAATAAAAGCACGTAGAGTGCGAAATTTGGTTTCACATCATTGCGCATTGGAAATTAAAGCCCTGCAGGGAAACAAAGCCCATAGTGACGCGAGTAATGGGTCCAGTGGAGGAGAGACAATCCACAGTGGTAGGAAGGACGTGAGGCCAATTAGAAATAACAAGCCAAGCAGTGAGAAAATACTCTGAGAACTATATCAAACCTTCATTGCCCATTGCAAATCGTCCTAGAATTAAGGATAAAGAGCATCTGATTGAGATGTGCCCAGAGTGTTTTGATGGGACCGTTGGGTATACCATTAGAACTAATGGACAGATTGAAGTCGGAGCTTGATGAAATGGAGAAAGAAGAAATAATAGAAGCCTACTGATTGGGTCAATTCCCTAGTTATCAGTGAGAAGTCAAACGGAATACCTTGATCCCAAGGATTTAAACGAAGCAATAAAGTATCCCACACCTACATTAGAAGAAATCACTCCGAAGTTAGCTGGAGCCGCAATGTTTAGCAAGTTAGATGCTCGAAACGGGTATTGGAATGTTAAATTAGATGAAGAATCGGCTCATTTAACCACTTTCAATACACCGAATGGTCGGTATAGATTCCTAAGAATGCATTTTGGTCTCCGAATGAGCCAAGATGTATTTCAGTTCAAGATCGACGAAGCGTATCGCAATTGCCCTGGGGCCGCAGGAATTGCAGACGACATCGCAGTCCATGGCAAAGATGAGTCAGACCATGATCTACATCTACACAAAGTAATGGAATGCACAAGGAAAGCTGGCATTAAGCTCAACGAGGAGAAGTGTACCGTCAAGACCACAGAGTGTAGTTTTTTTTGGCATGCTGTACACACCCAAGTGAGTAAAGCCTGACCTAGAGAAAGTCCTAGCTATACCGAATATGGAACAACGCAAAGACAAGAAAGAGTTACATACATTCCTTGGTTTTATCAATTATTTGGCACGGTTCATGCCTAACCTGGCCAGTTATACAGCACCACTGAGAGAACTTCTCAAAGCCAATGTCGAGTACAGTTGGACTCCATCGCATAGAAGAGCTTTTGAGACACTCAAATGCCAAATCAGCACTGAGACCACACTAGCTTACTACGACAGAAACAAACCAGTTGTTTTGCAAGTAGACGCATCAAACAAAGGTTTGGGTTACGGCTGTTAAAAGTTTCAAACTTACCTGTATGGAAGCACTTCAGTTCGTAGTAGAAAGTGATCATCGTCCCTCAAAGCAGATTCCCAAGAAGAACCTCATCATGGCACCTCCTCGACTTCAAAGGATGCTTCTACGCATACAGCCGTATGATTGCACGATTAAGTACAAACAAGGCAAGGAAATGATGATTGCCGACGCGTTATCACGGTTATCTCCACAAGACAAGCGGGAAATACCAGGGATGCACGTTAAAATACATCACTTGGTAGATGTTATGTTCTTGTGAGCTTTATTAAATGTACAATACTAATACAACAGAATGAATCTAACTACAAAATGGCTACCTTATATATAATTGTATGTCTGTGATCGCAGGTTCAAGTATAGTACTTCAAATAAGTCATACTATAACACTTCCTCTCTGGATTAAGACAATATCATCATAAACGAAAAGGAAATAATAACAAAAATTGTTCGAAATAAATATGTTCAAAATAAATGTTTGATGTTCAATGTTCGGGCTTAAGCTTGCTCTATCAACCTCTGTGGGGGTTTCACGACTCTTCTTGATCTTCTAACTACTGGCATCTGCTCTGCACCCATTGAAGATTCCATTGGACTTGCTCTGCCCTGTATGGTGATGTCTGACTCGGTTCCAACACTTTTTACAGGTGGTGAAGGTGAGGGTGATGGAGATGTTTGTCGTGGAGGTGTGGGTGGTGTTGCTTGTGGCAGTAGTTGACTTCCCAGGTGGTTAGGTATTGTCTCAGTTTGGAGATCGGCGTTAGACTTATCCTGCAGGAGACGATCTGCATGGCGGTTCCAGGTCCTTCCATCAGGCAAGGTGACAGTACACGAATGAGGTGCCTTCCTTTCCAGGACAGTCGCAGGTTGCCACTTTTGATCAGATCGATGATCTCTTGCCAATACCATTTGACCAGGTGAAAAGTCTCTAAGCTTGGCATGTTGATCATGATAGGTTTTCATCTTAGACTGTTTGCTGCCACTACACAACCTGTATTAGGTTTCACAAGCGACAATCTGGTTCTAACTTCGCGTTGTAGGAAAAGCTTTGCCGGCGAACAATCTGTGGTGGTGTGAGGGATACTACGATAACTCAACAGGAAGTTCTGTATCCGCTGTAGGAGATTGGTTTGGGTCTTTGATGCCTTCAGAAAGTTTTTAAAGGTTTTCACAAAGCGTTCCGCGTGGCCATTTGAAGATGGATGGTAAGGAGACACTAGGACCCGTTGAATACCATTCTTTATCAGGAAATCTCCATATTCGGTGGACTGAAATGGTGGACCTTTGTCACTGACAACTTGTTCTGGCAACCCATATCTTGCAAACATACAGCGCATGGCATTTACTGTAGCCTCTGCATTTGTGGTTTTCATCGGCCCAATTGCCTCTGGCCATTTTGAGTGTGCATCCACCGCAATGAGGTAGTGATTGCCTTCGTGAATAGCAAAATCTACATGTACGCGTTGCCACGGATTGGAAGGCCAGACCCAGGGATGTAGTGGTGCTGCGGGAGGAGCGGTCCTGGTCGTGATACATTGTTGGCAACTGCGGACAGTTTCCTCAATGGCACTGTCTACCTTTGGCCACCAGACATGGCTGCGCGCCATCGCCTTCATTCTTACTACCCCTGGATGTGCCCCATGTAACTCGTCAAGAACTTGCTTCCGGAACACAGGAGGTATGATGACTCTAAGGCCCCACATAAGACACCCTTGCTCCACTGACATGTTTACGAATAAAATATGGCTTCAATTATCGGTCATCACACGTTTGATTCCATCCGTATTGGGTTAATGAAAGTACTTTTGACAGGATCTTGTCCCGGGATGTTTCTCGTGCAATCTGTTTCGCTGAAACTGGATGCCGGTTCAGCTGGCCAACTACAACGTTAAATATGTCTTCTTCTACACTTGCATCCTTCTGGAACCTTAAAGGGAGTCTTGACAGAGCATCAGCGTTGGCAATGTCTGTTGACGACCTGTATCGAATTTCATACTGGTGCACGGCTAGAAGAAGTGACCACCGCTGAAGACGAGCTGCTGCTAACACTGGCGTTGCTGAGTCTGGTGCGAATATCTTCAACAGAGGCTTGTGATCAGCACACAGTATGAACTTGCGACCATACAAGTACATGTAGAACTTGGACAACCCAAACATTATGGCCAATCCTTCTTTTTCAATCTGACTGTAGTTTTTCTCAGCCGCATTTAGAGACCTAGAAGCATATGCTATTGGTCTCTCTTCACCATTCGGGAATTGATGTGAAATGACTGCACCAATACCATAGGGGCTTGCATCGCACTCAAGTATCAGCGGTAGTCCTGGGTTATAATGAACCAGAACATTTGCTGAAGAGAGTGAGTTCTTAGCCATCTGAAATGCTCTTTCACACTCAGGAGACCACTTGAACTCTTGGCCCTTCTGAAGAAGGCGGTTTAGGGGATGCAGGATGGAGCTAGGATTTTGGATAAATTTACCGTAACTGTGTCGTGTTCTCGGGCCTTGGTTCTTTCTTGATAGCTTCGACCTTCTCCTCTGTGGGATGAATGCCGTCTGCTGAAATTACACACCCCATGTATGTAACTGCCTTCTGCATAAACTTGCACTTGTCAAGCTTAAGCTGCACCCCATACTCTTCAAGTCGGTTGAATACTGCCTCAATACTCTGAAGGTGATCAGCATCATCCTTGCCCGTTACTAGGATATCATCTTGAATGCATGCAACATTATCGATGCCCTGAAGGATAATATCCATAGTCCGTTGGAAAATTGCTGGTGATGATGCAATCCCAAATGGCAGTCTCTTATAGCGGAAAAGACCCCGATGCGTATTTATAGTCACGTATTGTTGACTCTCTTCATCAATGAGTAGCTGTTGGTAGGCATTCTTCAAATCAAGTTTGGTGAATAACTTCCCTCCCCATAATTTCTGGAAAACATCCTCTGGGAGTGGGATTGGATAGTGGGGTACATTTAGTTGTGGATTAACAGTCACGGCATAGTCACCACATGATCGTGTTGTGTGGTCAGCCTTGGGAATATGTCCCATAGGGGTTGCCCATTCACTAAATTCCACCTTCTCGATAATTCCCTCTGCTTCCAGACGGTGATACGCCTCTTCAACTGCTTGTTTTAAAGCATAAGGTACCGGGCGGGACTTGTAAAATTTAGGTTGTGACCCCTCCTTAACTTCAAGCTTGGCCTTGATTCCCTTGATAGTTCCTAGCCCCGGTTTGAAGATGGCTGGGTGTAACTGAATTGTGGAATGCAAGCGCTGCATTGTTTTTTGAGGAAGGGGTGATTAAGATACAGCAACATTGAAAATTTTCTTCCAGTCCGCTTTTACTTTGGCTACCCAATCTCTTCCAAAAAGGGATGGTCCCGATCCTTCAACAACAACTATAGTGGTAGAGTTGTACATTGACCATTGTATTTCAAACTAGTGTCAAATTGTCCGCACACCTTGATTGGATCACCGTATAGGTATGCAGTTGAGAACTACATGGCTTCAGTGAAATATTCTTAAAATGTTTATCAAATGTTTCTTCAGAAATTATTGAAATTCCAGCTCCTGTGTCGAGCTCCATAGAAATAACTGTGCCGTTAAGCTCTACTGGTATTTGTATGCCATGATTATTCGCACTCAGTTTATACATGCATAGCCGTGGAGAAAGTATCAACTGCATTTCCTATATCGGATGTGTCCTCTATGTTGTTTAACTGTGTTTTCTTACTCTTGCATGCATCAGCAATATGCCCAGTTTTACCACAGGAATAACAAGTAAAGTTTCTGTACTTACAATTTGCCCTTGGATGACCTTGCTTACCACAGCTGGCACATACTTCTGTCTTGTTGTACTTTACTACTTTGTTGGCTGCTTCTCTTGATTTTTGGTAGCATTAAAAGGCTTTTGCTTCTGGCGAAACTGCTGTCGAGAATGTGAAGACTTTCCACCAACCTTGTTTACCCCATGGGCGTGTATTCCCATCTGAGACCATACTGGAAAGTTCGTATGTTACGCCGGATATATCCGGCGTGGAGTTTCGTGGATTACGCCAAATTTGGCGTAAGAGTAATCTAATTTTCGGTATAAACTGTTGGCGTGGCGTAAATGGCGTGAAGCGTATCAGTGTGGCGTACTTTCTGTCAGTTCGGTGTACTAAATATGGCATGAAAACTTTGAAAGAAACAAAATGATCATACCTTAATTTGTTGTAACTAAATGTTACATTATTTGACAAAAACATAGGACATCGAGGATTATGCGGGACAATGAGGAACTAACGTTTGATCATAAATAAACCCTGATGACCCTAGACACGTCAGAAATTGAACTCTCCAAACCTTTTTTGAGAAAGTCATTCTCTACTAGCAAAATGAAGCTTGTTTTTAGTAGTTTTTATTGCAGCATTTTACATTTAGGTCCACCCACAGAGGTATTAATAACACTCGCAAATACAACATTGAGATAGACAGAAAAATTGTTCAATCAGTCACTCTAGCACACGCAGCGGTCTGTACTTGAACATTATATCAACAATACAAAGCAAGGGAGCATACCAGAAATTAGTACTGTTACTGTTGACAATATGTTGTGTTGGGCGTTTGTTCTGGTTTGCTTTATATATAAATCTTAATCTATTAATGGCAACAAACAAACAAAGAATTTTCTGACCTTCAGAGTTCTGTAAATTCTTCCCCCAAAATGCAGGAAATGGCATTTCCGAGACTCTAGATTTCAAAAATTTTCGGGGGGGGGCATGCCCCCGGACCCCCCAAGAAGAATCCCTTTTGTGAACAGACCCCCCAGTACGAAAATCGTTCTACGGTTTACTCATGTGAACACCGCAGTAAAAGAATCTCGCCACAGAAGTAAGAAGAGTTGTATTCAACTGCCAAAATAGAGGAAACGGATTGTTGATGTGAAATCAGATTAAAATGACATTACATTTGATATTACTTTTATTGCGCAGCATTTGCATTGCGTTATGTCGCACCACGTTCTGTGGTTGTAGGCATGAATTTCCATGGCGCACCGAAGGTGAACGCCCCCCCCCCCCCCCCCCCCCCCCCCCCCCCCCCCCCCCCCCCCCCCCCCCCCCCCCCCCCCCCCCCCCCCCACCCCCCCCCCCCCCCCCCCCCCCCCCGCCGACTGGCGTACAAAAATTTGAGAAGAAATTACTGGCGTAAATATCCGGCGGACGAATAACGAACTTTCCAGTATGGATCTGAGAGATATCAGCTACATCTTTATCAGCAGCTTCGATGCCCAGAGCAATTTTGAGTGCATTGTCAAAGGTGTAGTCCTCTGTCAGGAGTTTCTTCTTCATATTAGAGCTTCTAAGACCGCAAACAAATCTGTCTCGCAAAGCCTCGTTGAGGTAAGCACCGAAATTGCACGTGGATGCCAGTCGTTTCAGATTAGCGACAAACGTTGCGAAGGATTCACCATCCTTCTGTACACAATTATGAAAGCGGTACCTTTCAGCAATCACCAGCTTCTTGGGTGCGTAGTGACTCTTTAAAATTGTCGAAAGCTCATCGTAAGTTTTGGCTGAGGGTGAATTAGGTGAGCACAAGTCAGATAGAACGTCATATGTTCTTGCTCCGATCACCGAGATCAGAATCGCTCTGCGTTTCCTCGACTCTTCCGAATCTGGCGGGACATCGTTTGCTTCAAAATACTGTTCGAGTCTCTCCAGGTAGCGAGCGATGTTAGTTTGATTTGAATTGAACTCTTCAATCTTCCCCAAACTTGTCATGCTTTATCTTCGTCGCCAGAATAAGTTATGTTCTTGTGAGCTTTATTAAATGTACAGTACTAAATACAACAGAATGAATCTAACTACAAAATGGCTACGTTATATATAATTGTATGTCTGTGATCGCAGGCTCAAGTATAGAGTACTTCAAATAAGTCATACTATAACAGTAGAAATCGACACCGCGGAAAAACGTCTGCGCATGCGCGTGATTCGAGCACATTGCACGCGTCAAATTTTGTTCTCAAAGATGGCGGTTGAGGAAGTTTACTCGGTTTGTGTGTGAATTTGGGAAAGTTTAAAGCACAATTTTTTGCGATCGGAGGACAAAAAAGGTTTGCATTGATTCTAAAGAGGTAGGTTTGTATTCCAAACCTTTTAGGATTGATATTTAATAACGATTTTCTTCAATATTATACTTTACATATTTACATATATTTACATTTTGAATTTAATAGAATCATTCATCACTTTCAATTCAAGGAAGATACTTCACAAAGGTGACTGTACACAAATTTATTGTCTGGCTTATTCGAGCCTTTATCCAAGCAAGAAGATTTTCCAGATTCTGCTTGGGTGCCATCGAAACAGTTGCTCCAGTGTGTGTTCTTTTATGTTTTACGAAATGTTTTGATACAAACTTTTTGACTATGCAAGCGTTTGCCTTGTGTTTTGTTGGATAACTTTTTTTGCGTAGCATGCATAATTTTTGCGTTGACTATATTTAAGGGTAATCATTTACTCTACAATTTAAGCGTGTGCAAATGCTTAACTCTTTGATAGTTTGCTTAACTCTTGTGTCTTAAGTTCGGTATTCGACAATTTTTCAAGAAATGTTCGCACGCCTCCCGGTCTAAAACGACAATTTTTAATTTAAATTCTGTTTCTTTTCAGATTTTAAATGTTAGAAAACTTTTTATTAATGTCCCAACTACTGATATAATATTTAGTTATGCTAATAATGTTGAACTGAATGTTTCACGACTGTCCTGTATTATAAACATATAAAGTATTTGCGCTGTAAATTTATTGTTATTGGGTATGTTGAAGACAAATATATCAACTTGGTTAGCTAGAAACAAACCTAATTGGCACAGAACTCTTCGGCAAACGGCGAGTATTTATGAATTATAGGTATGCACGCGTAATTCAAGATCTTATGACTTTATGGCGTACAAGGTTCATCGATGATCACTTATATAGCCCGAAGTGTAGTTTTATCACAAAGCAATTGAGAGTCAGTCATATACTAACAAATTAAGATGTGTTACTTCGGCGACAAGAAAGGTGTGTAAAAACTACACATCCTTTTTTAGAGTGCAGAAATTACAGACGTATGAGTTTGTAGGTCCGGAAGTCCTCACCAGAACGTCGATGCATTGTCGAGACGACCGTGTCACGCCGAAGGGTGCAAACGTTGTGTAAAATTGGAAGAAAAGTACCAAAGCAAGGTAGATGATCTTAAAAACAACCGTGTTGTTCAAAGCCCCGATGAATGTTCGGGTGAGTTTCTGATAAATAACGAGAGCTGGCATGTACTGTAGAACAAGGAAAAGATGGAAGTCTTATCACCCTTATCAATGCTATGGAACATAATCAACCAAGACCTGAATATTCTGTCATCTCGCCACAAGATGAAGAGGAGAAAACATTGTGGGCTCAATGGGATAGTCTGCGCTGGAGAAATGGCGTGTTGTACCGGTGTGGCGGTCTGAGATTGTCACCGTGCTGAGATTATATATCAATATCTGTAATCGGCTTTATGAGCAGAATAATCAAACTTTTTGCCATGAAATGACTGATTTATGAACAC
Source organism: Paragorgia papillata (assembly GCA_035771165.1). NCBI lineage: Eukaryota > Metazoa > Cnidaria > Anthozoa > Scleralcyonacea > Coralliidae > Paragorgia > Paragorgia papillata. Next base: position 549,931 of record JAWNZC010000324.1, on the reverse strand, counting down.
TGCCTGAATAAAATGAACTCGGAAGCTGTTAACGAACAGTATTTAAATCTAGTTTGAAATAAGAAGTCAAATTGGGACGCTTGTGATCTAAGAGCGGGAGAGTGTTATGTAAACACTAGCGTGTTACGTTAATATATGAGCGTTATGTTAATATTACGTAAAATAGTAAGCTATAGATTGTCGGCGAATCGACAAGGTTCTTGTGTGTGTAAATAAAGCCTGGTTTCCATATAGCCGTAAGAGCCGGCGGCATGGCTGCGGCAAGGGGCAATGGTCCAATCACATACAGCTTTTTATTGCTGGCTAATTCAACACTGTCTATGATTGGACCATCGCCCCTTGCCGCAGACATGCCGCCGGCTCTTACGGCTATATGGAAACCAGGCTTAAAGTGCTGAGTACGTAACAATGGAAACTTTATTAAATGTCATTTTAGATAATATACAATTGTAAATCTCGCTTATTTTAGGTAATTTACAATCGGCTAATTTAATCAACACTACAATATATAACTAATAACTGTATAATTTATAACAACATAAAACAAATATACAGTACAATAATTTTAAAAAGTTAGCAGTTCAGGATTTGTCCATTCCTTGTTTCGGCAACAGAATATGTAATAGGTGGTTCTGATTGCGATCGTCGTCATTCTATGAATACAATATTTTTGGTGAGTCTTGTCAAGACTAAGATCATTCAGCATTTCTATGAATGTAGAACATTCTGCTGCAAAGACACCAAGGCAGCTAATCGATAGGTTTACAAATTTAACTGATCTGAATTGTTCACTTTGACTTTGTTCCCTTATCAATTCTGAATATTTGGATTTTTTACGATCAACGTTGTTTTGAAGACTTGACTCAAAACCAACAGTCAGTTCAACAATGTAGAGGCATCCACTTGGAGTTGATAGGAGCAAGTCTGGACGGTATGTGTCACCAGTTATTATGGATGGACTTTTATAACCTGCATGGAAGATCAACATAAAGACTTGAACCACTTACGGTCTGTAGGGTCGTTGCGAGAAAGTTCAAGATAGAGTCATGTATCCATGTAAATCGTTCCAGGTACGACTGGCAACCTGCCACTACGCGAAGAAGAGTTTCCGGAGCCAGACAAAGAGAAGAATCTGAAGTTGGTGATACACCCCATCTTGCAAGGTTTTTGCGCGTGGGAAGAGAGTTATTCATATATCGTATTGTAAAATTTAAAATATTTTTCGGGAGGTTGGACTGAGACGCACACCATATTTTCGTAAGCTGGGGAAAGGAGAACTTAGAAATATTGGAGAAAAAGGATCCCTGACAGGTTAAATGGTTATGAAGTCTATCTTCTTGTCCAGAACGAAAGTCCTTAAGAACTTGCTTGGTGGAGTTATAGACATCATACTGGATATTTGTGCTGTTACTAGTTGACTTCCAGAGTTCATTGATTGCTTGGTTTGGAGATATTTTAAGAGCTGTACGGAGAACTGTTTGGCATTGGGTGAATTTGACAGCTGGATAAAGTAGTAACAGTAAAATGCCAGGATATTTTGGATAAAACATAGCGACTGTACAAGAGGATTTTATTTTTTGGATGTAGTGGCTTGGAATCAATATCAGTCATTAGTTCGTCAATGAGGGAGTTAAGTTCAGAATTGTGTTGTTGATCGGACATATTGAAATCAAAGTATCTTCCTAAATATTGAAAATACTCGCCAATTTTGGTCGCTGGAATTAGTTGATTATTAATGAGGAGTTTCGGTAGATATTGGATGGATTTTGTTACAGCTTTTTTAATGCCAAAAGTACTACACTTATCAATCCGTATAATCATGTTGAACCATTGGCACCAAATAGAAAAGCGGTTCAAAATATGTTGGTTTTCTTATTCTTGACTACTTATAACAGCAGCGTCACCAGCAAACTAAAACCAGTGGATAGGATTAAAAAACTGAAAGGATAAACCAAATTGATGATACTTCTCGGCTTTGATATGCTGAATAAAAGTGTTAAAACACATGTTAAACAGCAGAGGACTGAGACAATCGCCTTGCAGTACGCCACGGCCAACAAATATGAACGGAGTACAGAATTCAGGTGTAATTATTGAGGTAGGAAAATCCGTGTATAGACTTTTTATAACAAATTTTATATGATCAGGGATATGGTGGTAATGAAGAACGGATTGAATTAAATTGTGATGAACTTCGCCAAAGGCATTTTTCAGGTCAAGTAGATGGAAGTACAACGTCTTTTGTGTTTAGAACATTTTTAACATAACCCCAGAAATTTTTACCGATGTATTTATCATGGTTGAGCGATTGATCTTTGGCTTTGCCGTCTAGACTTGACTGATTGTTGTTATTTTGAGGAAGTCTATCACGCAATGTATGCGATACATATTTGACGTTTGGGTCACCACTGGTAGATTTGAGTGATTTTATAGCCTTCTTTAAATCCTTGACTGTATACTCCTTATATTTATTTACTAATGAATTGTCGGGCACTGATTCAGCATAACCAAAGTTCTGAGCAAAATATTCGTATATGATGTTATTTAATACCTTGATGTTTGAATTTAAACATTGCGCAGTGATTTGATAGAAGAGCAAATTTACAATATTCATTAGCCGTTGACCATTCAGAATTACTTTTAGGTAGTTTAATGCCTTTTTTAAGGCTTGGAATATTTTCTTCGTTAACTGTAGGGCCGTGTTGACGGTTAATTGGTCATTTTCGGTGAAATCTGCGGAGTTTTCAGCAGCTTGTTCATCTAGGCCATCGCAAAGTTCACGGTTTAACCCATGTATAACTCTACAACTGCGTTGATGCATCTTTAGACCACGCGCACCTTTACATATTTTACCACAGCAACACTTTATTACGTTACGACTTGAGATAACAACATTGGGAGAATTGATTGCTGGCGCTTCCCTTGCTGTATCCTCAGCAGAATGATCTTGCTCTGTGTGATGAACTCGCTGTTTACATCGCCATGAATGTCGGCCAAGCGTAACGAAATCTTTTCCACAGAACGAACAAACGACGCATATCAATAACATAAGTATAAAACTTGAGCGAATCATGATTGTAATCTTTAACAATGTTAATTCATAAAATTATTTGTGATTCAAGTAATAAATTTTCGATAAAACTTTAGACACGTATGGAGCAGGTCTTAACGGCTCCGCTCAATGTTATAATAATAATAATAATAATAATGATAATAATAATAATAATAATAATAATAATAATAATAATAATAATAATAATAATAATAATAATAATAATAATAATAATAATAATAAAAAACTGGCTTATTGGTTTCGTAATTCCTTGAATATATGAAGCAATGTCAAAACTCATAACAAAGTGAAAGATTTACCTGAAAGGTTATTGTCAGCTTCCAGAGCACCACTGCCATTCACTCCACCAGACCAACTTGAACAACTAGTCTTAGTTTTATCACACTGATTTTTCTTCCCAGATGTCCCAACGCTTGCGTCACAATTACTGAGACGAGTTTTGAGGTATTCAATCCCACCTCCACCCCCAGCAATGATCACTGGTTTATTTGATGACGTCACAACAAATGTTCCTCCACCACCACCTGCAGAATAAAATGCAGTGTTTTGAACACCTTCTTGACCAACCAATATTTTAATCACTTCTCCTTTGTTCAAATCAAAATCTCCTTTCATATATGCACCACGACCTCTTGCAGCAGGTCCAGCTCCATCGTAACCACCTGACGCTCCAACCGCTGTGATTTTGTACGTTCCGGTGAAAGGAACAGTCCAATATTGTGTGCCATTTGCTACTGTCACCATATTCTCGTGATCTTGACCAGCATAGAAAGACCCGAGTAATGTTGGTCCAAAACGACCACTTGCTCCAAGATTAGAAAACTTTGCTACAAAGGTCTCTGAAGAAAGACAAAAAGAAAAACAAAGATTATAAATATGGGACCTTTCTTCACGCCAGATCAGAGAGTCGGAACGTTGGGTCATAAACAGCAACTTTTTAAGTTATACGTTTAAATTGCGGATTATAAGCTCTGGGTTTATATATTCAATTTCGACAGAGGTTCTGGGTTTATATCTGGGCACAGCTTATAGACGGTATAAAAAAAGGACCGTTTTGGAATGAGCTGCTAAGAAATAAGTTGAGACTAACATACGGAATTACGGAATTATTAATATACGTCTCATAGGGATCATATAAATACTAGAGGGGGCATCCTATCTTAATTTCAATCAACCGCGGGTAACCAATTGAACGCCGCCATCTTGGATTTTTTTGGAGGCAAACATTAGGCGCGTTGGTTGGCAAAGGACTGGGTCTAGTACATTTGCCAACCAATTGACTGAAATATCATCGGTATAATGACGGCTGCCATGTTGTTACCAAATTTTCCCGCCAATGCCCCCTCTAGTATTTATATGATCTCTATGATACGTCTTCCATTTACTGATTTAATCAATAATTCTTTTAAATCCCTATTAATTAAGTATCAAATGCCTAATAGTTGAATCAATGTACTCATTGCATGACTATCGTTTTACCGACTGTATTTACTAAGATTATATTATTATTATTATTATTATTATTATTATTATTAGTAGTAGTAGTAGTAGTAGTAGTAGTAGTAGTAGTAGTAGTAGTAGTAGTAGTAGTAGTAGTAGTAGTAGTAGTAGTAGTAGTATAATTATAATTATTATTATAATCATTATTATTATTATTATTTTATTATTATTATTATTATTATTATTATTATTATTATTAAAATTATTATTATTATTATTATTATTACGATTTACATGGAGACATGACTCTATCTTGAACTTTCTCGCAACGACCCTACAGACCGTAAGTGGTTCAAGTCTTTATGTTGATCTTCCAGGTTATAAAAGTCCATCCATAATAACTGGTGACACATACCGTCCAGACTTGCTCCTATCAACTCCAAGTACTGGATGCCTCTACATTGTTGAACTGACTGCTGGTTTTGAGTCAAATCTTCAAAACAACGTCGATCGTAAAAAATCCAAATATTCAGAATTAATAAGGGAACAAAGTCAAAGTGAACAATTCAGATCTGTTAAATTTGTAAACCTATCGGTTAGCTGCCTTGGTGTCTTTGCAGCAGAATGTTCTACATTCATAGAAATGCTGAATGATCTTAGTCTTGACAAGACTCACCAAAAATATTGTATTAATAGAATGACGACGATCGCAATCAGAACCACCTATTACACATTCTGTTGCCGAAACAAGGAATGGACAAATCCTGAACTGCTAACTTTTTAAAATTATTGTACTGTATATTTGTTTTATGTTGTTATATATAGTTATTAGTTATATATTGTTAGTGTTGATTCAAGTAGCCGATTGTAAATTACCTTAAATAAGCGAGATTTACAATTGTATATTATCTAAAAAGACATTTAATAAATTTTCCATTATTATTGTTAGTATTATTATTATTATTATTCACCCTTTTACACAGCATCTTTTCAGGTAAAGTATTCAGCTGGATATCAAGTCACATCCCGTAACTTTAGGTATCCAGCACCCGTGTTAATATATTTGCTGTGACAAGCTAAAACTAGCCTGAGAAGACCAGACCCCGGTTCAGGGGCGGACTCAAACCAGCGGGTTTGAGCCCGCGCCTGAAACAGAGTCTGATCTTCCCGGGCTACGTACCCACGCGTGTGCTTCGATGTGTATTCATATATAATTTCTCGGCTCGAATATCAGAACTAGTGGTGTGCGTCGGATCGGATTGACCCCTTGTAATCCGAGGGTTTGCCAAAACTGTCAATTCGAATCCGATCCGAAACCAAAAAATCGTAGTTCGATCCGATCCGATCCGAAAACAGCTGCTCAAATCCGATCCGATCCAATCCGGTCCGAGAAAATTAAAACACCGGATATATGTTGCAATAATTGCGCAAACTTTCCGAATGGGAAACCAATGAACAAATAGATTTAAGAAAACTACTATACAATAATAATCTTATGTAATAATAGCCTTCATGTGTTGTGCAACGTGCATACAACTAGTGAATTTGTTAATTTTGTGACAAAAACAATGACAAAAGTGAATCTGATGCGGGTAAAAAAGTGCAAAATCCGATTCGATCCGATCTTGGAAAAAAAGAACAAAATCCGATCCGATCCGATCCGAGAAAAAAAATAACAAGATCCGAATCCGATAGGATCGGATCGGATTCGGATCGGATTCGCACCCCTCTAATCAGAACCTATTTCACAACTGGTTTGAGCCCGCGCCTGAAACGGGGTCTGATCTTCTCAGGCTACTCACGCGTGTGCTTCGATGTGTATTCATGGGTGATGACATCAAAAAATGTATAGAATTTCTCGGCTCAAATCTCAGAACCTATTTCACAGCGGGTTTGAGCCCGAGCTTGAAACGGGGTCTGATCTTCTCAGGCTAAGCTAAAACAAGCTTTCTGAAGCATTCCGAACTCTATCGAAATTGGCAGTTTTCGTACCACTGATCAAGCTGGTTGCTAGCTAAAGGTCTTCAAAGCTCGGATGATAATTTGCACAACCATTACCTCCCGACATTGTCACATTCTCTTGAACTCGAATCCCAAATCTTGATAGTTCTCAAGTTTTTCTCTTTCTTTTTTCAATGTAGTGTCTGGTCGTGTATACTCTAACTCTTTGCCTGTTTGAATCTTGAAATCCAACCACAACTTTACTTGCTCATTCTTCAACACACTTTCTGGTTTGTGGTATCACATTAATTCTTTGCATAATCCAGATCGTACTCTTTGCACAGATCCCAGTGTACAATATGTGCTACTTTATCATGTCTCTATAGCTTGTATTGTTTCTGCGCCATGACACTACACTCAGACACAATATGGGCTACAGTTTCGTCCCTCTTTCCACACATTCTGCACGGCAGTGCGTTATCCTCAATATCAATGTATTTTCTTATTTATCTTGTCCTCAGTGAACATTCCCTCTGTTTCTTTCTTCAATTTCACTTCTTTAGCCACTCGGCAACGTTTTCCCATCTCTTCCCTCTGATGTAACTGGCCGTGCAGATTCTTTCTTTCTCCATATGGTACTGTTGAACATGTTTCTCCCCTTTTCCTTCTCCAAGCAGATCTTCATTTTGTACTGCAACAATTATTTCCTCGTTGCAACTTTCAAGTTACTTTCTCAAGCTATCAACGTCCACACTCGCATAATCTTACACACTAATAAGGCCCCTACCTCCATGACTTCTTTTAAAATACTTGTTTTAAAAGCCTGTCAACGTCACTTTTTTATGGAATTATTAAAATTATTTTATTATAATTATTATAATTATAATTATTATTATTATTATTATTATTATTATTATTATTATTATTATTATTATTATTATTATTATAGGTATTATTATTAGTCCACCCATTTATCCACCCATCAGACTTAATTTTATTGCTTCACGCTGCTAAACTTTTGCCCAAATACCCGTTGACAGTGTTGTTTCAGTCATCGCTTGTTTAACTCAAAAGTGTTAAGTTTCATATATCAACGGACCAAAACTAAAGTGTAATGTAGCATAAAGGAAAAAATAGAGCAAATGTGGTAAATAGAAGGGGACAAAAAAGAATTCCCACAGTAGGCTAACGATTTTTTCACCCAAAAGTAGCGGCCCTTGGAAAGTAGCGATCCCAAACGGCGTATAAAACTGAAAGTAATGGGGGCCGCTACTTTCTGGATTCTACGGTATTCCAATAATCTTAATCAACGAAAATTTTAAACTGTTAATTAGTTCTATGTATGCTAAAATAAAAATCAATAATAAACCAGAAGAACTAATCACCTGTGCAGTTGGTTCCATTTCCAGTAAATCCTTGATTACATGTGCAAGTATAAGAACCAACAGTGTTATTGCAAGTGGAATTTGGATGGCAGCGGTTGGAGCTCAAACTGCATTGGCCAACGTCTGAAAAATAATAGAACGTTATTTTTTATAATCTTTGTTTACTCAAATAAAATGTACCGTTGCAGAAAGAAAATGAGTGTTGCGGAATTATTTAATGGTATTGGTTTGACTTCAATATCATATATCTGTATGAAAACCCAAATGAAAATTCTAATAATTTTAACTTACAAAAGAAAAAAATATTTGTTGAACTAGAATAACTAATCACCTGTGCAGTTGGTTCCATTTCCAGTAAATCCTTGATTACATGTGCAAGTATAAGAACCAACAGTATTATTGCAAGTAGAATTTTGGTGGCAGCGGTTGGAGCTCAAGCTACATTCATTAACGTCTAGAAATAGTTGAGGAACGTTAATACTTTGTTTACTAAAATTTATCGTTGCAGACCCAAAATCAACGTATAGCCTAAATATAGAAGCTGTTTGAGTTTAACATCTCAGTTCATTATTACCGTTCTCACACTGCGTTCCATTAAAACCAGAATCACATGAACATAACTTCTTGGATGTTTCACAAGTTCCATTATTTTTACATGAAGAACAGTGACAGTCAAATGGCTAAAAACAAAGTAAAATGTTTTTAATGAGGAATTAAGCCACTGTGTTTTATAATTCTTGTTAGAAAAAAGTGAGAAGAATAGCTAAGTAAAATAGAGTGTAAAAAAGTAGAGTCCTGCGTAGGCAGTGTTTTAGAGAGCAAAGTAAAAAAGGTGGTAAACTGCCGAGAATATAGTTTTTATAATGAAATAGTGACGTTTCGAGCGGAGCCCTTGTAATACGAACAATTTTCACTCGTGTAATTGAACACAATTCACTTTTGAAATGTGGACACATTTTACTCTGATGAACTTAAGTGCTCCGCTCAAAATGTCAGTATTTCATGAAACTATTCTCGGCATGCAGTTTACCACCTTTTCACTTTGGTCTAAGTAAAATTATAGAGTGCTTTCTGACAGGTGGATAAATATGACCGCGGCCTAAACTCGAAGTTCTCAAAGGATATTTCAATGGAATAAAAAACAAATTATAATTTAATAATAATACTATAATTAAAGTGATATGAGTAAAAACTTTAACATATTTTGTGAAAAGAGCCAAGCATTTTAAACCAGCAAGGCTGCAAAAAATAAGAACTGTAGACTTTGAAGGAAAAAAGAAAACTGTAGTTCTAGTGCATGCATGGTAGTTGTAATATAGTTGTACGATTTCTCGTTCTATAGTTCTTGTTCTACAGTTCTAGCTCGTTCTATAATTTTCGTTGTATAGTTCTCGTTCCATATAGCTCTCGTTCTATAATTTTCGTTGTATAGTTCTCGTTCTATATAGTTCAAATATAGTCGTTCTATATATAGAATAGTTCTATAGCGAATTTGTTGTTACTTCTCGTTCTATATAGTTCTTGTTGTATATAGTTCTCGTTCTATCAGTCTAGTCTAATCCCATACACACAAAATTCTTTAGTTTCACTGACAAAACAAGTTTTCCGCTTTCACTTCGAACTTACTTTAGTTGGTTCAAGCAATATTTCATAATCGTAATCTTTATCTTTCTTTAAATCTTCAACTGATTGTTCGGATGCCACTGCGTGAAGTAACTCGCAATTTTCTTTTCCGTTAAAAGGGTCGCGTTTTCTGTAGTTTATTGATCTGCAGCACGGCTCGTAAACACATTGAACCACGCAATCAATACGTGACAGGGAATGACGATCATCATACACCGTAGCGTTTAAACGATGACCTATATCAAAATTATACAAGAAAACAAGAGCAATATTTAAGTATATACTTTTGCCGTAAAATCAATTTTTATTTTAAAAGCAAAGAGCGTGTTAGTGGCACAGTGGACAAATGAGGGATGACCCTTATACTGGGTCAAAAATAGTTTATGCATGTGGATGACTAGTTTTCGTTCTGAATAATTCAAAAAAGAAAATCGCTAACTCGCAATCTAAATCCAGTTCAATTGCGTTCTCGCTATAGTGAACTCGCAATCTATAAATCAGTTCAATTGCATTCTCACTATAGTATTCGCAATTTAATTCTAGTTCGCTAGCACATGTGAACACCCCCTAAAGCTGTTAATAATTTATTATTAAAAACAATAAAATTTTAAAGACCCTAGCACGGAAAGGTGTACGCTCTTTAATACTCGGTTTCCATCAACTCTTATGGCAGTTCATCCGTTAAACTTCCCCCGTAAGCAGTTAATGTTTTATGACGGAAAATTTGAAAAACGCTTTACACGGAAATGTATTAAGTGCCCAGTGGCGTAACAGAGTTACAAGAGCTCTTTAGTCGATTTGCGTTTTGGGGTCCACATTAACACCCCCAGTTTAAACAAGTAATCATCAAAGCTAAAGTGGAGCTTAATACATGAAAATTTGACTGGACCGACCTTCACAAAACAAACGTCCATTCGATCGCCCAAATTCCTCAATAATAAACTCCGACTAAAATACAGGCGACGAAATATATATTCCACCGAGGAATTCCGCTGTAAGAAATTGGTAACCCATTTCCCCCCATCATAATCTTGTACCTCATTTTTCGGCGATGCTTCCACGTCTGTTTAAGGCTCTTATACCTAATAAGCGTCACCACGCTGTAAAGGGTTTTCAACCGCATGGCGCCCGAGAACTCTCTCCTTGACTAGTAAAATCGACTGGCGTTAGCCAGAGTAAAACACCCCGGGGTTAGCTAGAGTAAAATACTAAAAGCTGCATCGTTCCAAAAGAAACGATAAACAGTCGATGAAGGGTCAATCAGATAGGTTTTGAAGCGTCATTACCCCCTCAGAACACCGGAGAACTCTCTCCTTGACGAGTAAAATCGTCTGGCGTTAGCCAGAGTAAAATACTTTAGCGTTATAGCTACTAAAAGCAGCATCGTTCAAAAGGAAACAAAGGTTCTTCAAACCGGTCAATTTGGTATTCGTCAGAACCTTCAGAGGTATTTAAATTGTCAGAATTAGAGAAAGATAAAGGTTTTTGTCCCACTCAAGTTTATCGCTGTGTTAAGTACTTATTAAGCATGCAATATACATCATAGCACATATTAGGGCCGTTTATACGAGAGCCCAAAAGACGCGGCTTACACAAGACGCGCCTCACATAAGACGCGAAACACTCGTATAAAAGGTACACAGATTTAAGTTCGCGTCTTTCACAAGTCCCGGCTTGTTCAAAACACCCTATACATATAAGCCGCGTCTTATCGGCTCTCGTATAAACGGCCCTAATGATGCTATACGGGTAACAAAATAAATGGTATTTTAAGTTTAACGTACCTTTTTTGGTTGTATTAGAGCAGTAACGTATTCGTGCTTGTCCTGGAGAGAAATTGTGGGATTGAACAAGGTGGAAATTCAATGCCCAACATAGCACAAAGAGAAAGGTTAGGCGAATGACCAGCCGTGCACCCGAAGACTTGATAAAAAAATTCCTGTCTTGGTACATACTCATATTGTACTCAACTCTTAAAAGAAAAAGTTTGACTGACAACGTTTTCGGCCTTTGAAGTACAAAAAATAATCCACAAAAAAATATCCCTTGATGGAAAACGCAACTCGTAGCTTGGCCAAAGCTGCACTTAAAATGAACTTGGATCTGTGCTTCAGATCATTAAATTGAAGCTCTATTATCTATTCGCCGATTAACGTTGTTTTCTTTGAAAATTAGAAAATTAGATGAATCGAGTACCTGTTAGTTGACGTTCGAAGTTGTCGGGAATTGCCTAGAACGCTTAGAAGTTAAAAACAAGATAATTGTATGGCGCCAAAACAACTGCCGTATAGACATAGAGATTGTGTGTACAAATCATCGCGTTCGAATAAGCAAACATTTTCTCTCCTTGAAAGACACTAGTATGTCGCGATAAAACTACTGCCGCATGTTAGAACATAGAGATTGGGTGTGCTGATCATCTTGTTTGGATAAGCGAGTATTTTGTCTTCTTGAAAGATAATAGTATGTCGATTAAACAACTGCCCTACAGAACATAGAGATTGCGTGTACAAATCATCGCGTTCGAATAAGCAAACATTTTCTCTTCTTAAAAGACAGTAGTATGTCGATAAAACTACTGCCGTATAGAACATAGAGATACATAGAGATTGCGCATGTATAAATCCTCTTGTGTAGATAAGCGAGTATTTAAGTTTTTCAAAACACAGTAGTATGTCGACGAAATTACTGCCGTACAGAACAGAAATCTCGTTCGGAAAAGCGAGTATTTTGGGGTTTTTTAAGGATAGTAGTCTGTCGATAAAACTACTTCCGTATAGAACATAGAGGTTGTGTGTGCAAATTACCGCGTTCACATAAGGGCGAGTATTTTTTACTTTTTGGAAGAAACGTTCGAAGTAATTATGTTAATTTGTAGTTTAAAAGTAGATAGAAGTTTTAACTTTCTAATTACACTGCACCGGCTTTGTTTAGTGATCACGCGATACTTCGACACCCTTCCAACTAGGGAGCTTTTTCTCGAACAGCAAATGTTTCTTTTTTTTTGCCTAACAAAATGTAAGTGGAAACTTTAGCGTTTAAAGTTTGACTGTGTGAAGATAATTTCTGTGGTAAAAAGAAGTGTCACGCACCAACATATTAATAATCCAATTGTAGAATAACTTGAATACAGCTGGTTCTTAACAAAAACAAAGATTAATTATTTTGAAAGTTTTCATGGCGATAATGTAACATAGATGTAGAAACACCACGTATATTTATTTGCTAAGCTTTCGAGTTGCTTTCGGCCTGTGCATAAAGGCTTGCGTCAACAGGCCGAAAGCTTAGCAAATGAAAACAATTATGATCTTGTTTAAAAAGCCGTTAAGTTATTCTATGCAATACATAATTCATTTGTTATAACAATTTGTAAAGTTTCAAACTTACCTGTATGTCCAGTCATTTTGTTGTTAAAGTGGCGCTACGATGAAAAAATCGTGAATCTAGTATTGATAGCAGTAAACTATAATTTCCAAATGAGGAATACCGGCGTTTTCAGTTTTTCAAAATATTGTCTCGTTCTCGAGATATTTAAATTTCTGAAACATGTAAATTAGGCGCCCCGTGACGTCATTTAATCACACAGGCAAACATAAGATTTACAAAATGAGTAATATATCTGAAACTATGAAGTAGAAATAATTCAAACTTTGCACAAGAATAGTTATGGGGAATATACACTCCAACGTTCACATTATGTTGTTTCCATGGATACAAACAAAAACATGGTTTGCAAACAGGTGCCTTCCATTTGTAAAACAAAAATGTTTATTTTTTTTCCATAAAACAACTTTTACTGCAATACATTGACATGAATATTTGTAGACACACAGATATTGTATTTTGAATATTTCAATCATATTCTTTTGAAAAGAAATATAAAATTAATATTTTAATTTTTTGCTCGTGATTCTAAATAATGCGCACAGTGGAGTGTACTTTTGTGATAGCTATACTTGTGCAAAGTTTGAATTATTTCTATACTTCATAGTTTCAGATATATTACTTATTTTGTAAATCTTATTTTTGCCTGTATGAGTAAATGACGTCACGGGGCGCCTAATTCACATGTTTCAGAAACTTAAATATCTCAAGAACGACACAATATTTTGAGAAACTGAAAAGGGCGGTATTCCTCATTTGGAAATTATAGTTTACTGGTATCAGACTAGATTCACGATTTTTTCGTCGTAGTGCCACTTTAAGAGGATAGACGTATGATATAAATGTTACACGGATTTGGGCATTTGTTGAATGATTGAATTATTTTTCGCTTTTGCGATGTGGTGTTTCACTGAGTTGTTCATCCAAAACAAACTAGTTGCTTTCCACACATGAATAAGACGATCACTAAAAAACAACTTAAATATATGTAAAATATGTAATAGATAAAGCATGAGCAGCGATTGTATCTGATTTACAAGGCGAGCTTCAAGCGAGCCGTAGTAAATGAGATACAGATCGGCTGCGAATGATTTATCGTACTCATCAAATGGACGCATCTAAATAGCCATGTTTTCTTTTGAATTTTCTTCATGAATTTTTAATGACAAATATATTTTAAAAGCTCATTAATAATTCATGCGAAAAACACAAAGAAAATCCATGAGGGTCTACATATATGTGACATAGATTCCTCTTGATTTACATAAACTTTAGCTTTGAATTTCTCGACTTAGACAACGTTTTTTTTTAGAAAAATTACTACGCCAATGAACTTACCAAATAGATCGTTTTAGAACCCTCGTGTCTGTATACCCCGATACAGAACGGCCACTCATTCTGTCAATAGTACATATATATATATATATATACAATGAAAAGTTTTTTTTCAAATACTATTGGCAAAGTGCTTGATGAAACTAGTCCAGAGCATTACAAAATAGAAGTAAAGGAGGTGAAGGTTTCATTTAAGCATTTTAATAACTGTTCAGTTTCGTGCACATGTTGTTGCACTCATCAGATCTAAATGCCTAATAACTAATTACATGTTTATATAGAATATACCGGGTGGCGCAAAAAAATGTTCCCCCTCTTTGACACATTGTAATTAAAAAACTGAAAAAGCTATCTTATACAAATAAAATTTATTGAACGTAGTTATGTCTAACTTAAATTTTGATGTATGCCTTGCACATTTCTATAAAATATTAGCCGAGATATAGGCGTTTACACTCAATGTAGCGTTTTTGGAAGAAGCGACAAATGGCAAAAATGGTCTATTAATTTGCATTATGGTAATAAAATGGTAGAAACAGGCAAAAGTAAGAACAAATATTTGTCAGCGTCGTCCGATAAATTCTCATTCATTAGGAAATGCATGCCCATCAACCTCAATACAACGTCTTGCGCGGGAAAGCATGCAGTCGAACGCATTTTCGATCATTTCCTGCTCCAAGTTGTTACACGCCATAATAATCGCTTCTCGAAGCTCTCTCAAATTGCTTGGCTGTTGCTGAGTAGGCACGTTCCAAATTTGATCTTTTAAATATCCCCAAAGAAATAAATCACACACGGTCAAGTCAGGGGAGCGTGGAGGCCAGGGCCAATCGCCGCGTTTACTCATGAGCCGATCTGGAAATTGGCCACGGAGATAGCGTATGGTTGCATTGCTCGTGTGAGAAGGAGCTCCATCTTGTTGCCAATTTATTCGAACGATGAGCAGTATTATTGGTATCTTTAAAAGATACTTCTAATGCATTATTCTTCTAATCTTTAAACATGTAAACACCGCATATCTGAAAGAAAACACTTTACTTTAGATTGTTTGTCAACATCTATCGTGCAATTTGCAAACAACCTCGTTGAGTCGCCATTTTTGCCATTTGTCTCTTCTTCCAAAAATGCAACCTTGAGTTTAAACGCCTATATCTCGGCTAATATTTTATAGAAATGTACAAGGCATACATCAAAATTTAAGTTATACATAACTACGTTCAATAAATTTTATTTGTATAAGATAGCTTTTTATGTTTTTTAATTACAATGAGTCAAAGAGGGGGAACCTTTTTTTGCGCCACCCGGTACAACAGGAACCAAAACCAGTCGACAACTTGAAAAAGTATAGAATAAAACATATTCCAAAGAATAATGCCATCCTGAAAACTCAAGATATGAGTCAAACAAGTGGAACTATAGTGAAAATTGTAATATTTCGACTTTATTTCAAAGTCATCATCAGAGAAGTGAAAATACAAAAACATGCCAGGTCTTATATATACAAGTCAAAAGTTCGATGACATCATCAGCAACAAAAGAAAAGAAAAGAAAGTAAATAAATAGTGTAAATAGTGTTAGTATAATTTCATAGTGGAAAAGAGGCTTTCCAGCTTTCTGATTGGTCCGCTCAGCGGTGAATCTGAGGTGATAGTCACCGCCTAGCGCGGTGACTATTATATCACAAGAAATTGTTCTTCAAAAGTAGTTTTGGAAAAGAGACTGGTACTTATTCAACACTGCACTGACTTTACTCGTTTCAGTCTCCCACTCGGAGTTGTCATTTTCAAGTATGAGATTTTAGAATTTGTCGATTCATTGAAGTGTTGATTTTTTTTTTCAAAATGGGGTCTGTAGTTTTTGAGACAAGCAAAAGAGCATAATACTGAAAACATTTATCACTGAGATGTTGTACATATCAAATATCGTATAAACAAAACTTTATAAAGGTAAGGAAGTATATTTTCTATAATTCTTCGTATTTTTTGCATGTTTTGGCTAGGTTTTGGTCGTAGCGAAGTTTTCGAAAAATTCGTCATGAGTGAAGAACATATTGAACATGAATTAAGTGCAAAAAAACCGTAACACAGGATCCAAAACACCAGAATAAAAGTCTTTTTAGCATATATTTGAATGTATGTACAAGTTCAATTCCAAAGTAGGATGTTGTTAACTCTTTTTTTGAAATTATTTACTGACAAAGACTGTGGCTTGCTAACATCGTCTGTGAATAAACAGAATCACCACTGTTAAAATGAAAGCAGTTGTTTAAAAGTTTTTGTTTCAACGTGATTGGTTTTTTATCAACCTCTGAAATTATACTAAAACAATTAGTCACCTCAGTCTCGGTGACTATCGGTGTATTTACCGATAGTCACCTCGACTTCGGTGACTAATTGTTAAATAGTAAATAGTGATTGTTGCCGATGATGTCATCGAACTTTTGACTTGTATATATAGATCTAGCATGTTTTTGTATTTGCACTTGTCTGATGATGACTTTGAAATAAAGTCGAAATATTACAATTTTCACTATAGTTCCACTTGTTTGACTCATATCTTGAGTTTTCAGGATGGCATTATTCTTCAGAATATGTTTTATTTATACAACAGAAAGCTGAGTGAAAGCCTATATAATAGTGAGGGGATGAAACAATGGTCAAACCCCTGGGGTGAATGTTACATAAGACCACATACCAGATTACTTGGAAAATCCTCAAGCGAGCAAAGCCATATAATCCCGCCAGCAGCAGATGTAACCTATGCTTATGGGAAAAGTTTTTTGTAATTTGTAAACGTAAGCTATCAACTTCAAATAAGCGTAATGAACTCGTGACCACATGCCGACATTCCAGCAAATTCATCCTGAGAAACTCTGTAACATAGGCTCCTGGAGTTGAATTTTAATATATGCCTTTATCATAGAACTTTTATTATTGTTTTTTTAAAACACTTCTTAAGTATTTTTACCACATATTTGTTTTTATTACAGAAATTTTAATTATGTAATATTCACCATAGGGGTTTGACCATTGTTTCATCCCCTCACTATTATACAGGCTTTCACTCAGCTTCCTGTTGTATATTCTATACAAACATGTAATTAGTTATTAGGCATTTAGATCTGATGAGTGCAACAACATGTGCACGAAACTGAACAGTAATTCAAAAACTCATTAATAATTCATGAGGAAAACACAAAGGAAATCAGTACCATGTCCGTGGTTTTAAACCTGATAAAACTTCTTGACGTCAGAAAGAATACTAATGAACATACAATTTTATATAAAGAATACTAATGAACGTACAATTTTATATAAAGAATACTAATGAACATAACATCCAATAACGAATCGTTTTTGAAGCCATTCAAAACACTCGGTTCACGTGTTTTATCAGATCTAAAACACTCGGGCTGCGTCCTCGTGGTTTTAAATCTGATAAAACACTCCTGCTCCTATAAATATTAATTAAGATGCTTAAGTGAAAACCTTCACCTCCTTATATATATATATATATTTCTAAAATTCATTAATAATTCATGAGGAAAACACAAAGAAAAATCATGAGCGTATCGGATCTATATATGTGATATAGACTCGCTCTAAGTTTCTCGCTGGTTTTTAACGGCTGAGATAAGCTTAATTTTCAAAATTACTACGCCAATGAACGTATGAAGTGATTCTTTTTAGAAGCCATTTAAAAACCTTGCAGTACGGGCTTTATCGGCTCTAAAACACTCGGCTATCGCCTCGTGTTTTATATACGATAAAGCCCTCCTGCGCGGTTTATAAATATTATATATATATATATATATATATATACAAGTAGTATTTACAATATTCGTGGCCGTGTTGTATTGGATATACAACACGGCCACGAATATTGTAAATGACTTGTGAAGTGAATGAATAGTAAAAATCCCTTTGGGATACTGTGAGTGCAATTTAAAAAAAACGGATGCGGGCCTTAGACAATGAGTGCATTGTTGGGTTTTGGTTGTAGAATAGGCGAATATAAAAGGTGTTCGCACTTAAAAGTATTTATTAATATGGAAATTGTGTTGGATGTTTGACGGTTGCATGAAGGGCGTAGATTGTCTTTAACTGGGGAAATGGAAGGTGTTAGCCGGTTTAGGAAACCTTTGAATGAGGACGAAGAGCGCCTTTTGCTTGATAGCACTATTCCGAAGAATACACGATCTAATACGAAATGGGCTGTAAAGGTTTTCGAAGATTGGCAAAGTTGGCGAGAAGATAAGACGGCTGGGAATCTGGTTTCAAGTTCAATTGTCTTGGATATGTCTAAAGTTCAAGACTTGTCTACACCATTGCATTGTATGGACGCGGAGACATTAAACCTGTGGCTAAGTCGATTTGTAGAAGAAGTTTGCAGCGGGAAAGGAGAGAGATATCCACCGCGAACTATTTATGTTATAATTTGTGGTGTGAAGCGCTATTTAAGTGAGAAAAGTGGATTGGATCCATTTTGTAAAGATGATAAAAGGTAATTGAGTATAGTATTTCATTATATGTATTGTAAAATATATGATAGGAATAGAGTGCAATATTACGGTACTATTATTTTTCAATGCTTTTTAAATGTCTTTGTTTCTGATTTTGTTTGTAAGGTTTACGCTATTTCGTAAAGTTCTTGATGGCGAAATGAGGGATGCGGCAAAGAAGGGAGTTGAAGTTAAATGCAAAAAGGACGTTCGAGATGAAATTACTGTGGAGGAAGAGGAAGTCTTTTGGACGAAGGTACTATTGGGAGGCGATTCAGCTGAGTGTCTTTTGCATACGATATATTTTTATAATGGAAAGCTTTTCGGTTTAAGATCGAACGAGCATAGGCTTCTCAGGGTTTCAAATATTATAGTGAAAGACAACTTGATAATTCTTTATGAAAGCGTGTCAAAAACTTTTCACGGCGGGTTGAAGGATTTGAAAAAGAGTTCAAGCGTTATTGAGCACAAGTGTCATGAAATAGGTGTAACGCATTCTCGTTGTTTGGAAAGCTTTTATAGCTTATATTTGAAGAAAATTTCCGTATGCGTTGAAGCAAATCCTGATGCCTTTTATTTCAGGCCTAACCGAAGTGGCTGTTTTGCTTATGAAAAGAGTGCAATCGGAATAAACACTCTTAGTAAAATATTACCTGATAAGTTGTGTGCGAAGGCAGGATTAAAAAGGAAGACCTCGCACTGTTTGCGGATAACATGTGCTAGTCGCCTGTTTCAAAGTTGTGTAGAGGAAAAACAAATCAGGGATCGAACAGGTCATACATCAAATTGTTTATTTCGTTACGAGAAAGCAAGTGACGCGCAGACGACATTTGTTAGCAATGCGCTAGCACCACCGATAAAGGAAACGGAAATTGTTGTAAAGGAAGGGGCTTCATTTGATGAGTTTTGGGATTTGGGTGTATCTGATGAATCGTTAGCAACGATAGACATTCCAGAATGTAGTTTGGGTTCTGATAAAAGTGCAGTAAGAAGTAGTTCAGCTACGAGTTGTACTATTGCACCGGTATTTAATAATTGTGTATTTAATTCTTGCGATAACTTTTCGATGGGTAAATAAGTGGATTGTTGTTAAATGATTTTGCCATTTGTGAAATTAGATGTGAGTTTGTTGTTGTGTATTATTGCTGTTTTTCCAACTATACCGATATAGATGGATGTCATTCGTGCCGTGAAGATGCTAATTAGTTACAAGCACTAGTGGTTGTATGAGATATTTACATCCACTAGTGGTTGTAACTAATTAGCATTTTGATTGGTTTTAGTTTGTATGGGGTTTACAGGGGTATTCATGTGACGTAATTTCTGAAATTGGATTGGCTGCAACGCTCATAAATTATTAATGAATTTCACAAATATATATATATATACTATCAATTACCAACTAGTGGTCTATTACAAATTCGGCATTCTGATTGACTGAGCTACTGGTGGTCTATTGGCGATAGACCACTAGTAGCGTTATCCAATGACAAACCTTTATATAACTGAAATATTCCTATCCTGACCAATCAGAAGCCACGGCATATTCACGCTGCAAGTGTGACCCATGTAAAATAGAAAGTCAGTTAGGGTACCCTGGGTGCCATGTGAACCCATGAAGTCAAAGAGCGAAGATTCCTTCGTCTTCGAGCAAAGAGAGAAACAGATAGTTTTGTGATTTACTCTTAAAAAAGCGTAAAAACCGAAGTACTTGTAAGTGTATTCGATGGATTTGACCCAAGCGTAACATTTGGTGGCAGCGGTGGGAGATTTAAATCAAAGGAAATACAGGATACGTAGTAAAGAAGCAAACTGTAAGGAACTATTAAACTTTGTATAAAATATACTGCTTGCTGGTTTATATTTCACGATCAAACATGGCCATGGATTCGGATTTGGAAGAACTTCAACTCCAAATGGAAAAACAACTCTGTGAAGTAAGTAAAGAAGTGCTGGTCCAACTAGCTGTGTTTTTCAAGTGGGAAGAGGAAAAATATTGGGCAAAGTCGAGACTTAGCATTGCTCGATTACTTCGAAGAGATATTGAGGAGCAAGTGCCTCAGATACGGGACGAGAACGAATGCCGCTCGTTTATTGGGAGAATCAGGAAACAGTTGCTCCAGAAGGATGACCATCAAGACCCTCCAGCCGACACCGTAGCCGTGAACAAAGAGTTTGACGCTTTAAAACAGCAGCTTGACGATTTGACAAAAGAACACCAGAAACAAGTTGAAGCACTCCAGTCCAAGATGGAAGAGACTGAATTGAAAACAAATACAACCGTAATTAAGTCAACAGCAGTTGATCTCAAACAAGTATTACGTAGAGAAATCAAGATTATTGGTCAGATGGGGGAACCAGGTCAACGAGATAAACTTACTTTTGTAAGGTCAGCCAGAGTTTTCTGATTATAGAGCTTTACCTTAGATCTTCGCCAAAAGGTCTTGTTTGCCTCCAAAGCAGCTGGAGCAAAGATTAAATATGATGAAAGTATTGTCCAAAGTCTGTTCTTACACTCACTTGAAACAGGTCTCCAACAGGAAACAGAGCAAAGCTACGCCACTTCTTGCAACAGTCAGACATCACAGACGAACAGTTGATTGAACAGATGAGTCTTATCGTGCATGTCCACTGAAACCGAGCGACAAAAGAAGTTTAGAAGCACCAACAAGTTACGACAAAGAAGAATTAATACCATTGATGCAGCCCTAGCTCCTAGCTCTGAGTCAGAACAGCCAAGTGAAAAAGAACCACCAAACAGATCAGCTAAAGAAAAAAGAGAACCAAAGGAGGGGAAGCTATTTACTGCATTGGAGACAGTAAAAGCAGAAATCGCTGAGCTGAGGAAAACTCTTACCACTCAACAAGGAATTAAACCGAAAGAGAAGCCAACTGGCAACACGGAAAATCAAACCAACCATAGAAGAATCAGAGTATGTGCCAGGAAGCCAAAGAAGTTAACTGTGATTGCTGTTTTCATTGCGGTAGTTCCGACCATTTTGCCAGAGTGTGTAATAAAGGACAGAATTTGGGAAACGGAGGATGACTACAACCGAGGGACAGGAAGTAGTCAGAGAGTCAAGTAAGTCCCATTGTTGTGGAACATGTCAAAAAGTTGAAGTTAGTGGCAAGCTGTTTTCAAGATGTTTTGGTTGTCAACTAGTAAGATATTGCTCAAAAGAGTGTCAAAAACAGCACTGGGGAGAACACAAATCCTTATGTTTGGCAGTTAGAGACTTTAAAAGAGAGAACATATCAAAATCTCAAGAACACCAAACTCAAAACCAGACTTGTAGCACACATGTTAGCCATTTAACCCCAACCGAACACTCGAAAGTTATTGGTTTAGTGGGAAAGAGATGCATGGTTCATTGCTTGTTGAATGGACAAAGAGTAGATGCTTTATAGGATACCGTAGCACAGGTGTCACTTGTTTCTAGGAAGTGGTTAGATGAACAACTGCCTGGATATACAATGAGCGAGATTGAATCCTTACTTGATAATGGCAGGGAACTAGATTTGAAAACTGCAAACGGAACAAACATGCCATATGAAGGATGGGTTGAAGTTGAGTTTAATCTGGAAACATCAAGTGAAGATCGAACAGTAATTGTTCCTGTGCTAGTGACTGGAGAAATACTTGACTATCCAATCATTGGGTATAATGTCATAGAAGAACTTGTCCAGATGAATGAAGTACCAGAAGATATGGCTAAATTAAGAGTGGGCAGCATCATTGCCTGATATCCATTTTGCAAAGGTACAATCTCTTGTCAGATTCATCCAAGCTCCTTCACCTGAACAACTCTGTTTGATAAAGACCACCGAACAAGATATGGTGCATGATTACCTGCAGGACAACTGTTACTGTGAAGTGTTGTGCCAATACATGGCCTGTAGCAGAGAGGATACCAGTACTATTTGAACCATCAACTTGTCGAGTCCGAATCAATATCTCTAACACTAGCAACCATGATATCACTCACAGAAAAAGGAAAGCCTTGGGAACTCTCCAGTTGGTGAGGTCAGTGACACTTTCACAGAAAGAATGCAGATCCGTTTGAAAGCCAAACTGCACACATTGTTTGCTCTACAGGAGGAAAGAATGCTTCGGTGCCAATTAGTCAGGAGAAAATGCATACACCAGACATAGGAGAAAGTGACAACAACAACCCCTTAAACCATTTAGACCTCAGCCGTCTGACACCACCACAACAAAGAGTGGCAAGGAAGATGCTTGAAGAAAAAAAAGAGGTCTTCTCAAAAGATGAGAATGACATTGGCTGCATTGAGGAACTTGAGTTGAAGCTAAATATGAAAGACCAAACACCAGTTCAGAAAACTTACAACTCCATTCCACGACTTTTGTACCCTGAAGTCAAACAACACGTTGAAGATCTATTAAACCGAGGATGGATTACAAAGTCAAAGTCCCCATATTCATATCTCCAGGTTCGTAAAAAGAATGGTGAACTACGTCTATATGCGTCGACTACAGAGAGTTGAACAAACGTACCACCTCAGACAGACATCCTTTACAGAGATTACAAGACACACTGGATGGATTGGGAGGAAACAAGTGGTTCTCGTTAGTGGACAAGGGAAAAGCATACCACCAAAGATATATGAACACAGAAAGTAGACCTCTGACTGCATGCCTTTGTAACTCCTTGGGGCCTGTATGAATGGGTACGTATACCATTTGGCCTTACCAATGCCCCAGTATCATTCCAACGGTTCATGGAAGGATGTTTGGAGGGACTGAGAGATGACATCTGCATACCTTACTTGGACGATTTTATAGTGCTTAGTAAGACCTTTGAGGAACACGTAGACCATGTCAGGACGGTATTGCAACGACTACGTGCCCATGGTATCAAGTTGAAAGCGAAGAAATGCAAATTCTTTCCGAAGGAGGTTTGCCACTTGGCAAGAATTGTCTCCTCAGAGGGCAATAGCATAGATCCTGGGAATGTCAGCGCTGTCAAGTCGCTCAAAGGAACACCACCAAATTCAGTTGGAGCAGTCAGAAAGCTACTGGGACTTCTTGGGTATACTATCGCTATGTACCCGACTTTTCAAGAATTGCAAAGCCCAAAAACTAAACTAACCTTATTTATACTGGATAACTCTATCAGTTATATCTAAACTGTTATCCTCAGAGGTCCAGTAAGGGCCCACCCTCATTGGTCCAGTGTTACTACAGGAGGAAATCGGAGTACCCGGAGGAAACCTGTGGTGTTTGGTAGAGTCAAACTGGAAGCACTCCTCTCACATGCGGCCAAGGTGAATTTTTTTTAAAATCAGATAACTGCACTGTACAGGAATCGAACCCGGCTCGCAGAGGTGAAAGGCACGCGTGCACTAACCACTGTGGTACCAACACCCCTGTTTGATCTGCTTAAAAATAATCCGCCAAAGAAGACAGATGGTAAACGCCCCGTGACCAAACGAGTGGATGGTATTCGATCCTCCAAACCCATTGAATGGATGCAACAACACCAAGAAGCACTCAACACACTCATCGATCCGATGTTACTTTACCGTACATAATATATTATATACAGATGCTTCAGAGAAAGGTTTGGTGGCCGTCCTTTATCAACAACAGCAAGGCCAACTGCGCGTTATTAGGTATGGGTCGCGGACGCTGACAATGGCCGAGAAAAATTGGCTCTTGGCTCTGAAGTGGGCTGTCAGTGAACATTTCCGAGGCTATCTTTATTACGCGCCATCATTCGTTGTATACACCGATAACAACCCACTTACTGTACGTATGTCACAACATCGGCCAAGTTAAATGCCACTGGACATCGTTGGCTCGCGGAACTTGCCGACTTCAACTTCACCATAAAATATTACCCCGGCCGCGCCAATCAAGTTGCTGATGCCTTGTCGCGAATGCCCGTCAATATCGAAGAGCATCTAAGTCGGGGTACTGCCGAAATAAGCCAAGAAACCATCGAAGCCGTTGTTCAAGGAGTGAAAGCGCAGGCGGCAGGAGACGCTGTTTGGATCACTGCAGTTACAACCGACATAGGAATAGCAGAACAAGATTGCCCAAAGAGCTCGACATGGCAAGAAATCTATCCAACGACACGCACAACTCGCAGCGAAACGATCCTAACATAAGACAAGTGATCCAGTACCTGGCAAATAGCAAAGAGAAGCCATCAATAAAGAACAGAGTGGCTGAAACGAAAACAACACGATGGCTAATGAATGAATGGAAGAAGTTGGAAGTCGGGGAAGATGGTATATTGAGACGTCGTGCAGGTGAATACCTAAAGCTGGTGTTACCCAAGCAATTTCATTATATGGTGTACCATGAGCTACATAAGGAGATGGGCCATTTAGGATGGGAGAACATTTCAGTTGGCTAAGCAAAGATTCTATTGGCCTTATATGCAACGGGATATACAACACCACATCACAAAAGAATGTCCTTGCTTGAAACAGAGACGTGCAAAGATATTCCCCAGGGCACCATTACAGCACTTCACTTCGACAGTATCATTTGAATTGATATCGATTGACTTTGTCCATTCGGAGAAGAGCAAGGATAGATATGAGTACATTCTAGTCATCGTAGATCACTTCACAAGGTTTGCTGAAGCATATGCGACCCGCAATAAATCTCCTCGAACCGCCGCTAACAAAATTTACAATGATTTTGTTCTCCGATTTGGATTTCCGTTGCGTATATTCACCATGACCAAGGCGGCGGATTTGAGAACAATCTCTTCAAGCACCTGGAGTAACTTTGTGGAGTACAGCATTCTAGAACAACGCCATATCATCCCGAGGGGAACGGACAGGTGGAGCGATTCAATCAAACCCTGCTTGCCATGCTGAGAAGATTGCCCGAAGAAAGAAAGTCAACGTGACCAGACAGCTTCAATAAAGTCGTACATGCTTATAATTGTACTAGGAACGATGCAACAGGATTTGCACCATTTATTGTTTGGTAGGTCACCGAGACTCCCGATTGATCTCATTTTTGGATTGTGTCACCCATCGCAGAGTACAAGTAACCCGAGGTATGTGGAGCAGTGGGCAACTACTATGAAAGAAACCTACGAAATCGTTACAAAGTAAACGGGACGAAAACTTCGATGAAGAGGGGAGAGAGATCGAAAGAAATTGCACAGCTCAATCCTTAACCCAGGAGATCGAGTACTTGTTTGTAATCTCAGCGAACGTGCTGGGCCAGGAAAACTGAGAGCATACTGGGAAGATAAAATCCAGTGAAAATTCCTACGTCTTCGAGCAAAGAGAGAAATACTACGGTTCCGGCTTGAGCGTCGACACGCGTAATTTGACGCGACACACGATTCATGCGGGAAACTAACATGTTGCTAAGCGGAAACTGTAACGTTACTAAGGCCAAACGGTATTGTTTCAATTTGAAACCAAATTTTCAAAGCAAATGTGGGAATGTTTATAACTCATCTCTATACACAATTAAATCTTCGTCAAGTACTCCACAGTGCTTTTCCGATCGGCCATTACGCTGACAAACCCCACAACCCGACGTTTGTGCGAAGAAACAGTGCCGTTTGGCCTTAGTAACTTCGCAGTTTCCGCTTAGCAACATGTTAATTTCCCGCGTGAAACGTGTGTTGTCAAATTACGCGTGTCCACGCTCAAAAAGGAACCGTAGTAGCTTGGTACCCTGGCCCAATTTCAAAATAAATAAGGGCATGTAACCACTAATTACAATCTCGCGTCATTCAGGGCTAAATCCACTTGTACGTCCGCGCATGCCTGACGTCTGTCCAAGTTTCGACCAACAGGAAATCAGAAATCTTTAGTTGTTACCTGGCCTATATTCTTTGATTGGGCCAGGGTACCAGGCTAAGAGAGAAACATATAGTTTTGTGATTTACTGTTAATAAAGCGTAAAAAGCGAAGTACTTGTAAGTGTATTCGATGGATTTGACACAAGCGTAGCACAAGCAAAACCTGGAAACTAGGCCGAACATAAATTTATATACGAGTGATGAAATCATGAAAACATTGGCCCGAAAGTAATGGAAAATTGTTCAGTTTGACATTTTCGAATAAGAAAATAAATTCGCTTATGCCTATGGAGTGTATCTACACGAAATGTGAAGCAAAGTAATTACAATCTCGTTTTTTTGTGAGCGATTGTTTATCATGTGCCATCGAACTACATGTACTCTACATTTTGTATGGGGAGACTTCTGCAAACAAAAAGGTAAAACTATCAGAAAATTTGGAGCAATGTTTGATAAGACTTCTTTACGTTAAAGTGGTTCTCTGATGAAAATATAATTGGTAATGTTTCTGCATAATCCTATAAAGATATTATGGTAGTTGGTAATTGTGCAAAGTTTCATTCCAAAATTCTCAAAAACAAAGTTGTATTTTACGTGCAAAGTTTGTATTTTGGAGGGCCGCCATTAAACTGGCCGTGTTTGAGAAGAATGAGTTGAGGAGAACTCAACAAAAACAAAAGATCATTGTTGTTGTCAACAAAAGGGTCATTGTTGTTATTGTGTCTATGACGTCATAAGCCTCCTCGACTCATTCTTCTCCAGATATTCCTCAAAATATTACCGCCTTTCTTCAAACGAATTTTCAAATGAAACTTTCCACGATCACCAACTACCATAAGATCTTTAGGATTATGCAAAAACATTGCCAACAATATTTTCGTCAGAGAACCACTTTAAAGAAAAGTTGTTTAGGGTTCATACAAAAACAATTAGACAACAAATTAGACAACAATATATATATATATTTATACAATAACATGTACTATATGCACATTTTGATTGGCTGTTGCCCATGATCTATTAAAGGCCAGATGCACACATGACGTCTCTGAAACGAAATGTTTTTCTTTGGTTTATAAAAATGGCGGAAAATTTCGATCTATCCCAAAGTGGGCATATGAAGACATTGAACAAAGCCTAGTAGAAGCCGTTTCCAGTATGAAGAGGAAGAAAACGAAAAGAAAAGTCGTTTTGCCAATGTAAAAAACGGAGAGCTTGAAGAAATCCTCGTACAGGCCCAGTCGACAGCTACGAGACGAAATACACAATGGGTTGTGAACGTATTTGAAGGTGAGCTACTACTGTATGTTTATCAACAAGGTCACAACTCTAAAGAAAATGAACACAACAACACAACCAAACCAAACCAAACCAAACCAGACTAAACAAGAAAAGATATGGACAACCTTACCGTATATTCACACGATATCTGAGATGATAGCCAGATTAATACGACAACATAATATATAGGTAGCCCACAAACCAATCCACAAACTTGCAACCAACTTCATTAAACACAAAGATAGGATTACCAACACAGAACGACGTAACGCCATCTACATGTTTCCATGCCACGACTGTCCACAACAATACATAGGAGAGCTAGAAATCAAAGAAAGTAGAAACACGACTGACAGAACACAAAAACACTATTAGACGACACGATCCTAGATCTCTTCCGGCAAACCACGCAAACGACTTGGACACACTTTTAGGCCAAGCTACTACAAGATTTTTTCGCGAATTCAAAGAAGCCTGGCACAGCATCGACAGATCCACATTCAATCGACACATAGAAATACCCACAGCCTACCGTCAACTTAAACACACTTCATTCCATCAACTCAAACAATCAGATCATAATAGATCATAATCCATCAACGAATATCCGGAACTCGAGCACTCAAAACAAGGATAAGAAGAAACTAACACCGGAATTTCCCCTGCATGAGGACAGTACGATTCAAAATCAAGCAACGGACAAAACAACCAATCTCTACACGACGGCAACAAACAATCACCCAATTAGACGCTCACAACGATTACAATCACGAAGACACATTCATCTTTCTCTAACTTCTGATGAAGACTCGAAGCACTGAGTCGAAAGCTCAAGAAAACGTACATTGAATCCGGAGAACTTTTAACAACGAACATATATAGCTTTTGCGTAATCTGATTGGTTCCCTACTACCAGGCTATCAGCTCATATCCTACTAGTAGAGGAAAAACAAGATGGCGGCATGTTTTTTTAAACTGCCGAAACGAGTTGAAATTGACGGATTTTTATACAGAAAAATATCAACACCCTCAAACCAATGTATAAAAAAACAACATTGTGTAAAAATACATTAACAAATACACAATTTAGCATGTCAAATGGTAATATTCACCTAAAAATTACGTCTTTTTTCTTCAAAAACCCGACTAAATTAACGGGTTGATATTAATTTGTTGCCAAACAAAGAAACTCACGGTTAAAATCAAGCTCATACAACACACACTTCGTAGGAGATCACCAGTAAAGACACTTTTTCATTTAGAAAAGCATTTGGAGTAGTAAAAAGCATGTTCTTTTTCAAAAACAACCAACTAGTGATATAATCAGAAGTGGTTTAGCTACGTAAAATTTGAGCAAGTAATTTAGATTCACTGCCGAAGGTGTTTCAGTTTCATTTTTGCATGAAATCAAAACCTTTTTCACGACAGCAACGCTAATATAAACAACTTACCCACCTTTTGACTTCATAAAGGTACCTTTTAATCTTTTTTGTTGATCTGCTTAACACATTTTTTGCCTCTCGAGCAACATTTATGCAACATTTCACTGAAGCTGTTTGCCGAACAGTTCAGCGAGAAACTCTGTGTGAATGCATCATTACGCATGGCGGAAGTATTAGTTGCCTATGCCGGAAGTTTGTCGTTTCAAACATTTCGCTGTAATTTTGTCTCTTGTACAGTGCTTGGCTATATAATAAAACAGTTATACCATTCACTCTCGTCGTATACGAACTAATAGCCAACTCGGCGAAGCGCCTCGTTTGCTATGAGCTCCTATACGACTCGAGCTCATGGTATAACTGCCAGATCAGAGAGTCGGAACTTTCGGTCATAAACAGCATTTTTTTTAAGCTATTTTCAAAAAACTACCGTAAATTGCAGATTATAAGCTCTGGGCTTGTATATTCAATTTCGTTAAAGGTTTTGGGTTTATATCTGGGGACAGCTTATAGACGGTATAAAAAAAGACCGTTTTGGAATGAGCTGCTAAGAAATAAGTTGAGGCTAACATACGGCATTATCAATATACGTCTTCCATTTACTGGTTTAATCAATAATATAGTTTTAAATCCCTATTAATTAAGTATCAAATCCCTAATAGTTGAATGAATGTGCTCATTGCATGACTAGCGTTTTACCGACTATTTCAAAGATTATATTATTTTTATTACTATTACTATTACCGTTACCGTTACCGTTACCGTTACTATTACTATTACTATTCCCCAAGCCCGGGCGTAGGAGCCCAGTGAGGGTGCTAATCTCGACATGCGTGTAGTCCACTTTACACGCGTGTAGAAAAAGCGAGGGAGACGAAATCTGGGAAATAGTTTATATATATATATATATATATAGTTCAATCTACAGACACGGTGTCTCGCTGTACAACAGCTCATCAGTGTAGCTTGGAACAATCTGAATGAATTTCATCAATTACTTATACACATTTGATCGTCGGCGACAACCGCATGTGGGACAGCATCGGTGAAGTACATTCAGATAGCGTGAAGTGCGCATGGGCCAGAATGTTCAAACTTCCACAAGGGTAGTGAGTATATGACAGGTGGTAGTGATATATATATATATATATGTTTGGTACGGTGTCACGCGGTAAGAATAGTTGGACACTGGTGACTAGCGACGAAGAAAACTATAAACTCTCAAACAAATAGTATTTTGCTTTCGTTTATTTAAACGAAACGAAATGGAGCACGAAGAAAAGAAGGATACAAACAACCCGTTTAATATATCTTGAAGAGAAACCAGAGAACTTGAAGAAACCAAACGCCGTATGGTAAACAAAAACCGATCTGAATTGCAGTGTTTGTAGTCACTCCGTGGTCCTCGCCGTGGTCAAATCATTTTAAAGTGGTTAACGGTAGGATTCTTGTTGTTTTCAAGTTTTCGCTTAACCTAAACAATATTCAGCTTCACGTTTTCGTGCTTTCCCTTTGCTCGTCCAAAGCATAAGTCAGCTTAACTAAAGCTAACTTAAAACACTACCTTTAAGGCTTATATTAACCGTGGTGGACGTGCATGCACTTATTATTATTAAAAATACTCATGGGCTTTGTCGGTTTTCTTGGCTGTGTTTCGACTGAAACGTTGTCTTTTGAATTCTTCTTTCTGGAATCCGATTCTACTGAATTGTTTTTATCTCAGACTCTATTATAAATGTAATTTTTGAGCTGTTAATTACTTTTAATTCTGCCTTTGCAAAATGTACATGCATAGAGAAGCCACTTAAAGGCTTGCTAAAATTAATCCCTTTTGAAACCTCCTAAAAACAATATATTTTTTACAACCAGAATTTAATAATGAAATCTAAATTTTGCTTTGATATGTTCAACTTTCATTAAATGATTTAAATCAGTTTTGTCGTCCTATCGACCTATCCATAAATTGTATAATTTAATATCCCAAGGATTTAATATCCTTTGTTTTTATATCTGTTTGTTTTTGTATTGGCTGTGTATTAGGAGTGCTTATTTTAATCAGGGGGTGGGTGGGTGGGTGTTTTAAAAAAGCATGTAAAAGCGGGCGAGGGGTTGTTGCTTTCATGTATTTCTATTACTATTACTATTACTATTACTATTACTATTACTATTACTATTACTATTACTATTACTATTACTATTACTATTACTGTTACTGTTACTGTTACTGTTACTGTTACTGTTACTGTTACTGTTACTGTTACTGTTACTGTTACTGTTACTGTTACTGTTACTGTTACTGTTACTGTTACTGTTACTGTTACTGTTACTGTTACTGTTACTGTTACTGTTACTGTTACTGTTACTGTTTCTGTTACTGTTACTGTTACTGTTACTGTTACTGTTACTGTTACTGTTACTGTTACTGTTACTGTTACTGTTACTGTTACTGTTACTGTTACTGTTACTGTTACTGTTACTGTTACTGTTACTGTTACTGTTACTGTTACTGTTACTGTTACTGTTACTGTTACTGTTACTGTTACTGTTACTGTTACTGTTACTGTTACTGTTACTGTTACTGTTACTGTTACTGTTACTGTTACTGTTACTGTTACTGTTACTGTTACTGTTACTGTTACTGTTACTGTTACTGTTACTGTTACTATTACTATTACTATTACTATAACTCGTTGTTGATATATTACATCAACGTCCACACTCACGTAATCTTCCCCACTAATAAGCCCCCTACCTCCACGACTTATTTTAAAATACAGCTTGTCAACGTCACTTTTTTATGGAATTATTATTATTATTATTATTATTATTATTATTATTATTATTATTATTATTATTATTATTATTATTATCATAGGTACTTAATGGTATGAATGTGAGTTCAATATCCTATATATGATCTATAATATTTCCAAAACTTTGTTTCGTGATCTGATAGCTAAGAAACAGAAAATCAATGTATAGCTCAAATATAAAATGTTAATTATGACTACAAAAGTCTTTAATATTTTGCCCAATAATTCCATTTGATGGAGTTCGAAAACATTTAGAATTAACATGTGCGTGTAAACTGGTGCCATATTCATATTGCAGAAATTTGAACTTCATTCATTCATTCATTCATTCATTCATTCATTCATTCATTCATTCATTCATTCATTCATTCATTCATTCATTCATTCATTCATTCATTCATTCATTCATTCATTCATTCATTCGTTAAGGCCCCTACCTCCATAACTTCTTTTAAAATACAGCCTGTCAACGTCACTTTTTTATGGGATTATTATTATTATTATTGTTATTATTATTATTATTATTATTATTATTAGTTCAATTTGACCTTGACCCTCCATCATATCAACAAGTCACAAATATAATCCGTGAAATGAAAGCTTCTGGTTCTCCGTGTCCCCTTGATCAGCTCTCCATAATATGTTTTAAACGTTGTCCTTTCCTTAGAACATATTTAACTGACCTAATACGTGCTGTTTGGTTGTCCGGAACCATTCCTTCTGAGTGGAAAAAAGCTTGCACAATTCTTATTCACAAGAAAGGCGAGGCTAATATACCATCCAATTTCCGACCCATCACACTGGAAAGCATACCATTAAAAGTGTTTACTTCCTGTCTACGAAACGCAATGTACTCATTCCTCACCACTAATAACTTTATAGAACATAATATACAGAAGGGCTTTACTCCTAACCTGTCTGGTACTCTAGAACACACTGCACAAATGGCTAATATTATTAACAAAGCCCGGATCAAACAACGCTCTCTTGTCATCACTCTACTTGACCTGAAAAATGCCTTTGGCGAAGTTCATCACAATTTAATTCAATCCGTCCTTCATTACCACCATATCCCTGATCATATAAAATTTGTTATAAAAAGTCTATACACGGATTTCCATACCTCAATAATTACACCTGAATTCTGTACTCCGTTCATATTTGTTAGCCGTGGCGTTCTGCAAGGCGATTGTCTCAGTCCTCTGCTGTTTAATATGTGTTTTAACACTTTTATTCAGCATATCAAAGCCGAGAAGTATCGTCAATTTGGTTTCTCCTTTCAGTTTTTAAATCCTATCCACTGGTTTCAGTTTGCTGATGACGCTGCTGTTATAAGTAGTCAAGAATCAGAAAACCAACATCTTTTGAACCGCTTTTCTATTTGGTGCCAATGGTCCAACATGATTATACGATTGATAAGTGTAGTACTTTTGGCATTAAAAAAGCTGTAACAAAATCCATCCAATTTCTACCGAAACTCCTCATTAATAATCAACTAATTCCAGCGACCAACTAATTGGCGAGTATTTTCAATATTTAGGAAGATACTTTGATTTCAATATGTCCGATCAACAACACAAGTCTGAACTCACCTCACTCATTGACGAACTAATGACTGATATTGATTCCAAGCCACTACATCCAAAAAATAAAATCCACTTCTACAGTCGCTATGTTTTATCCAAAATATCCTGGCATTTTACTGTTACTACTTTATCAAAAACTCGGATTTCAGAGAACATTGATTCTATAGCGAACAGTTATTTTCGTAAATGGCTTGAAATACCTATATCAGGAACACTTAGGACTGTCTACCTAACCAGAAACAAATTTGGTCTTAATATTTGTCCTCCATCTGTCAAATTCACCCAATGCCAAACAGTTCTCCGTACAGCTCTTAAAACATCTCCAAACCAAGCAATCAATGAACTCTGGAAGTCAACTAGTAACAGCACAAATATCCAGTATGATGTCTATAACTCCACCAAGCAAGTTCTTAAGGACTTTCGCTCTGGACAAGAAGATAGACTTCATAACCATTTAACCTGTCAGGGATCCTTTTTCTCCAATATTACTAAGTTCTCCTTTCCCCAGCTTACAAAAATATGGTGTGCGTCTCAGTCCAACCTCCCGAAAAATATTTTTAATTTTACAATACGGTATATGAATAACTCTCTTCCCACGCGCAAAAACCTTGCAAGATGGTGTGTATCACCAACTTCAGATTGTTCTCTTTGTCTGGCTCCAGAAACTCTTCTTCACGTAGTGGCAGGTTGCCAGTCGTACCTGGAACGATTTACATGGATACGTGACTCTATCTTGAACTTTCTCGCAACGACCCTACAGACCGTAAGTGGTTCAAGTCTTTATGTTGATCTTCCAGGTTATAAAAGTCCATCCATAATAACTGGTGACACATACCGTCCAGACTTGCTCCTATCAACTCCAAGTGGATGCCTCTACATTGTTGAACTGACTGTTGGTTTTGAGTCAAATCTTCAAAACAACGTTGATCGTAAAAAATCCAAATATTCAGAATTGATAAGGGAACAAAGTCAAAGTGAACAATTCAGATCAGTTAAATTTGTAAACCTATCGATTAGCTGCCTTGGTGTCTTTGCAGCAGAATGTTCTACATTCATAGAAATGCTGAATGATCTTAGTCTTGACAAGACTCACCAAAAATATTGTATTCATAGAATGACGACGATCGCAATCAGAACCACCTATTACATATTCTGTTGCCGAAACAAGGAATGGACAAATCCTGAACTGCTAACTTTTTAAAATTATTGTACTGTATATTTGTTTTATGTTGTTATATATAGTTATTAGTTATATATTGTTAGTGTTGATTCAAGTAGCCGATTGTAAATTACCTTAAATAAGCGAGATTTACAATTGTATATTATCTAAAAAGACATTTAATAAAGTTTCCATTAATATTATTATTATTATTATTATTATTATTATTATTATTATTATTATTATTATTATTATTATTATTGTTATTATTATTATTATTATTATTATTATTATTATTATTTTGGTTTTGAATCAAACCTCCAAAACAACGTCAAACGGAAAGAAGATAAATATAGTGAACTAGTAAAACAGCAAAGTGAACATTTTAATGATGTGAAATTTATAAATTTCTCCATGAGCTGCCTAGGTGTTTTTGCGAATGAGTGTTCTACTTTTTTAGATATGCTAGATAAGGTTGGTCTTGATAACAAGCACCAAATGTACTGCGTAAGGAAAATGATGACTGTTGCTATCAGAACTACGTATTACATTTTCTGCTGCCGAAATAAGGAATGGGGAAATCCCGAATTATTAGCTTTTTGAAATATTTGTATATAAATTTGCATGTTTTATTATATAGTCATTAGTTGTTATTATATATTATTAGTTGTGATTCAAGTAGCCAATTGTAAATTACCTTAATAAGCGAGATTTATAATTGTATATGTAGAAAAGAAAAAACATTTAATAAAGTTTCCATTATTATTATTGCAATTCACACGGTAAGTTCATAACGTGGTTCCCGTAATGTAAACATCAAGCTATAGCCTATAGAGAAATAAAAGTAGCGTGCTGCGTAGGCAGTGTTGAAACAACAATCGAAATATAGTAATAATAATAATAATAATAATAATAATAATAATAATAATAATAATAATAATAGTCTTTATTTAGTGAAGGTATAAACATCTTTTACATGAAATGTATTCCGCCAGATGGCCTTCAGTTGAGTGTAAAGTTAGTATCAATTAGTTAATGTGTTATACAATTACAGGTTAGTTTATATTTACAAGATACGCATGCAAATTCTTCTAGGTGAAGCACATTATTGTTTTGTTTTAAAAAATAGTTTTTAAATTCTTTTTTAAATGTAGATATGGTGGTTCTCTCAGTGTCTTTTAAGTAGTCTGGTAGAGAGTTAAACAACATAGCACCACTGTACGAAATTTTTGTTTTTCCAAACTCGGTTGAGACTTTAGGAATTTTCAGATCTGTTAATGATGATCTTGTGTTTACGCCATGTGTTTCTTTAACGAGTTGGAATAGGTCGTACAAGTTCGATGGAGCTTTGTTCTTTAGTACACTGAACACCAGAATTAGTTTTCTTAATTTAATGAGACTGTGTATCGGAATCCAATTCAGTATTTTAAAAAGTTCGACAGACGAATCAGCAGTTGTTGCTTCCAGTATAATGCGTGCCGACCTTTTCTGTAATTTTAAAAGATCGTGCAGCTTTTCATTTGAAGCCTTTCATTTGAAGCACACACCCAAACCGTACAGCAATAAAGTAGGTGTGGGAAAATTAACCACTCATAAAATAATATACGAGAGTGATGAGGTAAATTTTTTCGTATCCGTTTGAGCAGAAAAAGTCGTTTACTTATAATTTGAGAAATATTTGGTATCTGTTCGTCCCATTGAAGTACACTATCAAAGTGTACTCCAAGCAGTTTAAATGTTTTTACTTCGTCAATTACTTCGTTGTTTATTTTAACAAAAATGTTTTCACAAGTGTCGGATTTACGTTTAGAAAGAATTTTCATGGTTTTGCTTTTTTTGCAATTTAAGGCATTTACCCAGTTCGATACTTGATTGAGGTAATTTGTTAATTTCAGGTTTAGATCTCCTATTGATAGACTGGAAGCTAGTAATGATGTGTCGTCAGCGAAAATAAACGGTGTTGTATTGTTTTGAAAAAGTGGAAGATCATTAATGAATATAATAAATAGAAGCGGTCCTAAGATTGACCCTTGAGGGACACCACAACTGACCGGTAATGCATCAGAGAAACACGTTTTGAATTTTACTTTTTGAGTTCGGTTTGAAAGATACGAGTTAAACCAGTCTATTGTCGCTGGATTGAAATGATATAATTCGAGTTTTTTTAGTAGTATTTTATGGTCTAGTATATCAAACGCTTTTGAGAAATCAAGTAAAGTCAGGCCATTGATTTCTCCCTTCTCAATTGAATTGAGCAGAGACTCGTGCAGACACAGCAGCACGGTTTCACCAGAGTGGTTTGTTCTGAAACCA
Organism: Paragorgia papillata; assembly: GCA_035771165.1. Classification (NCBI taxonomy): domain Eukaryota; kingdom Metazoa; phylum Cnidaria; class Anthozoa; order Scleralcyonacea; family Coralliidae; genus Paragorgia; species Paragorgia papillata. The sequence goes on along the minus strand of JAWNZC010000324.1, from coordinate 512,856 downwards.
TGCTGATGTTTTGTAAAGAGTTTGTGACGTTGCAGGAAATTGTATGAACTGTTATGTACTTGTCTTTCTAATATTTTGGAAACAACAGAGAGTATAGAAAGGGGTCTAAAGTTCGATCTTTCAAGCAACGACTCACTCTTATGCTTTGGTGTAACCTGGCTTCTTTCCACAGAGATGGGAAAACACTACTGATTATATTGATGTTACATAGTTTTGTAACGGATTTAGTAAGGGCAGGTGCTGCCGATTTCAAGAAAAATGCATCAATGTCGTCCAGTCCAGTAGCTTTATTAACATTTAGGTTATTTAGTAAGTTGAGGACTGTTTCTTCAGTAATGAGCGGTATACTAAAGCTTGTGCTTTCGGAGATATTGGAGTTAATGAATATTTCAAGCTTTGTGAAATCAGTTTGATTGGTGGAAGGTATTTTTTTTCCTTGTTTCTTTGATAATGTCCACGAAATAGTTGTTGAAAATATTACTTATCTCGTGGTGGTCTGTGTATTTTACACCATTTACAATCAGAAATTCAGGAGTTGAATTTGTTTTCACTGATGCAGCTTCCTTGAATATTTTCCACAGCACTTTTGGCTTAGAGATATTTTCGTTTAATAGTTTCGTGTAATAATCTGCATACGATTTGCTAATTTCATTAATATTTTGTTTCTGCACTGTTTATACATGGTCCAATCTTTATCTATATTTGTTTTCTTTGCTTGTTTCAGGTAGCTGTCTCTTAGTTTTATATTATTCCGTACTTCTTTAGTTAGCCACTTGGGGAGGCGCTTAGATTTAACTCTTTTTACGATTATTGGAGCATGTTTGCTTAAAGTATTTAAATACATTTCATTCCACATATCAAGGTATATGTTCGCGTCATCGATATTGTCAAGCAGGTGCCATGGTAATTGTTTTATTTCTTCGTTGAATTGGTTTATATTGAAATGCTTTAAGTTCCTATACGTTATTGACTGGTGTTTGAGTGTTTTTATTTCCTTTGGGTTAATTTTTCGGGTAGCGAAGATTGAGTGATGGTCACTTAGTCCGGGTTCAATCACTCCTGATTTTAGTATCGACTGAGGATGTGACGTGTATATGTGATCTATTTTAGTTTTGGATGTAGGTCTAGTAATATCTTGAATTAATTGTTCATGTTGGAACGATGTCATTAAATGTTTTAAGGGTTTGTATTGGGTTTTATTTAAAGCGTTAATGTTAAAATCAAGTTCGTCTCTCCATAACACAGGGTTATTGGGAGGGCGATAAATCCAGCAAATCATTATCGACGATGATATGCGAAATGAAATTTCAATACATATTATTTCAATTAATTCATCACGAGTGTTTTCCAAATCTGTTCTATGTTGGAAGTTTATTGAATTTGGGATATAAGCCAGGATTCCACCACCACCTGAGTGAGAGCGGTCTTTTCTTATAAGGCGAAAGTTGTCGATTGTAAGTTCATCATCTGACCAAGTATTATTTAACCATTTAAATAATACTTGGTCAGATGATGAACTTACAATCGACAACTTTCGCCTTATAAGAAAAGACCGCTCTCACTCAGGTGGTGGTGGAATCCTGGCTATTTACCAAAAATGACATTTTGTTTTTTACGAGTGTCGGTAATGTCACTGGTCATTATCTTAATCAGGTCGACTTTGTTTGTAATTGCTTGAATGTTTAAGTGAATAATTGTAAGACCTTTATATGGCAATATATCATATATTGAGGTATGCTCACCGGTGAGATTGCATGGTGTCCCTGTTACTAACAGTGTTATTATTGTTTGATACGTTTGCAGTTCACCGCTTGGTGCTCGATGAAGGTTTGTGTTAGATTGTTATTATTGCTGCATGCATTGTGACTTAAAAGGCTTGATTGGGATGCTATTGGGGTTGGTCTATGTTCTATTTCTTTGCTTTCAGATCCTTTAGATAGATTATTGTGATTAATGTCACTCAGTAAGGTTTCCTGGAGTTCCATTGCTCCGTGTCCCACAGTTTCTGGTTTGTAAAAGGAGGCCCCGAACCTGGGTTTATGTAATTAATATTAGTGAAAGTGCTTCCCCTAGACGATTGTCTTAGGTACCAACAAATGTTTCGACCAAGAATTCTATCTCCAAGAGAGTTTAGATGGACATCCGATCTATTAAGATTTTCTCGTGATATATTATTGTTATTTATGAACGCAATATTATATTTCATACATAGATCATGGCATAGTTTATTGTACTTATCTATTCTTTGACTGATTCCAGTCTTCTCTTGTGATCGCTGACGATAAGGCGAAGTTTGTGTTAGGACATCTGCTTTTGACATCCTTAATCAAGGCCTCTGTTTGCTGAATCGTCTTAATTTCATGGTCGATCTTTAAGTTGTTAGTTCCCGCGTGTATAATGATATTTGGCGGAATGTTTTGCGTATCTTCTATGTTGTGGACAAGAGTTTGATGTATGTCTTTTATCGTTGCTCCGCTGATTGAGATGCGGTTTACTCTGTTTCCGCTTGCACGAGTGAGTTTGGATTCATCCATGTTCTTTATCATCGAATGACCAATTAATAAGGTGGGACTCTCGTGTTGCTGTTTAGAATATTCGGTCTCGTGGGCGTTTTGTCTTTGCCTGGTATTACGTTCACCATTCTTCTTTTCTATAAGATTTTCTATAAGATTTTCGTGAGAGAGTTGCTTGTTTTCATATTGTTGAGAATGTCCTTTGTTCTTTTCCTGCATGATAAGTGTCAACGCCAGCCTTAACGAATCTCTTTCTTCTTCCGCTGATACTGCTCGGGTCTCCAGGGACGTAATTTTCTCTTTCAGATAGTTAATTTCTTTGTCTTTGTTGTATAGTATCTTCTGCAGCTCTTCGCACTTCTCCTTGCCTTCTACCAAATCATTATCAATAGTACTATTTTTTCCCCATAGGTTACATATACTGCCGAAAGGCCCTCCTTCGTCAGTGAGAAACGTTTCTCTGACGAAGACGTTTCTCTGAGAGGACGTTTCTCTCTGACGAAGGGCCTTCGCTCGAAACGTTAGACTCGTACGTTGTCTGTTTTGGCAATATATCGAACTTTACTCTATTTCGATTGTTATAGGCTATAGCCTTAGGTGTCTAGGGTCTTTCTTAAGATCCTTGCTGTTCCCAACAAGCAAGCGTTCTGAAGTAATGCAGTGCTATCATCCAACCCAATTTTCTTCACCGATACCTTGAAGTTCCTACTAATAGTCCCAAGTGCCCCGATGACAACTGGTATGACAGTTACTCTTTTACAGTTCCAGATCTTCCCGATCTCTCTTTTGAGGTCTTGATATTTTTCAATTTTCTCGTGTTCCTTTTCGACCACTCGTGTGTCAAGTGGGCAAGCGACATCTATTACGCTACATGTTCTCTCCTCCTTCTTTAAGACTACAATGTCGGGTCTATTGTGTTCAAGGTGATGATCTCTTTGGACCCTAAAGTCCCATAGTACCTTCACTTGATCATTTTCCAGTACACCTTCCGAAGCGTGATCATACCCCTTATCCTTGCATGGGAGGCTGAACTTCTGGCAGAGTTTCCAGATGGCTTGTCCGACCTTGTCATGTTTCCATATTCTGTACTCTTTTTGCGCTAATTTCTTGACTAATAGTCTCTTTTCTTTCTCCACACAGCCGGCACATGGGTGACACATCCGCTTTGTCGATCCTATTCTTGATGCTGTTAGTTCGTACTGCCTAATCTTGCGCAGCAGTCAAGAGTCCTTCCGTTTCTTTCTTTATGGTACCTCTTTTCAACTAATCCCATGAATCCGGGTCTCTTACTTCCTCCGTTCCCTTCAGAAACTGTCCGTGAATGCCTTATTTCTGTACCTAGTCAACCTTTTTCCTCTTATACTTTGCTTTGTCACCCCTTCATCCAAATCTTTTCATCAATTACAGCTTGAAGCAACCTTTCACTTCTCGCCACAACATACTTGAATAAACTGCCTACTTCAATGTTCACACAGTCTTCTACACTTAACAAGCCTCGCCCACCATCTGATCTTTTCACATAGAGTCTATCGACATCGGCCTGTGGGTCTTACGAAAATTTCATATAAGATTTCATATTTGAAATGTGAATTTAATATATGAAATGTGCAATTTCATATATGAAATCAAAACTTTCATCCCCTCGTGTTCGTGGGGTTCGCGAAGCGGGCCTCGCGACGCGAGGGTACTAATCTCGAGCCTGAATATTAATGAGAAGGCCGCCTGAATATTCAATTAGTGCCGCCTGAATATTTAATGAGAACGCTGCTCCTGCGCTCACCCTGCGCCGCACTAAAAAAGGGGCTCGATCGGCCCCTATAATACAACTAATGTCATTTACCAGGCCCCTATTTCAGAAACCCACCACTGTCTATAAGCATGTTTATTTAAGTGTAAGTAGATTCTGTTGAATATCGAAATTTTAATCATTTGAAAGACTGGCAGTAGGTGATGCATCTTTCAGACAAAAAAGGTAAGTATGAATAAGTTTTCGATGCGAATTCAGACTAAATAATATCGGACGTTGTGTTAGTTGTTGAAAAAGTCCAACAACCAAAGATTAAAATAAACTGTATTGCGCATGCGTTGTGCAAATGTCGGGTCTACAGTCATCGTATCTAAAGATCCAGTGTCAAAAATAGGATTTTTCTCACCAACAGCAAAGACAATTGAACATCCTAACTTTAATTTTCTGGAATTTAAAACTGCTGGAAATAACTCCGCCTATGCTTAGGCTAAACATCTATGTTCAACTACCAAAACATATTACCTGCGCGGTTTGTTCCATTTCCAATAAAACCGCGATTACATGTGCAAGTATAAGAACCAGCGGTATTGTTACAAGTAGCATTTTGGTGGCAGGGATCGAGGCTGCATTCATCAACGTCTAAAATTAAAAACAAATCATTAGAACATGAAATAAAATATTTGTCAAAGTAACGTATTTAGATGATAAAACATTTGGGGTTATATGCACTTTAAAGTAAGTAGGAAAGAGTAGACCAGCCTAGACCAGCCCAGACCAGACTAGACTAGACTAGACCAGACCAGACTAGACTAGATTGGACTAGACTGGACTGGACTGGACTGGACTGGACTGGACTGGACTGGACTGGACTGGACTGGACTGGACTGGACTGGACTGGACTGGACTGGACTGGACTGGACTGGACTGGACTGGACTGGACTGGACTGGACTGGACTGGACTGGACTGGACTGGACTGGACTGGACTGGACTGGACTGGACTGGACTGGACTGGACTGGACTGGACTGGACTGGACTGGACTGGACTGGACTGGACTGGACTGGACTGGACTGGACTGGACTGGACTGGACTGGACTGGACTGGACTGGACTGGAATAGAATAGAATAGACTACAATAGACTAGATAGATAGAAGAACTTTATTTAACCACGCTAACCCCCTCAACCGAAGCTGATTTGGGCGTGTAAAAAGAAATTACATAAGTATAATATTTAAAGTTATTTACAAAATATGAAGTATAGTGTCAAAATAGTACAATGTTTAAAGTTATCTACAAAATATGAGGTATAGTGTCAAAATAGGAAATATTTAATTAATGAGTAATCTATTTACAAGGTTAATATTTTCATGATTGAAAAATGTGAGTAGCAATTTTATTTTGAAAACTTGAAAGGGATTTGCTCTCCCTAAGCTCGTTTGGAATAGAGTTCCATAGATGAGCACCGTCATACATGAAACTATTTTTCATATTATTAGTACGTGGTTGTGGTAAACAAAGACTACTTGAAATGTCCCGAAGTTTATAGTTTGTCATCTCGCTTTTATAAGTAAAAAGATCAGTGAGTGACTCAGGACCAGTTCTATTTAAAATTTTAAACATCGTTTTTGCTTTTGCCTTTTTTCTCATCATCTTTAGTGGCTCCCAGCCCAAGGCATGTAAAGCAATAGAATGATCAATATCATTGCTCATGTTCGTGATAATTCGAGCAGCTCTATTTTGTAGTTTTTGGAGTCGTTTTGATTGTGTCTCGCCAAACACATCCCATACTTCACAACAATAATCGAAGTATGGGCGAACAATAGCATTATATATGGAAATAAGTGTATCTTTATCAACAAAAGGTTTGACACGACGGAGAGCAGAGATTCCTGCTGTTATTTTTTTGCAAATATTTTCAGTATTACTCTTCCAAGACAAATGCTGGTCAATTGTTATTCCAAGCGTTTTGCATTCATAAACTTGTTTAATTGGTTTATTTTCAATGACAATATTATATCGGACGTTGTGTTAGTTGTTGAAAAAGTCCAACAACCAAAGATTAAAATAAACTGTATTGCGCATGCGTTGTGCAAATGTCGGGTCTACAGTCATCGTATCTAAAGATCCAGTGTCAAAAATAGGATTTTTCTCACCAACAGCAAAGACAATTGAACATCCTAACTTTAATTTTCTGGAATTTAAAACTGCTGGAAATAACTCCGCCTATGCTTAGGCTAAACATCTATGTTCAACTACCAAAACATATTACCTGCGCGGTTTGTTCCATTTCCAATAAAACCGCGATTACATGTGCAAGTATAAGAACCAGCGGTATTGTTACAAGTAGCATTTTGGTGGCAGGGATCGAGGCTGCATTCATCAACGTCTAAAATTAAAAACAAATCATTAGAACATGAAATAAAATATTTGTCAAAGTAACGTATTTAGATGATAAAACATTTGGGGTTATATGCACTTTAAAGTAAGTAGGAAAGAGTAGACCAGCCCAGACCAGCCCAGACCAGACCAGACCAGACTAGACTAGACTAGACCAGACCAGACTAGACTAGATTGGACTAGACTGGACTGGACTGGACTGGACTGGACTGGACTGGACTGGACTGGACTGGACTGGACTGGACTGGACTGGACTGGACTGGACTGGACTGGACTGGACTGGACTGGACTGGACTGGACTGGACTGGACTGGACTGGACTGGACTGGACTGGACTGGACTGGACTGGACTGGACTGGACTGGAATAGAATAGAATAGACTACAATAGACTAGATAGATAGAAGAACTTTATTTAACCACGCTAACCCCCTCAACCGAAGCTGATTTGGGCGTGTAAAAAGAAATTACATAAGTATAATATTTAAAGTTATTTACAAAATATGAAGTATAGTGTCAAAATAGTACAATGTTTAAAGTTATCTACAAAATATGAGGTATAGTGTCAAAATAGGAAATATTTAATTAATGAGTAATCTATTTACAAGGTTAATATTTTCATGATTGAAAAATGTGAGTAGCAATTTTATTTTGAAAACTTGAAAGGGATTTGCTCTCCCTAAGCTCGTTTGGAATAGAGTTCCATAGATGAGCACCGTCATACATGAAACTATTTTTCATATTATTAGTACGTGGTTGTGGTAAACAAAGACTACTTGAAATGTCCCGAAGTTTATAGTTTGTCATCTCGCTTTTATAAGTAAAAAGATCAGTGAGTGACTCAGGACCAGTTCTATTTAAAATTTTAAACATCGTTTTTGCTTTTGCCTTTTTTCTCATCATCTTTAGTGGCTCCCAGCCCAAGGCATGTAAAGCAATAGAATGATCAATATCATTGCTCATGTTCGTGATAATTCGAGCAGCTCTATTTTGTAGTTTTTGGAGTCGTTTTGATTGTGTCTCGCCAAACACATCCCATACTTCACAACAATAATCGAAGTATGGGCGAACAATAGCATTATATATGGAAATAAGTGTATCTTTATCAACAAAAGGTTTGACACGACGGAGAGCAGAGATTCCTGCTGTTATTTTTTTGCAAATATTTTCAGTATTACTCTTCCAAGACAAATGCTGGTCAATTGTTATTCCAAGCGTTTTGCATTCATAAACTTGTTTAATTGGTTTATTTTCAATGACAATATTTGGGGGAGCATTTAAAGTGCATTTTATCTTTGGTTTTGAGCCAATCAATATAAATTCAGTTTTAGCTACATTTAAGCTAAGTTTATTGGCCATCAACCATTCCCTAAGGTTTTCTAAAACAGAATTTACTGCAATTTCAATATCAGTTATCGAGTCTCCAGAAGCTGTGAGATTTGTGTCATCAGCAAATAGCCTAGGTTTTGTATTATTAAGACACTGAGGTAGGTCATTGATATATAATAAAAATAAAAGTGGTCCTAAGATAGAACCTTGTGGTACACCACATCTAATCGAACGGTCTGATGAGACAAATCCATTAATTTGGCACTTCTGGCTTCGATTTGTGAGATATGATTTTAGCAAGGAAAGAGCCTGTCCTTTTATTCCATAGAGCTCCAACTTTTTCAATAGAATTTGATGATCAACTGTATCAAATGCTTTTTTTAAGTCAATGAAAACTACTAGGTTAAACATTTTTCTGTCTAAATTCACATACCAGTCATTACTACAGTCCAGTAATGCTGTAGCTGTAGAGTGAGATTTCCGAAAACCAAATTGGGAATTACTTAGCAGTCCAAATTTAGTTAAATAATTGTACAGTTGATCATACAGAATTCGTTCCATGATCTTGCTTATGGCAGGCAATATTGAAATTGGCCGGTAGTTTCCTGGTAAATTTCGATGGCCATTTTTATAGAGAGGTGTTACTCTAGCCATTTTCCATTCATTAGGGAAAGAGGATAGAGTAATAGCCTGATTAAAAATATATGTTAGTGAATCTGCAATGGCGGGTGCAGCTATCTTAATAATTTTACATGAAATCTTATCAATGCCAGTGGCTTTATTGCTAGATAGTCCATGCAAGAGGTGGTAAACATCATTTACGCTAATAAGTTGGAATGCAGCAAATTCCGATTTAGCTTTTTCAACATATGTCTCAAAATTGTAATTGGACATGTTGATTTTGCTTGCTAAATCAGGGCCAATATTTGAAAAGTATTCATTGAAGCCCTCCGCAATATCTTTTGGATTGTTTAAAATATTTTCACCCAAATTGAGTTCATTCACTACTGGTTGTTTGTTTTGTTTGCCCAGTAAATTGTTTATTGATTTCCAAGCATTTTTTGGATCACATTTTTGACCAGCAATCCTCGTGGAATAGTAGGTTTTTTTAGCATTTCTTAATTCAATATTTACCTGATTTCTAGTCTTTTTGTAATTTAACCAATCAATTTCTAATTTGCTAATAGTGGCTTTTCTTTTTAGTTTGTCTCTTGTATTCATGAGGTTTTTGATTTTGCTCGTAATCCAAGGAACTTTCTTGGACCTATGTTTTTTTTGTTGTAGTGGTGCATGTTTATTTAACACTTCTAGGAATGACCAAAAAAGTAAACATATTCCCAATGTAGATTTAGAAGTTCATCTACAAAATTGTTCTCATTAAAATTTTTCATGTTCCTTATTTCAGTAACATTTTCTTCCTTTTGAAAAACTCCAATTTTTCTGATTGCAAATACCAAACTGTGGTCACTGATTCCAGTGTGGATAACACCAGAATCAGAAATTTTCTCAGGTGTATTTGTAACAATATGGTCAATGAGGCTGGAGGTTGTCATTGTTATTCTCGTAGGTTCATCAATCAATTGAGACAACTGGTACAATTCATATAATGTATTTAGTTTCTTAGTTGGCAAATCAAAAAGTTTCTTTTCTTTCGACATGTCACAATTAAGATCACCTAATATATACATTTCTTTGTTTTCATCATCAATTTGTTTGATTAACTTTTCCAAATGGTCAAAGAATTCTGATGATGCATTAGGAGGTCTGTAAACAGTTGTAACAATAAAGGGTCGACTGTGTGGTTTAGTAATTTCTATACATCCTGGAATGTATTGGGATAGAATAAAATGGAATGGAATAGAATAGAATAGAATAGAATAGAATAGAATAGAATAGAATAGAATAGAATAGAATAGAATAGAATAGAATAGAATAGAATGGAATGGAATGGAATGGAATGGAATGGAATGGAATGGAATGGAATGGAATGGAATGGAATGGAATGGAATGGAATGGAATGGAATGGAATGGAATGGAATGGAATGGAATGGAATGGAATGGAATGGAATGGAATGGAATGGAATGGAATGGAATGGAATGGAATGGAATGGAATGGAATGGAATGGAATGGAATGGAATGGAATGGAATGGAATGGAATGGAATGGAATGGAATGGAATGGAATGGAATGGAATGGAATGGAATGGAATGGAATGGAATGGAATGGAATGGAATGGAATGGAATGGAATGGAATGGAATGGAATGGAATGGAATGGAATGGAATGGAATGGAATGGAATGGAATGGAATGGAATGGAATGGAATGGAATGGAATGGAATGGAATGGAATGGAATGGAATGGAATGGAATGGAATGGAATGGAATGGAATGGAATGGAATGGAATGGAATGGAATGGAATGGAATGGAATAGAATGGAATAGAATAGAATAGAATAGAATAGAATAGAATAGAATAGAATAGAATTAAATAAAATAGAATAAGATAAAATAGAACAAACTAGGAATAGAATCCGTTGTTTTTTCTTTCTTTTTCGAATCAGATATAATAATACGAATATCTAAAGAATCTTTTCAATTTTAATCAATTCAAGGACTAAAGTAGATAATGGCAACGATGTTGTATGTTTCAGATAAGAAACGTGAGTACAAATAAACCTTCCATGCGAATTCAGACTAAATAATATCGGAACTTTTGTTAGTTGTTGAGAAAATCCGACAAGCAAAGTTCAAAATCAACTGTTTTGGGCAAACGTTCTGCGAATGTTGAGCCTACAGCCATCGTGCCTAAAGATCCGGTGTCGAAAAATAGGATTGTTCTCACCAAAAGCAAACTAGATAATTGAGTATCCTATAACAGTTTTACTTTTTTAGAATTTCAAGCTGCTGGAAATAACTCCGCCTATGCAAAAAGACAAATATCTATGTTCAACTACAAGAACTTACCTGGGCAACTGGTTCCATCGCCAGTAAATCCACGATTACATGTGCAAGTATAAGAACTAACGGTATCTCTACAAGTAGCATGTTGATGGCAGAGTTTGGAGCTACATTCATCAACGTCTTAAAATAAACACAAATCAATAGAATATTAAGTAATTATGAATTACAGCACTCGCGTTTACTAACAAGCAACAAGAGTTCAATTTCTGACTCTATACGAGTTCTTATATTGGCTAATATAATTAAATGTTTCGTTGAAGATTTTCAGATAATATTTTTGTATCTTAAAGACTTAGGCATCAAAGCTTTCTCTAAATCTGCCTTGGCAGATTGTTTAATTGCATAAATATATTGTCTTAAATGCAGCTACCTTTGGCTTCGCATGTTTGATCACTTTCTTTCATCTGCAATGTTTAGACAACATAATGTTAGTTATGTTAGTTTATAACTGCGTGATATATTCATTACATCATTACTGTCAACACAACCAATGTATTTATTTTTATGCTTTGTCTGCTTACATTTATTAATTCATAATAATTAAATGCTGGATCAGGAACGAGTCTTTCTGGTTTAGTCGTCTTTGTTTCGTTGTTCAATTGACATTTCTTTCTTGCATACATATTCTTGGTTTCTTCCTTTTCAATGTTGATAGATTTACATCGATCCTCGGCAAACTTCAGCCAAACACAGATGTCCACAGTCCAATAAACTTTCCACTTCTCGTTCATAGATTAAGGATTTTTTAAGGCGATGTTCTTGTTAATCAAAAAAACATATTCAAAGAAAAAGTTGTGTGATTTACATTAAAAAGCCGCATAAAAGGACGCCTATCTTTTATGTCAGGCTGAATGGTTCTTAAATGTTGGTGTGTATAGTGAGAAATCAGGCTAAATGATTCTTATATGTTGGGTATATGTTGGGTGTGTATAGAGAGAAATCAGGCTCTTGACAGGTTCTTATTTATAGGGCAAAAATAATCGTAACTGATCGGCTGGTGTGTTTCCATATTAGGAAAGAGTGGATGTATTACACAGGACGTATTACACTAATTATTGCTATTAATAATCAAATAGACAAAAGATTAGTTATAAATAGTACTATTTTTGGAGCATTGATTTAGTATTAGTACTCTAATGTCTGTTTTCGAGGACCTTAAAGTATGCTCTGTATCTGCATGTGTTCTGAGTAAAACAGGCTGGAGTACAGTAGTAACAGTACAGTACTGTACAGTACATATATATATATATATATATGTATATATCGGTCGACCGCAGTCGGAGGAGCAAGAAGGCCCCTCTTTCATTAGCTGCTATCCTAAGGCAGGGGTGGGCGCCACTCCTATTGCAGATGGTGGTGTTTTTGCGGAGGGAGGAAAACCGGAGAACCCGGCGAAAAAGCCTCGGAGCACAGGGGAGACCAATTAAACTCTACTCACATGGTCCAAGCACAGCACAGCACAGCACAGCACAGCACAGCACAGCACAGCACAGCACAGCACAGCACAGCACAGCACAGCACGGCACAGCACGGCACAGCACGGCACAGCACGGCACAGCACAGCACAGCACAGCACAGCACAGCACAGCACAGCACAGCACAGCACAGCACAGCACAGCACAGCACAGCACAGCACAGCACAGCACAGCACAGCACAGCACAGCACAGCACAGCACAGCACAGCACAGCACAGCACAGCACAGCACAGCACAGCACAGCACAGCACAGCACAGCACAGCACACAGCACAGCACAGCACAGCACAGCACAGCACAGCACAGCACAGCACAGCACAGCACAGCACAGCACAGCACAGCACAGCACAGCACAGCACAGCACAGCACAGCACAGTACAGTACAGTACAGTACAGTACAGTACAGTACAGTACAGTACAGTACAGTACAGTACAGTACAGTACAGTACAGTACAGTACAGTACAGTACAGTACAGTACAGTACAGTGTGGAATAGAGTAGAGTTGAACAGACAAAAGTAGAGAATGAAAAGACGCGAACAGTAAACTGAAGAAGAGTTGAAGAACATACAACGAGTATTGGCATACTGTGTCTGTTGAAATCGAGGCAATGCTTCGGAACAAGTGGCCAAAGTTGAAACGATCACAAATACCAGTATTCCAATAGCAAGTCGTCTTGGAGAGAAGCCTTGATTGCGTTTTTCAAACAGCATTGTGTCCTTGGCTTTTACGATTTTTTGCCGTATTATGATTCAAAATATCTCTCAATGTCTCCCTCAGTAACCCTCCGTCGAAACTTAGAGATTCTTCACAAAATTCACAATCGGATTCTGATCTGAAATGAAATTCAAAATATTACTTTTTAATTTATTCCAGTCTCTCTATTTACTCAAATGTTTGGGATTTTACAATATTATGCTGCCATATGGACTTTGTTTTGTGTTGTATTTTTTTAGATTGTTCGCTTAAAGTTACTTTATATATCTTTAAAAGTGTCTCTAGTCTAAAGAGGATACCTTAATTCCCGCATAAACTAAAATTTATAAAATTTCCCATTAGAATATGCTAATAATTCTCAATTTTACAACGGAACGGGTTTCCTTTAGGAACGGGTTTTTAACAATCCTTCTAGACGAATGTCGAGAACGCCTTTCACACGCTTTAACTTAAAGAGGTTTTCATTGATGTTTTTCGATTCTTTCCTGGGAGTCCTGATACAAAACGGGAAAAAAAAACCATTGCGGTTTTCTTGATATTTGATTCTAGCGAAAAGTTATACACCATTTTGTAAATTGACAGAAACTAATGCGCTGGGATGGCGTCAACGTAAAAGCTTTTGCCATTATCGAGTTTCCCAGCACAATTTTGTTTGTGATACATTTATCTATCGTCTTGGAAAATTTGAGAGGAACCGAAGAAAGTTCCTGTAAGGGTGGCTCCATACAGTTTCTTGAAAAATGGAAATACAAGTTTGAGAGTCCAAAACACGCGATTAAACAATTCGGAAAAAGAATAAAACTAAATGTTATACATAGTTAAACAGTCTGACAATCAAAAACTGTTACCAAATAAATAGCAGCAGTTGTTGCTATGGCAACAATGACGTTTCAAAATGGCTGCCAATTACCCTTCAAACTAGTTTAATTCGAAAAAAGACTTTGGTGACTCCCAATTTTTTTTCATTAAAATTTTTCTTGAAGTATGAGTAATCAATAGGTCGATTTAAAAAAAATTCTGTAGAACGAAATTTTTTAAAAATTAACAAACATGATATTTCCGGAGAAAAAAAATTATTCGTATAACTACTAAACATAATTTTGCACATGCTCTTCATCCTGCTTCTACAAGGCACGCACGATTTACCGTTACTAGAAGTAAAATTGATTTTCTTCGTTGGCTTTCTCACTCTTGATCAGTCTTGACACTTGCCGCAGCATGATTACAAGATAGTACATGCGCAATATACTTTGGATCGTGTTAGTATAGTGGCAAAAATAACTCTAAGTCCCGCTGAATTCAGCTTCAGGGCGAACCTTATTTAAATCCTTCTACTTTATTCTTTGCTATTGTGGAAACTTGACCCTGATGTGGACTCAGATCAATCTAAATTTAAGTCTAGAGTACACGGTTCTAACTTTGAAACATTATTTTGTAAATATCAACTATATAGTGATAGAAAAACGTACCTTACAAGTATTGCTTTGTACAAAATTAGTCTTCGTTCCTCAGAAACTCTTTTTGTTATGGAAATTTAGCCAAACGCTTCTGGCTTTTAAGTGCGTTGTAATAATTATCCTATTTCCTGTTCATAAATATTTGAAAAGGCAGACAGCGCATGTTTCAGAAAAAATATTAAAAAAGTTGTCATAAAATGATGAAATTAAACAGTAAATAATGGAAAATACGTTTGGTTATCTTCCGTACACAATAAATGTAGATATGTACACAATAAACGTATACGCACGTACCTAAAAGTTGTTTTGTAAACATCAGTTTTTAAAAGTGAAATGCAATGCAATTTTTTTTCTTTATCATATTATATTAAACCATATGATAGCGTAAAGTACATAGCTGACAAAATTTTAGTGGAAAATAAGTTAAAATTTTAGAGATATTAATGTTTTTGGAAACCTTGTCAATTCAAAATTGCGCGTTGTCGGAAATGCCTTCGGAAAATGTCACCTGTCACATCACAGGTGACATTGCGCCAAAGTTGTCACGAAATACGCTTTGTATAAACGCTTTTTTTTATTGCTCAGATATAGCATACTGAACGATCTATATTTGAAATATAAAGCCAGATTAAAAAGTTAGGTGTTTCTGCATTTTTGAAGATCCAAAAATGGTCGGAATTTATCGGAATGAAATCGAAAATTTTTATACCGTCGTCGGAAGTAGATTTTCAAAATTTTTAGAAGCTTATAGTTCCTGAACTACACCGAATTTCTCGACAAAACTTTTTTTCACTTACTTTATAACATTCTTGAATTTTTCGTTGCCCACAGACCAAGAACCAACGCATTAAATTTTCGTTTAATAAAAATCCGATATATCAATAGACTTAACAATTCCATTGTTTATGAATTGATATTTATGTTAACGTTTATACGATAAATCAACCGTGCACTGAAAGACATGCAAAGTCCGTTATTTCCTTTTCTTCTAAAAACGAGTCCAATCAAGCATTCTATTCATACATGTGTAGATCTAATAAGCTATCCTATAATTAGCGTGGCTCGTTTCTCCTAATATCCCGCTGGCAGAGATAAGCGGTTTCTAAGTGCCTTCGAGTGTGTTTACACTTACAGCAAGTATCCTTTGCCTTTATCAAACAGCTGTGAATATAGATTGGCTAAAAACCTTGTTTCGAACTAATGGAGACATATGGCTGACCCGCGCGACGTCACAGGTGATATTGGGCCAAGGTGGTCATAAAATACACTTAATATAGACGCTTCTTTTTTATGGCTCAAAAATGGCATACTGAGTGATTTTTATTTGAAATATAAAGCTAGATGGAAAACTTAGGTTTTTCTACGTTTTTAAAGACCTAAAACTACTCGGAATGTACCGGAATAAAGCCGGAAAATTTCTCACTGTCGCGTCGGAAGTATAGATGTCCGAAGTTTTTAAAAGCTTATAGTTCTTGAACTACACAGAATTTCTCAATGGAAATGGTACAGTGCGTTCTATACCGTCGTATGGATAAGAGTACCCCAGCGAACCGGCTAGTTTTAGTCGTACCTCGACAGATGCGGCCAGAACTTTTAAAGCTTTCGCACAAGTTTAGAAATATCAAACCTTGACAAAAGCAGCACGTAAGACAACGTGGACGAGGTGAAGATTCGTAGTCCCACAGAAGGATTTTTAAATGGCGATACCATGCAGCTGGTCTAATTGCCCATCCAGAGGCTCTGCTTTGCAAGGAAGGAAAGAAGCGAGTTAATGAATAGCCAACTGTTTAAGAGAAATGTTGTTCCATGTGTTGTTGATGAAGCACACTGTGTTGAAACATAATTTTAGTAACATAATTTTATATAAATACCTAAGCCAGTAGCTCTTTTATCAAAATATAAACAGTATACATGTATTTATAACTTATATTATCTTTATACTAGTGCTCACTACAAGTTATGGTTTGAGGCTAGATAAAAGTCATAAAATATCACCAGTAACATAATGAACTGTTTGATTTATTGCTACTACCTTTCCCCTGTGTTTTTAATTTGAAGGGGTAAAGAATTCAGGAAAGATTTTAAAGATTTGTCAGTTGTAGGCCTAAGAGCATTTTTACCCAATGTTCCGGTTCTGGTACTCACAGCAACAGCACCACCACATCTGTTGACAGACCTGAAAAATAGTCTGGTTTTAAAAAGTTCTTGCAAAATTGTCTCAGCAAACCCTAATCGTGCGAACATATACTTTGACAAGAAAATGCGCATGAGTAACCATCATGCTTATGAAAACAATGACCGCATCCTCTTACCTATTGCAAATCAACTGTCTGTTGAACGAGAATACTATCCAATGACTATTATATACATGAAACTGAAGTACTGTGGATATTCTTATGGTTTGTTTGAAACTAGGGTACTGAAGGATGACCAGTATGTGGGGGAAACTACTGATCCAGCTGCAAGGCAATTTGCCTAATTTCTTGCTCCTCAAACAAAGCAGATTTTAAAAATAGTATCATCTCAGAGATAAAGAAGCCAGATTCAAGAATGAGGGTTTTATTTGCCACATCAGCACTTGGAATTGGAGTTGATGCACCTGATGTAAAACACGTTATACTGTACATTTATACCTCCAAGTAATATTGAATTATACATGCAGGAAACTGGACGTTCTGGCAGATCAAGTCAACTATCGAAAGCAACGCTTTATTACAACAACTCAGATATTGAAAAAAAACAAGGAATATGTGCAGGAACAAGTAACAATAAAATCATGCTAGAGGAACTCATTTCTAATGAACTTTATCTTAATGAGACTGACAACAAGTCAGTCAGACTGACAATCAGACAGTTTAATGCTGTCCAGCCCTCCAGTACAACAATTGGATGATCTTGAGAAAAGTTCATGGCAGGGATTGAATACATTGAGACAGAATTATAGACCTGCTGGAAACCTATGGCATATGGAATGAAAGCTGTTTATTGAATATCTTTTCTAGATCCCAAGGATAGTGCAAAGTTTCTAGTCAAAGATAATAACAATTTTTGCCACGTGTACGGACAGAGCTGCCAGCCCCGCAACCTGCCAGCCCATTTTCTAAAGCAAAGCCCAATAATAAAATAATACAAGCCAAAACTCAGACAAACAACCCAAACTAGAATCTCGAGGGATTCTTAAAGAGTTATTTTCTCTTGTCAAGAACGGAAAAAATAAATTATAAACTCCGACAAACATGAATACCGACGTCTTTTGTGCCCTTCGCTATTGTTTTCCAGTCTGTTTAATAACATCAAGATCTTTTTGAACTCCTTGAAATTTTTGCATAAAAAGCTTGGTGCATCACAAGAATTGCGATACTAATACGTATCGTGTGACGTCCAGTCGATCTAGATCAAAATTGACTAAAATCGGCTAAGTGGATGTAAACTAGATACATAAGTTTTTGTTGCCTTTACAAATTACGATCGTCTGATGATTATGTCGCTAGCTTCACGTTGTGTAGCCGAATCGTCTGCCCAATCACGCGCAAAGACAGTCTACAATCTCCTACGGAGCCCGATTAGTGTCATACTAATTTTGTGCTTGATATTACCAATATCGTGCTTAGTTTTCTTTTTCTCGCGCTTAGTTTTTTTTCTCGCCCTTAGTTTTTTTCTCGCGCTTGGGTTTTTTTCTCGCCCTTAGTTGTTTTTTCTCGCCCTTAGTTTTTTTTCTCGCGCTTAGTTTTTTTTCTCGCGCTTAGTTTTTTGTCTCGCCCTTAGTTTTTTTCCGACTTTTTCGACCGCTGAATATCATGTCGCAGACTCAATATTCGTGCACGGGCAAAAACATGACGAAACCGAAGCAATCTTAAACCACTCACCACAGGAGTAAACATGGGCGATTCTATTAAAAAGGTAACTAAATCGTTTGAATAGTTTTCGTATGGAGCTATTATTGCTTGCTGGCTCATTCCTACAATTGGATAGGTTTCTAACTATACCTTTGTCAACACAAAGGCCATAGGCGATTAGGCGGTGAAAGTCTTTGGGTCATTTGTCTATACCCAATACTACTTCCATTACCACGCAATTCCATTTCCAAGCATCGACAAACCTCTTGAAAATATCGCAACGATTTATTCTTCTCTCAACACCACGACACCTTAGAATTCTCTTTAGCCGTTGACGTATACTCAAACAATAACCATGCATTAATCCAATCAGCAGTAAGATCTCTTTGTAATTCATTCCCAAATGAAAGTAACGTTCAATGATATCTCCACGGTCGACATTCCCTTGTTGTAGAGTAGGTATTTAGGGAAGGTAATGCTGCGTAACATTTAAATGTATCTCCGATTTAATACGAGCAAATTGAAAATAATTAATATATTCAAGACCGCCATGTTTCAACTTTCAGTCCAAACACTCCAATTGTAGGAATGAGCCAGCAAGCAATGACTCCATACGAAAACTATTTAAATGATTTAGTTACCTTTTTAATAGAATCGCCCATGTTTACTCCAGTGGTGAGTGGTTTAAGATTCCTTCGGTTTCGTCATGTTTTTGCCCGTGCTCGAATATTGAGTCTGCGACATGATATTCAGCGGTCGAAAAAGTCGGGAAAAAACTAAGGGCGAGCAAAAAAACTAAGAGCGAGAAAAAAAACTATAAAGGGCGAGAAAAAAAGACTTAGCGCGAGGGAAAAAACTAAGCGCGAGAAAAAAAACTAAGGGCGACAAAAAAAACTAAGCGCGAGAAAAAAACTAAGCGCGAGAAAGAAAACTAAGGGCGACAAAAAAAACTAAGCGCGAGAAAAAAACACTAAAGGCGAGGAAAAAACATTAAAGGCGAGGAAAAATAACTAAGGGCGAGAAAAGAAACTAAGGGCGAGAAAAGAAGCTAAGGGCGAGAAAAAAACTAAGCGCGAGAAAAAAAAATAAGCGCGAGAAAAAAACCACTAAAGGCGAGGAAAAAAACTAAGGGCGAGAAAAAAAGCTAAGCGCGAGAAAAGGAAAACTGAGCACAATATTGGTAATATCAAGTACAAAATTAGTATGGCACTAATCGGGCTCCGTACGAACCATATATTTAATTAGCCATGCAGCTAAGCCTAGAAAGTCGTTGTTTCGAGAAGAAGATTGATCGCTCCTTTGCGTTCTCCGCCATTGTTGTATTCGCCAATCGCAAACAAAACCACGCGTGCGCAGTGCTATTCTAATATATTCCGGGGGGAAACTTCTTTCATTCTCGATATATTAAGATATATTGAATAATGCAACCAGGATTTTACACGTCTTTCAAGAAATACCCATAGATAAGGTACAAACCTGTCTGTTATCGCTAGTAGGACTTACGAGCTTTAAGCGACATAAATATTTGTTGTATATGAAAGACTGATACTAGTGTTTCACATTTTCACTGGTTTTAGCTTTTCAACTACGACAAGTATGTATGTCGTTAAACGTGGTAAGTTTACCCCCCGGAAAGTTTACACTATCTATATATCTATGTATATATCGTGTGAATTTTCGCCATTCATCACAATACTGCAACGTCTCTGTGAAACTTTGCACTAAAAACGAAGAGAAAAACATCTGTCACCACAGATAACCCAAACCACAGAATAAATACTATAAGCACAAGGCCCACTCCACTGACGTATATATAACTAGACTGCGGGTGCTGCCCAAAAATCTGTGACTTAGCTTAAACTTCGTTCATAATTGTTTTCAATATTTATGTGAATGGTTCCTTCAACTTTCCCATTTTGGCAGTTTTAGGGCCTTCAAAATAAGAAAACCGCATATCTCGCCATTAATTCTGGGTCGAAAAAAGTTTGCCGTAGGTCCAAAACATCATTTTCACCGAAAATTTGGCATTTGGAGCCTTATTTCGGAAAAAAACTTTTTTCGACTCAGAATGGCGAGATACGCGTTTTTCTTGATTACGAAGGTCCCCAAACTGCCAAAATGGAAAAGTTGAGGGAACTATTCCAAATGTGTTGTTTTGTTATTCTACGGCAAAAACATTTTCGCCGAAAATTTGGCATTTGGAGCCTTATTTCGGAAAAAAAAACGTTTTTCGACTCAGAATGGCGAGATATGTGTTTTTAGCCAATTTATATAAGCCTATAGCAAATATAAATTTAAGTTACTGAGACAAAAACGTCTAAGCAAAATTTAAAGCTGCGTAAAGGCTTGTAAATCGGTAGGAGTCCGGACAAAGATCAATTTCTCAGCTGTCAACAACTCAAATAAACCCCAGACGGGTATAAAGGTCAGTCTTTCCGACCAGCGCATGACTCCGCACGTGCAGAACACAAGGCAATGATTAGTCTACCAATGGAAACGGTATTTCCGCTTTTTTGCGGGAAAATCTACCAATCAAATTTCACCTAGTCGTCCTTATAAGACTTCAACACGCACCATATGAACCATTGTGATCAAGAGCTTTACACAATAAGCTACGTGTAAGCTCGGTAAAGCGAACAAATTACCACCCATCCCACCTATTCAACGATTTTGCACATCTTTATTTAAAAAAAAAAAAAAAAAAAAAAAAAAAAAAAAAGCAAAAAAAAAGCAACAACCTGTAGCTATATGTTGGTTAAAATGTTTTCACATAAACACTACTCCTAGAGTCTGTCATGCGAACTGCGTCAAATGACTTATGGTGGACAACTCTATTATCTTAAAGTAATATATATATGAATCAATTTCGTATATAGCATTACTATTTTAATAAAGATTTGGTTTGGGGATGAAGAGCTCCCAAAGGTCACCCTCAATCCCATAGACTCATATACGAATTGATGTAATTATAAGAATTAGTCGAAAGTAAGAAATGTCCAACTCGGGGATCTATTACCCCTTGGACATGTAGGATGCCCTTGGGGGTCATTACCCCTTGGGCAAAGTCCAACATGGGGAACTACGACCACTAGGACATTAGACTAGAGTCCTACTTGGGGATTATTACTCCTAGGACAACTAAGACCGTAACGTTGAGTTGTTGGGATGAGGCTGACCACAATTCTCATTCGGAGTACTTCTCCCCGAACCATTCTCCCACAAAAACATTGTGTGTGTCATAGCTGTATTCTTAATTGTCGAAAAATATGCGTATATAAGGAGTTGGATCATGTGTTGTAGGGATATTTTATGAAGGAGAATTTTCAGTGTAAGAAGCTTACACTCGAAATTTTCTTTCACCAAAAATTCCTACAGCATGAATTTCAATTGATTGAAATGCCAAATATTACTTGTATTACACTTAATATTTCCCCTGCATTACAACAATTACATATATACGGAACTCTTTAGGAAGCATGCAGGCTCTTCACCACGATTGGCCTCTGTATACCTGTCGCTTAGTGGTCGGAGCACTGCACTAGAATCGCAGGGTCGCGGGTTCGATTTTTAGCTGGTGGGCTTTGATGTTTGCATATTTGCAACTGCCCTTAGCCTGCTTGCAGACGCTTATAGTCTTTATTTCCTGCACTGGTCCTGATTTTGTTTTAAAATGTGTATATTCTTACCACTCGAATTTTTTTCTCACAAAAATCCCTGCAACATATAATTGTCATATGTTGACCGACTAGCAACACTAACAATTAAATAGCGCTTACTTCAAACGCAATTTGGGACATAGAGTCTTCGAACTTGGGAATCGAATAGTTTCCTGCCTTGTTCCTGGATCTCCCACCGACTAATTCTTTTAAAATATTTGTTGCTTACAGATGAACAATTTTTCCTCGTTAAAGATATTATTTATCATGGGTTTTTTTCGATATTTTTCTAACAATTGTTGCAATAAGTATTATTCAATAGTACTATTAATTAATACTCGTTTGTAGACTGAAGGTACGGTAAACTTTATTACAGCATGCTGCAGCTCTTTGCATCTAAGATAGGTTAGTTAATATTGAACTCGTGCTAAGTTCAGTACAGTGCAGTGAGTACAGTACGGCACGGTACGTACGGTACATCACAGCACAACATAGGAGTGATAGGACGGTACAGTCAGGCAACCAACCTAAATCTTCTCGCAAATTGTGTGTAGTAAAAATTAGTGTAGTACGTACATATGATATTGGAAGTGAAATCAGCTGCTGTTATTGTGTTGTCTTGCCGAAATATTTTTTATTCAGTTTGTGTATTTGTACGGGCATGCACCCGCTCACTATATAGACCAATTCAACAAGCGAATGCAACTCGAGTGTGTGATGCTGTGCAAAAAAAGAACTGATTACTTACATTATCTGTAAGATTTACGAGATCTTGAAAAGTATCTTTGCTATACTGTATATGAATAATACATGAAATAACATTTTCTTCATATATCGTGTCGTGATGTAACACCTAGCGCTATGTAATAATAAATATATATATATATATATATATATATATATATATATATATAAACACCCAATCAAGAAACGACACATGAGTGTTCGCTGCATGTTAGCTGTGCGAAAAGGTGTTATGTACTGTTTAATAAACGAGCAGGAGTGTTTTATCAGATATAAAGACACAAGGCGAAGCCGAGTGTTTTTATATCTGATAAAACACGAACTGCGAGTTTATTGAACGGCTTCAAAAACGAACCACTTGGTAAGTTCATTGGCGTAGTAAGTTTGAAAAACCTTGTCTAAGCCGAGAAAAGCAAAGCTAAAGTTTATGTAAATCAGGAGGTATCTTTATCACATGTAAAGACACTGATTAAACTTTAATTTCTTTTGAATTTTCTTCATGAATTATTAATGAGTTTTTGAATATATAAATAATTCATTCTACCAGCTGTCGATTATAACTTGAAGCATGTGGTGTCGTCTATATAGATCTGGGAGAAGTTACACTAGGTACCGTATATTTTCTCAAAGATCTAGTTTCAAAAAGTAAGAAGACAGTGAGAAAGAGATTGGACAGGTAAGATTGTATATATAACGTTCTATTGTGATTAGAATTTATAAACTTTCGCGCTATATTATAAAAGCTCTGTGTTCATATGCAAGGCGGAAAATGAGCGAAGTAAAATTTCCCGGTTCCTTAAACAAATGAAGTAATGAGAAATTACAACTTCATTTTAACTAGCGTTTTTCACAAATTTGTTCAAGATAAATTGTTTTTATACAACACTGCATCAGGAAATATTCCGATTACTCATGCGCTGTACGTAAAATGTCTTGCAGACTCAAATGTCGCGTATTTCTGGCTATAGTTCAAGTTTATTTGCTATACATATACAGTTACGTATATAAAAGATGCATCTGTGCAGGTGCAATTGTATTTTTGTAATAAAGTCTGAAGTGAACCCTTTAATTCGGTTCACTATATATGAATCAACATTTGAATATACGATCCGGCAAATTCCCGATATCCCGCTGCCCCTCGTCTGGCTTCGGCCTCCTTAGCATGGTCCAAAAGTAGTTCAAAACCTATAACTCAGCGGCAAATATGTCTAAAATAATGCGTGCGTCGATTTTCAAACCGTGGTAAATAAAACAAGAAGACAACAAGCATCAATTCAATACCAAAAGAGTTGCGATACTGCAGAATATCGCGGAGTTATGGCAATTTTAAAACGTGGATGTTTCGATTGTCGACCCAGAAGTTTGTTGGTCATATTATGCTTTATATAATACAACAGCGAAATGGACAAGCTAAAGTAGGGTAAAATGTTAAGCTATTACTTAAACCAGCAACCTCAGACATTGAACTCACATAAACCGATTTCGCATGTTTGATTTTGTGGATGTTACGACTTCACGAGCGGTTTTAAATATGTATAACTAGGAGTTTAATTCGTACTAACACAGCCTAAACCATAGAGAACCAACACGATTTTATATATTTTCTGAGGGACAACCGAAAATTTGCCAAATAAGCGCTCAATTTTTAGTCCATGGTATTCTTCAACGTTAACCTTAATATTATATAAGATCTGATTTCGCATTTCGAGAAACAGTACATCATCTTTGTCTATATCAAACAAAAACGCGCGCCCCTATATCATTTTCTATACAAATTGTGCGAGTTCAATGAGCCACATTGGCCGCGACTAGCCTCCTCCACAGGCAACTCTTGTGTACCTCAGTAAAGTGAACTTACCTAAAGGTGTTATCGATTTGTATATATGTTAATAAGTCCATAAAATTCTTTAAAATTCCATAAACAAAGCATGTTTTGAACGTGAATATAAATTTTCGCCGCGTACATTATCAAAGAGGATTGGTGCTGAGACGGATACGGGGGGGAAAGCCGGCGGAGGAAAAAGGGGGGGGGGCGGAGGGGGAAGGGGGAGAGAGAGAGAGAGTTGCCTGCTAAAAATCGACATGCAAAGTGTGCACTGCGCATATCACTTGCGCATTACAAAATTACTAACCGAGGGTACGTTAGTGTTAAATTTGTGGCTTGTATGCAGATAGTATGATATGCAGGGGAGCATTTGACAAGGCAATATGGCCTCCGCACAAGATATTGAAAGACTTACTGTCTTGCCTCCAATTTCACCCATAAACTCCTCAGAATACACGGTTTCGAAGGGAAATGAAATAAATTCAGTTGTCTTGGCTAGTTCTACTTTTGAGGCGGCCGCTAAATTTGCTTTTTGGCTGAGAGAAGTTCGTCAACTTCAACCAAACGAAACGACGGTTATAGAAATCATGTACGGTGGTGATCGCTATATATACAACATATATATATATGTGATCGCTATATATACAACATATATATATATAAATATAACATTTGATTTGATTTCACCGACGTTTCTTAGTACTCTCTTGTATTCGATGCTACAAACGGGTATTTCTGTTCTCACATAACGTGGTATGTTGTTTCGGCTTTCCGCCATTTTTCGCACTGAACAATTTACTACCCACCTACCCGGGGTGAAGCGACAAGTCCAAAAGGTGAAGCGAGACGTCCTCACATATCGATTTTTAGCAGGCAACTCTCCCCGCCCGTTTCACTTCAAACGTCCCCTTCTCTCCCCTCCCATTACTATATACCCCTAAATACTCCGTATTCGTCTCAGCACCAATCCTCTTTGATAATGTGCGCGGCGAAAATTTATATTCACGTTCAAATTATGCTTTGTTTATGGAATTTAAAAGAATTTTATGGACTTATTAACATGTATACAAATCGATAACGCCTTTAGGTAAGTTCACTTTACTGAGGTACACAAGAGTTGCCTGTGGAGGAGGCTATGCCAGAAATACACGACATCCGATTGCGCAACACCCCGTCGCGGCCAATGTGGCTCATTGAACTCGCACAATTTGTATATGAAATTACATTAATGAGTTTTTTAAACACAGTGAATATATTGAATACCGCACGATTACTTTTCAAAACCGGTTAGGCGTGCCGCATCTTGTAGATATAAACGCCATCAGTGATTCTACAATCGAGAGGATAAATATATAGGGCCTGTTTTCACAAAGATTAAGGTTCATGAAGACACGTGTCGAAACGTTGGGTCTTTTGGAACATTTGTTGGAACACTAACTTTTGATACTACTTTCAAAAACGTTTAAGTTAGGGTAGCGTGCAACTATATGTCTAATTTTGAATTGTTTAACTAGTTGTGATGATGGCTTTCACGAAACATGTCACACAAGAAGGAATAGCGTTGAAATTGTCTAAACTACAGATGTATCAAGTTTGGAAATTGATATTTGTTGTTGTCACCATGACTTTTGGTACCGTTCAGATGATGCAATTAAGCACAGCATTCCTTGTTGTAGCTCCAGGTAAGCGAACTTCAGTTCCTTTCGTCTTTCCTTCTAAACACGGTGAAATCTTTCTTTCAAACGTGAACTACAATCATTTGGTCCCTAAATTCGGTCTCTAGTGCCTGATGCTTGACTTCTTGCCCAGACTCATGGTATGAACGGCTTGTCATTTCCCACCCTGCGAGCAGACCCTTATAAATACTCACCGTAAAATAAGGCTCTGCCGAAATCAAGTTGAATCTTTTAAGTCGCCGCAGTCCAAACTTCTGATCTAGTCAATCTCCTTTTCTTCCGCCAAACCGGTTTTTAGGTCGCACGCATTGGATTTAGGGGAAAACCGACTGCCAAATCTGAGCCCGTTGTACTGTATTTGTCGGGAAAGTGCTTGTTCAGGTGTCCAACAAAACGCGACGTTCGAAGGTTAATTATACAATACCCTAGTTGCTATGCGTGTTTTCATTGGTTGTCGCTCATGATCTATTAGAGGACAGACACATGGCACGTCAGATCACGTCAGCTGACTTGCCTTTTTCCTTCTTCATGCCCCAAAATCCGGCACGAGTTTCGACAAAGACCTTTTAAATTTTTATTGTATAAAACAAATAGATTCCATTTTTTTGTTGTCTGTTCAGTTATAGATGCACAGAGGACGTCACAACGTGGTAAGAACATCATTGACCCACTCGACTGCGTCTCGTGGGCCACTTTTTTGTTCTTACCACGTTGTGACGTCATCTGTGCATCTATAACTGAACAGACAACGGCAAAATGGAATCTATTTGTTAAATATAAACTTTTGATATTCTTTAACAAATCACAAAATCACGATTGTTTTTTAGCTCTTGAATAGTTGCTCGTGCTTTCTCACTCACGAATGTAAAGTCTCGACCGAAATCTACCCAATCTACCATGTAGTCTCTCCTTAGTCCTTTTCCCACGTGGTCTACCTAAAAATAACGTCTTATTCATGCTCCAATGTTCTAATAATAATCTGCAAACTTTACCACACATATTTAATAATATATACATCCACCAAGCTCTGTTTTAAGGAGATCAACATAGTGTAAGTATTTCAATGCACAACATTCTCGTCCCCAGAGGCCACGATCCTTTTGTGGCAGCCAAAAAGATCGTGACCTCTGCATGGAACGTTTCTTTTGTTGGAAATGCAAGAATACATTATAAACTCAGACAACATGAATTTGACGTCATCTATGCGCTTCGCTATTAAGCCTGGGATTGGCAATGTTTCTCGCGCATGCTCGACAGAGTCGATTTCGGCAGAGCCTTATTTTACGGTGAGTATTTATAAGGGTCTGCTCGCAGGGTAGTCATTTCCCCTCCTCGGCAACAAATCTCGTGTATAAATCTCGTGTAAATCGTATCGTATCCATCATGAATCGCGAGGTAAATGAAGCTATGCGTTGAAAGAACGGGACAATCTAGTTTAGTGTTAAAGAGAACAGAAAGATGCCATGCTGAACAGCCATCGTTCGACGTTCGCGGAGTCGAAGACATCACATGCAGCTGTATTACCAAGCGGATTTGGCAGATTCAATATTTATCAACTTCTTCCCCTGGTGTTTGACTAGTCTACAATCTAAAATGAGGAACATCAGCCCACTCTGGGAAGAAAGTGTTGTTTTGGTCAACTCAGTTTTAAACGTACTCATCGAAGACCAACTGGCGAAACGAAAGAATATGGGATTGAAGGCTGTTGTTTTGAGAGACGATCGCAACATGATAAATATTAGTTTATAGTATTATATTTTCGAATTTAAATGTGGTGTATTGCTGTTATTAGATTTGTCAAATTATATCAAACGTATATACATGGCAAACAGAGTGTACATTGTGAAATTCTTATTTTGTTGAATTTGTTTGAATTATTTTCATTGTTTCGTAAAGCCAATCAGAACACTCATATTTCCAGAGATTCCCAGAGCCACTT
Source organism: Paragorgia papillata (assembly GCA_035771165.1). Lineage (NCBI taxonomy): Eukaryota > Metazoa > Cnidaria > Anthozoa > Scleralcyonacea > Coralliidae > Paragorgia > Paragorgia papillata. The sequence continues at coordinate 484,590 of JAWNZC010000324.1, read as the reverse complement.
CAAGCATCAGCGCGTGGGTCTAGGTACGAGAATGCTCAAGTCCCTAATCTCATGATTATACGCGAGACGCGTAAATATAAAAATGTCCGCGTATATAGTCTTAGTCATATATTTGTTGTCAAATCATAGACTTCATAATCCATTGAAAAACTCGCTCATGTCAAACAATTCTGTATTATCTTTTTTTGTTTGAACAGATCATTGCTTGAAAGAATCTTTAATCTATCAAGCAGAAGTTGAAAGCGTGACCGACTGTGCACACTTATGTTTGTTGGAACACTTGCGATGTAAATCTATAAACGTTGCAAAGATTGCGTGGAAGTGTGATGAAAGGAAAATAAAATGCCAACTGAACAACAACACGAAGGCCAACAAACTTGACAAACTCATTGTGAATACGAATTTCGATTATTTCGAACCACTTGAGGTAAGCAATATTTTCGGCCTGCATGCATGCATATATAGTTTACACCACAGAATCTCATTTGCCAATAGTTTTAGCAAATGTTTTAAAGTCTATAAAGGAACACTTATAAACAACTTAACGATTTTACCGTTAATAATTTCCGTCTAACAATTTTGTTTTTGTTTTATGTAAAACTTATTGCTTAGTGTACGTGATCGAATGTTAATTTCTTATTAGTGTAATTTGGCTATAACGCTGTCAAATTTCGTGCCGGGATTTTGGCTATTGTCGTTGCTTAACATATATATATATATATATATATATACAAAGTATAAAGTATAGTTTTACCTTAAAGTCTTCGCTACCAGAGGTTTCACCCTAAACGGGATCATCAGGCGACTGAAAAATATCGGTTAGTGGGCTGCTTAAATGCGTTAGTTGGGGCGTTAACGCATTTAAGCAGCCCACTAACCGATATTTTTCAGTCGCCTGATGATCCCGTTTAGGGTGAAACCTCTGGTAGCGAAGACTTTAAGGTAAAACTATACTTTATACTTTGTATTTTGCTCTATCTATATATGGTATTGAGCGCTCTCTAACATTTCGTGAACCATAACTCACTATATATATTCAAGGATTTGTTATAGAAACTCTAACGTTGTATATTTAACTATAAAAGTAGCAAATCTAATGTAGCTAAATAGCACTAAAAAGGGACATTGATAGATAAATATGAAGACAAACGTTACTGAATTTCTTGCTTGATAGACGCATCTATTCCCATTAAACTTGAACTTATGCGACATTTTATTATACTATGTAGTTTTGCATCAACGTGCATGACTTTTTTTTTTGTATTTTTTCTCAATTTTTTAGACAATGAATAATCTTTATCCTTCACTTACTGAAGTAGATCATGGTAAGCAATTGAAATTATTATATCTATAATAATTGTCAACGCCGGCGTTAGTATCACTAATCTCAGTATAACTGGACTGTTCATTGGCGCCTCCAAAAATTAGGCCATCGGAATGACGAATTTGGAGTACCAAGATGGCTGCGCCACAGAAACGGACTATGTTTTCGTAGCACACCGGTGAGGGTGTTGAAATGCGAATCAGTTTAAGCGATCTGAATATTTGTATATATGTGTGGACGGACCATACTAAATGTTCGTGATTACTGAGAGCGGCTGCTCTATACTTTTACCGTAAGCTTAAAGTTTTCGGCCATTAATTATCTTCGTCGGTTTTCCTGACCAGTTTTACTATTGCTTTTTCTTCCTTTCGAGAATCGATTTGACGGGTTTCCTTCTACTAAAGACGTTGTTGTGCTTTATATACATAAAGGTTGATTCGTTTCTGTGGGATATACGTATCCCGAAAATTCCTTTCTCAAGTCTTTTTGTTAAGAATATAGTATGTTGTTAGTGGAAACCTTTTTGTGAAGAACTATATTGTGCCCACAATCTTCACCGCGTAGCAATACTTTTCGACTGTTTCTCTGTTTACATCCTATCACTTTTAAGTTTGTTTCCTATTTTGTGTGTTCTTATTAAAACTACTTCAAACGTAAGGCCGTCGTCTTATCTTTTTTTAAAATAATTTTCTTATTGTAAAACCACTTGTGACTTTATAGTTTAAAGGAATCTGAAATGCCATAAATGAATATAGTCGTGGCAGCCAGCCAAGCCGTTGTTTGAGTAGTTTTCAATCCACTCGATGCCTTTGGAGAATGCAAATATTTTTAGATGCTCTAGCAATGTTCTTTGTAAAGAGATTGGAAAGAAATAGAAAGAAAAAACTAAAAAATATAAACTTAATTAAACTTAAAATTTTAACACTTGCTTCACTAGCCTGGTGGTAACATCGTCGGTTGGCATGCGATTGAACGCGATCGAGTTCAAACCGTGGATGTAACGTGTAATTTTATTCATCTCAATATTTTTTACGAAATATCATCCTTATAAATTTTCCTTTGTTCCTCGTTACCTTTTTCTTTAAAAAAATAGAGTTAAACAGTTGGGTTTCTTTCCAATATTCTATTGATCGTTCCGACAGGAGTGGCTATTTCCAGCCACCCTAGCTTCCTAAAAATGAGCGCAAGGGGGGGTTGCATTAACGTTTTTCAAGCAGGGGTAATTACAAAAATTCATGTAAAACGGGCGAGGGGTTATTGCGTTTATGTATTTCTAGCAAAAGAGTATAGTATTGAGATTTTATCCTGCAGAGCAAAGTTGTGCTGTTTTCTACGAAAAAGGAGCAAGACAAGATGGTGTCTATACAATTAATCCAGATGGGCAAGAAGCGTTTGATGTAAGGTGTGACATGACAACTGCAGGAGGTGGATGGACTGTTTTTCAAAGACGAATGGACGGAAGTGTAAACTTCTATCTTGGTTGGGCCGAGTATAAAAATGGTTTTGGAAATCTGAACGGCGAGTTTTGGCTTGGGCTGGATAAGATTAACAAATTATCAATGAGTGGCCAAGATCTATTGAGATTAGATTTGGAAGATTTTCAAGGCAATACACGTTACGCCGTTTACAATAGCTTTAGTGTCTCGGACGAAGCTGAAACTTACAAACTGGCTATTGGTAACTACACTGGTAAGTGCACCTTCATGGTTTGTGTTTGAGCTCGTATTTCTGCAATCGACCTATAGGATTTAATAAAAGTAGCGTAGGCGGCAGTGTTGAAACAACAATCAAAATATAGTACTAAGGTTTGATATACTGTAATGCCGAAACAGAGAACGTATAGGAGTCTAACGTTTCATGCAAAGGCCCTTCGTCAGAGAGAAACGTCTAGTTTTTACCATTCAGTCTGATTCACCCTTCTTTAGGATTTAACTGCCTGGTTTTAAAACATGAACAGCAGTGGTGTATCAGATTTTTCAAAAACCAATAATAATTCATGAGGAAAACACAAAGGAAATCAGTACCATGTCCGTGGTTTATATCTGATAAAGAAGCCTCGGCCTGATTTACATATAAACTTTGGCTTTGATTTTCTCGGCTTAGACAACGTTATTTTTCAAACTTACTACGCCAATGAACTTACCAATGAACTTACTCGGCTATCGCCTCGTGTTTTAAATCTGATAACTGACTGCTGCTCATGTTTTAAATATTACAAAATACGAGGTCATAGCCGAGTGTTTTAGATCTGTTAAAGCATGTACTGCGAATGTTTTGAATAACTTCAAAAACAATTCATTTGGTAAGTTATTTGGCGTAGTTATTTTGAAAAATAAACGTTAGCTAAGCCGATAAAATCAAAGCTAAAGTTTATGCATGTAAATCAGGAGGATTTTTTATTAGATTAAAACCACGGTCATGGAACTGATTTATTTTGTGTTTTCCTCCTTTTTATTGAAGTGAACAACATTTTTCGGAATTAAATATTTCCACGACCAATAACCGAGTTTTCTACTATACGAAGTTCTTTCAATACAGTAGTTCTATGCAGCGAACGCAAGTTATTTTGTTTGATTATATCCCCGGGAGGGGCAATTTTGGGGTAGGGGTGCGTCGCCGTGACTTCAAAATCCTGACCCTATTCCAGACCTAAAAGGCGATTTTTCATACCTTAACCCAGATCTAAGCTCAAAAATCAATACCCTATCCAAGACCTACAAGTTAAAAGAACCGACTGCAGTAACGTTTATAACCAACACATTGACATGATAATTGATATTAAAAAGACCATTTTCAAAATGAATTAAACCGGTCCGAGTCGTTGCAGTTATATTTACTCGCCTCCGCTGAACGACACATAGTCTGTCCTGTTGTGCATCGGCGCGAGCGTGATCGGCATCCATACCCTATTCCAGACCAAAATTAACAATTTGTATACACCCTATCTCACACCCCGAAGCTTGAATATATACCATAATATATAGGGCATATACCCGTATCCCTTGTATACGACAGTACTTCCCCCACCAGGATTAAATCTTAAACCTATTTTGCAATGTGTAAAGTTTTAATTGCAGAATGCTATATTTGCTTCTGAAATTTATTTTATGTCTATTAATATATATTCTATAAATTTTAAATTTAGGAAACGCAAAGGACTCACTTCGGCTTCATAATGGAATGGAATTTTCCACCAAGGATGCTGACAATGATCTGACAGGCGCCAATTGTGCAGTGAAATACAAAGGTGCTTGGTGGTATCGAGGATGTCATAAGTCCAATCTGAATGGTTTGTACCATGCTGGTTCTCAGTCTCACACATCGTATGCTGATGGCGTTCACTGGTTTCATTGGAGAGGACATCATTATTCGTTAAAGAAAACTGAGATGAAAGTACGTCCTGGTCTATTCTAGAGTGTTTTTGATCACACCGATCAACAAAATGCTTCTTATACCAGTCATTAAAACTGAATATGCACGGAGAGCGTTCTTTTATATGGGCGCCAAAATATTCAATGACTTACCACTTGATTTGAGAACAACGGTAAATGACAAATATTTTAAGTTAGAGATTTTTCACTTATGATATTAATTTTCTTTTTTTTTGTGAGTCTTTAAAATGTCTGTAATTACTAGTTGTTTTTGTTTTAGATATTCTGTAATCATTATCCTATTTCTATACAGGACAGACATTGATAACGGCAATCCTTTGTTGAAGCATCCATTGTCCTATAAAAATATTCGTTATCATATAGCATTTAAAGTGCCTATGAAACGAAAATTAAGTCTGTCTTATTTGAAAGAACACTTAAAATGATAGAGTAACATCTTTTGAAGTTTTTCGTTTCCTTGCTTCGTTCTTGAGATATTTCAGTTTGTTTGATATGTAAATTAACCATTTAACTTCACATGTATGCATAATGAGTTATTGAAAAAAGTTATATATCCGAGGGAAGCATGTGCGTGTGTTTCGCCCAGAACACTAGCAAAACACGTAGATTTTCAAGTGATTATATTTGACAATAGCAAAGATATATAACGTTTTTCGATAACTAATTATGCTCGTGTGACGTCGCGACATGTGACATTTACATCAAGAAATATCTCAAGAATGAAGATAGGAAACGAAAACCTTAGCTTCAAAAGATGTTACTCTATCATTTTAAGTGTTCTTTCAAATAAGACAAACTTAATTTTCGTTTCATTTATTACTTCTTTCTTTATTACCAATTCTTAATTGGTTTGCACTTGACGTCATGCAGGTTGGAGGAATTTTAACAAAAGAATTCATTAGCAGTTATTGTATTTGGAGTATGTTTTCCTCCAGCATGGCTGCCGTATTTTTGTCTTCTAAATCTCAAGGGATTGATTGAAATGTTGAAATAAAGTTTTAAAAAGTTTTTCTACTGATCGTGTTATATTTAATATATCATACACGAGAAGCAGTTTATTGTGTGATTTGAAAACACCGAGAGAAGTGTGTTGAAAAACGAGGCGATAGCCAAGTTTTTTAACTCGTTTCGAGGTGTTTTTAAATCAGATAATAAACGGCTTTCGAGTATGGTATAGCTTCTCAAACAAGTCAATATTTAAAGAGAAATTTGAGGTAAAACTTGTCTTAATTTATGGGAGTTTATTACCGCATTTCACAATAACGTCTCGGTAACTGATTTCATTATGTTTTCTTCATGAATTATTAAAGCTTTTTCATACATATATATATTTTTTCTTAAGTTTGGTTGGCGCTATATATTTCTGTAGTAAAGAATCGTGAAAATTTTCGTAAGGAATTGAAATTAGAAAGGCTTGAGTGCTACAGACGATGGTATACTACTCGAGGGTTTTTCTCCGCGTTCTCCGGTTTCCCTCCTCAGTACGTAAAACCAGTGTCTTGGTAGCGTAAGGACAATGAAACTGTCCCACCAAACGACCCCCAGCGCTTAATGGTCTTTTCCAGTCTTCAACTCTTTTGGGAAATGGTTATGGCCGATTAAACCCCACTGCTACAATCCTGGTCAAAATCACTCGGACACCTTGCCTTAAATCACATCTGATATCAAATTTCCTTCTAAAAATCATTCCTCCCGCTTCCCCCATTTAAGGTTGATAAAAATTTGCCCTGAACATACTTTGCATTTCATTTTCTAACCAACATTGAACGGGGGTAGTGGGGGGCGATGTTATTTGAACATAATCTTAGGAATTGATGCGCTTAAGTTCGTTTTACGCGACTGTCCGAGTTAATTTTGGCCAGGATTGTCTGAAAATATTATTTTGAAAGAAACATGTATTTTGGCTGTTAAAACAAAGCAGAATGGCGAGAGACATTACATAGTTTAATTCTACGAGGTAGAACAAAACAAACAGCGCAAAAATTTTGGCAATATCATTGAGCGGCGTTAATAGAATTCCTGAAGAACGATGTGTTCGCACCACTTTGAATTTAATGTCTACGCACGTCGCACGCAATACGTTTGTGCCAAAATCATCTTGACAAGAAACAAACAGTGAACAGCGGTTATAAACTCATTATATATGCTTACGTCAGATTCTAGTGGCGACGGTGAACAACCGATTTTTAGCTCTTTGACGGTAAACAAACCACTTCCACGGTACTTTTAGCACGCAGCAACGCTACGATTGTGCGCATTAAACGTGTGTGTTATAGAAGAACAATATAACTTGATTCCCAACTTGTAAACGACTACTAATGGCAACAAACGAAAAATATACGACGGTAAACATATGTATGGCTTTACATAAAAGAAATATGACCTCTAACTCTTAATTATTCAAGAACTGTTTTTCGATGTTTACCGTGGGGATTCTTAACATGCGCGTTTATTATGGCTGCGTTTCTACTTTATCTAACCACTTGTAGTAGGAGAACATTCTGAAAAGCACGAACGTTGTGTAGTTCTTTCTTTCATGCGCTAATCGTTAGACAAAGAGGTAAAATTTGCGTGTTGACCGTGCTTACCGTGTTTACCGTCGCCTGTAGAAGTCGGTGACGTAAGCATATATAATGAGTTTATGGCGCGGCACGCGCGTGTTATGTGCGTGGATATGAAATGCAAAGTAGTGCAAACACATCAATCATAACGATTTTTACCACGCTCAAACATACTTTATTTGACGAATTAAAACATGTAACGTTTGCCACCATTCTGCACTATTTTAACAGCAAAAACACGTCTATGTTTCGAAATGGCATTTTCAGACAATCCTGGTCAAAATCACTCGGACACCTTGCCTTAAATCACATCTGATATCAAATTTCCTTCTAAAAATCATTCCCCCCGCTTCCCCCATTTAATGTTGATAAAAATTTGCCCTGAACATACTTTGCATTTCATTTTCTAACCAACATTGAACGGGGGTAGTGGGGGGCGATGTTATTTGAACATAATCTTAGGAATTGATGCGCTTAAGTTCGTTTTACGCGACTGTCCGAGTTAATTTTGGCCAGGATTGTAGCTGCTTCATTATACCGAAAATACAATACCGTAAAGTTGCAAAAATTCTCATAAACCATATATATGCATGTTCTATTAACAAGGTATATGTATAGTGAGCATGAGTTGATCTGAAGTGACCGTGTGCAGAGATTGCATATACCTTGCCAGCGGGTTAGAGATTTTAAAAAGAACGGGCCATCCCACTAACCAGGCTAGCTCAAGAGACCAACACATGTATGTATGAATAAAATGCTTGATTGCACTCGTACTAAAATATTCAAAAACGTTTGCATAAAATAAGGATAATGAACATTTCTTTCTCAAAATAATGCAAAAATGTTTGCATAAACTAAGGATAATGAACATTTCTTCTACACGTACGGAGAATCTTGTTGTCAGATTTTTTAATTTCTCATCCAAATTTCAACCAAATTCAATCAAAATTGAAAGGTTTGGTCTTTTATCTATGATCAATCTTTCCATAAACGTTCACGAAAACCTGTGTGGTATTTTTTGAAATATCCTGGTGACTCACAGACAAACGGATGAACAGACAAACAGGGGTGAAAAACAACCGGCCATTACATCGATACACTGTATGTACGCTAAATGACGTATTGAGGCAATATCTACAGCGCTAACCGTGAAATAGCGGGCTCATGTCTTGTAGAATCGCCATTTTGTTTCCAAAACTTGAAATTGTATTAAAACTTTCACCTTGCTTTTCTTGCCTTTTAAACTACTACAATTGTTAGAAAGAAACGAATAATTTCACCATGGCATAAATCATGCTACTCTATCTCATGAAATAACATTGGTTGTGAATTGTGATCAGAATGGCACGAAGGAAAGGGAAACTGACCGGCAACGCGAGACGAATTAATTAATTAGTTCGTCTGCTTCGTCAGGACCGACCTAATTGCCTACAGGCTTCGCTTTAAAAGTGAGTTTTAATGTTAACTGTATGAGTTTATATTACTTCTAAAGATTATAGAAACGTTTTTACTTAATAACGAAACATATAGGTTTCATTCGGGGGGGGGGGGGGGGGGTACTTTTTTAATTCAACGTACAAGGTTGGTGTGTTCGGTTTTTCAGTGGAAATGAATATTTTTGTGACCTAGTTTCATACAATCATAGTACCCTAGTCCAGACCAGAAGAATGAAAAACATGTCCTATGTCAGACTAAAACTGGTGTCATAAAACCGAAAGAGTGATTTATATACTCTTTGCAGACTAAATTAAGATGGCAAAAACTGAAAAACAATACAGTATGCAGTACTCTTTTTAGCTGTACTGTATGTCCCCTATATATGAAATACCCAATAGTTGGGAATACCCTGGGGCAATTTCAGTACACATATTTCTCTGTTTTTGTCTAAATTCACACGGAGGTAGAGTTACCAAGGTAAGTATATGAAAAGAGTGAAAAGATCATGTGTGTTTACATGAAAGAAGGGTATACTTAATAGCTCTACTATTTCAGGGGTCACTCTTATACATGGATCAAAAGACAATGTCTGTTAACATAGAAGTAGGATAATCCTACTTCAAAAGTTAAAAACTAATGCATATTTACTTGGGGAAAAGGTATAATACAATATACTACCATTTGCAATCAACCGTTAGCCGTTTGAAACGTTCACGTTGGGCGTAACTTGTCCGTTATTTGAAAGCTGTAGAAACTGATTTGAACCGTGAATGGACAACCTTTGACAAGTCCCGCCTACATGTTTGACAAACGTGAGAGCATGTTTTCGAGTGTATTTTACGCGTACATTTACAAACGACGAAGCCGAAATTGTTCGATTTTTATGGGAAAGGATGGAGTTTATCGGCAGCCGATCACGGTGAGGATAGAGCAACTGTCGATCTTTGTTTTGGCATCGAAATCTTGGCTGCCAATTGTGATTTGGGTGAGAAATCGTCGTTCAAGTAAACGTGATTGGCAAATTTTTGACGGAGTGTCCATCATTCACGTTTGTATAAACTGGTCAGTTCGACTCGACCACGAAACACTTCAAATCAATATTATTATCGCAAAGTTACTATAAACAACAACCAAGGTAAGTGTATTTTGTTTATGCATGCTAAATTTGCTCAAAATGATTTTAATACACTGAAATAAACAAAATACAAGATATATACAATGCAACATTGTTTTGAAAGGATACCATATGATTGTCATGCAATTTTTAGTTTAAATTAGAGAGAATTCAAATTGTTATAGCAATAAAAGTCTTATTTTACGTTTTTAATGCCGCAAGAAGTTTTCTTTCTTTACTCATCATGCTTAACTCAAACTGAAACGATAAGTTGATATGTTTATTTGCCCTTGGAAGTTGGAACAACGTGAAGCTAATTACGGTACAGTAGCTCAACTATGAAATAATTTATTGAAAATGTCAGTAACTTTATCTTCTTTATGCAAATATAATTTAGAATATGATATTAAATAACGAGCGTGATTTTAGCTTTGTCGATTTTAATAAGAGTCAATGAGTGAAACTCAAGGAATAAGTGTAAATTTATCAAGGTAATTTTGTACCATGTAACTCGTTTTTTTGTGTCCACTGACCATAAGATCACGTGGCAGACTATGCCATCGACTGTAGACCTTGATTATGGCACTGACGTTACCAACGAACAAGATACGGAACTCAACGAAAGTTTGCCGAAAAGTCGCCAATTTGTTTTGCACACGAGGTTGAAGTCGTCAAATGTATTTTGTTTTATGGCGAGGGAGCAGTACTTCTGAAGAACTCGCCACAAATCGCTTCCAAATCAACTGGAATAACTGTGAGCAAAATCTCCACCTTCTGATTTCCTTCATCAAAATATGTCAAAATTTCTTCCCCCACTTTATTAGCCTATGATGAAACTACATTCTATTAACCAACAGAGTGGAAATCACAGCGACACTAATCTTCATCTAAAATTCTGTACTTTGTTATATCTGGAATATATCATTCACGGGTGAGAGTGTAGCTGTACTATTCCTGAACTGTTATGTTCACCATGGATTTACTTTCATCTGAATCACTTACACTACGGACCTAATATATCATGACAATGGACTGTGGATTAACATTTTACGAAGGTGTCTTTTTAATAGCTGACAAGTCTCTTGCTGTGCAATTGTGAAATTTGAAAGTTTGGATCAACTATGACAACGAAAGACCAACAACTAATTTGCAAAAACCTTTATTAAATAGATGTTTGCCTGCATATAACACAGGGTTAATGTGTTTGTAAATTGTGGCCGAGGTAAGTTCAAGTTAGTACAGTACCGTAGAATTCCGAAAGTAGCGGCCCCCCGAAAATAGCGACGCATTTTTTTAGTGTTTCAAATACATTTATCCAACAAAAAAGTAATCAATGTTCGTATTAAAACTTAACAATCAACTTAAAGCTAGTAATATAATATGTTTTTTCGATTATCGACATTTCTGTTCGATGAAAGCACGTGTTCATCTTTAATTTTCAATATTTACAACATGTTCTCTCTTTATAAGTTGCCACCATCGCCGTCGACAATCATGTCAAGGTCATCAACGCTGCTGTCGTAAAACATTACGTCTTCTACATTAGGTATAGTTGTTAATTACAGAATCATCCTCAGAAAAAGTTACAGGAAAATAGGACTAATGTACGTAGTAAATAAATAGTTACTGATGAACGGAGACTTTTTATATTTCTTCCTAACGTATTTCAACCATCCGAAAGTAGCGCCCCCCCCCCCCCCGAAAGTAGCGTGCCCCAAGGGCTACTAAATCCGAAAGTATACTTTCGGAATTCTACGGTATATTATTATTGAATTATAACAAACTGGATATGCAATCAGTTCAAACTTATTTATTCATTTAATATTTTGCTGATCATTTTTTAACACAAATACTATGCACAAATGTGCCATGTGAATTATTAAAGTAACAAAGTGAACTATATATTATTAAAATAAGTAATTTTTATGTATAGGTTAATTACCGAACCTGAGGTAACTACGTCAGTTAAGAAAACCGAGGTGATCGTGAACTAAGACTAATTAATAACCTGGGTGAGTGAAAATTACTATTAATTTTCACTACGCGGAAGCAGCTATTGATAGTAACTTTCGAAGTATTAAGCACCAAGAGCATTTAACATAAGCACAGTTACAGTTACAGTTACAGTTACAGTTACAGTTACAGTTACAGTTACAGTTACAATTACAGTTAAACACCAGAGTTTTATGATTAAACATTATTTAAGTACTGGATGGTACTAAGTATTATATTACTGCATGTAAGCTAATTGCTGTAAAAATTGGGCCATTTCATGTTTTCTTACGAATACAGTGTAATCTCTTTGTTTATTGTGCAATTCTTAATTCGTATCGTTTTCTTCACGATTGAAGGTAAAACAATTTTTATTATGATCTAGAAATTAAGACGAAAGGTCTTTTTTTCGAGTAGTAGTTGAGTTCATTATTGCTTTGTAAAATAACATACTGTATCCAAACAACGTATCCAACTTTATTAGGACTGTTTGACAACAATTTAATCTTATGTTTTTATACAGTAATTTTGTTTAGCATTTGATTTTGACAAAGGTAGTCATTCATGATTTGTATCTCTGTTTATAGAGCCTGAAAAACAGGCTACATCTTTGTTTAGGCATTGTTATTGACAGATGTATATTTGCATAAACGTTAACAAAAACATAGAACAAAGAATTTGGCTGTGTTTCCAGACAGTTCAATTCTATAGTGACTGCTTCTACTGATGTATGTAATGCTAAGTTGTGCTAAGTGCTTATGGCAGAGCCTTATCTAGTCCTGAGTTTTTCAAATACGTCTGTGGACACATACACACATTGTGTTCCCCATTAAATTTCTGCAACTGTAACTAGTTACTGAAAAATAAGTAACTGTTACAGTAACTATCTACACCACTTGTGTCAAGCATTTACAAAAAAGAAACCCCTCCATTTTTGTCTATTGTGAACTACTTTTCAATTATTTGATTAGTTTTAGCTTAGTTTAGTTCGGTTTAGTTTAGTTTAGTTTAGTTTAGTTTAGTTTAGTTTAGTTTAGTTTAGTTTAGTTTAGTTTAGTTTAGTTTAGTTTAGTTTAGTTTAGTTTAGTTTAGTTTAGTTTAGTTTAGTTTAGTTTAGGCTGGATGTGTGTTCATGGTTTAGATTCGTTAGTTTGGTTTGGTTTGGTTTGGTTTGGTTTAGTACTAGTTTTAGTTTTAGTTTTAGGTTGAATTTAAGTTTCAAAGTTTTAATTCAAAAGTTTTAGTTTTAGTTTAAAAGTTTTAGTTTAACTCCAAACTCTCTGGCAAAATAGACACCACAATACAAGTAAAACTTTAATTGGTTTTGTTGGAGTGCAATATTTCAATCTTTATCGCTCGGGCTGTTGACTAATATTGTATAAAATCAATAAAATGCTCAACTGATTCTAAATATATCATACACAAATGTCTCACCAGCTTGCCAAGTGCGCTCTCTATAAAGTCTTGCAAAGGCTCTTCTCAGCCTTTTTCATTTTTGATGTTCAGACTGGTCAAACGAATTGCATTATTTACATGCGACGACAAAATCTTGCGGACTGAAATCATAGTTGCATATAGCGTTGCTACAGTGAAATGTTCTATTATTCGCTAAAATACGCAAAGCCAAAAGTTCACTCACATTTTACGAGTTTGCGAGTGGTAACATTCTATTGATTGACAACAGTCTAGAATAGATGGGGACGCACTTTCATCTCAGTTTTCTTTAAAGAATAATGATATCCTTTCCAATAAAACCAATCAACGCCATCAGCAAACGATGTGTGTGCACCATTACGGTACAAGCCATTCAGATTGGAGCGATGGCATGCCTGGTACCACCAAGCTCCTTTGTATACCACTGCACAATTCGTGCCTGACGGATCATTGTCCGCGTCCTTGGTGCTAAATTTCATTCCATTATGAATTTTAAGTGAATCCCCAGCGTTCCCTAAACATGCAATGTATAAAAAATATTATAAACGACATACACTGTAAATGAATATTTCGACATACTATTTTCAGTTCCAAAACCAAATAAAAATTATGAAGTACCTCCAGTATGCTCTTTTTTCACAAGACCTGCGTCTCACACAAGATTGAACTGATTCCCCCATATCCGCCTCCCCCTGAGACAACCCCGGGTTTGCATGAGAAATGAGCGGGTTAATTACCCTGGGACTATTCGCCTCTATAATTACGCGGGATAAATTAGTAGCATTGAATATAAACAAGATGGTGTTCAACAAGAACTTTTGTAAAGTGAAGTATCAAATGTGGTGTGCCACAAGGTTCGAATTTCGGCCGACTACTTTTTTAGTTTTTAATAGCTCAGAAATAATTGAAATAAAACTGAACTCGGATTTATCAAAAATACACACATAGCTTGTATCTAACAAACCGGCATTAAATATTTCAAAAACAGAATACGTGGTCATTGGGTCTCGACATTATTTATGGAAGATAATAGAAGATCCTAATATTAATATTAGCGGGCTGAATATTAAAAGAATACGTTCCACAAATAGCTTAGGGGTAGTAATAGATGAAAAACTAAAATGGGATGAACATATTGATAACATCAGCAAAAAAGCTTCGAGAGCTATTGGGGCCACAAAACTTATTAAACATTATATACCAAAAGAGAATGTAAATGACATTTATAATGCATTGGTTAAACCACATTTGGCTATTGCTCATTAGTTTGGGAAAATTGTAGTGTAACAGTGTACAAAAACTCCGAAAACTCCAGAATAGAGCAACTAGAGTCATAAATGGTGATAGTTATGACATCCGTTCAAAAGACATATTAAATAAATTAAATTGGAAACAACGTAATTACTGCCGTCGACGTGAACACTTGTGTTACAGCCTTAACTAAATTATTCAATATTTCTGAAAATGAAATGTATAACCTTCGAAGCAACAACAACACGCTGATGTTATCAAAACCCAGGACAAACTCAATGAAGCGCAGTTTTCGTTATAGAGCTGCCAAGGTCTGGAACACTTTGCCAGTAGATCTTAAAAACACGTTTCTAACAATAGATGATTTTAAGAAGAAATTAAGAGAGAACATGCGTGATGAAAACAGCAAAATTTTATCGCATTTAAGTTATTATAACCATGTAAATACATATAGTAGTAGTCTTTTATTCCATTTCTATAAGTAAATAATTTGATGTAGTTAGTAATTTTATACAATAATTTTATACTGTTAATAATATCATAGAAGTAGTTAGTAATTAATTTTATGTAATTAGATTAATTAATCTAATTACATAATAATTAATAATACTATCATTCAGCTCCCAACTTGACCTGTAGCTCAGTGGTAGAGCATCGGACTAGTAAACTGAAGGTCGCGGGTTGGAATCCCAGCCATAGGCCTCGCAGCACAATTCTGTTTCGGGGGCAGATATTTTTGCATGAAAAATTTAGGGTTAAATATTGACATTTAAGTCGTATTTTGCAGTCTCAGCTTAACGTATGCATTTTTCTTGAACATTTCAAAGTAATTCATGTCAAAATTGCCCGAAATTCCTAGCAGAAAGCGCCCGAAATTTCCTTTTTCAAATATTTTGGGAAGGCAATTGCCCCTTGCCCCCCGCCTGCTACGCCTATGATCCCAGCCGGGCCATGTAGAATTTTCTATACTTGTCCGCTACGGTTCGTCACTCGGAGTAACACCTCAATATTATTCTCAAATCTCAACCCGAGTTTTTACTGCCCCACAATAATCATTCGAAATCGTAATGTAGAATTGTTTTGGCAAATCAATTTCCACCATACATTTTTATTTAAAAATCATAACGGTTTTCGATTGAGAGTTGCATGTACAGTTTGCAAAGCAAATTATTGGAGTGTGAAATGCAGCGATGAAAACTATTCCATAAATGTGCAGAGGCTATTGCTGCAGATGCTAACATGCAAGAGAAATCTATTAAGCTGATATAAAACACCCGCAGAAACAGAAAGTATCGAGAAATTATTTACTTATTTATTACTTATTTATTACAATTGCTTTCTGGTAATGAAAACCTCTTATTATTTTAGGCGACCCTTTACACTCATTTTTTGCCATACTCCATGAAACAGATTGCAAGCACTCACAACAGTGGACCAGTTGTATTCAACAATCTTTTAAAAAGCGTAAGAAATACAATAGGACGAGCATTTGCAGGTTGACTTAAAATGCAATAGCAAATATACTGGATAAAATGCACTATATAGAAATCGACGAATCGCTCTTGCTTGTTTCGTTCTACATAACTTTTTGAACTGAATGAGGTGAGCCACTGAGGGGTTTTATCAGAAACCGGCAAACTCCGGCGGCTACTTTCCAAATCATCACCGCCTACTTTTGGAATTTCATGTTATATAATATGAAGTTTATGTAATTCACTTGATGAGTTTAGTATTTTGTGCCCCAACAGGCTCGTATTGGAAGCGATTACATGTACTTTTTTTTTTTTCAAGTTAGGCTATAGCAACGACCAACGCCTACAACGAGCAACTTACCTGAAAAGTTTTTAACAGTTAATATATACTGGTCTGTTTCATTCTTAATGGAGAATGTATTGTATTCAGCGTAACGTATTCCTTCGTCGAAATCCTCCAGATCAACTCTTAAAACTTCGTGACCACTTCTTGTCAATCGATTTATCCTATTCAGTCCAAGCCAGAACTCTCCACTGAGATTACCAAATCCGTTTTTGTAATCAATCCAGTTTCGGTAGAAATCTTCGCTTCCGTCCACCCGTCTTTGAAAAACAGTCCAACCTCCTCCATCAGTTGTCATGTCACACCTTACATCAAAAGCTCCCACACCATCTGGGTCAATTGTATAGACACCATTTGATTGTACTCCGTTGCTGTACAAATCTGCGCAACTTTTTGGCACTATATGAAATAGTGTAGTTATATCATTAGCAAAATTTTCCTTTACCAAAAATCCCTACAGCATGTAGGTTAATCGAGTGAAAGGCCAAATAGTACTTGTAATATACCCAATTACTTGCCGGTGTTACCACCATTGCAGTGTCCATTCATATAGAATATGCAGGAAGTATTCAGAATTTGCTGATTATAAGCTTTCAGCAACAACCTTTCGGTAGCTCATATCAGAACATGTCTACAATAGAGTCGCGAGTTTGACACCAGCCGAAAGGTTTTGCCCTTGGTGTTGCAACATGTCATGCAAAGTCAAACATGACATGCTCAGGTTATTTCAAGGATCGAAGCATGGATCTTCTGATATAGTCGTTAGTTAATTGATTCTGAAGACAAAATCTTTTAGACGTTTGAATAGCTATTTGCAGAAGCATGGTGTTGGAATTTTTATCCGAGTTTAATCGAGTGAAATGCGAAATATTACTTGTAATATATCAGAGCTCAGTGGATTTTCTATTTTGAAGTGAAATGGTGTTGAACTGTATGACGGGTTAGTTTTGAGAAACAAAATAGTGACGTTTCGAGCGTAGCCCTTCATTGAAACGTCACTGTATTTCGTTCCTCAAAATCTCAACATTTCACCACCTTTTTGCTTTGATATATCCAAGACACTGCTTCGCATCACTTGTATTTATATTTATTTGATTTTGCCCCTGCTAAATTACAAATACGATCGCAACAACAATATTAAACAGCAGCAACAAAATAAATGTTAGAAACATGGCAGGGTGGCCGCGACAGCTTATACGCCAATTATAGCGGTCCCAGAATATAGTACATATAATATATAGTATTTTACCTACCTGCTGCCATTTTTTGTTTACAAACCAAACGGTTTTCTTTTATCTGAAACGTTAAGAAAATGTGACGTCAAAATGCTTAATCTGCATATCAAACCGAAGCTAAAACATCCCATGATAACGAAGCAAGGAAACGAAAAACCGCAAAAAAATGTTACTCTGTCATTTCAGATAAGACAAACTTTGTTTCATTAAGTTTTTGTTTCATCAGAAGCAGTTTAAAACGTGAGCTACGCAATGTGAAAGACGAGAATACAATTATATATTCTTAAAGTGCTCTCCAGTCCGTTTTACGCATGATCCGCCATCTTTGTTTTAAGGGTCTCGCAAACGAGACATTCGTTGATAGTTACTAGTACCCAGCTCAATGTAAACTGTTCGGAACGACATGGCAGAAAACCAAACAATCCGGCGAGGATGTCCCTTTCGATTTCTTCTATTCCGTTTTAAAATGTTTTATTTCAAGTTCAAGTAATGAAGACGAAGCAAGAAAAGCATACAACCCTGAATAAG
Organism: Paragorgia papillata; assembly: GCA_035771165.1. Classification (NCBI taxonomy): domain Eukaryota; kingdom Metazoa; phylum Cnidaria; class Anthozoa; order Scleralcyonacea; family Coralliidae; genus Paragorgia; species Paragorgia papillata. The sequence goes on along the minus strand of JAWNZC010000324.1, from coordinate 466,507 downwards.
GTATCAGTGCGCAGCATGGAACGGAAGGTACCTTTAAAACGTTTCCTTGATTAAACGTCGATCTTTGCTGCAACATGCTGTTTCAACTTGCAAGAAAATCGTTGTTGCGTGACAATGTTTAAGGTGGGTGGTAATACGTGCAACAACGCTATTCAACTTGCAACGCAACAATGTTGCAGCAAATTGTTGCTCGTATTACTTCACCTTAAAGGGACTTGTTTTGATTTCCCTCGAGAAACAATAGATAAATACGTCACCAACAATACCAGGCATACATGCATGTCGGGGAATTCGATAATTTCGAAAGCTTTTACGTGGACGGCCATTCCCGTGCGTTTACTTCAGGCTTTCTCTTTTCAACATTATAATTATTAAAAACCACGTTGAGGTCAATCTCGTTCCCAGAGCCTTCGTTTGTGCGCGGCGAAGGCTTTGGGTACGAGATTGCTTTGAGGTAAGGTTTTTAACGACGAACACGACAGCCGTCTAGAGCGATTGACGCGGAAAACTTGTTGCTTGGTTAAAACCGAAAATTCGTATCATACTCTTGTCACAAATTTTAAGTTTTATTTTAATGTGGGGTTTAAGGTATCTACGACGTAATACGTCTCTTAGACCCGAGACACCCCTGAAGGTATACGGTAACCTTAAGATTGAGGTTCGACTGTATTTACTTTATTGAAGTAAGCTTTTGTTTACAGAAGTTATATTTATTTTAATGTAATGTATAAATATAACATTGCAAATAAATACAATTATTTATTTCCAACTTACCGTAATTGTTTCAAAGTAATTAAACGCTGTGTCAGGCAGAAGTTGTTCTGGTTTAGTCGTTTTTGTTTCGTTGTTCAGTTGACATTTCATTCTTTCTCGGTTATTGTTGTTTTCCTCCTTTTCGTAGTTTATGGATTGACAGCCTCGACAACGTTCAGACAAACATAAATGTGCGCACTCCAACACACTGTCAACCATATGCTCATATATTAAAGAGTGATCAAGGCGATGTCCTAATTACAAAAAAACAGAAACATACAGACACTTCAGTATCTGGTGAAAATAATAATAATAATAATAATAATAATAATAATAATAATAATAATAATAATAATAATAATAATAATAATAATAATAATAATAATAATAATTATAATAATAATAGTAATAATAATAGTAATAATAATAGTAATAATAATAGTAATAATAATAGTAATAATAATAGTAATAATAATAGTAATAATAATAGTAATAATAATAGTAATAATAATAGTAATAATAATAGTAATAATAATAGTAATAATAATAGTAATAATAATAGTAATAATAATAGTAATAATAATAGTAATAATAATAGTAATAATAATAGTAATAATAATAGTAATAATAATAGTAATAATAATAGTCATAATAATAGTAATAATAATAGTAATAATAATAGTAATAATAATAGTAATAATAATAGTAATAATAATAGTAATAATAATAGTAATAATAATAGTAATAATAATAGTAATAATAATAGTAAAAATAATAGTAATAATAATAGTAATAATAATAGTAATAATAATAGTAATAATAATAGTAATAATAATAGTAATAATAATAGTAATAATAATAGTAATAATAATAGTAATAATAATAGTAATAATAATAGTAATAATAATAGTAATAATAATAGTAATAATAATAGTAATAATAATAGTAATAATAATAGTAATAATAATAATAGTAATAATAATAGTAATAATAATAGTAATAATAATAGTAATAATAATAGTAATAATAGTAGTAATAATAGTAGTAATAATAGTAGTAATAATAGTAGTAATAATAGTAGTAATAATAGTAGTAATAATAGTAGTAATAATAGTAGTAATAATAGTAGTAATAATAGTAGTAATAATAGTAGTAATAATAGTAGTAATAATAGTAGTAATAATAGTAGTAATAATAGTAGTAATAATAGTAGTAATAATAGTAGTAATAATAGTAGTAATAATAGTAGTAATAATAGTAGTAATAATAGTAGTAATAATAGTAGAAATAATAGTAATAATAATAGTAATAATAATAGTAATAATAATAATAATAATAATAATAAGAGCAGTATGGCTATGCCTATAGTAGCACCGAATGTTGTATGATGTTCAAAGGATATCACACATGATTTGAACATCCTACAACATTCGGTGCTACTAGGCACAGCCAACTTTCTCCGAAAGGTACTGTCGATGAACTGAAGAACGTCAGAAGTACTCACTGGCTAAGTTGAATAAACTTGTCAGTGAGGATTAAATACCGGTATCTACATCTTTACCGTGAAACAACAACAACAACAACAACAACAACAATAATAATAATAATAATAATAATAATAATAATAATAATAATAATAATAATAGTGATACATGTAACAGTAATTAAAATAATAATAATTCTCTGAAATTTGTCATTTTTCCTAACACTTGTTTGAATTTACAACACTAATTATGCATGCACGTTTGTACCTTTTGCCAGAAGCATGAAAGGTGTACTTAAATCCATACCACGGCTGACTTTGAAATTTAAAGCAAGAACGAAAGAAATTGCTATCCAAGCTAGCTGTATTTGTGCTGGCCAGCTACTATGTAAATCTGTTCCGATTCCCATGATGCTTTTCGGGGAGGAGTTTGACACCAATACTAAAATGATAGGACGTCAAATTAAATTGAAATACCACAAAAAGAGTTTAGTTTGTTCGACTTATTTAAACGGATTCATTGCTTTTGCACTGCACTCTGTTCTTTTAGTAAAAATTTATCGAGATGAATATATAGTTTTTTTCGAATAACTCTAAGGCATAATGCCATATTTCGGATCGAGAGAGCCGGATGAGGACACGTCGTTCGAAACGCAGTTTGTAGTAAATGCGTAAGTACATTTATACGTAATGTGGCCCCTCCTAACTTTAGTTACGGAGAGAGGAAAATCGTACAACCTGAAGAAAAAGCTTCGAAATTAACACCACAACGCTATTTACACGAGTCCCGTGCATGCAAGCTCGGACAGGCGGTCACCCATGCATCTAAGTACAAAACCCATCTAAACGCAGGCTTAACTATGATCCTCAGCAGCGAGAGGCAGCTGCGCTAACAGCATGCACACGCCATCCATGTCATGCTTCCCACCTGTAATTATCATGGCATTCACAAGTTAGCCACAGGCTGTCTTTTATTAATATATAATTTCAACCGAGGTGAAAACCTGAATACATTTGTAGGAAAGCTATAACACAAAGGTATATAAAAGCATTTCAATAATACTTATAAATTTATAAGTGTAATAGTCCCTATAAATTTATAATTTGTTAGTCTATAGGATTTCTAGCTTGGAGTTAGTAAAGTTTTTGCTGTACAAGCTGTCTTAAGTTGTTAATACTCAGAAAAAGTCTGAGCTCTACACAGGACCCGAACCTGCGAATTTCTGATTGCTAGCCATAAACAACCAAAAACACTGACATATTTAATATCCCCTTTAAACCTATTAGCGTTTCAGTTCATTTATACAAGCCACGCCAACATGGTACCGTAAATTGTTCCCGATATTGCGAAATAGAATAGAGAAACTATGGGGAAAATAGACTTGGGTAATAAATATAGTGAAAACGAAAACTTTTGTTGGCCCCTAAGGGATTCGAAACCGAGATGCTTCGAGTCTGCTGATGTACAAACTGAACTAGTATTTATAACGGCTTTATAAAACAATCGATTTCTCTTAGGGGCGATTACATGGACCGAGCTAGCCCGCTTTATATATAAAACGCATGTGTTTTTTTTAACATTTCGATTACATAGCAAGCGGGCTAGCCCGGTTTGCCGGGATCCCGGTTGTCGCATATTATAAATAAAGGTATCTTTGAACGTACCTGTTCAACTGACGTGTTCACTTACTGCTAAGTAGGTGGAACCCATAACATATTGGAGTAAACATGACAAATTACGATGACTGTTAATTTTGGACAGAAATGTTTCCAATGCGAAAACGTTTTGTCTATAGTGACTCATCTTTAATGTATTTCTCTGATTAGCATGGAAATAGTTTTTTTATCCACTTTATGTTAATTTAACTTTCTGAGGAACTGCTCAAAACCATGCATATAGATTTGCAATCTCGTATTCAATTTCTATATTTCAGTACACAAACATTTGTATTTTGATTTGCCTCTCCAATTCAACATTGCCTTCACATGGCACACATATTTTATTTTATTTTATTTTATTTTATTTTATACAGTATATTGAAAATAGCAAGAGTGCGCATGTAACTACACGTTGGATTATAGACATTGTGTAAGATAAAATGTTTGGATATACCGATACCAGCTAGTCGACACTCTTCTGAAAGTAGGCCCCTTGAATATCATGGCAATTTAAAGATAGTAACCCAAAGTGTCCGTATACGAGAATAACAAAGATGACTGTTATCTTTTAGTGTGAATAAAGTTTGTATTGTGTTGTATTGCACAACGTTTTTAATTTCCCGGGAGATATTCAATTTTACCGTTGCTATATAGAGGCTAACATGTAGAGAAACAGTATACACATTGTTTTCAAGAACGTCAGTACACATTGTTGTTCATTTACTGTTTATTTCATGTTTGAAACACATTAATTGTCACAAATTAGTCTACCTTTTCAGAAAAAAGATATGTATACAAGCAAAATTTATTCTCATTAATTTCTTACAGAAATGTTCTATTATAATTTCTTCTCATTACATCAGATATGAACTAAAAATACTTATCGCGGTCTTTTACATGTAGAGTAATTTACAGCAGTCTATTTAAAACAATTACTATATATTTTATGCATAAACATAAATAAGATTGCATAGTTTTAACTCCTATTTTCTACTATTCTAAATATACAATTATATAATCACCTGAGACGAATTTTTCGCATAAAAAATATATTCTTATTCTATTATCAACAACCATTATCAGGCAATAGACGGCTACATAATAACATTCATATTGGGCAAGACGATTATTTAAAATCAGTTTAACTCTGCCAAAGCAATAGTAGCTTTAACTTTAATTTTAAAGCCTGATCTAAATTTTTAAATCTATTTTTTTACATGACATTTTTTTAGCCTAGAAAATCTTTATGATATAATTATTACTATAATCCATAAAAAAGTTTAAATTTTTTTTAGCCAATATACATATACCTCCTCGACTCGAATAACTAAAGTTTGTGCTTCGCTAAAGAAAGGAAACAAGCGGACATTTCGATCAATGTCAAATTTGTTTGGGAATTACTCAATCATAAAAATAATTTTTGAAAACAAAGAATAAAAGTTTAGTGTAGATTTCGTGTAAAACATTTCCCCAGTCGATATTTACATTTCAAAAAAGTTAAATTTCATTGACATTGGCAGTAAGAATGACAATTACAAATTTTTGACTTTGTGGTTAACAAACTGTCCTGGACGCTATTCCAAGTAGGCGAAAAGGCTCTTGTGCAGAACAACATGACTTGTGTCAACAGACAATCCTGTTGTCCATCATCTTGGATAATCTTTTTTATATGCGTGTGACGTCATAACCAGGGTGAAATCGAAACTTCAGTCAATCATATCTTCGTGAATGTAAATTTGAAAATAATTTTTTGTGGATGTTTCTCATTTTCAATTAAACCACAAACATTTTAAACTATACCATACACATAAACCCAGGTGCCAGAAAAGAAGGACTCCTCGTGGACGTCACTTAATTAGGCAAGATACATTAAAACAAGATGGTGGATCATGGCAAATAACATGACTGCCTTTTGTCATAATTAGTGATGTTGCCTTGCACAAGAGTTATTTATTTGTTTATTGGTTTAGCGTTGTTAGACAGCTTGTTAATCACAAAGTCAAAAAAAAAATGTAATTGTGATTTTTATTGCTTTTAAATTGCGTAAATGTTTAAACTGAAGCTTCTATTCGCATTGAACTTCAGTTTTTGTCTAGGACCTCTTTGTTTTTTTCTTTTGGGGTGTATTTTTTGTCAATCTGCTACAGCGAATTTAGAAAATTTTGCGCAAAACCCGTATAGAGCATGAAAGAGTAATAGCAACAACATTTCCGTTCTTATTACGTTCTGATTAATAAACATACTTACTAAGGTAATGCAAGTAACTAGAACCATTCTTTATAACAACATTACTAATTCTGGCAAAATACAATCGTATCATCCGCAATCTTGTTTCAATACGTTGCCTAATTAACTTGGAAGTTAGTGAAGTCACAAGCTGAGTAAATATTGCAAAATGACATTTTGCTGATAGTGGAGTGCTTTTCAAGCTTTCGAAAGTGTGGTAGTGCAATGATCATGTGAAAACGACATTCACTAAAAGCGAACTGCAAACATGCTTACATATAGGTATAACTAAAGTAAAAAGTCTGCTTTACCCAGCTTGTGACGTCAGATGCATATCAAAAAATTGTCCAAGTTGGCGGATAAAAAAAATTGGTTTTAGTCGAAATTAGTGTTGTTGTTGACAAGAATCGTTCATATTATTCCGATTACGTACGTTAGTAAGTACGTTTATTGATCAGAACGTCGTAAATTGAAAATTCTCATTTTTGTTGCCATTACCTTTTAACACTAAATAGCAACTTTTTGCTACCTTGTCTATAGAAATATTAAAAGATATAAGATACAGATTAAGACTAGCACATTCTAGTTAAAATATTAGCTACTTAAATTATTTATGTTAGCCGCACCAGAGTATCCCACGCTTCCACAATGTTTCGTTTCCTATCTCAATTTTGCGCCCTGCGGCAGTAATAACCAAGAGCTTTGCATTTTTCACACAAATGCTGTGGATGTTCTTTGGCTTGATCTGAAACATCGAGTCCGTCAGGTTTGTCCAGCGGTCGTTGTTTGTGAGGGTAAACGTTGATGTGACACTTTACGCACATCTGTCCCATGTTCGCCCAGCTGTTGCCGCTCATCCACTTTCGTTTGCAGGTGGGACATTTGTACTCACCAAAACACCGCTTTTTACCCTGGTACGGAGTGAGACCTTCTCCCTTTGGTCGTGCCTGTCAGGAAAAAAATGGCAACGAAATCAAGCTCGAATCAAGAGCATATTTATGTAAGATAGCTGTCCCACAAATTAATTAGAGAGGCCCTATCAAAGTAATAGTTTCCAAAAATCAACGCTGCTAACAGAAAAGCAAATCGAGATATTCCTTACTTGGACAAACATATTCCTTTTTTAACATGTTTGCATTTTTTTTCGAAATGAAGACAACGCAGATTGTTGTTATTGTGCTGTGCATATACACTCTAAGAAAAGTGTTAAATACACACCAAGGTGTGTTTGATAACACACCAAGGTGTGTGAAGTAACACACCTTTTCACAAAACACACCTTATGGTGTGTCAAAATTTGGACAAGCCAAAAATACACCTTAAGGCGTGTTAAACACATCTTAAGGTGTCAGTGTTAGAGAACACAACTTAATTAAGGTGAGTTAAAATTTGGACAAAAAAGGGGTATTGATTTAAAAATGTGTTAATTTAACACACCTTTTTTCAGAGTGTATGGAATTTAACACACCTTTTTTCAGAGTGTATGGAACAACGAGGAGCAGCCTTTGCACCGTTTATTGTCAATAAATTACCTAATATTCCTAAACCTTAAGCCATGTCGTGAACACTAGTCCTCGCCTTTGAAACTTATAATTTTATGTTCAGAGACACATCTCCATTCATGTTTTGCATGCCACACACATTTTCGAAGTTCGAACGCATTTACATAATCTTTGATCACTTCTAGTTTTATGATAATTACCTGGGGACAATCTTTGATGTAATGCCCTTTGCAGAAGCACAGGTGACACAAATACCCATCCGGAGGTCGTCTAGCTTTCTTCTTGGAGTCGGGAGAAAGAGGCAAATCATCAAAGAACCCTAAAGGGTACGGCTCGATCGTCTTCCATGGATCATCCTCAACTTTTGGTAAAGGATTAAAGTCGGCTGTAAGTTGTTGCAGCAGATCGGTCGTAAAAATATCAAAGATATCTTTGCTGGGATACGTATCGTAGAAATCCTACAAATTGACAAGAGAAGAAAAAACAGTTAGCTTCCGCAGAATATTCAGCGTATATAACGCCCACGGAAAGGAGCCGAAAAATTTGAAGTCCTCTGCACAGCACTTTCCTGCATAGTATTATTTCAAATTCAGTTGATAAAACTCAGCACCTCTGATTGAACAATTCGGTCACGATTTTTAATTCATAGGATAAAAACAAAGAAAACCAATAGATCTTATTCCAAAATGGCCACCGACTTAAAATTCCTTTTGTAATACAGTAAAAACCCGCTAACAGAGCCTATATTTTACCAAATCAGCCTGGGATAGGTTCTTATATTCTTATATATTCTTATATAAATAAATTCTTAATTTCAGCCTGAGGTTCTTAATAGTGGTAGGTTCTTGTTAGCGGGTTTTTACTGTATTTAAAACACGTACTGCGAATGTTTTGAATAGCTTCAAAAACGACCCATTTGGTAAGTTCATTAAGCCGAGAAAATCAAAGCTAAAGTTTATGTAAATCAGGAGGATTCTTTATAAGATAAAACCACGGACATGCTACTGATTTCCTTTGTGTTTTCCTCATGAATTATTAATGAGTTTTTGAAATATAATATATTAACTCGTTTTCACGTGGGAAATTCAAAATAATTCTTACTTTAAAACGAGGTCATAAGGCCTAATTTATATGCACATATAAGAATTCTAATTGGACGGCCGTTTTTGGAATAAGGTCTATACTGAGACGGAGTTTGGATACATACTTGCATAAATTAATCCAACTTTTACCTCAAATTTCTCTTAAAATACTGATTCATTTGGGAAGCTATATCAAATAATTGAAAGTTGTCTTTAATCTGATACCAAAACACCTCGAAGTTGGTTAACACCTCGGAGTTGCTTCGCGTTGGTTTTCAACACACTTCTCAGCATTTGATATCAGATCAAACACTTTTTCTCGTGTTTGATATTCTTGGTTTGCACTTGACGTCATGGGGGCCATGTTGGAGAAACTTTAACAAAATAATCTCATTAGCATTGTATTTGGAGTATGTTCTCCTCTAACATGGGATTGATTGCAAACCATCAGTATTACTTATCACTCGGGCTACCTATATGGTAGCACCAGTCTAGGTTTCGGCTGCGTTACTATTTTGTCGATGTCGCGAAATGGCAATTATTGCATCATCCCATCAGGCTTCGTGAAACTGATGCGCGCTAAACGCTAATCTTCACGCTTTTTTTCTTTCTTCGCCTCCCTGATGCCTGATCAAATTGTTCGAAGTCAATTAAGTATTCTTTCTTGGGCGTGTTCAGTGTGTACAGACATAGTTATTGGTCAGTAATGTCGCTAGCAAATATCTTGATCTTATATACGCTCGCAATGCTTACAATCGCACACGCCGATCGCGTTAGACCTACACTAAAAGATGACGGGCGATTTCGAATACCAAAAGTATCTATATGAATGCCAAACTTATAAAACTAAACACGAATATAACCTTAAATTCAACGTTATATGAAAACTCTTGTCTCTTGTTGAAGTGAACTTGCAATTAAGTGACACTGACAGAAGAACATGATGCATTGCTGTGTTTATATTTAATACCCGAAGGGACTCGACACATCATGAATATATTAAATACAGACAATCGTGTTTTGTGTATTGAGAATTGTGTTCCAGTTCTAGGCGGAGATCGTGTTTTGACTTTCGCGCGCCCTCTCCTAAAACGGAACGCCTGCTACCGTGCTATATACACATGCATGCAGGCTATACATGTGATTGCAGCTTCGATGACACTTCAGTACCTTCTGCACAAGCCCGAGGGAAGGCCTGACCAGGCGTCTTGTTAGATTAACTTTATCTGTTCTCTGCATCAGAGTCACAACGATCACATTCCATTGTACTTGAACTGTAGTCCTTGACCTTTCGTGCAAGCAATAACGCGGATATATAAGCTTGTTATTTTGATAATTATAGTATCTGAGTCAAGATTGAAGTATATATAACACCAGGCATAATGATGCAGGAGATCTGCAAGAGCTCTTCTGCCCTTCTGGTTCTCGTAGCATCTTGATAGCTACTTTTTCTATTGCTTGAAGGCGTAAAACCTAAGTTCTGCTGCCATACATATACATAATCGTGAATTGAAATTAACATCGTGTAAACTTGTAATATAATATACTATGGACTATTTTTGGATGATTTTTAATTATATTAGTCCAGGCCTTGACGACTGAGATGGTCCAAAACGACCCTTTGTCTAACGCCAAACAAGTTTACTTGTCAAAGGGGGTCATTCAGACGTCAATGTCAATGAGTTAACAGACCTATCTTTCTTTCTTTCTTAACCCATTGACCGGCCAAAAACGAACCCTTTATGATTTTACTCCGGCTAACGTCAGACTATTTTACTTGTCAAATTGAGACCCCTCAGTCGTCAGTGATTGTTGCCAAGCCTCTATAATTATAGTACTGTCATGAAATGAGCATGGCTGAAGCTGTTCTAATATCACATCCATGTACAGGAATTGTACTATATAACATTTGAGCGTCAAACTTTTCCATCTTATTTGCTGGGCTCTTATATGTAAGAGATAAATCCCGAGAACGAGGGATGTATGCTATATACAGAGGTTTTCCAACAAAGTTTTGTCTATTTTTCCACCTTGGACAAAGATTTTCGTAGTTTTTTCTTCATTTCTTATCTAATTAGTATTCATATAATTAGTATGCTATATACAGCCCGCGGCACATCAAAGAAACCGACTCAATCATGAAATAATTATAATTACCTTTCCTGTCTATGCACACATATTTTACACGCATATTTTTATTTTGTTAAGAGAAGAGATGGATATGCTAGCTCGGATATGGGAATTGTTCCTCGAACTATTAATTATTAAAAAAAAAAATGTCTGAGCTTCCACCTAAAATTTTTGTGAGTAAAATAGCTACAAGGACATTTACATTCAATTTATTTTATTTATTAGTCAACAAAAAATATAGATTCAACAAGGCAGGCCAATGTACATGCATGGATTGAAATCAATTTACAAAATAAACATTTTCTGTTAAAAGTTTCTATAGTTTTAAAATTAAGTTAAATGTAGAATAAGATAGCTATAGACAAAAACCATGTCTAAGTGAGACGAAGGATTTATTTTTCATATTAAGGTGTGAACATTTAAAGGGTTATATATTTTAGTTTTCGAAATGATCATGGGTATTTCAATATATGAATTTTCTTTTAATATTTCATACAGTGTTGAAATTTTCTTTTAAATTTAGGTAATTGACTTTGTTGGCTCGTGATCTCAGTACACAGTCTTGCACCAACACTGGAGAAAGCATGTTTATGTAACTGAAACTCGATTTGCTGACGTAGAAATTACTAGATGTCCAGGATCGAGTATCGTGAGTGCACATTAAAAGTGCTCAGAAAAAGGTTTGAGATATTTATTGGTGCCATACTGTTATTTTTGATATAATGCATTAAAGGGTAATGGAAACAAAACTCAAAATTTTTATTTTATAACCTTGTGGTTTATAAACATACTAAAGGCCTGACCAAACGCTTTCAACATCGCATTCAACATTATTCAACATTGTTGAACGATGTTGAATAATGTTGAAAGCACGAGTGGCCAAATGAATTCAACATCGTCAAACATTCATGAATGACAATTAATTGAACGCGGGCTACCACAAAAGCTGGAATCGACAATACTCCGCGTGGCGCATGTCTCTGTTTAACAAAGTTGAATGAAATGTGGCCAACTGCGTTCAACACCTTTCAACATTTTGAGAGCAATAGAAATGTTGAACGTGTGTTGAACGAAAATTTGAACATGTTCAGATTTCGTTCAACATCATTCAACACCATTCAACAACGTTCAACATCATTCAACAGGGGTGGCCAAACGCTTTGAACATGTTGAATTCAACAATGTTGAATGATGTTGAATGAAATGTTGAAAGCGTTTGGCCAGGCCTTAAGGTAATCCAAGTATAACTAGAACAATTTTCTTATAGAGAAATTACTAATTCCGGCATAGCACAATTGTATCATCCGCCATTTTGTTCAACACTGTACCTAACTTGCAAGTTAGTGACGCTGGGTAAATATAAAGTTACATTTTTTGCTGATAGCCAAGTGTTTTCCATGCTTTTGAATTGAAAAAATCGTTCATATTACTTGGATTACTATAGTATTTAAGTATAATTAAGCAGACCGTCATAAATTGAAAATCCTGATTTTTGTAGCCATTGCTTTTTAAGTTAGAAACAATAATCGCTTTTGGTCAGTTTAAACCGATTTGAGTTTTTTTTATCCATATACGCGGTACAACGTTTCCATACAAATGTCATTCTGAGACAACTAGATGAGGTTATATTAAAATAACTCACTCTGTTAATATAATATTGCTTGGATTGCATTTCCATTCGTTGATATCTTTCCGCAACGAATTGAGCTGATATTAAATTATCTAATTGTTACTCTAGATAAATTATTACCTCCGCCAGCAGGTTATGTTTTTACCTTTGCATGTTTGTCTGTCTGTTTGTCTGTGAGTCTGTCTGTCACCAGGATATCTCACGGGATACTTCACAGGTTTTCGTGAAAGTTTGTGGAAAGATTGGTCATAGATCAAGTACCAAACCTTTCAATTTTGGTTGAAACTTGGATGAGAAATTAATAAAAATCTGACCACAAGATTCTCCGTGTAGAAAATATGCTTGATTGCACTCGTACCAAAAAGCCTTGTGAGCCACCAGCCTGGTTAGCGGGATGGCCCGCTCTTTTTTTTTAAATGTCTAATAACCCGCTGGCTGAGGTATATGCATGCAGTCTCTGAGTGCCCTCTTGTATATATCTACATATTCACTTGTCAAATAACTAACATGGCAAAACAACAATCAACATGTTGCGCCCTACCCAAAACGGAAACATGTCGATGTTATGACCATTTAAATGCCAAAGTTCACTTGCATTGCCGACTAAAACATTTGTAAGGTGTCGATGGGCTTTCTTTTCACGCGGATTATGCGGACGTGAGATTTTGAAACTTGGATTAGCCCTTCACTTTTAACTGAGTTTATAAAAGTTTCATGATATACAAGTGCTCTAATCAAATTGTACATTATGACAAGGGCGCATATTTAAAAGAACTCTAATTTAACTCGTGCATGGGCAAATTCAAGTCGATTAATAATTATGGTGAATATCACATACTTTATATGGACTAAATATAGTTTTTAACTTTTAACGTTTTCAGAAAGTTAAAGTGGTTCGACAGTCTAAATCATCAAAAATTATGTATTTTCTTCATGAAAATTGCACAGGTCTCATGAGCTTCATTTTAGTTCATTGCATAGCTGTAGTGTATGGTGTTCTTGATTATTGAAAAGATTTATACTATAGTCTTGTAGCGCTTGCGTATTTTGTGGTACTGATCATGCAACAGTACCATTTACTGGAAACACGATTTCTTCACTTAGGGGGCCTTTACACGAGCCTGGGTTGAGAGCCAACCCGGGTAGCTCGCCAACCCGGGTAGCTCGCCAACCCGGTCAACCCGTCTACGAATAAACCCCTCTTAGCGTTTACACGATAGCCGGGTCAACCCGTCTTGCCGGGTGACCCTTTTCAAGACCCGGGTCGACCCGGGTTGGAGAGGTGCGACGGTGCGGAACTTTGGTGAATTCCTTCATGTAAACACGGGTTGACTTGACCCGGGCTCGTGTAAAGTGTTGGCAATATGATAATTTGTGTTGAGAAAAGCTGACCCGGTTGAGAAAAGCTGACCCGGGTTGGGAAAAGCTGACCCGGGTTGGGAAAAAAAGCAGCCAACCCGGGTTCATATAAACACGAAAAAAGAATAACCAGGGATGACGAGCTGACCCGGGCTGGCACTCAAACCGGGCTCGTGTAAAGGCCCCTTAAGGATTAGGTAAACTTTGAGGGTATAAAACTTTTCAATAATCAAAACCATACAAATAGAGCTATGCAATGAACTAAAATAAAGCTCATGCATGCATGAGACCTGTACAAAACATTTTATGGGGGGAAACGGTAATTTCTTGTTATTTAGACTGTCGAGCCACCTAGCCTAAGAATATTTAGGATAAATCAAAATGAAAAGATCACGGTGTGCCGAGATTATAGTTTTAATAGTGAAATACTGACGTTTCAAGCGTAGCCCTTCATCAGCCGAACATTGTTCCCAACCTCGTCCCCAGGGCCATTTGTGGGGGCTGGGCCAAGATGGCGGCCAAGAACAAATGGCCCTGACACAGGCTGAGCTATCACCACATCTGATTGGTCGAGGTAAAATTGGATGTTTTAGGTATTCTGATTGGTGGAAACAAGACGGGTGGCAGGCTAGCTCGCGGACATTTGTTTATAGGGCTCAAATTATATTAAATAAGTGATACCAGAATTGCCGGCTGTTAAAAACAACTTCAAAATGAATGAAAATGTGAGGAAAGCTGGCGAAACACCCGGAAAAACGTCCGAAGAATATGTAATGACGGGTCGTGTCATCTCTGTGCCCTGGCTGCCATACAGCGAAGTCCATGGGACGGCAATTTAGAGTGTTTTCTAAATCTGGTGAACAAAGTCAAAATGTATTTTGGCTGCGAAAGGAAAGTACACCACAGGGCAGAATTTACGTGTTTGGCCATTGAGAAGCAGGCTTTTTTCAAACAAGAATTCTCGACTAAACGAAGCCTAAATGTTTATCAAAACGCTGAATTGAATCCACCGAAAACTCACGAAAACAAGGCGGTCCGGCCAGACAACGGCAATCCAGTTTCTTGCGAATTTGGTACAATGGTGAAGCAAATGATAAATACTAAGCATTTACAGATATTTATTAAAAGTCTATTTATTTTAATAATTCGGCAATGTATTTGGAAATGAATGTTTTGATTGTTCTCAGTTTGGGTCAGTCAAGCTGAACTAAATATTCAGAAAAAATTGAGCCTGACTTCCGAGTCAAAAATACGTCAAAATATGGCGCATTTTTTGCAGCCTGTGCCAGGGCCATTTGTTCCCGCCATTTTGTTTTTGGCCGCCATCTTGGCCCAGCCCCCACAAATGGCCCTGGGGACGAGGTTGCATTGTTCCTTATCCCTGCACTCAAATCATTTTTGCCTCGCGCAACTATCAATTAAGCGGTAATTTTACACTTGACGCTGTGCCTTTATAAAACTGATTTAAAACAACAAACTATAGTCTGTATAGTCTATATTGTGCGTGTAATTTATTGGAATAAGAGGGACATTAACTTAAATACCGACAAAAATGACGGCCCCCCGAAAGTAGCGGCAGATTTCAGATGTCTTAAAAATTTCCGAAAGTAACGCCCCCCCCCCCCCCGACCCGACCGAAAGTAACGGCCCTCTCTCTCACACATGTGCGATTATCATAAATAATCGCACATGTGAGATTATCACTTTTATTAGTGGCGGGGAAATCAATTAAACACTGTATTTTATATAATAAATATATATAATACATGTAAACCTTAAATATACGACAATTTTTATATATAGAATAAGCAAATAAGGGATTATAAAATTCAAATTACAACTGACGAAAAAAATTATTACAAAAAGAATATCATATTTTAATATTTTATCCCGTTGTAATTTGAATTTTTTAATCCCTTATTCACTGTATAGTCACTGAAACTAAACCTGATGCCAAAGTATGTTTTTTATGACTATATATGCCTGCATGAGCTCTGAAGATATATGATATGTTTTATATAACCTAGTCTATTTGATGTTCTTATTTTGCTTTTGTGTTGTTTTTTTCGTTATTTTTGGGTCAGAACAAATGCAGCTGTAGACACTTAGCCAAAATAAGCTGCTTGCTTGGTTGGTTGCACTTTGAGCATTATGTGACAAAGAGAAAAGTGTCAACAAATTAAGAACAGTCAAAAGCACATGCGTGTTTTCAAAAAAAATAATCATGCTTGATGCAGAACACATATAACCTATTGTCTGGGACTACTATATATCCTAGCCTCCTCCGCAGGCAACTCTGTGTGGCTTCCCAGAACTGTGACGTTTTGATCAAAATCTTGACTTTATTTGGTCGAGATATTCAATTTGGCCTAGCACGAAAGGGACAGGAAACCAGAACTGTGACGTTTTGATCAAGATCTTGACTTTATTTCAACTATTTTGGGTCAGGGACAGGAAGGGATTGGGAGCGGAAGTACAGTCCCTGCTTTCCCTTCGTATAACAGTTGAAATAAAGTCAAGTTCGCTCTTGATCAAAACGTCATAGTTCTGGCTTCCTGTCCCTTTCGTGCTAGGCCAAATTGAATATCTCGACCAAATAAAGTCAAGATCTTGATCAAAACGTCACAGTGAGAAGCCACACAGAGTTGCCTGCGAAGGCATTTTTATGTTTTTTTAGTTATTTAAAGTCAGTTCGAAATTCTTGAGTAAATGAAAGGTAAAAAAAAATATACAATATTAAAAGCTATGAACAAGGGTTAAGCTCTTCTACCAGCTCTAGTTATGATCACTTTTCTAAGTCTTTATAAGGAGGTCGCTTATATACAAGCCCAAGATTCAAAAAAATTTGTTTATTCGCATAAACCTTGCAAATAAACTTTATGTTGGCCAAACACTGCATTTATGATTATCGTGATGCTGTTTAGATACTGTAGAAACATAAACATTATATTATTGAAGTAATAGTGTGAACACTTACAAGCCTGCGGCCCTTTAATTAACCTTTTCATACAAGATTTCCGCGACGTCTCCCCTTGACGTGACCTCCTCGTCCGTGTGGTGTTAGAGGATTGCTATATATTTCTACTCCACGTCACCTTTTCTCCTTATCTTTTGCTTAAATTTTACTTTGTTACTGTTAAGATTATTTCTTTCCCAATACTCTAGAACCCTATATGCTAGATACACGCCAGTATATATAAATCATTTTCTCATTATATATACATATAACATATCATATGATATCCGAGCTAGCATATTCGTCTCTTCTCGTAACAACATGCATCACGACATTAACATATATCATCATATCTTGTACATAGCAGTATATAATGTCATACATCGAACTGAACCTACGTTCAAATCATCTGAGTCCCAGTAGCTCAATGGTTAGAACGTCTCACCGGCGATCAGAAGGTTGTGGGTTCGAATCCCGCTTGGGAACTCAGAAAATTTTTCTGAGTAAAATAGCTCGAAGAACATTTACACTCAATTCTCATATCCGAGCTAGCTGCATATTCGTCTCTTCTCTTATACATTGTCTCTTATGGTGGTTTGGTATATTAAAACGTTTTGCAGTGTACATTTGCGCCTCATTTTAGTTCCTTGCATAACCCTTTATAGTGTCAGTGCCGATAACTGAAAAGTTTTACACTTGCAGCATCTGGAGAAATTACATTTATTGTAATATGCTAATTTAATGCAAATTAGAATTTCTGAACTTACTAGAACAAAGATTTCTCGCCTTCTGAAAATTGTGGACTGCCTGAATACTTTTCAATACTCAAGAGTAACACTAGGGCCGTGTCAGGAACTAGAACGAAGCACGAGTCTACAACGTGAAACGTTTTAGAGGGAAAAATCTGATTCAGTGATTGTTTATAGCTTTTTCCTATCGAGCCACCTTAAATATTTCCTTTTTTTTCAATAATCCTCCATCGACGTGATGGTTCGCTCAAGCGCTTAGTTTGTATTGTCCGATACCGTTTTGGGCTTTTTTACGCAAAATGTTTAAGTTTACAGTACGTGTAGGTCCAATTACCTATATATCAATGGAAATTAATGTGAGATTTATAATTACAAAAATTTTTTGCTCGTAATAAAATTTCTGAGAAAATGGTCAGAGATTGTTTTCTGTTTTAATGTTATTATGCCTTTTATATTAAGCCCTGACCTGACCGCACTTCGTCGTTTTTTACCAGAAAAATATTTTCAAAACTACGACACGTTCAACAGTGCATGTGTTTAACCCATTCATGCGCCGGACTTTCCAAGACGTGATCCCCTAGCTATTTCCCACAAGAAGAGCACAAGAGTTAGCTGCGCTAATTTAGACCATATTACATATAATTTATGAAACATGATAATCCATAATCCTGTTAACGGCTTAAAATGGCGAACAAAATTGGTAACACCCCTCTGTGTGACTGCTGTGGCATAAAGTGGAACAAATGCCGAATGGAGCTCTAATTTCTCTTTTTCCACATGCCTAACGCCGTAAGCTAAGAATTCGAAAGGACTACTCCACAGAAATAACTATACTTGACAATTTGTTCACGATTTTAAAGTCCAGTTTATGTAATGCCACTTGTGTTGGAGGTAGTTTTATAAAATCCTTTATATATAATAGTTTTATTACAGTGGAGAAATTTAAAATCACGCAAAGACCGATAAGACTGCTTACGTACATCATCACACCTTCACCGAACTAACAGTGTAATAACATATTTTGGCTAATGAGATTTCCTTGCGCTGTGTTACAAAATAAGCGTATCGCGTATACTCGAAAGCAGCCGATTATTACGTTGTGCTGTTTATACAGGACACCTAAAGTCCTAAAGGAGATTATAGTAAATAAGGGGGGGGGGGGGTGTTTATGTGGAGGCGAGCAGCCCGCGTACCGGAGCTAGCCCGCCTAGCCGAGATCTCGCTTTGTGCTTTGTGTGACTGGGATCTCGGGTCACTGACGACTCACTAGGCTGGTTCGTCTACCTGGGCTGGCACTAAAAGCTCCGTATACGCTCCTCCCAAAAATGTGTTTTGATCAGCCTTTTTCGACATATTTTCAATTCACAAGTCCTGTTTTGTTTATTATATATATACGAGCTATGGCTCTTCTCATGCAAATGCAAATGAAAATCATCTCGCCAAAGCGGGCTAGCTCCGGTACCCCCTCCATATATAAACACCCCCCACTAAGACGGGCAAAATACGTTCAATGCGCTATAATTTGTCGACCTTGACCCGGTCAGGAATAACACATGACAATATGATCCCCACCACTGACTCATTATGACGCATTGACCTTGTAAGTCGACGACCCAATGTCTTAAATTTGAACATTATTTATAAACAGGGTTATCGAACTGAATTGCATCCATCGCTGGCGATCTAACGCCGACCGTTAACTTTGAAGAGGAATAGCCATTTGCCCATTTCCTCGAGGCCAGCAAGTTTCAATTTATTGACGATCGTGCAGGTTGACCTTGGGTGGCTTGACGCTGGCACGCGAGAAGTAACAATATCCCTTTGTAAACATGCGCTGATTATAACTTATGGTGTTGATATGTACATTATCAGAATCATTGCCAAAAGGATTTTTTTTAGAAGGAAAAAAACAACACACAGATCTGTAAAAAAGATGTGCGGGGGAGGGGGGACTTATAAAACTACGTAAGTGAGAGCAGACATTCAGAGCGCTCCACCCGTGGTCTGAACTGTGAGGTGGTGATTTTATGGAGGGAGGAACACCGGCGAACCCGGCAAAAAAAACTGCATCAACTACAACGCTACTCACATGAGTTCCAAGCTCGACAACGAGATCATTCCAAAGCGGTGGGCTTAACTTTTTGGTGAGAGGCAGCGCACTAACAGCACACGCCACCCCTGCTCCCCAAAATGAAATAGCAATGAATGGCAACTGAGTAGCAATGAATAGCAACTGAATAGCAATGCCATTGAATAGTTGTAAAACGGTCAAGTGAATGCCAACAAATTGTGTTTGTATATAAAGTATGTAATGGTGGTAAAGCCGATGAAGAATTGGGTATATTACGTGTAATACTCGGCTTTTCACTTCATTAATCTATATTTCGTGAAGGAAAATTTCGAGTGCAGCTACAGTTATTTTCGGTTGGAATCGAACCCGCGACCCTTTGATACTCGTGCAACGTTCTGACGACTGAGCTACGGAGACTGTTGCCGTTAACTAGTTTTGTATAATTATGTAATTATAATTGGGTATATTACTTGTGGGATTTGGCATTTCACTGGATTAAACAGCATGTTCTAAGGATTTTTGATAAAGAAAATTTTTAAGTGTTGAAACATATACATTTTACGTCAAGACCTATTACGGCACCCGTATTGCCTCTGATCGATCTCTCCTTTTCCGCATATTATCCTAATGAATCTCATTGATCAACTAGAGTCAAAATGTTTGCATGCAGTGTCAATTCGTCTTTAGCTAACACAAGACGATTTTACTCTAGCTAGATGATTTCGTGTATGGATCCACTTTGCGTCTATATACGTATACGAAAAACAACACTACAAATCATTCCTAATTCAATTGATTCTGATAATGCTCAATTCTGTTTAATATGATACAATAACAAACACCACTCGTCGTAATGGTTGACGTGCAGTATTTGAGTGGTTGCAATTAATGATTTTAAGTAACATTCAGTGATCATTGGCATTAGGAGCGCAGGGTTCAGTTGATTGTTTGGACTAGGCGCTGTTGAGGATTTCTTGCATTGCGCGGATAGGATGAAAGTCGCCTTGGCGAAACCCCAAAGATCATGCGCAATTGACAATTACAAATCATAACAAGTATTCCGTCAATCTCCTAGACTTCTACCCAAAACAAAGGTAATGTGTATACCATCATTTATAGTCGTTGGACTTTCCACCGATCGGAACTAGCAATTGGAATTTGGACTTAGAAGCGTTATTAAATCCTTTCACGCGCATTATTTTTTTGGGACAATTTTATCTTTTTATTCTAACTCATGTCTAACGCCAGACGATTTTACTCGTCAAGGGTAGACGTCTTCGAAAGTCATAAATAAAAGGGTTAAACACATTGTTGAACAACCCTTTCATGCGCATTGTTCGATTGTTGTTGTGGCACAATTTCTCTGTTTACTCTATATAACGCAAAACTATTTTACTTGTCAAGACCGGGAGACGTCTCAGAAATGAAAGGGTTAAACGATTAGCGATATATACGGCAGTAATGGGAATTGAGACAGAAAGCGATCAGAATTAAGATAAAATTACGGAGAACAGACGAGAACTTCAAATAAAATACATGCATAATTAGTCATTACCTACATGAGCGATACTCGCTAAGCTTTCTAATCCGTATTTATTCAAACACTTCTCGTTGTTCTTACGATGTGCCTTGATGCGACCATAACAGTCGGTTCGAAGCTTCTTTCGAAGTCCCATATTTAATGAGATTAGGAATAAAATCAGCACAAACGCAAAATATTTAAATATGACGAACGCATATGGCCTTTATGGTTTGAAAACAGGGACCATAAATAAGCAAGGGTTGCACTTGTGCTACCTAAGGGCCTAAGCATTTAAGATATATCTTCCATGCATACTCTGGTCTCAGCCTCATGTGACAAAGTTGTGTTTATTCTTTATCCTGACGCGCAGTCGATACTCCGAACTGCATAGCTTCGTATATAGTGTCAATGCAATAAATAGGATTTGGAAGCTTCTGTTATTGCCATAACATGGTCAATACTAGAGATTTCTCATCTAACGACGAGAAATCTTGGCAAATTCTTGGACTAGCTGTGCAGTGAAGTGAAATGTTATCTATACCGGTTTACAATTGAACAGGAGCCAAACATACCCACGATCTAAAAATATATTGCACTAACTGCCTGCCGCATGGTGTTATAGTAATATTTTTGGGGGAGAAAAAAGAAAGTGTTTCAAATGAGTAAACCATTTCGCTTTCCTCTTAGTCTTAGGTCGCCATGGCTCAAAGACTTATTCAGAACGCAGTTTCAGAAGAGAGGCCTGGCATAGTGCATTACATTAAAATACAGCTCAAAAAGGAAACAAGTTCTTGGAACATAAGGTAAAGCCTGAAATCGAGTCCGCTTGATTACAAGAGCCGTCAAAATAAAAGCGCGCTTCCGCAATTGCCTCCGCGCTTAAGCCTTTATACAAGCCTTGAAAGAGACCTCTGCGGAGGAGAGAGGCCTTGCAACATGGGCGAGGGTTTAATTGTATGGCGTATTGTACACTTTCATTTCACCATTTAGCTGATGTTCCAAATGTAGTGAAATGTATTGCGTTTTAGATTTAAAAATAAGCCAATTTATCACTCGTTGATCTGACAACAGTGGAAAACTAATTCCTGCGCCATATGAAAAGGGTCACAGCCAGCACTATTTGTTTAATCACCATTCGTTTGCTTGCAACTTCAAAACATAGTGAAACGAGTTTTAATTGAGAGATTAGCAATGGCGTGATTAGGGTAGCCCCGACGAAGCACTTGTTTGGTGAGGCTACTGAATTTTCGCCTCAATGTGTCAGATATCTGGTGTTCTGAGGGTCAATCGATTAAGATTGCACGTCATAGTGGGACGTTTTCTTTCTTCTGGTATTCCTCAAACGGTAACTGACATCGGTGTACAGAAGTGACATTTACTAAAGATAACATTTGATGACAGAAGATATATTGTAGACTACATCTCTCATACAAGTCATTAGGCAGTTCGCGATATATAGTCACGACACGTGCAGTTCTTATTTACCCAAACCGTGGTATGGTAACTACATTTATATATACGAAAGATGTCGCCTGAATAAATTTTAAAGACAGTTATTACAGTCTACCACCAGGTTCCGGAATGAGCAATAAAACGATTAATTGATTAAATTATTAGCGTATACGTTGCATAAAGCTATTAACTAGGTTTTATTAGCATATACGTTGGTTAAAACGTATTACCTATAGGTATTAATATTAGGGAAAAGAAAACAGTTTTAAAAACATTAAACACACGTCTATATATAAACGATATTCCACAGGAATGGTCAACTACTGTGAATTACTAAAATAAGCAAGCCTTCCACTCGGAGGAAATGGGTTATTGCATTATGATTTTATTAGCCCCTGCACCGGTAGTATTCGTTGCCCTCTGACAAAGCCTGGACAATGTAATTGTATTAAAAGATAAAGCTATTATTGTTCATTGCGTCTAATTTCGTATAGGTTTAGTAGACAGGAGATTGCGCGGCAGATCTTTGGCGTGAAACTGTGCTATCGCGGCCCGTTGGGTTTAAAAGCCAAGTCTAACAGAACTTTAAGTTTAGATTGTGCCACATCGAAGCTTATCCAGCTCAAACCAAAATGTGATATTCTTGTCTGACGTTGCATTATTAAGCGCAAAACGGTGCATCAGATTTCAGCCGTTAGAACGATCAAGTGGCAGGTAAACAATGTCGAGTTGTGACGGTCAGACCCGATAGAGCCAGAGGATAAGAACAATTTGCGTCGCGACAGGATTCTCGAGACTGCGCGTGTATATTTGACTACATGTGTATTCTACACAATTTGTTGTCACCTTGCGCTACCGATCTATCAGTACCCAACGTGATTACGA
The DNA here is from genome assembly GCA_035771165.1 of Paragorgia papillata. Classification (NCBI taxonomy): domain Eukaryota; kingdom Metazoa; phylum Cnidaria; class Anthozoa; order Scleralcyonacea; family Coralliidae; genus Paragorgia; species Paragorgia papillata. The sequence goes on along the minus strand of JAWNZC010000324.1, from coordinate 443,048 downwards.
ACGCTATATAAACGCGCCTCGTCCGTGACTGGCGCGCAGACTTTGCGATATCGCAAATGCGCTATCTCCGAGATTAACTGATCGTAAGTTAAGTTACTAACCTCATTGCTGTCCGTTTTGAAATTAAAGTAATTCGATAACCGCTGAGTTTTCATCATCTTGCCGTTCACTGACTTCTCGTCTGTTCGTGTGGCTAGAAGTACTTGGTTGTTGACCAACGTAAACTCTCTCCAAGCGGAACTTCTGGTAGGAGTGAACTTTGTGGCTTAGTGGCCTCAATGGGCAACTGCTGCTTTTTATGGTGTTGCAAGCGCATACGTCGTGACACCGTTTCCTGTAATGAAACAGGAACGTTTCCGGTCCTATTTCAAATGTATATACTAAATGTACCCACAATAAATAACTATACTGACCATTAACCTTACAAAATACACCTCGGAATTTATTTTGACTTTTTTCTACCGACATGTTTGCGCTCTATATGTTCCTGCCTATTTCAGCACAGATTTCGTTTAGGTTCTCACCCCCCGGTTAAGCTACTGTTTGTAATTATTAAATGAAGGTGACCCGACATCTGGTTTTCAATAGTTCCCCTGCTGAAACTCTGTGAGGGGTCCAGACACAAGACCCAAGGTGAACTTGATGTAAGTGTGATCCAAGTAATATCTCATTATACGAGTGCGCTAAGCCGCGCGCTTGCATGCGTTGCAACTACCTTTACGTGAGCACTAGTCACTAGATCAAATACCAGTGTCTCAAAGTCAGCCACGTTAGCGTGTTTGACGCGGGCAAGAGATGAACGAGTGGATTTTGCGAGAGAATATTGGTTTTATGTTTGTTCAGGGAGGGTCATTTTGTGCTTATGAAAGTTTGTCTTATTTGAAAGTGCTTTTGAAATGACAAAGTAACATTTTTTGCTGTTTTTTTTTGTTTCCTTGCTTCGTTTTTGAGATATTTCAGTTTGACTTACTTGATTTACTTGGAAAGGTTTATATATATTTTTGCTATTACATTTTCAACTGATTATATAACCTTTCCCAGTAAGTCAGTATGCGCGTTGTGATGTCACTGAGTTTCACATATATAAAACAAACTGAAATAACTCAAAAACGAAGCAAGCCGGGAAACGAAAAACAGCAAAAGATGTTAATTGTCATTTCAAAAGTACTTTCAAATCAAAGACAAACTTTTCGTTTAATGAGCACTTTAAGCGCAGTTCTTTTTCCTGTGGCGGACTCGAAAGACGCGCGGGGGACTGTGGCACACTCGATCGTGGTGTGTTTAGGAAAATAATAAAGGGTGAAACACGAATTCTTCCTTGTTTTGAACATCGTTTTAAGCGCCTATAGGTATTAAAATTGTAAGACAATTGAGCGAAGTAGTTGTGATAATGATTCATTTATCAAAATTTAAATCAAAATGATGCAAAATCTCAACGTTTAGCCGTGATTTTGCAGCTCAATTACATATCGCATTTTCGGGAGATGTGTTCCGCAAGTAGCTAGGACACTACATCATCGTTGCCACTTCGGATAGCTACGAAATCTTACGATAAGCTTTTAGGATAAAGCGGGAAGTCTCAGGATTATTGATTTATTGCACATTCATCTGACTCTGAGTTTCAGTCGGTTTCAGTATTCTAACGGTGGCTCCCGACGATACGAGATGTCCTGGCTACTTGCGGAACACATTCCACGTTGAACGTTTGGTGTTTCATCCCTTATATTTTTTCTTCTCCCTCCGCCCCGTTTTTCCCTTTTTTCCGCCTTTTTCCCGCTTCCGGTAACCGTTTTTCGTTTTTTTTAAATCCCCTGCCACAGTCCCCCGCGCGTCTTTCGAGACCGCCACAGGTGCCCACGCGCTGCCAAGATTGGCTCCCTGTGGCGGTGATTGCCTAAAAGCCATGTTTCTATAACTCGACCTATGGAAAACATCGATAGATTGCGCCATCCAATACGCCATCGTTCTAATTAAAACTTGTACAGAAACACCATATACGCCATCCACTACGCCATCCAATACGCCATCCATGGACAGTAAGGATCCCGAGAATTTACGCTTTTTATTTGGATTAATTTTAACAGTTTAATCTATTTTTGACGGCTTATTTTATAAAGGAAATGGAAAATATTTTTTTCCGTGTTCCTATAGAGTTAAGCACTCGTGGAAGTTTAGAAGAACTCGAAATAGTGTGCACGAATACTCGCCCTGCCGGCTCGTTTTCCCACTTGGTAATTTCTCGTTCTCCCAGACATCCCCTCGTGTTTCTGTAACTCAAAAGCAACACGGAAAATGTTTTCTATTTCTTAAATAGTACGTATTGTTTTTACTGAAATAAATAACGCCTTGCTCTTGCCATTTTTAGTTCAGCAACTGCCATTATCTAAACAACGAGATTTAGTCAATACCCAGACGGTCTCTACTCTCTATACCGTCTTTATAAGGGTCAGTGTTGCAAATTTGATTTGCAACGCAAAGTCTATTCTTGGATTTCGAAAAAAATGTTCTTTGTGTTTGTTCGGGGAGAGACATTTAAATTAAAGTTCAGAATCAGCAGTTCATCTGAGTCTGTATAATCTGTTTTCATATAACGAGATTTAGTCAATACAGAATTTTGTTTGGAGTCGTTGCAAGTTAGATTTATTAAATGCAAAGGTTATTCTTGGATTTTCTGAGGGAATGGTGTTTATGTTTGTTCAGGGAGAGATATTTTAATTAAGCACAATTCAGCAGTCTATATAATACGTACCAGTCATATAACGAGATTTAGTCAATACCCAAAATCTCGGTTACTGCCTGTTAGGAGTTGTTGCACTAGTTAGATGTGTTCAAGTGGCTCAACAGGATTTTGTGAGAAAATGTTCCGTTTGTTCAGGGAGAGACACTGTTTAAATTAAGGGCAGTTCAACAGTCTGTATAATATATGTTTTCATATCACAAGATTTAATCAATATACAGAATTTCGGTTACTGCCTGTTAGTAGGAGTTGTTGAAAATGGTCTTTATGTTTGTTGAGGGAGAGAGATTTTAATTAAGCACAGTTCAGCAGTCTGTATAACATGTATTATAACATGTATTATAACATAGATGTAATATAACGGTGTTTCTGATTGGCTACCGTGCGTGCTCCATTTAACAATTAGACAACGAGACGGAGTTTTCTATGAGCTGATAGTCAACGAGGCGAAGCCAAGTTGGCTATCTGCTCGTAGAAAACGAGGACGAGTTGTCTAATTGTTTTAGTATCAACCATAAACAACATTTCTTTAACGTAAAGAAGTCTTATCAAACATTGTTCTAAATGTTCAGATAGTTTTACCTTTTTGTTTGCAGACTAGTCTCTCCATACATAATGCAGAGCAGTTCGATGGCGTATGGTAAACAATCGCTCACAAAACACAAGATTGTAACTACTTTGCTTCAAATTTGGTGTAGATATACTCCAATTCATTTTCTTATTCTTATTCCAATGTTTTCTTCACTCGTACAAAAATTTTAGTAGACGCCATGTTTGATTTTTTAGCCTAGTTTCCAGGTTTTGCTTGTGGTGTGAATATGCCGTGGCTTCTGATTGGTCAGAATAGGAGTATTCCAGCTATAAGAAGGTTTATCATTGGATAACGCTGCTATGGTCTATCACCAATAGACCATGGTAGCTCAGCCAATCAGAAAGCCGGATTTGTAATAGACCACCAGTTGGTTGATACTAAAACTCGATACATATGTACATACATACAGGTCGACCGCAGTCGAAGGAACCAGAAGGCTCCTCTTTCGTTGGCTACTACCCTAAGGCAGGGGTGGGCGCCACTCCTATCCCAGATGGTGTTGATTTTACGGAGGGAGGAAAACCGGAGAACCCGGTGAAAAACCCTTGGAGCACAGGAGAGACCAACTAAACTCTACTCACATGGACCAAGCTCGAGAACGAGGCTGTTCCCAAACGGTCACCCATCCAAGTACTAACCCCGTCCAACCGGGCTTAACTATTGGTGAGAGGCAGCGCCCTAACAGCACACGCCACCCGTGCTCCCCTCATGGAGCACGGTAATTTCAAACGTAATGAGAAACTCATTTTTAATCAGCGAAATAAATGTTGTTTTCCGTTGTTTTGTGTCTGATTCTCTGTTATAAAAGAAATAGTTCATGGCTTGGCGTGCTCCATTGAATTATGGACACTTGGGAAGTTGAGAGAGCACTCAAAAATCTAGACTACGCCTTCTCGGCTACGCCTCGACCAACTCTTACGCTTTTTTCGTGCTCTCCGAACTTCCCGCGTGCATCCATAACTCGACGGAGCACGCCAAACCATGAAGCATTTCTTAATTCCTGAATCTTGGATATTGCTAGCCTGTTAGGAGTTGTTGCAAGTTAGATTTGTCACAACACGACGTTTATTCTTGCATTTTGTGCATGAGAGCATGGTCTTTATGTTTAGGAAGAGACATTTTAACGCAGTTCAGCAGTCTGTATATGCATTCATATAACGAGATTTCAATACCCAGAGGCTCGGTAACTGCCTGGTAGAAGTTGTTGCAACGCGAAGGTATCGCCTAGTTTCGAGTAAGCGAGATCTCGCTGCATAAATATTTTCCTCTAAATTTTTTCTTTTTATTTTGCTGTGTCAGAACCTTATCATGCTAGTGAAAATTTCTATTTGTCTGGCTAGCCTGTTTGCGCTACTTGAGTGACATCTTCCAAAGTCTTGGAAGCCGTTTGTTTTCAAATCACCCTGGTTGGTGGGATATAAAGTTCACTTGTTTGACCTTCAGTAACGCGAGCGGTCCGTACCGCCAAACATCCTCCTATATGTAAAGGGTGACAGACGTTTGTTGGATGTTCGCCAAGCTCAATTAGTCAGAAAAGATTTCTGAGTCCCAGTCAGGGTTCGAACCTGCAACCTTAATCTAATGACCGCTTAGACGCTCTAACCATTGAGCCACTGAGACTTTAATATAGGGCCAAAACTATCTCGGCAAAGTGTTTATATGAGACAGGCGGGTAACTCGGCTAGCCGAGATCCCGGCAAAACAGCCGAGATCTCGGCATGCCGGGATGAAAATATTCCCATATAAACACTCTCTTGCCGGGTAACTCGGCTAGCCGAGTTGAATTCGTCACAACAGCGCACGCGCCACTTATGAAGACAATCGGAAACTACTCACGAGTCTCATGGAATGTGAAACTATTATAATGCGTGGGCGGCTTTGCCGAGTAACTCGTCTCATATAAACAGTCATCTTTTTTAAACTCGGCTTGCCGGGTATTCGGGTAACTCGCCTAGCTGGGTAATTCGGCTCCATATAAACAGGCCCTTAGATGGAGAGCTAAGGTTGAAAATGCATAGTCATGTATATATTCTCCTAAGGTAGCGTTTGCATATGAGATGTAGTTAAAGTTATATGATAAGTTGTACGTATACATGAGTAGTGCATTGTTGTTTTGTTTACACAAAGGGAGTCAGGAGAGGTTTACCGTGGTCTAATAACTTCGATCAGTCATATTATATGTCTGATATGATGAATCTGTTCTTGGCTGGAGGTTGGCCTACCTTACCCTCTTGGTAGGTAGCCCTATATAGCTGCAGGGCTATCAATATAATATATATAGTTGTGTTTATTTAAGCCATAAAGTTGCATGGCGTCTGGCGGGGCAACTCTTCCAGATGTCCCAGATGGCTCATGTTTGATGGTAATAGCCATGTTTAATTAGTAAACTTTATTACCTCCGTTACGTCTGTTTGTTTGTTTGTCTGTCTGTTTGTTTGTTTGTGAGTCTGTCTGTCTGTCAGAATATCTCACAAAATACTTGACAGGTTTTCGTGAAAGTTTGTGGAAAGATTGATCATAGATCAAGGACCAAGACTTTCAATTTTGGTTGAAATTTGGATGAGAAATTAATAAAAATCTGACCACAATGGGTTCTCCATGTACAAAAAATGCTTGATTGCGCTGATTATCCTTATTTTATGCAAACATTTTTGCATATTTTAGTACGAGTGCAATCAATTTATTCCTTCATACATCATGTGTAAGCCTCGAGTGAGCCAGTCTGGTTAGCGGCATGGCCCGTTTTCTTTTTAAACATCTCTACTGAAAACCCCGCAGGCGGAGGTATATGCAGAGTACCCTCTTGTTTATTATCCTTATTAGCTTCCTTAAAAATCTCTTTTCTTCAACTTTCGGAACATTTTTAATTTCTCAGTAATATCGGATAGTCTTTTCCAAAATGTTTTTTCCAGGTCAGTATCTCCCTACTCTAACTCAATCACCGGTCATCACACCTGTCCGAATTGGTCTTTAGTATTTTATTCTGGCTAACGCCAGACGATTTTATTCACCTCTGGGGAAGCCCTCGGACAGGAATGAGTTTAAAACTATCTCTTTAATATTCTTCTCTTAGCACTCTCAAATTATTTAGTGATTACATCATCAATTAATTAGCCTCGACTGTTCCGATCAACATTAATGACTTCATCATGCACAATCTCTTCTGCTGTCTCTCACAAATACAATTAGCTTTCAATCTCGCTCCGGTCTTTTCTAAATCTTGTTGCGTTATCCCTCAAAGTCCATTTATTTATTTATTTACTTACTTACTTACTTACTTACTTACTTACTTACTTACTTACTTACTTACTTACTCACTCACTCACTCACTCACTCACTCACACACACACTCACTCACTCACTCACTCACTCACTCACTCACTCACTCACTCACTCACTCACTCACTCACTCACTCACTCACTCACTCACTCACTTTCTTACTTACTTACTTACTTACTTACTTACTTACTTACTTACTTACTTACTTACTTACTTACTTACTTACTTACTTACTTACTTACTTACTTACTTACTTACTTACTTACTTACTTACTTACTTACTTACTTACTTACTTACTTACTTACTTACTATTATTATTTAATATATTATTAGTTTTTCGGTGATCACTAAGTCAAACTTTTTACAAACCTTTCAATGAATCCTCTTTCCTCCTACCCACTCATACCGTTCCTTATACTCTTTTTGGGCCAGTTTGCTGCATTCACTAGTGATGTGATTTATTGTTTCATCCACCTGTCCACACATTCTACATTTGCTATCTGTTTGGCTTCTGTCTGATTGCTTGCTCTTGGGCTGCCATGTTTAGTGTTTCTGTCACTATTATTATGTAATATTTAAAACACGAGCAGGAGTGTTTTATCAGATTTAAAACCACGAGGGCCCAGCCCGAGTGTTTTAGATCTGATAAAACACGTGATGCGAGTGTTTTGAATGGCTTCAAAAACGATTCGTTATTGGATGTTATGTTCATTAGTATTCTTTCTGACGTCAAGAAGTTTTATCAGGTATAAAACCACCGACATGGTACTGATTTCCTTTGTGTTTTCCTCATGAATTATTAATGAGTTTTTGAATATTGTTTTATTATTATTATTATTATTATTATTATTATTATTATTATTATTATTATTATTATTATTATTATTATTATTATTATGCAAGACATACCTAAACGAAGGACGTTTTACGTGGCGACACGATTCCGTTCTTAACTTCATTGCAACCTCTCTTAAAACCATACAACACTCTATAAACCTTTATGCTGACCTACCTGGCTTCATCAGTCCATCTGTTATCACCGGAGATAAGTTACGCCCTGATCTTCTGATAACAATCGAAAACAAATACATCTACATACTCGAACTGACTGTTGGATTTGAATCTAATCTTCTTACTAATGCAACCCGTAAGAGACATAAATATCTAGAACTTATTAACGAACAGCACAAAAATTATGAAAAAGTAAAGTTTATAAATTTATCTATCAGTTCGCTTGGAGTTTTTAATCAGTCAGCTGTAGACTTTATTGAAATGCTGAAAGACCTGAAATTTTACGAACGATGTAGAAAGTACTATACTCAGAAAATTATGAACACTTGCATAAGGACCTCTTACTATATATTTTGTAAACGTAACAAAGAATGGGATGACCCGACTTTAATGTCATACTAATATTTTTATACAATATAGTGTTAATTCAAGTAGACATTGGTAAACTACCTGTAAAAGAGAGGTTTATCATTGTAGTATACGTAAATCATAAACAAATAAAGTTTCCATTATTATTATTATTATTATTATTATTATTATTATTATTATTATTATTATTATTATTATTATTATTATTATTATTATTATTATTAGCTTTTTGAAATATTTGTATATAAATTTGCATGTTTTATTATATAGTCATTAGTTGTTATTATATATTATTAGTTGTGATTTAAGTAGACAATTGTAAATTACCTATATGTAGAAAAGAAAAAACATTTAATAAAGTTTCCATTATTATTATTATTACCATTACCATCACCATTACCATTACCATTACCATTACCATTACCATTACCATTACCATTACCATTACCATTACCATTATCATTATCATTATCATTATCATTATCATTATCATCATTATCATTATTATTTAAAGTTGCAGCCTTTATCCGGCCCATAACTTTAAACTCCTCTGATAGCTTTAGACATGTACGTGTCTCCACCATCTGTTCTTGCAAACGAATTACTGCAGCTGTCTTTCTTGGGTCCATATTACATTCTAGCCACCCATGGCACTTCTCGTCAACCCCTTTTCTTCGTATATTCTTCTAACCGCTTCTTTATTATTATTACTAATATTTTACTAGGATAAAACCCGTCAGCAAAGCTGGTATCAATGGGCGTCCTTCTCTGTCTTAGTTTGTAGAATGACTTTCAGCTTACCCCATACCTCTTTCCACTCCCCACATATGTTTTCACCATTTAACCATACGACATCTTCGCCAAACTTAACCGTCTCCCCTATATCTGCTAGCATCGCCTCCTCTGCTTCTCTCTTAATAGAACAATATTCCTCCATGCATTCCCGCCTCTAAGCCACTTTGATCCATTCACTTTGTGAAAATGTCATATAGCATGCAGGTCACTCATTATAGACATCTCGCATACTTTTCAGCCCTCATCCTCCTCTATTTCGTGGTAGATACAGCCTCTCGTCACTTGCCTGTCGTCCGTGCATCATATTTTTTCTCAACAAACCGCTTAACAATCATATCTAGCTTTATGCTAAATCGTTTTTACTGTTTCACTGATTTCATGGTCTAAGGCCTTCATTTTTTCTTCAAGAATATCTAATCCCTCACTTTTCACCATCTTGCCTTTTCTAAGACTATCTCCGCACATTTCTTTACGCCATAACATGCCCCTGTATCATGGCTCGCACGTACAATAATCTCATTTGCAATAGCTAATCTTTCGTGGTTTTCTTTATAAACTTTAAGATCATCCACAAACAAACTGTGCGTTCTCACTACTTCGCTCTTGCCAGGTGGTCCCATTCTGAAAACCTTTTGTTTCACTTAATATCATCATGACTGGTACCTCACTTAAACAAAAGGGCACTGGGGAGTAGCTATCTCCTTGCAGAAACCCTGTCCTATGTCTATCCCTCTACTCATCCTTCTTTCTCCATCCACCCGAATCTCCAACCTAGCCCTCCACGTTTCCATCAGGCTTTCAACCACCCTACATACATTTTCTGGCACATCCATTCACGTATAAACTTTCAGTAGAATCCAAGTCATGGCGAACCATATCATATGCTTTCTGATGGTCATAATATGCAACAGCTAGATTCCGGTGCTGTTCGCGTACTTCATGGATACAATTATCGACTAATAGCTGATCAACTGTTCCCAATACCCCTTCTCTCGCACCCAATTGATTTTGATCCCACATTTCATTTCGTTCTACGTGGTTTTTAAAAAACTTTGCAAGCATTCCAGTGAAGATTTCATATACTGTATTCAAGAACGTGATCGATCGATGATATTTCACAACACTAAGGTCTTCTGTCTTTGGTATCATCACACTTCATCCCACTACAATGCATTCAGGTATGGTGTCGGTTGCTGTAATCCATGTCTGTGTTGTCTTTACGAGTGGGGCCCGAACGCTCTTAAATTTTTTCCACCAATAATTCTGGATTCCATCGATTTTTTTCATCCACCGCTGCATTACAGTTACTTTCCTCTCTTCCCAAATACACCCCCCCCCCCCCCCCCCCCCCCCCTCCGCAAGCTTACAAACCGCTCTATTTCTGGTGTTCTACCTGTATTTGCTTCCTTTTTGCTCGCTTGTTTGTATAACCCCCTCTGATCTTTCTGGAACATTGTATTATTACGGATCCTTCTGCCTTTCTTAATCATCGTGTCCAATAAAATCTTACGATACCTTAACTCATCCAGCCACTTTTCCTTAGCCGACAAGAGTTCTCTATCTGTTGCATTCATGTGCCCTGATGCTTTCTTTAACTCTCTTAGTATCTTTTTTTCTCGTCTACTAGATTTCCACCTAATCTTTCTCCGGTGCAGTTCATTACATGCTTTAGCAATTAGTTGTCGTAGTTCTTTCATTCGGTTTTTCATTTTCCGCTTCCTTCTGTTCCCTACGTTTACTCTTCTATTTTTCTCTTTCTTCTTTACTCCCATCAGGGTTGCCACTGCTTTACCCATTGCATAAAGTGCATCAGCAATCTCCTCTGCTTTCCCCACATTCACAAGATGGGTTTCTAAAATTCGGTTGGCGCTCTTTTCAATCCCCATACTCATTTTCACTCAGTGGCGTAACTTTGGGCTAGGGTGCCTCTGGCCCAAACTGAGAAGGGCCCACCCGGCCCCGGGAGACCTACGGTGCGACCCAAATTGAATTTCACATGCCCCAGAAGTGCATTTTCGGCGATTTCTGCGAGGAATTTTCAAAAAAATTAATCGCTATAACAAGGGGAAAATCATCATAAACGTTTGTTGGATTATAAGAATATTTATCCAACCTGTTCATACCCGCAGGCGAAGCCGTCTTATATCAAGAATATAGTCACTGGCGAAAATACAGTAAAAACCCGCGTATAAGAACCTAGTGGATTAAGAACCTACAGCCTGAAATTTGGCATTTAGACACCCATTTTATAAGAACCTATTCAGCCTGAATTTTAAAATAGGTTCTTATTTGGGAGGTCAGTTACAGTTTAATATAGTACTGGAATAAAACTGAAGGCTTAGCAGTGATACAGTGTAAAATAAATGTACTACATGATACTGTGTTTAACTCCAACATTAAATTTATTGCTTGAAGAAACTGTTTCAGACTTTTAAAATGGTTATCCCTTCAATGTGAATTGGTATTTGTGTATAAGTTTATAAAGTTTTCAACAAAACAACGTCACTGTTGAGCAGTACTGTACATAGAAAACACAATGTTATGCAAAACATTAACACAGCCGTATACATGTAGGACTTAGCTTATGATCTTCTGACATCACTGTATTTCAGGTTACATGTAGACTCCCTGCGCTTTAACCTTCTTAACACTCTGTTCAGGTACTCGAAATTTCCAATTAATTTGTAATCAGCAGGGATTTCCAATCCTTTTCCACCTCCTGCATTGTATCTATCTCCAATAGACTCAGCTTCGATCTCTCCATAATCTGCAATAAACTTGTGAAATGCTCTTGAAAGTTCAATTGGAACATGCGCTACTGTCTCCCCGCTTTGTTTTTTGACAACAACTGCGTGCTTATCATGTGCATTGTTGAGTTCCAGTTCGCATTCCAACAACTCTCCAATGTAAACTGTTGCATCCTTGTAATATGCATGGTATCCACGTACACTAGACTCAATAAAAAGCTCGTATTCATTTGTCATCTCTGTTCGATCATTCGTACATGTACCTTACACTTCCACTTTCAAACGAAAGTCGAAAACTAGTAAGATGGCGGCTTGTTAGTGTATTAACGAAACCGCTGCCCGGAAGGTCACGTGACTTTCCGTGGCGGTGGCGCGCAAATTATTAAAATACAGAATCTTCTTTGCCATCTTTGCTAGATTTTAGAGCTATGAATCGTACTTTATTTGGCTGTGGTTTCAAGAAAGAGGTTGAGTCGAAGTGTGGTCAACTTTATGACATAACTGCCGCATTATCAAAGTCTGTAAAACTTACAAACAAGTCTCTGAAATGCAGCCTTTGCAAAGAAGTCTTCTCGAGTAAACAGTATATCGATACCCATGTGCGTTTTAAGCACAACACTCTACAACTTTTGTCCGGATCTCAAGGTGACCAGCTGCTTTCTGCTTGGAATGCGTGCAGTTCAAATGTGGAATTTCAAGTTGAATGTAATTCAGCTGACAGTTATGTGCCGTTTATAGAGGACAACTACAAGGATAAGCAAATTGCCGAGGGATCACAGCCAAGTTGTGCGAGCAGTCAAAAGAGAAAGGGAAGCAGACAAAGAAAATCCTACACTGTAGAATTTAAAAAACAAACGCTTGATCTTCTGGATACTCTTACAAAAAGCAAAACCAAAAATAAATGGGACAAGGTCGCAGAAGTGAGAGGTGTGAGCAGATGCTTGATCGTAAAATGGAACAAGAATCGAAATAACATCTTAGGGGAGTTTTCACTAAACAAGCGAATAAGAAACACAGGCGGTATTAGAGCTGCCAGGCAAAGAAGGAAAATGATAGGAGACAAATCAAGGCACAGCGAAAAATATCCTCTAGCTACCAAGCTCTTGGTTGCTGAATTTAAGCTGCGACGAGCAGCGGGCAGCAAAATCTCGAAGCTCTGGTTTAGAAAAAAGATGAAGTCAAAAATTGAACTGTGTTATGGCAAGCAAGAAGCAGATAAATTTAAAGCCAGTAATAATTGGTTTCAGAGGTTTAAGAGGCGACACGACAATGTCCTCAGGCGTAGAACAAATAAAAAGAAAGACTCTGCAGATGATGGAAGGCCAAGGATTCAAGCATTTCACAGGAATCTGAGACAGGCTGTGAAAACTATGCGGCGACGAAATAAAACCACATCAGATCCAAAGTATGGAAGGTGGCTTCCAAAGAATAGATACAATGTTGATCAAGTCCCACTAACATTTGTAATCGAGCAAGACAAATCCTATGATGTAAAAGGATCCAAACAAATATGGGTGTCCCAGCCTTCAACAGGCTTGGACAAAAGACAAGCAACTCTACAGCTTTGCATACGTGCAGCCGGAGAGCAGAACATTAAACCAGCCATTGTGTTCAGAGGAAAAGGCAATGTGACAAATGCAGAGACAGCACAGTATGACAATGGAGTGGATGTATATTTCCAGAAATGTGCCTGGATGGATGCAGATCTAAATATGCAGTGGCTTAAAGGAACATTTGTTCCAGGAATAGGAAAAGAACCTGATGAAAAGGTTTTGTTTGCGGATAATGTTGGCTTCCAGCAAGCTAAGGAATTCCATCGGAAATGCAGGGAGGAGATAAATACCTTGGTGTACTTACTGCCTGAAAACCATACTGATAAGGTCCAGCCTATTGATGCAGGATGCGGAAGAGTGATGAAGAAAAAATAGGGGAAGCAATGGAAAGGTGGCTAGTAGAAGAAGGTAATTTAGAACAGTGGCATGACAAAATATCTGCTAAGTAAAGACGAATTCTTATGACCAAATGGACTGGAGAAGCATGGAGGGAGCTCAGAGTTAACAAGGATTTCTTCTTGAAACTTTTTGAGAGAACTGGGTGTCTTGTGACAGCAGATGGATCTGAAGATGAGAAAATAAGGTCTCAAGGAATGAAAGACTATGAGTTTTGAAAGACATTATTTCTTACGCACCAACTTTAGTAGGCAACTTCCCCATTTGTGCACAATTATGGGATGCAGTGTTGCATGTGCTTCAGTGTAATGTTTTGTTGCGTTCAATTTGAATTTTGTACATTATGACCACCCAGTTCATGTTACTGAATACATATTAATCATAATTTCACCTACATACATATGTGTAGTAATTTATTGGAGTGCATAGGACCACACCCACGCATCACATAGTGTCTTTACTTTTACCTTTGAAAATTAGGAACCTGTTTAAGAACCTAAACAGCCTGATTTCTTCTTATGCATCAAATATATAAGAACCTAATCAGGCTGACCTGGAAAAATGTAGGTTCTTATACGCGGGTTTTTACTGTACCGTAATCACGTACATCGTTGAAAACTCACCTTACAATATAAACACATATATATTTACAAACAAAACAAAACAAAACAAAACAAAACAAACTTACCTGGCTTTACACAGCTGCATTAAAAGCAAACATAAGACTTTTTTTATGATTTGGGTAAACACAAAACTGGTTAGTCTAACTGCTATACCTGAGATAATACAGGTCTTTTGACAATACACTTCAACTTTATAGTTTATATCCCGCCGTTTGACAGAGAAAACTTCACGATGGACTGGGCATGCGGAGAAAATGTAATTTGACCGTGAGCAAAAGGCATGGGATAAGCAGCGGAATAGAAATCCATTTTCGTACCTTTATTAACCTGTTGCAACGTTTTGAATTTGTTATGAAACTGTTTGAAACTTCATACCAATATTTAAATGATGGAAAGCTATATCCAGTTCAACGACGACTGACGATTTCCCAATAAATACGTGAAAATGACGGAATGTTGGAATCCCCATAAAGGACATCCGACATCCTGGCTCATGGGCCCTCCTGTGACAGGGGGCCCCGGGCTTTTGCCGGGCAGTGCCTATAGGAGTTACGCCACTGTTTTCACTGTCAACAACTTTCCTCTTGGTTCAATCTCCGTTGAACTTGACCTCGGTAGATCTTCCATATAGCTCTTGTAAAAATAGCCCTTCCAATCTAAGATCTTACTCCACCCATGTAGCTCTGTTATCTGTCTGTGTGATTATTACTTCTTCACTCCTGCTCGATTCATCAGCACCACATTGGCATTAACCTGCTCATCATGTTACTTTTCTGATCCATCTGTGTGGTAAAGGCTTCTTCTCTCTCGCCATCTTGTCTCAATTGTACCTCAGTGACATTACCCTGCTCATTGTTAACTCCTTGGTCCATCTGGCCGTCTCTCCTTTCTTCTCTTTGCTCTTGTACTATAATTAAATTGTTGATAGCCTTATCCTTCTTAAATCTGCTTACATTATCTCTTAAGCATTGTGAACTTATACCATGGTGCGTTGGAAATTCCTCGTCCCACCTCGCCTTCAATCTATTCATAAATCCTCTCCCCTTGCTTCGCTCCTCTCTGTTCATTTGAACCAGTCTTTACCTTCATCTCTGTTACTCATTCTTGCTGGCTTTCATTTTCAAATGCCAATGTATTTGTCTGTTCACTTCTAATTTCATTCTCGTTTTTCCATTTCTCAATCTCCGCAATAATATTTAGCTCCTTCTTAAAGCGACTTGCATTATCTCTTCAAATTCTGCTTTGTGATATTTAACAATTATTGGACGAGGTTGAGCAAAATATCGTGATTTGTCAGTGGCGAGCTGATCAGTTATTTGCCGATGCCGAAGGCAGAGATAATGGCTCTTATTGGATACTCTGAGTCCCATCTTTCTAAGGAAAGTACACGTCTCGTAAATCCATATCCCCTCTCACGTCCTTCAATATCTATTTGTACTAGTTTCCATAGAATCAGCACCTCCAAGAGCTGCCACTATTTGATTCGGAGTCTCCTGATGGCTTGCGATCGGAATATTTGATAATCTTGATTATAATCTCCCATATAAGACCGACGATAACGCACGGGGGAAAAGTCCATCCTAAGTTGCCCGGCATATTATTATTATTATTATTATTATTATTATTATTATTATTATTATTATTATTATTATTATTATTGTTGTTGTTGTTGTTGTTTCACGGTAAAGATGTAGATACCAGTGTTTAGTTTATTCATGCATAAATTATCTTTGATGTGCCGCGGTTAATATATAGGTTAGTTACCTTGCATATTATTAAATGACGTAGTATATCGCTTTTAAACTACGTCTAGAATACTATTTTTTTGTTAAATAACGACAAATATCGTCTTTATCATGAATTAACTAATCAGTCGGTAACTAAGCTAAAGTTAGTTACCTATCCTTCTCGGTAACTAACCTATACTTAATCCTCACTGACAGGTTTATTCAACTTAAGCCAGTGAGTAGTTCTGACGTTCTTTAATTCATCGACAGTACCTTTCGGAGAATGTTGGCTGTGCCTGGTAGCACCGAATGTTGTAGGATGTTCAAATCATGTGTAATATCTAGACGCTTGATCAGATAGGACTGTAGATCCTTTTATTATTATTATTATTATTATTATCATTATTATTATTATTATTATTATTATTATTATTATTATTATTATTATTATTATTATTATTATTATTATTTTTATTATTATTATTATTATTACTAGTGGCTACCCGTGAAAAAATCACGGTCTTGAAAAATAACATGTTTTTAGGAAGGTCTCCCTGTCCAGAGACACACAATCCTGGCCAAAATTAACTCGGACAGTCGCGTAAAACGAAGCGCATCAATTCCTAAGATTATGTTCAAATAACATCGCCCCCCCCCCACTACCCCCGTTCAATGTTGGTTAGAAAATGAAATGCAAAGTATGTTCAGCGCAAATTTTTATCAACATTGAATGCGGGGAGCGGGGGGAATGATTTTTAGAAGGAAATTTGATATCAGATGTGATTTAAGGCAAGGTGTCCGAGTGATTCTGACCAGGATTGCAGGTAGCGGCAAGATCAACATAGGATCGTTGAAGTGACTGGATCCAGTGCCGGATTAACCATATGGCAAAAGCGGCATATGCCGCAGGCCCCGCGCTTTCTGATTGCGCAATTATTTGTTCTGCACTTCCTTTCTAGAAAGCGATTGAGCCCCAGAAAGCCCGGGCTCCCCAAAAAAATGCGGGGCCGACCTAAAAAGCGCGGGCCCCAATAAGCACGGGGGCCCAAAAAAACGCAGGTTCCCAAAAAACGCGAGGCCCCAAAAAAGCGCGGACCCAATAAGCGCGGGACCCCAAAAAAACGCGGGGCCCCAAAAAACGCGGGGCCCAAAAAAAAGCGTGGGGCACCTAAAAAGCGCGTAGATTCAGCAAATTACAGTCAAACTAATAAACTGTGAAAGTACAGAAGCTTAGTGAATGTGACCATTACACGGAAGAAGTTAGACGCGTGCGTCAACGAAATCGCTGTTACGATGAGCCAGGATCAGCGTCTGAAATGCCGCAGATTCCAACCGACAAGTTTCGTATGGGCACGTTACTGGTGATTGAAGATAGTATCAATGGCGAATTGCAAAAACGACTGGGCGCGTACGCAGGTATTGCTGCGAAGTTTGGGTTCTTGCGAAAGCTCGAGGACTTGCCAGACGATCAAGTGGTCAAGAGTGCGGAGAGCCTTCAAAAAGCATACCCCACAGATCTAGAAGCCAGTCTGCCTGACGAATTATTACAGTTTTCTAGTTTTCTCAAGAAATCATTAGATGCGACTGCTTCTCTCCTTGTAGCCAACAATCTGGAAACTGTATTTCCGAATACTGTCATCGCATTTCGCATTTATCTGAGTCTTATGATCTCGAACTGTTCTAGCGAAAGATCATTCCCTAAACTGCAACGCATAAAAAGTCAAGTTCGATCGGGCATGACACAGAAGCGGCTAAACAGCCTTACTCTGCTTAGCGTGGAACATGAGCTTCTGCTTAATTAATGATTTTGCCATTATGAAATCGCGTAAACGTAACGTTTACAAGGCGTCTGCAGACTGAGACGCCAATGCTTTGCATGTTCATGCATATACATTTTGTTCATGACTTCATGTTATGCTATTTTTAGCTGTACTTTTTTTTCAGAAGGGGGGGGGTCAAGGGACCCCGCGCTGAAAATATGCCGCGGGCCTCGCGCAACCCTAATCCGGCCCTGACTGGATCGGGCTCTCTGTGGCCATATAGAGTCAAGAGTCATGCACTCATGTGGGCCGTGTGGCACAGCTTCGGGTTTGATTCGGTTATTTTGTATTTTCTTCCTTTCGAAATTAACATAAGAAACGTTATTACAACTTCTTCTGTCATGTTTCATGTTTACATTACTTTTCCCCCGCTCTGCAAAAAAGCGAAGGCGATGGTTGTGAGTATTGGGCTACTGTGATCATAATCCAAAAAGGCCGCCAAGTTAGCGATGGGTGAACGTTTTGGTCTTCGAAAGTGAAAGCGCTAATCTTTTTAAAAGCCATACACCCGTTGCATACTGTCGAACTTTAGGCTTAGTTTTGGTAGTGGATTAGTTTGAACAGACAGACAGACAGACAGACAGACAGACAGACAGACAGACAGACAGACAGACAGACAGACAGACAGACAGACAGACAGACACACAGACACACAGACACACAGACACGGCTATTAATATATCGATTATTATTATTATTATTATTATTATTATTATTATTATTATATTATTACTATTATTATATTATATTATTATTATTGATTCGTTGCAGATTGATGTCAATTGTATTACGGAAACCACCGAAGTGTAAAAAATTTGAATCGCTGCCACGCCCACAAACGTCGACAATTGTTGAAAGTTTATTAAAAAACTCATTAATAATTCATGAGGAAAACACAAAGAAAAAACATTCTCCAACATTCTCCTGATTTACATAAACTTTTGCTTTGACTTTCTCGCCTTAGACAACGTAATATTTCAAAATTACTACGCCAACGAACTTACCAAATGGTGATTCAAAACACTTCAAAACACTCGCAGTACGTGTTTTATCAGATCTAAAACACTCGGCTTCGCCTCTTGTTTTATATCTGATAAAACACTCCTGCTCATGTTTTAAATATTACATAACATCCGATAAATAAATGTAACGATTAGCTACAGAAACGCTCTCACGGTGATTTTGTAGTGGAAAATATACTGACAGATTTCTAAGATGTATATGTTGTCAATAGTATGGCCTTTAACACGAGCAATAAACATTTTCTCTAGTCGTCGTTGTCTTTGTTTACCTCATTTATTTCCAAATTCGTTGACGTTTGTGGGCGTGACAGCGATTCGAAATTTTCACGTTTTCCACACATCGGTGGTTTCCATAATATTTTCACTTGGGATTTGTTGTCTATAAATAGGACTTCTCAAATCTCGAGCTCTTTTCGGGGAAACATAGCAGAATAAAGAATGACAGTTTTCTGCAGGTCTACAACGTTTGTCTCGATACCAACATACTTCACTCTCTTTAGCATCAACGGAGGTGTAGTTCCTAAAGCACCGCTAACCAATGGTGACTACTTTTACTTTCATATTCCAGAGTTTCTTCACTCTGCTAGATCTTGATATCTTTCTGTTTTTATCCCTTTATTTTTCCACTCCACTTTTGAGTCAAAAGGAGCAGCAAAGTCTATTATCTCACACTGCTTTTTGATCTTGTCAATCACTAATAAATCTGCGCGTCTAGCTTCAATTAAGTGCTCAGTTCGAACACTAAAGTCCCACAATCTTTTACTTGATTCATTTCCCATTACAGGTTCTGGTTGTTGTTCATACCACTTGTCGGTGATCACTAAGTCAAACATTTTACAAACCTCCCAATGAATCCTCTTTCCTCATACCCAATCATGCCGTTTCTTATACTCTTGGGACAGTTTGCTGCATGCATTCACTAGTGATGTGGTTTATTGTTTCATCCACTTGTTTACCCATTCTACATTTATTATCTGTTTGGTTTCTATCTATCTTCGCTTTGATGACATTCGTTCTGATTGCTTGCTCTTTGACTGTCACGATTAGTGTTTCTGTCACTATTAGCAAAACCCAAGGCCAAGCTGAAACACAAATTTCGAGAGTTTGATATAGCTTTTCAAAGGAATCAGTATTTTAAGACAAATTTGAGATGAAAGTTTGCTTTATTTATGCCAGTGTTTTATCATATATCTAAACTCCGTTCTCGGTGCTGTTCTATTTTTTGCTTTTATCTTATGAATTATTAATCTGAGGTTGAGAATAGAATAGGGAAGCGCACAGATGACGTCGAATTTATGTTTGCCTGAGTTTATAATTTATTCTTGCATTGCCAAGAAAAGAAAATGGCTCATTAGAAATCCCTCGAGATTTAATTTCGGTTTGTTTGTCTGAGTTTTGGTCTATAAATAGTAACTGCGCTTTGCTAATTTCTATTCCACTGCCTACGTCATTCTCCAGGTATTCTGAAACCTTACAAAACGTTACAAATCCCTTACTAGAGCGATGAGGGGGATCTATGTTGTAGTTATATAAAACACGTAATGAATGTTTTCATTCTTGTAATACGTCGTTTTGTTGAAGGGTACATTTTATTTTTCACCTAAAATATTCTTATTATTGCACTCGTAAACATATATCTTATTATTTTCTATTCAAAATTTTGGCGAGATTTCAATGGTTCTTGACCTTTTCATAACACAACGTCTGTCTTCAGTTTTAAAGAGCTGTAAACAATTTTAAAATTACCCGAACTGTGCTTTCAAGGATAACATAAATCGACGGTCGCTTTCCTGTTTTAACTTACCGTACGTGCACAAGCTGAACGGAAATACCTGGACTTCCGAATATTATTAAAAAGCTTTGTAAAAAAATAGAACAAGCATAAACACCTCAGGGAGCATGTCAGTTTACATCGAATTTAACTAAACTTTTTTTTAATGATATTCGATGAATTTTGACTGTTACTTTGTGTGCGAGTTCAAGAAAACTGTTTAGTGAGCGGCTAGGGCTCGTTGAACTCGCAGACAAAATAACTCGTTTTCACATGGTTCAAGAACATTTCTGATTTCTCAAATCATTAATAATGCATGAGCTAATTAGCCAATCAAAGAAAAATATTTGGTCATGTGTATGAGTTTTGAAACCCGGTAAAGGTCGCGGTAACTGAATTTATAATTAAGAAATCAGATAATAAACGACACATACAAAGAACCGTTTATTACCAAATTTCTTAATTATAAATTCAACGTGAAACCATTGTCTATAAATCTGATATGCACCAATATCACCAAGTCCCCCTACTATAAGGAGGGACTTTACGATTCTAGGACGACGACGGCGGTTTAAAAGCAACATATATAAACTTTATAATTAAAAAAAGTCATGGCTAACTGACTATTATATTTGATATTTGAAGCTAGTTTAATGACTTCCAAAACGCCGCAGTACTGCTAAAAAGATTGTAGTGTCAGTATTGAGGTCAATCTTAAACAACAGTTCTCATCTTTTGGCCGTTGACGTCGTCCTGAAGACGTGAAAATGCTGGAAAAGTGAAAGTGGCGTTGTAAAAGAACGAGGACGCTGTTGAGATTACTCTAGGGACTAAAAATTATTCATTCTCTTTGTTTCACAACTAGAATTATTTTGTTTAGAAGACGTCGTCGTTGAAGTTGCCGTCGTACTTCGTAAGGTCCCTATTAACGATTGAGAAGCTATTTTATAAACTCGTGTATCGTGTTTTACCAGGGGTTGCAAACACTCGAGAACAACAAAAATCACTCGGCCTATTACCTCGTAATTTTCAATGTTCTCTCCTGTTTGTAAAACATTCGAAAACAATAAAAATCACGTGACTTGCAGCCTCGTGATTTTCATTATTCTCTCATGCTTTACAAACACTCGAGAACAATGAAAATTACTCGGTTAACGGCCTCATGATTTTCATTGCCCTCCCGTGTTTGTAATCCCTTGGTGAAACACTCCCACTCGTTTATGAAATATTACGTCAAAAACTTTGGTAACTTTAGTGTATTTACGAGTCATGTCAAATACTAATGTGCTTTATTGAACAAATCCAACCTTATTTCCAGAACCTGACTGACTTAACCTGCCCCGCCAAACCACCATGCAAAGCCTGGGAACAAGGTTTAAATATATCGTAAAAATATGCATGCATGGATTAATCTTGCTATTCTATATAATCAGCTTTCCCTAAATCACCACACTGAAATTTGAACTTTATTAGAAATCTTAGAATTAGTGAAACTCAGTTAAAGTGCCTTATATCTCACTGTACAAAATTGCAATATATCGTGACGTTCCACAATTTCATCTTCATGGACGTTCTTGCTGTCATATCTACGCAATAGCAAAGATAATTATGTGCAAAATAGATGCGTAGTGTTGGAAAAACTGTTCCTTTCTAAAAGTACATTCCTTTTTTGGGGTATTGTTTGGTAAGTAGTTCCAAATTTTGACTGTTGTTTGTCCATTAAAATGAAATTTTTGAACGACAAGATATATTGCCATGTTGCTCAAGAGAACCCAAAGATTATACGAATATGCAAAATCCCTACAGGTGAGATATACACTTTAAATGGAAATGGCGTGCTGAAATCTGGAAATTAATTCCGAAATCACGTGATTCCGAAATCTTGTACACTTTCGGCCGTGAAGGACCTTTCTTGCGTCTGTTATATTCCTCAGTTTTTAATTTCAATTCTCAGAAATCATGTTTCAATTATTCTTTTTCATATTATAAATAAACACTCTTTAATCAGTACAATGTTACAAATTTACTAATCCTTTATCCAATTGCATCATACTGATATTGTATTTCTCAATCTCATGATTCCTCGCAGTAGTCACTGCCTAGGCTTTATTAGATGAATGTACCATGCTTTTGGTAGAAATTTCACCAAGTGTTGTTGAGCCCCTTCATAAGAGCAATAGCGAGGACAAAGTGCCCGATCTGTCGAAATTTTCCTTTAATTTTCCTTGACTCTTCTTCAGTAAGTTTTGCTGAACTTTCACCAGGACGTCCTCCATGGGTTTGTGGTCGGCTCTTTGCAGGATTTTCTTGAAAATATTTCCCATCACTTCTACTGCTGGTAAGCTCCGATATATTCTGGTCTCAGGCGAGTGACTTCAGTCAATTAATTCTGCCCACAAGACGAAGATTCACTGATCAAGAAATGATGATCTCTGATCCATCTTACTTACTCTTAGGATATGTGGTTGGAAGTTCCGATTTGGATCTCAAACGAGCTACTTAATTTAATTTATTAACTTCGCCACAACAAAAAATTATGAAATATAAAGAGAAAATCGTGGCAGGGTATCCACAACAGCAAAACGCCAATTACTGTGGACCCGAGTAATCAAAGAATAATTAAAAACAACAAATAATAGGAGCATGCAAACTACGAGCTATGTTACAGTGTAAACAGTGACTGAATTCAGTGACTGAATTCTTTGTACGAAATTTCGAGAAACGAGTTCGATCTTGCAATCTGTTCTTTTTGTTTAATGCAGGTTGTATGGGAAGTATTGCACTTTCATCTGTCGTAATCTTGGAGCCATCTTGCCACCGAATAACTGGCCATCTAAGGGATATGTGGTTGGAAGTTCGGATTTGGATTTCAAACCAGTCACTTAATTCTGTCGAAGGATCAGGAAACGATGTAGAGAATGTAGAATGTAAGGGGGGGGGGGGGGGTGTTGCACTTTCATTCATCATGATTTCGGATCCATCTTGCATACCTTTGGGTTGGTCATCTAAGGGATTGGTGGTTGGAAGTTCTGATTTTGGCCTCAAGCGAATTATACTTCAGTGACTGAATTCTCCCTACATGATGAAGATTCAGGAAACGATATCGATCTTACAAGTCTGTTCCTTTTGTTCAATCCCGGTTATAGAGAATGTATTTCCCTTTCAGTCGTTATGATTTTGGATCCAGTTTGCCTACTTAATAACTGGCCATCTAAGGGATATGTGGTTGGAAGTTCGGATTTGGATCTCAAACCAGTCACTTCAGTCAATGAATCGAAGATTTGAGAAACGATGTCAGCATGTTATACTTTCTTAGATGCATGAACCATACTTTTTGCAGAACTTTTATTAAGTACTGTCTCTGTCTTAGGCAAACCTTTCTGTCTGTTGTTGAGCCCCTTCATAAGAGCAATAGCGAGAACAGAGTGTCCGATCTGTCGAAATTTTCCTCTGATTTTCCTTGACTCTTCTTCAGTAAGTTCGCCATGGGTTTGTGGTCGGCTCTTTGCAGGATTTTCTTCAAAATATTTCCCATCACTCCTACTGCTGGCAAGCTCCGATTTTGATCTCAGGCGAGTGACTTCAGTCAACGAATTCTCCCTACAAGACGAAGATTCGAGAAACGATGTCGATCTTACAAGTCTGTTCCTTTTGTTCAATCCAGGATGTAGGGGAGGTATTGCACTTTCACTCATTATTATCCTGGATCCATTTTCCTTACTCTTAGGCCGCCCATCTAAGGAATAGGTGGTTGGAAGTTCCGATTTGGATCTCAAACGAGCTACTTCAGTGACTGAATTCTTTGTGCCAGACGGAATTTCGAAAAACGATGTCGATCTTACAAGTATGTTCCTTTTGTTCAATCCAGGATGTAGGGGAGGTATTGCACTTTCACTCATTGTGATCGTGGATCCATCTTGCCTACTACGCAAGTGCTGGCCATCTAAGGGATATGTGGTTGGAAGTTCCGATTTGGATCTCAAACGATCTACTTCAGTGACTGAATTCTTTGTACCAGACGAAATTTCGAGAAATGAGGTCGACCTTACAAGTCTGTTGTTTTTTTTAAATGTGGGATGTAGGAGGCGTGTTGCACTTTCATTCGTCATGATCTCGGATTCATCTTGCCTACTCAAGGGCTGGCCATGTAAGGAATAGGTAGTTGGAAGTTCGGATTTGGATATCAAGCCAGTCACTTCAGTCAATGAATTGTCCCTACCAGTCGAAGGATCGGGAAACGATGTCGTTCGAAGAAGCTTGTTGCTTTTGTTCGAGCCATTAGGATATTGAGGAACTGATGTACTTGCAAAGTTGACTAAGTCGATCTCTTCATGTATCATCATGTCGGATCCATCTGACCTTTTCGTGCGTTGGCCATCCAAGGGGGGCAGCTTTTCTTCAAAATTTTCCTCGAGTTGAGATTTTGGCGTTGTTGGAAATGAGTTAGGCGCCGGTTCTTGCTGACTTTCACTCGAAATTTTGTTAGTTTTGCAGGTTTCCGTGACTATGGATGTACATCGCGTGAGTTGGTTCATGGTTAGTCGTAATTTCGAGATTTCATCCAGTTCTTTTTTGATGAGTTTTTGCTGTCGGTTGTATAGATTCAGCTCTTTCTGAAGGCTGACGTAATGCATGTAGTTGCGGTGAGCGACGGCTTTGTGTAGCTGGTGATTTGCTCGTAGCTTTTCCCGTTCTCCCATCTTCTAAATGGGGTCACTATGATCTAAACTTTCAAATCACCAGTAATGATACTAGAATATGTACTAAAATCTACAAAATAAACAATAATAAAATCATATAAAATCTATACGCGAATTACGTTGGCGATAACGAGTTTAGAGTTACAACAGCGCTTCATATTATGATTGTGAGTTCGTTGGTTAGCTTGTTTGTTCGTGTGGAATCAATGACAAGCGACCAACTTAACGTTTTTTGACGCGACGTTTTTGAATCGACGTTTTTTACGGGACACTTTTAACGCGACGTTTTTGACGCCAAACACTGCACCGTTCTTTAGAATTGTGTCAGGTTGATAAACAAATCCGCAAACGGACGATTTGCCAAGTTTAATTAATAACAATAAATAATAATACATTGTCGGCCCATTAATATAGTATAGGTGATCATGCACCACACATGACTTAATTGACAGTAATATTGGATACGTAAGCACAGGGGCCCCGCACAAACAGTTTGGCTGTATGTACGTAATATATATATATAATTTTATGTATGACATGCAAATATAATTTATGGTAAAATAATGGAAATGATTATGTCAGTGAATATAAAATAGACTTACATTGGTTTAACATATGTATTTTGTCGTTTCTGTGGCTCTAAAATATCCATTTTGGCGGTTACGACGATCGTGCTGTCCCGCGGGTTTACTGTGTATATACGAAGACAAGCGTCAAGGGTGTAAACTCCTAAAACGACCAGCACTAACTTCGAGACGATTTTCGCATCGAACATCAAATTGCACTGCTCCCATGCAAACTCGGCGCAATGAAAGAATTAAGATAGATATATTTTCCACTCATCTCATACTAATTGTGGCGAAACTCTGCACAACGGCCAACAACAACATGCACGATCGAAAAGAGCAGGGGCGTAGGAACCGGGGGAAAAACGGGGCATATGTGCCCCCCCCCCCCCAACTTTGTCACGAAGTGCCCTTTTTGTAACAGAAAAGTGCCCTTTTTATGATAAAACACGTGTTTCAAGTGTCCTTTTGAACTCCTACCCCCTGAGCAAAGTGCCCTTTTGTAGCTGTGCCCCTCCAAGATCAACTTGCTTCCTACGCCACTGGAAAAAGAGATTAAAAACTCGCATTCGAAGCTGTCTGGAGAATGTGTGCAGGCGGAAATATCGCATTCTGCTTGCTATTTTTTGATTTATCGCAGTTCCGAAAACATCGATCCTTTCAAAATTTTCGGACAAACTTGGGGGAAGCTGAGCCAGTTAATTCCTAAAGTAGACAAGCATCGCCAAGTAACGTAAAACCCTATTCTCGCGAGGGCTCATTCGCAAAGGTCTGGTACCTTGCAAGAAGTAGGAGGCCTAGCCAAATTGCCAACAACATCTCAAAAGTGCCCTAAAACGGCCCATGTTAAAGATAACGACATATCACACGATGTTTCTCACAATTTCGTTAATTTCAGTTAGTCTCTATTATAAAAACAAGTAAGTTATGAAACCTAAATAACCTATTGATTACTATACGCGTACTTCTAGGAGACAAGTCAAACCTGGGTCGTTAAATGGTTAGATTCGTGTCCAGCAACTTTTATGTACCATTCCGTTAAAGTGTGATACTACTGTATATCGCTATCTTTGACTTGGGCCGTGTGTTAACACTGTATATCGCTATCTTTGACATGGGCCGTTTTAGGGCACTTTTGTGATGTTGGCAATTCGACTAGGCCTTCTATTTGTCGTTGGGTTCCAGACCGCTACATGCACGCGAGCCCCCTCGCCGATATATATATATAATATATATATATAAGAAGGCCTATAGTGTCTAGGTTGGTGCAGGCCCTAGTCTGGTGTGACGTAGATTGTCTGGAAACTCAAAATGAAAGCATGTGTATATGTAACAGATACAGCATGAGCAGCCGAGCTGTATCTGATTTACAAGGCGAGCTGCAAGCGAGCCGTAGTAAATCAGATACAGCTCGGATGCGAATGCTGTATCTTTCTTAAAATACAAATGCATCTAAGTAATCAAGTTCACAAGTTCACCAACTATTTTGGGGATACGGTCTGTTTTAGCCGAGAAAATCGAAGCTAATTAGTTTATGTAAATCAGGACGATGCTGTATCCGATTTACAACCACTGCTACGGTATTGATTTCTTTTGAATTTTCGTCATGAATTATTAATGAGTATTTTAAATATATATACTACTACTACTACTACTACTATGTCATACATAAAATTATATGTAAAATTTATATGTCATACTTAAAATTTTATATAGATATATATATACATCACGTATGCAGGCCAACTGTTTGTGCGGGGGGGGGGGGGGGGGGGGGGGGGGCTGTGACGTAAGCAAAGAGATATGTTCTTCTGGATAGAACATATAGGGCCCTCAAAATATGACAATAATTACAAAATGATATACTAAACAGAATACATTATATATAGATACAGGGAAAAAATAATGTTAAGTAGACTATAGTTAAGTAGAAATACATTTACAATTCAATAGAAATTTACAGTTTAAGCAAAACAAATCTTCTAGATGGTCAATACAAGTAAGTTTATCAAGAAAGTAATAACGGAGTTTGTTTTTAGTGGTAGTTATTCTTAATATTGTAGGAGCATCAGTAGTACTTGCTGATGACATGGCGAGTTGCTTATATTTATTGTCTAATGAGTTAAAAAGAATCGAAGCACTGTAGAGAAATGTGCGCTTTACCAAGATCAGTACGTGGGTAAGGCAGCTTAAGATCATGTAAACAGGCTCTAGTACGAGCATGTTGTTTATTGGCAGATAAAAAATTAAACATAAGTTTAAAGGAAGGTGGAGCATCAGGGTTAAGTAATATATTGAATAGTAGAAGAAGCTTCCTTAACTTAATTAGATCAAAAACTGGAATCCATTTAAGCTTGGAGAAAAGAAGAACAGAAGAGGTGGAATAGTTGGCTTCTAAAATAATACGAGCTGCACGCTTTTGAAGACGAAGAATTCGGAGCAGAAGTGATTTAGTTGAAGTGATTTATGTTGCGCCATAGATTAGTTTAGGATGTTGTTACATGCATAAGCAGTAAAATATGTTGTTCCTTTTAGTGTAGGATTCTCTTGTATGTCCAGTCCTGTCTGGTACATAGCCAATAGAATGTAAGTAAAACTTCTCGTTACGTCAATTATAGATATAGTCTTGCTGTAGCGGTAGTATAGAATAAGGTAAAGTACAGCTTTGGAAGTAACGAAGTTATTGAAGTGAGAAATAAGACCTGTGTTGTTTAGTTTTTGTGAGTGTTAAGGCTAGTTTCCACTCAGGAAAATCTTCCGCAGGACCGGAACGGACAGGAAAGTTTCCTTTGTGTTAAAGTCATTAGTTCCGACCGAGAGCTCACAAGACAAAGAAAACTTTCCTGTCCGTTCCTGTCCTGAGGAAAATTTTCCTGAGTGGAAACTGGCCTTTAGTCTTTGCAGCACGACACAATATCAACGATATATGACCTTCTCCGTTAAGTCATTAGGGACCTTAAGATGCTATACGATGACGACGGCGGCCTTCTATAACTGAAAGAAGTCTCGGTTAACTAACTTATGTTTGATATTAGTGAAGTTTAAAACGTCCCAGTACTGCTAAAATGATTATAGTGTTTGTATTGGGATCAATGTCAAGGGACCGAGTTCTTATCTTTTGCTGAGTTGATGTCATCCTGAACTGAAAATGCTCTAAGTGGTGTTGTATAAAGAATTTACGAGGACGGTGCTTATTCATTCTCTTTATTTATTCAGTTGGAAGACGTCATCGTTGAAGTTGCCGTCGTAACATCTTAACTAAGGTCCCTATTATGCACATGTGAAGTCCAAATGTCCAAAGCTATCTGACGATACAAAGCTATACCATTCGTTTAAAGATCCCCTTGCAGTCGAGGCAGCGATAAACAAAGACCTTGGACAATGCAAACACATGGTTTACGCAGAATGGAATGAAAGTAAACCCGACTAAGTACCAAGCAATGGTACTAGGCAATTGTGGATCCGACATTAAAATTAAATCTGTTGATGTAAACATTCCAGTCACTGATCAAATAAAACTTTTGGGTATGACGCTAAACAATAAACTGAAAATTGATGCGCATATCGCTGACGTTTGTCGTAAAGTTGGCGGACAAATAAATGCCCTTAACAGATTAAAAAATATTTTACCGCTAAAGACAAAAGAGGCTCTCTACCGTTCATTTATCCTTCCTTATTTTTATTACTGCAATCAGGTATGGCATCATTGTGGCAAGAGAAATACACTAAAACGTGAGAAAGTTAACGAGAGAGCAATGCGTAGTATATTTACAAAAATAAACAAGCATCATACAATGAACTGCTAGCGAAAGCGGGCGTAACGACACTGGAAAATCACAGAATTCAAGACATAATGATCACAGTAAATAATTGTTTGATTAATAAAGCACCAGAAAGCGTTAAAAATGTAATTTCACTTCGTAAGTCAGAATATAACTTAAGGGGAGATAATGTTTTAGCCATCCCAAAAGTAAACACAACAAAAAAAGGCTTGAAATCATGACGGTATTTTGCTGCCAAACATTGGAACTCTTTAGACAATAACATTCGATCCCAGGCTGGTACCACAGACTTTATAAGAATTATACGTAACAAAACATTTGAATCCAGCTCATAACTAATATTAATTCACTTACTGTATTTATAATGCTAATAGCTTGTAACCGTATTATATTTATTTATTTTACTATATTTTATCTGTTAATCTAACTATTTACTAATTTTATACATGTATTTTTAGTCTGTTAGTCTATTAATTTAAGTAGAAAATTGGTAAACTAGCTGTTAGCTAAGAAAAGCGTTGTCTCCACGTTAAATAAAGTATTGTATTGTATTGTATCGTATCGTATCGTATCGTATCGTATCGTATTGTATTGTATTGTATTGTATTGTATTGTATTGTATTGTATTGTATTGTATTGTATTGTATTGTATTGTATTGTATTGTATTGTATTGTATTGTATTGTATTGTATATATCATGAAGAAGAGTTATATAGAGTTCACTGTGTTCATCAGCCAATGAAATATCGATGTGAAACGGATTATCCCAGTCTCTCGTTTCCCGGGTGGGGAACGTGGGCTCTGGGAACGAGATTGTGGTCAGATGTAAACGATTGAAGCGTGTGATTGGCCGGACGAAGGCTATTGTCGAAAACAGGAAATGGGCAAATATATTTTCAACTGTCAAACAACGGTGTGAATAGAGTGAAGATTATCGCTCAGATAACACCGAAAAAGTCTACAAATAAAGCCAACAAAGTAGGATTCCTAAAGCGAGTTGGAACTGCGATCAGTTTCATCATTTAACTCTCAAAATCGAACGATTTTAGACATAGCGTGACTCGGTGACTCATTCGTCGGCAACGGCAAATTATGTTCGTATAACCTAGTTCTAAATTTGTGCTATTTTTCAAGGGAACCATGACTGAGTATTGTAGAACAATGGTTGCTCATTGTTCCAAGGAAAACTGGCACAATGCATGGCTATTCCAATCCTGACAGTCGCGATGCTTGACTTTGCTACTGCTAGAATAATTATTTTGTAGCTTTTCAAGATTAAAATTAGGATTAATATCCAGATTAAGATGGTTTAGGCATATAAGAAGAGTATATATATACTCTTATGGGGACACATCAAGTCACTCGATGGATAATAGATAAATAATAATTTTAGCAAAAAAATTGAATTGAATTGACATGGTGCATCCGCAAACCAATAAATAATACTGCTAGAATATCGGTGTTGGGACTGGTGAATATAGCCATTGAAATAATAATATAATTCAAAATAACATGTACTGTTATTTATGTTATTGGAAAATGTGTAATGAAACATCAGCAAACCTGTTTACCAAGCCTCATGCTGGCACATGTTGGTCAAAAGTAGTTGGTCCTACTGGTCCCATTAAAGAAATTCTTCCCATGCTTTCATGTTTGTTTAACATTGTCCTGGGTCTAGTTGGCCTTTTGTTGTCCAGGAGGGTTACCGAGGGTGGAAAGTTCTTGTATTCTACCCAGTTTGGCTACGGTGTTACAGCTTTCTTCTTTCACATTACTCTGTGGGAGGGATTCTATCGGCTCTTGGATATTCAACTCAACTTTATACAGGCAATCAACCGGTTCATGGCATGCCTTCCGAAGTTGGAGGGTGTCTATTACAACTTGCGCTTCTATGCAATCACCCTTTTCTTTTCAATCTACCCTTTTTTTTGGCCATGTTTTGGGAATTACTTTAAACGAATCGTGGATTTCGTGGATTACATTTGACGGAATCTGGCTTGTGGTATATCCGGACTTCTTGTCATTTGGTTCCATAGAATTAAACATCTCGGTACACCTGACCACCCAAACAGAAAAGCTGTGTTTAATCTGGTGTGGTTTAATCTTCCATTAGCTACATGACGACCTTAACAGTTTTTTTACGTACCCACAACTTGCGTATGTATCCGAAAGTTTATATATGGCCCAAGAACAAACCTTTTGCAATCTTCAGTTTAGTCCAGTACGATCGAAGAGTAAGTGCTTCCACCCAAGAGATGGAATGAAGGAGAGAACTGCAGAGTTTGGAAGATGTTGTAGAAATTAAGAAATGTAGCCTATAGGGCACTATACCTTACCGAGACAGACGAAGAGTTTTTGAAGACGGTCACGAAGGAAAACATTTTCGAGGATGAAGAGAATCCAAAAGAAAAGAAGAAAACCATCACAAACAAAAGAAAAGAAAGGTTCCTTGACTGAGAAATATAAATTATTGTGGTATTTTACAATACAGACAGATAAGAAACTTGACCACGGCGACAATTTGATGAATTGTTCATGAATATAGTTTATTTTTGAAACCATTGTTTTCTAATAAATAAAATTAACGTGATACGATTGTATTCTTACGTGATTTAATTGATCAGTTGCTTAGTTTATAAATGACATGAGCCAACAGCTTTTTGTTATTGCACGATGAAGGCCTCAGTCAACAGGCCGAAAGCTTAGCAAATAAATATTTTACGTGGTGTATCCACAAAAATAAGTTATATTACATTACATTATCGCCATGAAAACTTTCAAGAATTGTTCATGAATAGTCATGAATATTGTTAATGAGCACCCATGGGAAGTGCATGAACATGTTAGGTCATAGAAGATATCTAGTCATCCAGAAGATATATCTTCCGTTTGTCTATGATTTGACTAAGAGGTCCAATTTGAACTCTTCCGTCATACGCATGCCCGTCACGGGGGCGGGGGAGGAGAACTCTCAATCATTACACGGTTATAGACCGCAATTTTGTACCACATGGTGTTCCTTAGTTCTCGAGTATTTGAACCGTTTTGTACTAGGCGATTCTATGTAACTCCACCTCTGTGGAAAGCTCTGTTGTCCATACAGGATTGAGTAATTATATCTCTTTAATCCAGAATTAAAACAATTACTGGTAAATACACTTTTTTTGCCACAGTTAATAGTATTGGTTTGTAGGATCTGTGAGTTTTTGGTTTAACAGCTTTATTTTAGCAACAGACAAGACGTAGACAGACTAATTATACATGTTAAAAATTAAAATTGAAAGATAACTAAAACGAAGTGATATAGAAAGAAGTGCGAATATAATATGCCAAAATCTGGTAAAGCACAAATGGGACTGAGTCCCATGCAAGGTGCTCACCATCTAACCTTAAATCTAGAAACAAAACAAAAAACTATGAAAGAAACAAAACTAAATAGAAAGAAAAAGGTTATTACATTCAACTGTAGTTAATGAGACATGCGTGTGGATAGATAGATATGTTTATTACTAAAAAACACCTTGCATCTAAAAAGCTGAATTACATGTTTTATATTACAAGTCACTTAATTGTTCCGAAATTTAAAATTAAAAAATAATAATTAAATTAATAATAATGAATAAAAAAAGATGGATATATACAATATTATTTTCTAAAAACAACTTATTAGAAGGATTAAGACTATGCGAATTTCACTCTAAAACTAATTAAAAGTTAAAGTTCCATGGCTGGAATAAAAGAGTTGTTAAATCTATTTGTTTTCACTTTAAATTGTTCAAAGTTTCTATTTTTCCTCAAATCGTATGTGGCTTGTGCTGGGGGTAACTTTCAATTTTACGAAAAAGCTTAAAACATGCTTTTTCTCTCCGTTTACTTAAGGAGTAGATTCCTGCGATGGTCAACCCTTCTTCACAGTATAATGTTTCCCAGGAAACACGATAGATATAACTCTCTTTTACACTCTCTCAATAGCCGTTGCAGACTGGTTTTTCTATTCTCATATCATGCTCTCACAATCCTTCAATAAGAAACCACTTGAATTTTTATTGTTTAAAACAAATATATTACATTGTTCTATGTGTGTACTGTAATAGATCACAGATGACGTCACAGCTTGTAAAGAGCTAAAGAGCAAAAAAAAGTACGACACGAGACGAAGTCGAGTGGTGTGACTGTTATTTTTTTATTCAAACACGAAAAAATGTAATCTATCTGTTAAGTATCTTATACAGCTTGTCAACAAACGTTTTAAGTGCATCTGGAAATTGCAAAACATATAAAGAATATAAAAATCATAATTGTGAAAGTACGTATGATACAAAAATGTTAAACTTACAATATATAATAACAGTAGATGCTCAAACAACTTTTTATTTTCTTGCGTAACACTCAAAATTTGATTTTTTAACATTAATGTGAACCTTATACAATCAACCATCTTTTTATGAGCATTTTCGGGTTGAAAGGGATATAAAAATATCATAGTTACTAATTATGAAGTATGCAACAAAAATGCTGAATTCGCCATATTTACGGTAATGAATGCAAACTGTGTTCACTGCGGACATTTTCTTCTTGGCGTACCACTCAAAATCTCGTCATTTTAGTATTATTGCATAGCTCGTATAATCAACAAACGCTTTAAGTACCTGCGGGGGTTGAGAAAAATATATCAAAAGATAAAAAAATTATTTAATTATTTTCGATCTGCATGATCGCGGATGGCTGAATTCAATCCACGAAGTTGAGTGGATTAACTTGAGATTCAGGCAAGAATCGACTTGTGTGTTGCGATAATGCAATATCAAGGCCTTCCGGCTAGACCTCGAACTCGAGATTCTATAGTACAGTGCTCTGACTACTGAGTATAGGGGCCGTTGCCAAGAACTTGGTTGCGAGTTCTGCATATAGGAATACTTTGGATATTTTTTTATATGGCGCGTAGGATGTATAATTAGTTCAGCAACATATTCGAATTCGTATACTTACAGTTGCATCTCCGTCTTTATAATAAGCTTGCACATCGATCTATCAACTTAAAACTCCATTGTTAAACCACATATCCTTTAAACTTTGTTCACTTTCTGCTGATGTTTCAACAGTACATTTATATGTAAACACGTCTCTCGCGGCAACTACCGAGGACAAAGCTTTCTGAACGTGGAATACTTTAGTGTTACAGCAAACGCGTCATTTCAATACCAAGTGACTATTGTAGCTTAGCAACGTACAACAAGAATGCACTAAAAAGACGTAAATGACTACCTATTGATTTTGCAAATCAGGTTTTCATATTGTAATTACAGTTGACGACTTTGGCTGAATAGACCCAGTTGGGACGTATAGAATAGCTTTCGCTCGTCTTTGAGTAACCGATCAAAGTAAGCCACAAACTTGGAATGTTTGGATTCCAAAAGTGGTATCTTAATAGATCCTACGTCCTGAGAAACATTTTTGGTTCTTCTCACGTACTTTAAAGGTTATATCTCGCCAACGACATTTTTTTTCTCAATTAAATTCATAAAATATACGGGGAATCTGACCTGAGTATTAAGTCGTTGTGTTTCCGAATAATAGAGAGGTTACGAAACGCGACGGTCAACGGCAACGTGTCAACCTAGCAAGGAGAATCGGGCGAAGTTGCGTCGACGTTGTCTCTAAAGCCTTGCGCACACACTACGATCTTTATCGGCCGATTTTTATCGGCTGGTGAACAGATAAAAATCGGTGTTTACCATACAAGTGTACATTTCCATGTATGCAATAGCTCACATCTTTAGCAACTGGAGCAACCATTTTTACGATCATCAAACGAGATAACTTCAGGAAGAATAATGAGTGATCAGTGAACGATAAAAATTGGTAATCGCCACACACGGCATGATGCAATATTTTGACCGATTTTAATCGGACAATATCAAACCAAATAGTGAAATAAAAGTAGAGTGCTGCGTAGGAAGTGTTGAAATAACAATCGAAATTGACGAAATATAGTAAGGTTAGATATACTGCCGGAACAGAGAACGTAGGAGTCTAACGTTTCGAGCGAAGGCCCCTTCGTCAGAGAGAAACGTGACGTTTCTCTCTGACGAAGGGCCTTCGCTCGAGACAAACGTGCCGTTTCTCTCTGACGAAGGGCCTTCGCTCGAAACGTTAGACTCCTACGTTCTCTGTTTCGGCAGTATAATATGATTAATATCAAACCAGTTTGATATTGTCCGATAAAAATCGGCCGATAAAAATTGCTCAAAATTTAAGCCCAAAATTTAGTTGGCCGATAAAAATCGAACGACTAAAATAAATCGTAGCGTGTGCACCCGGCTTAAAGTTTAAGTTTACGCCGACAACTAGGAAATGCCAGGATTTTATTGGCATATGGAAATAATATCATCAACACTGAAGAGTTTCTTCTCTTGTTTGAGGCTTTCCAATGAATTGGTCAGGTTTATTAATTCAAATTATTTTTTATCGAAAAACCATCGAGTGTCGAATCACGAAATCCAACATAAAGTCTACTTATCTAATTACCTATTTTATTTGTTTGACAAGGCTAAAGTGTTAAATAGAGTAGAACTGTCGTCTACTTTTTTCAACAATTTTTTTTAACTTGCAACAACAAAATTTTAGGCTGCAGACTGGTAGCCGAAAGCTTGTTGTAATAAAATATTTTGATCACAGAATGTTTTATTTGTTTTATTATCTATCATCCTGATCGCGTATCTTCAGTTTTTTTTGACAAAATTTTGTTGGGTGACAATGTTTAAGGTGTAATATAATGGTAATATAATGGTATAATACGTGCAACAACGCTTTTCAACTTGCAACACAACATTGTTGCATTTATAAAATAAATTATTTTACCATCTTTAACTGCTTCACTACCGAGTGTCCTCCATGACTTGACAACTAAAATCTTCAGGCGAGTTCAGTAGACAGCGGTAAAATACTGATGTCCGCTCGGTTCGCGAAACAAACGACACGGTAGGAAAGAGTTAGTAAACATAATTACTAATGTAATCGATTAAGTAATGAACGACTTTTATCGCCATCAACATCGCTAATTTCG
Source organism: Paragorgia papillata (assembly GCA_035771165.1). NCBI lineage: Eukaryota > Metazoa > Cnidaria > Anthozoa > Scleralcyonacea > Coralliidae > Paragorgia > Paragorgia papillata. Next base: position 406,490 of record JAWNZC010000324.1, on the reverse strand, counting down.
AAAAAAAAACAAAGAATTTGTCATCCCCATTTGTCATTATCTTTGCCGAGTTATATGTATAGAAAATACAACGAAATCTCGATTTTGAGATGTAAGAATGTTGACCGTTTTATGACGTAGAAGTTTCTTCCTACAACTTACATCACATACGCCAGAAGGATTTGCTCTGACAAATTGCATGTTGCGTTTGAAGTTGGTCAGCACTGCGACGGCGATGGATTTTCTAAACTGGCAATGCCACGAGTCAAGTGTTGGTGAATGTTCTTGTTCTCTAACCTCTGAATACACTTGTGAACTGTCTTACAATTTCGTTGAAGGGAGTTTATCTTGTCGTGGTAAGATATCACTGATTTCTACAACTGCATACAACTGTGTTTCTTGATAGATTTCACGCTTGTTTTCTTCTAATTTTAAGTGACTGTATATTGGTGTATATATAGGTGTGGGTTCATTGTGTTTGCACTGATCAGCATTCTGATCAGACGCTACTATGTGCGTGTGTGTATTTTTACTTTATACAAATTCTGAAAAATAATTTGATGGGCTCAATGGTACATTGCTGTATAATTTTATTAAAGCTCTAGATTTTTCAAAACATATTAAGCACAAACATGGGTGGAGTGGGCAAACTCAGGTGGAGTGGGTAAACTTGGGTGGAGTGGGCAGTCTTGAATTGGGTGGAGTGGGCGATCTTGGGTGGAGTGGGCAAGAGGGTAACCCTCCCTTACGGAGTTAATTTAATCCTCTCACCCGAGTTAAAACTACTTCTTGAAAATAACACTTAGGTGTTTTTAGCTTTCTTGATTGTGTCACATTGGCCACAGACTGCACGAGTTGCCTGCTGAGTAGGCTAAAGCTTTTCGTCCCATTTGAGACAGCACTTCACTTGCAATAGTAATGTTTACTTCCAAAACGTCCAAGTTAATTGGGCGCAATATTGAAACAAGAAGGCGGATGATACGATTGCTTTTTGCCAGAATTAGGAATGTTATTAAAAATTGTTCTGGTTACTTAATAAGTATGTTTATTAATCGTGTCATAAATTTTGATTTTTGTTGCCATTATTTACCTTTTAACAGCATGCATTACAACATTAATGTATATCATCATATATACTTGCACATAACACTATAGAGCAATAGAGCATCTCAACGCCGATCAGAAGTTTGTGGATCTGAGCCCCACAAGGGAACTCAGAAATTTTTGTTTTAATTATTCTTCAGTTTGCAATTGGGTTTTCTTTCAGAAGTATCTTTTCAGTTTCTTTTGGAAATCATTCTATTTGGTTTCTATAATTTGTTAACTTTAATTTTGGGGGAAATACCAATAGTAGCCGTCACTCCATTTTTCCGCTATAATATTTAATTTTGGGGACGGATATATACCCACTTTTTGTGGTGACCCCACATATAGTTATTTTTACCTTTTTAAAGATATATCCACAAGTGTTGTGGCAACAGTTTATAATATTTTATTTATATCTTAAACAAAAGGCAAACGTCATGCCTGATTCAAAAGTGTTGATTTCAACGTTTCTTCAGAAACTGAATTATATATTTATCAAGTATATATTTGAAGTATGCCCATCTCATGTTTGGGCTTTTAATATATTAATTTATAACCTTCATTGCTTTGGCACTTTATGATAGATGTTGCTTAATATTATCATCAACTAATATGTTTCGTCTTGATGGCTATGGCTTTTTTACTAGTTGGTTTAATTACTATAACTAGAAGTTACTATCGCAAGTGAAGTGCTGCCTCAAATGGGACAAAAACCTTTAGCATACTCTGCAAGCAACTCTGTGCAGTTTGTGGCCCACGTGACACCCCCCCCCCCCCCCAAATGTCCACTACATCTGAGTTTGCCCACTCCACCCAAGTTTGCCCACACCACCCGACGTTGCCCAATCCACCAGAGTTTGGCCACCAATCTAGCAGAGTTCCCCCCCCCCAACCAAAGTTTGCCACTCCACCCGAATTCGTCCACTCCACCCAACTTTGCCCACTCTACCCAAGTTTTTTTCACCTCTTCCCAATATAAGGAGCCAACAAGGTTGCCTGCGAAGGAGACTGGGAAGTCCAAAAATTATTATTAAGTAAAATACATTATGAGACGACATGTTGATGCCTAGAACAATAGTTAGTAAATGGCTCAGCAAGAGAAATCCCTCACGCGTAATGATATAATTCTCAAAAGCATTTATGTACATATTGGTTCCTTGCAAAGATTAATAAAAGACGCTGTCAACTGTTGACACTATCGTGGCGTCGTCGAGTTACACTATAAACTCATGAAAGAGCACTGCTTTCCTCAAGAGTCAACTGTCAAGACTGGCCACTGAACGGCAGCAAATAGAAGAAAACAACCGTAAAATCTCTTACCAAAATATAGAATTTTTAAACAAGAGAAATCTTTCTACTCACTGAAATCAAGGTTTATTTGCAGCTCACAGCACTCGCCGCGAGTCCTTGCCTCATTGTAATCGACAGTTAAGTACATCCCATGGCTGTGGTGGCGGGTTACACAGTTATAAATAATGCGCCACACAAAGTCGAAAAACCCTCTAGAGTATGTATTGTAGGGTATAGGAACAATCTGCTACGTCACAAAACGTCACAAACTCGGTCAACAGACAGACATTTTCAAACCGAGATTCAAGTCGCATATACATAGCTCGGCCAAGAGAACTGGGCACAAGACACAGCCTGGACACAGCTAACCCAAGTCAAGATTAGTGGTGCTGCCTCCCTTCGGTCGGCAGCAAAAAGCAATGCAAAACAATGCAATGTAATGGAATTCAATGCAATGCAATGCAATGCAATGTGACACAGTCCTCATTACAATGCAATAAATGTTAATACACTGCAAAACTATACAATACAATAGAAAACTTTACAACACTCCAATACAATGCAATAACAATAAAATACAGTACAGTACAGTACAGTACAGTACAGTACAGTACAGTACAGTACAGTGCAGTGCAGTGCAGTACAAATAAAATACAGTGTAGTGAAGTACAGTGTAGTGCAGTGCAATACAGTGCAGTGCAGTAGAGTACAATACAATACAGTGCAGTGAAGTGCAGTACAGTACAGTGCAGTGTAGTGCAGTGCAGGCACACGCAAATATGTTACTATTCACAGTGATTTACCAGTGAATTAATGTTTGCACGGATAGAGTTTCTCTAAATATAGGTCTGCTAGCGCTTATAAAGTTTATGGCAAACTCTCTTTGTATTCCACTGTCGTTTGAAACATCTTTGCGTGTCGTACTCGTCGATCTTCGCTTCGCTTCGAGCAGAATTTAATTTCTTGTTCCAGATACTATATATATACATAGTTTTCATCTAACGTCACGGTGGCCATATTGGTGTGCCAAGACAATGAAATGGTGGCCATATATTGGTGTACTATTGTATCTTTATCCTATGAGAATGTAGCTCTATTTTTACGGAAACATTTCGTATTGTCTTGCCTCCCCCAAATCCATAGAACTTTAGATGTATATATATATATATATATATATATATATATATATATATATATATATACGTCCTAAATCGTGACGCAAGATTTTCATTGGTTGGTTTGCCTATATTGCCGTCGATTATGTTGTGTACTGAAGTCTACATAAGGAAAAGAATCGGATTTTGTAATGAAATTTAAACTGTGGGAAAAGATATTAAAAGTTTAATTTTGAGTGAAACGAAGAAACCGAGTGTACTTATTGCAATAGATTCAGCAAATTTTCCAAGAAGGATAAGAAAATCGCCATAAATACCAGTATGCAAACTATACAAAATTAAAATGTTTATGGAGTAAAACATTTCGTTCGAAATAAACTCTTTTACTTGAAAGAACTATAGAAATTATAAAGATTGGTGTTTACAACTCTTCCATATCTCACTTCGTTCTTCAGATAGTAAGATTTCTTTGATATAGAAATTATTCTCACTCTGGCGTCACATTGCGTAATGACTTACTAAAAAGCCTGTATATATGGAATATGTGCCAGGATACTAAACCTTAGTTGATGTTTCGAGTGCATTGATTTTGTAATCTGAGAGATACAGACATTTTTTAGTACACATGCAATGTGACGTAAAAGTGAGGATCATTTCCATATATCAAACACTGTTAATATCTGAAGAACGAAGTGAGGTATGGAAATATTGTAAACGCAATACTTGTAATTTCTGTAGTTGTTTCAAGTAGGCTAGTTTAGAATAGCAATGACAAAATATCCAAAAATAGAATGAACAATGAAAATTTTCCGATCGATCCGAGTTTCCCGAAGGTCCGCCGCGGGTTCGAATCCCAGCCGGGCCAAGTGAGTTTTCTCTACTTGTCCAGTATGGTTCAATTAATTTGAGTTGATTTGAGTTGGTTTGAGTTGAGTTGAGTTGAGTTGAGTTGAGCTGAATTGAGTTGAGTTGAGTTGAGTTGATCATGAGTTGAGTTGATTTGATTATTTGATTTGATTTGACTATTTGAGTTCGGTTCAGTACGAACGATCACACATCTGGCATGTACCAATCAATATATTTAATTTTATTATTATTATTATTTATTTAAAAATCTTTACCGTGCATAAAGATTTTTAAATAAATAATAATAAATTTAAATAAATTGATTGATTGATTGATTGATCGGTTTTATTCCAAATGGGGGCCGATGTTCAAAATTGCATGGAGTATACGCGTGCAAGCTTTTTCTTCGATCTCCCAAGGAATTTTCGATCATCATGCATTCTTCCATGTGAGCATAAAAGTAAGAGAGCGAATGTATAATAAGCATAGGTAATCATATGATAGCGAGTACAATTAAGTATTTACACTACAAGTGATATTTGGAAATTTTGCCAAAATTGCAATTTGGCATAATTTTCAAATATCACGAGTAGTGTAAATCCTTAATAGTACGAGCAAATTCATATGATTACTCATTTATTAATTGCATGACAAAATTACGACACGTACGCTTCGTACTCACTCACGTCTTTAAAAACATCTTGTTTCATTACTTGAGAAGACACATTTTCACTCTGGGTGTTCTCCGTACTCAATTCAAAATATTTACATGGAATTTTTAGTTCATAGTGTACCACAAGTCGTTGGAAATGTGAAAACTTTCCATTGCAGAATTGGCCGCCATTCTGAATTTTATTGTCAACATCGTTCCCAGGGCCTTCTCTATTTTTATTAATTGTACTGCAGCACAATTAATAAAATAATTGTACTCCTCTCAACCAATCAGAACGTAGTAATTTTGTCATGCATATAATAATGCGTCTTAATCTAGTACTATCCTAATTCCTCTTGAGTTATTTTTAGATCTCACGAGATAATCCTCGCGCGTAACTCGCGTCATGTCAAGAAGTCGCGATATATATATATATATATAGATGGATGGATGGATGGATGGATGGATGGATGGATGGATGGATGGGATGGGATGGGATGGATGGATGGATGTATGTATGTATGTATGTATGTATGTATGTATGTATGTATGTATGTATGTATGTATGTATGTATGTATGTATGTATGTATGTATGTATGTATGTATGTATGTATGTATGTATGTATGTATGTATGTATGTATGTATGTATATATATGCAACGCTCACTACCCTTGTGGAAGTTTGAGCACTCTGGGCCCATGCGCACTTCACGCTATCTGAATGTATTTCACCGATACTGTCCCACATGCGGTTGTCACCGACGATCGCATGTGTATAAGTAATTGATGAAATTCATTCAGATTGTTCCAAGCTACACTGATGAGCTGTTGTACAGCGAAACACCGTGTCTGTAGATTGAACTATGTACGCTCCTTCACTTTGGTGTTGTTGAGCACTCTGTGAAGTTGCCGTGGGTACCTATTAGCGATAATGCAACGCTCACTACCCTTGTGGAAGTTTGAGCACTCTGGGCCCATGCGCACTTCACGCTATCTGAATGTATTTCACCGATGCTGTCCCACATGCGGTTGTCACCGACGATCGCATGTGTATAAGTAATTGATGAAATTCATTCAGATTGTTCCAAGCTACACTGATGAGCTGTGGTACAGCGAAACACCGTGTCTGTAGATTGAACTATATATATAAATATATATATATATATATATATATATATATATATATATATATATATATATATATATATATATATATATATATATATATATATATATATATATATATATATATATATATTTATTTATTTATTTATTTATTTCAATTCATAGTAATAATCTGTAATATTTTATACAATAACGTGACTTCTGTGTGCATTTTCATTGGTTGTCGAGCGTGATCTATTAAAGCACACACGCACAGATGGCGTTGAATCACGTCGGCAGACTTGTTTTTCTTTTTTCATGCCCCAGAAATTCTTCAATAAACCACTTGATTTTTTATTGTATAAAACAAATAGATTACGTTTTTCTGTGCGTGTGTACTGTAATAGATCACAGAAGACGTCACAGCGTGTAAAGAACAACAGTCACTCCACTCGACTTCGTCTCGTGTCGTACTTTTTTTGTCTTTACACGCTGTGACGTCATCTTTGATCTATTACAGTACACACATAGAACAATGTAATATATTCCACTCCACGCACAGAAAAACTAATCTATTTGTTAAATATAAAATTACAGAAGCGTTTTAGAAAAGATAAATTATTTTCTTTGTCAACAGGAGTCTTGAATGTCTTCAATTGTTGGGTACAACATTTTAATACAACGTTCTCGTAATACAGTTCTTCTACAAGACGTACATCACTCCGATGTATTTTGTTTTCGCGAGATGGATGTTGAGAGACTTCCACGACCAACGATAGGTGCGACTAAAAGTAACTTAAGAGGAATTAAGATATTAAACTAGATCCATTGGCCATTACTATAGACCACTTTCATAAAGCCACAATTACTTTAAATATTCTTTTTATGCATCTCAATGAGCCATTCTGACCTCGTTATGAAGCGAAATTTCTTTGGAATTGCAGACACACAAACGAGGCCAAATAGGCTTATTAAGATGCACATAAAAGAACATTCAAAATTAGTCGTTATCATAAAAGTGGTCTGTACATTCCTTCTTCTACCATTGTGCTTTCTTGATTCTTCTCATAATTATTTAACCAATGAATGCCAATATTTCACCATTGTTCGCGGCTGACAAATCATCTCGTTCCAATGCTCAAGTTCTTTTCCCCGAGCGTACATCATGCCTCCGAGCAACACTCGTCCAATTAACTTTCCCTCTTGACCTTCATCTTCATTTCCGGTGCATTGAAAGACAGATAGTAGTAAACTGCATGATGGTAGATCGTCCATGGTCGTAGCAATGTTGAAAGATTCGTTGTAGAACGGCTCTGTTGTGTTGTGTTTAACACCTGTCTTTTTAACTTTGAGGACATTATTTCCTTTGGAGAATGTAACTTTTACGTAGGTGTCTATATAGTTGGACGAAAATGAGTTTTAAATTACGCGGACTGATTGAATAAGTGTAGAATAGTATATGGTGCTGCAAATAATTAAAAAAATGGTTGTTTGGTTTTCTGTACTGTTATCTGTTTGTTTGTTTGTTTGTTTGTTTGTTTGTTTGTTTGTTTGTTTATTTGTTTGTTTGTTTGTTTGTTTGTTATTTGTTCTTTGTTTACTATTTTCTGTTCTTTGTTCTTAATTTGTTTGGTGGTGGTGGTGGTGGTGGTGGTGGCAGTGGCGTGCGGTGACCAAAATTGATAGGCAAGCGAACCCCTCTAGGGGGGTCTGGGGGCATGCTCCCCCAGAAATTTTTTGAATATGAAACCCCCAGGAGTGCATTTCCGGTGATTTCATAATCATGTGTGTCTTGTCTTATATTAAATGCACAGCAAAACGTGTTTTGCATCTTCTGGATTATCGGAGAAGAAACAGTGATGTTTAGTTTCGTGTATTTTTTTGTGATTATTTCATTTATTTCAGCAACAGAATTGCACAATAAGTCAGTCATATAGTCATACCGCATGTTTGCGCGCATTTTAATATTTCTGTAGACTATAGTTCATGCAATTTGCATGCAACAAACTGAAGTGAAATAACAATATAACATGAACATTACCTTTTGGTTGCTGTGCAATTCACCAACAATATCACTAACGACTTCCCCTTCATAACTTTATTTCTGAATTTTGAATGATGTAGTGATGTACAATATGTATGGTTTGAAACAATGCGCCTTGGCGCCTATAATTCCCCTGTTTGAAATTGAAAACCCGATTCGTGCTGTCTTGCGTGGGTGTCATTCCTAAGGGCCCAGAGGCAAATTCATCCTATCACACGTGTGTGTTGGTCAATCAGCAATCAAGCGGTGTCCCTCAGAAGCGCCGCTTGCTTTTGCTCTCAATCTCGTACCCAGACCCGCGCGTTCCCATACTCACACGAGGCTCTGGCAGACTAGTTCCTAGTCCTCTTTTCTCTCGAACGTATTTTGGTGACGTCACAGAATAGGCATCGAGCGAGAGGACTAGCGGAAAATGTTCATCTTTATCTATCATCACATGAGTCCTGCTGCAGGAGCTCGGATTCTTTAATCTTTATGAACGAGGGCACTTAAACAAACTTCTTCTTGAGAGCAGACAGCAAATAAGTAGGTTTCTTTGTTTTACATTACGTTAAAAGGTTGTTACATACGAGGCTTTATAAAGTAGTGTTCGGCGTGGGAAGTGATTGTGTTGAAACACATTTATACAAATCGAAATATGCTATTTTAACGTTTCGGCAGTAGACCAACCTTGCTATATGATGTTATAAAGAATTGTGTAGACCGACGTGAGTGTTATCTGCCTTGGTTTTCCGCCAAACGGCCGTTTGGTGCCTGTATAACTCAGAAGATTTAGTTTGATATTGTTTAGAAACGAACTATTAAGACTGACTTTGTTCAGAGATTGGTCCAGAAATTTTTCATTCAGTAAAAATGTTTAGGCAAGCGGCGCTTGCCTACGCTTACATGACCGCACGCCACTGGGTGGTGGTGGTGGTGGTGGTTGTTGTTGTTGTTGTTGTTGTTGTTGTTGTTGTTGTTGTTGTTGTGGTTGTTGTTGTTGTTGCTGTTGGTCGTTGTTGTTTGTTGTTTGTCGTTTGTCTGTTTGTTTGTTTGTTTGTTTGTTTGTTTGTTTGTTTGTTTGCTTGCTTGTTTGTTTGTTTGTTTGTTTGTTTGTTTGTTTGTTTGTTTGTTGGTGATTTGCTGTTTGCTGTTTGTTATTTTGTTCCTTGCTGTTTGCTGTTTGTTGTTCGTTTGTTGTTGTTTGTTGTTTATTGTTCGTTGTTTATTGTTTGTTGTTTGTTGTTTGTTTGTTTGTTTGTTTGTTTGTTTGTTTGTTTGTTTGTTTGTTTGTTCGTTTGTTTGTTTGTTTGTTTGTTTGTTTGTTTGTTTGTTTGTTTGTTTGTTGTTTGTTTGTTTGTTTGTTTGTCGTTTGCTGTTTGTTATTTTGTTCTTTGCTGTTTGTTGTTCGTTGTTTGTTGTTTGTTCTCTGCTGGTTGTTGTTTGTTGTTCGTTGTTTGTTGCTTGTTGTTCGTTGTTTGTTGTTTGTTTGTTTGTTTGTTTGTTTGTTCGTTCGTTCGTTCGTTCGTTTGTTTGTTTGTTTGTTTGTTTGTTTGTTTGTTTGTTTGTTTGTTTGTTTGTTTGTTTGTTTGTTTGTTTGTTTGTTGTTTGTTTGTTTGTTTGTTTGTTTGTTTGTTTGTTGTTTGTTGTTCTTTGTTTGTTCTTTTGTTCATTGTTGTTTGTTGTTTATTGTTTTGTAATTTGGTGTTTGTAGTTTGGTTTTTGTTGTTTGTAATTTGTAGTTTGGTATTTGGTGTTCGGTGTTTTAGTGTTTGTGGCTTGTTGGCCGGCCGTGTGCTGCTGTTGTTGTTTATTAATCATATTGTTATAGTTGCTGTTGCTGCTGTTGTTTCTTCTGCTAGTGGTGATGTTTTACACGCTCTTACTTTGTTGTTGTTGTTGTTGTTGTTGTTGTTGTTTTTGTCGTTGTTTAGTTTATGTTTATCAAATCAAGTTTCGTGAAAGATTACATGCTGTAAAATTGATAGCAAGGATACTTTGCCGGAAAACACGCCGATTTTTATTGGGTGAGCTTTTGGCATGTGACTTACGCATTTATTATTGCTCTAAATGAAGGCCTGACGCAACAGGTCGAACCTCAGCAAATAGAAATAGACGTGATACTTCCACAAATTATCATTTACTATATATTTAATCTGAACATGCGTTTTACCCGGATCATTTTTGTCTTTTTGCAAAGGGAAATTCGCTCCTCTTAATACAATCACGGTAAGCCTGTCTAACACAGGGTAGTGGGCTAGAGACACATGTAGATCACCAAGTTTCGATTCAACCTAAGTTACAAAAAGATAAAATGAACAACGAAAACAGGCATAATAGGCAAATTAGAGTTTTTGACTGCAATACATAAGTTGCCATGTGAGTGTGACACTTTTCTTACTTTACTCTGTCTAACACCAGACTATTTTACTCTGTGTAACACTATAGACTATTTTACTCTGTCTAACACCAGAGTATTTTACTCTGGCCAATGCCAGACTATTTTACTCTGTCTAGCACTAGACTATTTTATTCTGTGTAACACCATAGACTATTTTACTCTGGCCAACGCCAGACTATTTTACTCTGTCTAACACTAGACTATTTTTACTCTGTCTAACACCAGACTAATTTACTCGCCAAGTGAAGACAAAATTTCCAATTTGCAAGCGGGGTTAAGCTATAGGAGAAGGGCTCAGTTGATTGCCAGGACAAAATTAATTACCATACCTCTGACAATGTTTCCAAATCGCGCCAAGTTTTGATACCAAATACTTCATCCTTGAGAGAATAGAGTACGTGACCGATGACGTCGCTCCTATGCCCTTTGCCTTGGTCGTAGACCGACAGACGCAAAACGCGCTGCGGCAAATGAGCGCGGGCGACTTGGAAATTAAAACTGCGCCCGAAGTTGGGATTGCGGGTGTTTCGTTTGGCCTCGGTCTGATGTTGGCAGCGTTCATCGGGGAGTAGATACAGCCGCACCAGGGGGTCTGGGGCGCAGGATGAATTGTCGCGCGTGGGAAGATTTCTCACTTTGAATATGGTGACCGCTAGTTTTTCTGTAGATGGTTTGTAATCCGCACAAAACCATATCCGACCTGTGTGACCAGGAGGGTAATTTATTCGTTCTTCTTCTGGATTTGCATCCACTTTGTCTTCTAGAAGTAAAGAGGCAGGAATGATCGCTTTATTATGGTTACCTTATACCTTCAGGGGTGTCTTCAGTCTAAAGGACACGATAATACATTTTCTACCCACAATTCATGTTGATAACATCGTTTCCAGGCCTACGACTCTGGAACTTGTAAAAAGTTGGACTTATTAATTACGCCAAAAATACGCAGTATAACTCAACCGGAACAATTTCATAATTTGGGACGATCCTAATAAGTATTTTATACGGCGCATGAAAAATACGCCGTTTATCACAGGCCTGAGCATAGGCGTACGAGGCGGGGGGCTGGGCCCCAGAAGAATGGAAATGTTGCTAAGTCGGGGAAATTTTCAACCTAAGTCGGGCAAAAAATATAGCCGGATAAATAAAAAAATAGGATGAAAATAAGGAAAAGGTGGGGTTTTTTAATCAAAACTCGGGCAATTTCCGTTTCAGTCGGGCAAAATTTTCCCCGCCCCCCTATAAATTTGTGCCCGTACGCCTATGAGGCCTGAAGTTGAAGTAAACGCACGAGAATGGCCGTCAACCAACGTATAAAAAGCTTTCGGAATTATCGAATTCCTAGACACGGTTTTGTTGGTGATGTATTTATCTATCGTGTCTGAAAATCTAAGGGATATCGATCAAATTCCCTTTAAAGTTATAACTCTTTAAAATCTCCTGTTGTAGTGAAGAATATCAGCTTTCTATATAGTAAACAGCACTTGAAAGGAAACTTTACTTTGGATTCTATTTCCGGTCAAAAACATTACATCATCATTTATCCGTCAATATTTACTCGTTTTGTGACCACAGTAATCTTACGCTCTCTTGTAGTTATATACGGGTTTTTTTAAATATCGCCTGATTGCAGGTTACTTCACCTACCGCGTGGGGGGGGGGGCGGCCCACAGGCTATGAATAATGTTGCTATTGGAATGTTGTGTTTGTAATGAGATAGTTGGTCGAATCTGTTGGTCGAATCTATAGTTCTAGCAACCTATTGAGACGCGTTTCCCAGATGCGCGGGTACGGTTGGGAACTGATATGCTAAGTTTATAATAAATATTCATATTAATCTAAGGATTTTGCGATCGCACTTTTAATTTATAACACATACCACGGACGATTTCCGCATTCTTTCTTACTGACGCTACGTCGTCCTTCTTGTTTTCCACCGCTTTTTTCTTCCGTCGTTGAGGCGAACTCCAGTCGTACTTTTCTAGCACTTCGTCGGCGTCAAAATATTGCTCTTCTTCGCTCGATGAACTGTCGTTGATCATTTCCCTCGCCGACGAACGTCTTCCTATACCGAGCGCTTGGTAATCGGGCGCTGCCGGGATTGGTTTCGGGCTCGAGTGTGACGTCAGCTGGAACGTGGACGTCTGCAGGCTGATCGGGTTGTGCTTGACGGCTTGTGGCGAAGACTGCGGCCGATAGCTTTTGCCTCTCTCGCTTTTCCTTCGACGGTAGAAAAAGAACATGATTATGGCAGACAAGATGACGACGACGAAGACAATAATGCCAGCGATAGCAGGTCCAGATACTAGAAGAAAATAGATTAAGTAACTTACTTACTTCAACTTTATTTAAAAACACGGTACTATTTCACCTAATTACATGCATGGTGATCTTCCAAAAGGCCGTGTGTTCACACCAGTAGTTACAAATATAAAAGTATGTACAAGTCTACTATATATAATACAATAAATACAAAACAACAAAGGAATAAATAGAAAAGAACAACTATATACTATTATTTACACAATAACTTCTTAATCTACTTTTAAAAATTGAAAGTGACGATGAACTCTTGATTTCATCTCAGTTACTAATACTTTATACAAGGCTATTTAATTTAAACGTGCTCTCCAGTCTCCAATTTCAGTGAGTCACAAAAAAATTCCGTTTCAACTTGGTAGGAATTATTTATCTGAACTTGTGCATGTTGAGTCGTCTGTGAAAAACATTTATTTCCGCAAACAAAGAATTTCACTCTGTTGTCACTGAGAGATGTTTTATTATAAAGCGCGCTTATTAAGCTGTCGATCGTTTTGTATATATATATATATATATATATATATATATATATTCAAACAAACAAAGTGTTGTTCGCGAAATGTCGAAAAGTGCTCAATACCGTATATATATAATATAGTTTAAGTGGGCTTACATCAAAATGTTGCGTGTCGCAACTGTCAGTTTCACACGGGGCGATCTTCAGGTGACGCGTGAAACTGACAGTTGCGACACTCAACATTTTGAGGTAAGCCCACTTAAACTATACTATATATTCGCTCTACCTTTATGGTATTGAGCACTTTCATAAAGGCTTTCATAAAGGCTATTTTGCATGAACCAAATAAAAAAGCTTTCTTTAGCGAGAACATGCTCAAATCTAGATGGAGTTATAATGTTAAAAAATCAAGTATACATAAATATATCCTGCACACGCGGTGACCGGAACTAGCTCGAGATCATGGCTGCACGACTCTTTGCTTTGCTTGATTTGCGTAGTGGGTTCAGCTTGTTGAATCGTAAACAACTTTGTTGGAGATCAAATTTCTATATAAAATAAATTGTGCTCATATCCCTGTATTTCCTATAATCTATCAGCATTTTTTCAACTGCATTTTCTGTGTATTTTTGCATATAGATCTTGTATATTATGAAAGGCGCAGGAATGGTAAAAACTGGAAACCAAATACAACTAAAGAGTAGACAGCTAAGGAGTTAGAGTGTCCAGTATACGACTGTCTAATTGTTACTAATTTCCATTTTTTAAAGCAAGGGAAGTAAATACTAATTATAATGAAAATGAATAAAAAGCCAAAGTACTTTACGTAATAATTTTTCAGTGAAAAATAATGTACTTTCACTGACTGTTGAAACTATAACTAACAACGAATGCTCAGTTTGTTTATGCATGCCACGTCAGTTTATTTTAATTTTTGTTCCACCGGTTTTTTGCAAATTAGTATTTCAAATATAGGCCTTCAAGTGTCATTGTTAATCACTCGCAAATATAGGAACCATTGGCTTTATAGAATTATAGCGCTGTGAATTCCTTTGACCTTCGCAGTATATATAGTAGTATATCAATGTTTCTGCCTTTTAAAGCATCCAACGACAAACGAAGCGGACTTTAGCCATTTATTCTCAACCAATCTGTTATTTTCCAATTTACACTGACACCTGCTGTGCAAATCATACGGTTCTCTTTTCAGCATTGACGTGGCGATCAAAAACGAATAAACACGCGCACAAATACTAGCGTTTCGAGTTCTAGGTATTCGAGTTCCTTAGTACCATATAACAGTGACACCAAACCGGTATATAGTTACATACTAGTTTAGCGGAAATACACTATATGATGCCATTTAGGGCACACTAGCGAGACAATATGGGACTATAAGTTCAACTAAGATCATTCGTTCTGTACTTACATTTTGAATTCCCCTTCGCTTCGTCGCTTTCGGCGTTAGTGGATCGTTTTTCCAGTCGGAATTCGTGCTCGGGAGTCAGTTCTGAATTCAGAAGAGAAACGGGGAGTATGTTTTCACGCATTTTGCACTCGTCCGAAAGCAGCTGAAACAACACCGTGCCGGCGAACGCGGTGGCGTCGGCCCATATCAGCCATTAGTGGGGTAGCAACCACCTGCCAACGTTTGCAACGCCGATTTCGCTTTAGATAATAGTTCGATATTTGCATATATGATAATTCGGTTTCCTCCTGTACGTAGTAACAGCACTCTACATGGGGATAACTGTTTAGATATAACTGATAGGGTTATCCAGTATAAATATATAGTTAACTTAGTTTTGTTTTATCGTCAGTGGAGAGAGAGAGAAATGAAATTCGTGTTTTGAAAGATCAACTGCATGTCAATTCTCGATTATACTAGTTCAGATTGAGAGATACTGTATACGGCCGTGCACTAGTGCAGCCAAAATTAACACTGTTGTTGTTTTCATACACTTTGAGATATAGGTGTTCGAATGAAATATACAACTTATATTAATGAAGGCCCAGGGGCGGATTTAGAGTACGTCAAACACGTCATGCGACGTAGACAAAAATTCCAGACTAATTTATTCGTGAATTAATTAGTTGGAAAAATTATTTAAAATTTGAAAATTTCAAAGTTTAAAAAATATTCAAATTTTAAAAAATTTCATATGAATTTTTGAAATTTTCAAAAATTTCATTCTTACACGTATTTAGCGCTATATCGAGAAAAAGTTATTAATTCTCTGACGAGTCTGACCCAGTCCTTGGGTCTACTTCATGTAGCCTGGACGAAACTGTTCATACGGTAGGGATAGAGAGGGATGTCATTCACTCAATTTACAAATGTGGATAATTTGAGTACGTCAAAATGGCCGTCTACGTCGAAATAACGAACACTGATTGGACAAAGACAATAGAGGTAAGTCGGAAGTAGATGAGTCTACGTCGGGAGTAAAATATTTTGACGTTCTTGGCTTTTGATTGGCTAGCAAAGGATATTTCGACGTACACAGACTACGGCAAGAGTGCAAGACTAAGGCAAAACTAAGCTGTCTGAGCCGGCAGTCAAACTTGTGCGGAACTTGTAGAGTATGCTCTACAGAGTGAAAACGATGAATAGTTGAAGACGATCTGTTGCGATTTGAGGGTCAAGAGTTTTCGGCGCAGATTGGCAAGACATTACATCGGGATATCGACGCGGAGGCATATATTCCTCAGTATGCTAAAGCTGTTTCTTGAAAGAAAGTTAAGAAACATTGTATTGCTTTAATAAGGTGAGTGACCATACTATCTAATCTTTAGTTTCTCAGACTTGTGCAACCGTGAAAAGCGTAAATTATTTAAATTAGATGGGATATGTGTAGCTCTCGAGTATATTTATGAATAATTCATAATTATTGAGATAAAGAGATGTGTTACAAATATAAGTATTGAATCCATCACTGAATATTATGTAATAAGAGTAAATCAGATACAGCTCGGCTGCGTATGCTGTATCTTTCTTAAAATACAAATGCATCTACGTAATCAAGTTCACCAACTATTTTGGGGATACGGTCTGTTTTAGCCGAGAAAAACGAAGCTAAAGTATAATATGTACATGTTATGAAACTCTGTTGGGTTCTTAAAACATTACGCAAAACTTGACTGAAAAACTCGCAGAAACTGTACGTGGCTCGTAAACTAGGCTGTGCCAATGTACTACTTTGTATAAACATGCGTGCTTAATATATACGACAGGGATCAAACCTGCAACATTCTAAGTGACCATTTAGACGCCCTAAACACTGGCATTGACCTATTGAGGCTCGGGAGAATAAGCTAAGGTGGCAAATTCATAGTCATATGTGCTCTTAGCGGTAGCGTTTGCTTATAAAAGATGTATTATTATATAGCATGCTATCGGATATGAGCTTTTGCGTAATCTGATTGGTTCCCTACTACTAGGCTATCAGCTCATATCCTGCTAGTAGAGGAAAAACAAGATGGCGGCATGTTTTTTTAAACAGCCGAAAAGAGTTGAAATTGACGGATTTTTATACAGAAAAACATCAACACCCTCAAACCAATGTATAAAAAAACAATATTGTGTAAAAATACATTAACAAATACACAATTTGTTACAAATACACAATAGTGAAATTCACCTAAAAATTACGTCTTTTTACTTAAAAAACACGACTAAACTAGCGGGTTGATATTAATTTGTTGCCAAACAAAGAAACTCACGGTTAAAATCAAGCTTACAACACACAATTCGTAGGAGATCACCAGTAAAGATACTTTTTTTATTTAGATAAGCATTTGGAGTAGTAAAAAGCATGTTCTTTTTCAAAAACAACCAACTAAGTAATTTAGTTTCACTGCCGAAGGTGTTTCAGTTTCATTTTTGCATGTAATCAAAACCTTTTTCACGACAGCAACGCTAATATAAACAACTGACCCACCTTTTGACTTCATAAAGGTACCTTCTAATCTTTTTTGTTGATCTGCTTCACACATTTTTTGCCTCTCGAGCAACATTTATACAACATTTCGAAGCTGTTTACCGAACAGCTGCTCAGCGAGAAACTCCATGTGAATGCATCATTACGCATGGTTTCAAACATTTCGCTGTAATTTTGTCTCTTGTACAGTGCTTGGCTATATAATAAAACAGTTATACCATTCGCTCTCGTTATATACGAACTAATAGCCAACTCGGCGAAGCGCCTCGTTGGCTATGAGCTCATATACAACTCGAGCTCATGGTATAACTGTTAAGTATTTGGGATTGACGAACATCTCCATAGGGACATCTGTTACATTACACTAATTGCTCGCAAACGCATACCATCTACAATACATGCATGTATACCTACGACTTATAATATCACATTAATTAACTTATCCCTGTTAAAGGGTTTTCGCAGAGGTGAATATAAATCTTCTGGCGTTTGCATCTAGCATAGATTATAATAGAAGACTTAATTGGTCAGGAAAGAACTAATAAACTATAGAAGTAGAACTGAAGAAAATAGCAATTTAGGTTTCTATGAAATTAATAGGGATATACAAATTAAATTAAATTTTAAGATATATTCCAATCTAGATATATATTTTATACTATATTGTTATTGATTGATCTAGTAGCGCTCTACGAAATTAGCTTACAGTAAATTTGTAAAAGTGTTTTTATTCTATTATTTCGACCTATATTTGTAGTTGCAACCCGACTGGTTGAGAACATGCCTGATCACTGATGTTAATTTTTTTAAAAAGCCCTAAACGCGGTCCAAAATTCACTTTAAAGAACTAGATTTACATACTACACTGATAACAAATTAATTTGATCTTAAATAAAGGCTGAAATGGCGAATTAAGGGATCGATCATTCTTTATGCCTGAGGTTGAGGCCGAAGAAAAACTATTTTCTCTGGCCCCAAAATTTTTTTTACCCAGCCCAATGAAAATCAAAAGTTTAAAACACTGAACCAACCATTGCATGTATACGTAAATAACATCGTTTGCCTGACCCAAGGAAAAAATATTTTCTGATAGAAGATACATGCATGAGGAAAAAAGTAATTACTATTGAATATAACAAGAAAGAACTATGCGGATAACTTATATAGAGCCAAAGAATTGGGCAAGCAATGAACTTAAACACAATCTAAAGAAATGGTTAAGGAATGAATAGTTGAAAAAGAGATTTGATTGGACTTCTGTCAATGTAAACTGAGGGCCGGGGAAAGAGCCAAAAAGCAAAGATTGGATGCAAAGAAGAAGAGGATTGATGTACTAGCTAAATCTAAAGGGCATGGACCGCCTAACCAAATAAAAAGAGATTTCATGTGATATTCTTACTGCCATTTTTGATGATTAACTTTGAAAATATTCTTACCCAACCTTATAAGACGAAAGTATTTTTTACCCAATCTTTTACATATTAGAATTTTCAGTTACCTCACCATTTTAATTCTCTTCGGTCGTAACCCCGGCCATAAATACTGATTGGTCTATAATTGATTTTTGAATCATTATATTCAACTTGCCGAGAATTTGGTTAGTTGCTATTGAACTAAATATGAAGCGATGTATATAACTGTATGCGAATTTCAGTTGCAATTTTATCGCAACTAAATTTCTTTCCCGGCAATGAGGGCATTTAAAAGGGCTATATCTCACACCATTTTAGTCAAATTTTCATGTCTAATCCTGATTTTAATATTCAAATATAATTCTGAGCGACCTCAAAATGCATGTTTTTATACACAAAATGGGGGACATCAATACGAACTGAAAGTCAGAATACAATGAAATGAGGACGTTATTCCTGACCGAATGGCGAATTATTTAACCATATAACAATGCAATCCATGGGAATGTTGAATACGATCACAAAGTAAGTTATATTGAAATATTTTGAATTGCCATAAAACTATGCACATGTCGACTGCAATATTTCTGGCCTGGTCTACTCTGCTTCGCAGATTGCTCCTCGACCGCTCCCCCCCCCCTGGAAGTTTCTCTGGCGCTTCCAGCGGGGAGCGGTCGAGGGGCAGTCTCA
This sequence comes from Paragorgia papillata, assembly GCA_035771165.1. Classification (NCBI taxonomy): domain Eukaryota; kingdom Metazoa; phylum Cnidaria; class Anthozoa; order Scleralcyonacea; family Coralliidae; genus Paragorgia; species Paragorgia papillata. Next base: position 387,177 of record JAWNZC010000324.1, on the reverse strand, counting down.
GTCTGCTTCGCAGACTACGCCTGGTCGCGTAATTTTGAAAATGGGCGTAAATTCGTAAAACAAAAAAAGTGCCAACGTGTGCCCATTTCATAGACACTTTAAAAATAGCGTTGAAAAACTAGACTAGAAATAGCGTTTCAACAGATCGGCTTCTTCATGTATAAAAACATCTGCCGGATTGACTTAACTAGCGTTTGTCGGATCCAATTCGACTGTCAGTACGTTTCATGTAAACATGAAGGGTCCTATAGTCAAGAAAAGTTAATTATATATACTCGTAATACATGCCTACAATATAGCTATAATCTACACCACTCGTGAACTTTTAAGACACCATGCAACCCGTGGCGTAGCTAGGAATTTTGAGCGGTGGGGCAAACGTTCTATATTTCCGACGCCCACTTTGGTCACATTGGCGTGGGCACATGGGCGTGACCAACATTTTGTGTGGTCATACGTTTTTATTTTTTGTATTTTAACTCTTTCCTGTCCGAATTGGTCTTTAGTATTTTATTCTGGCTAACGCCAGACGATTTTATTCATCTCTGGGGAAGCCCTCGGACAGGAATGAGCTATGTGACTTTATTGGACTATTTGAAATAAAATAAAGAAATGGGCGATCTTCCATTATGTCCTGCCTATATCTTCACATGTGTATCTTCACATTGATTCGCTTGATGAAGACGGCCCGATCGAAACGGTTGATACGGGAACCTCTCCTGTACCTGCAGGCTTATCAGGCTTCGTTTTCCATGCGAACGTAAATGAATTTTCGGGAGCGCCGGCCAGCTTGAACGGAATATGGTGATGGGCAGCTATTAGTTCACTGTGGTACTAACTTATCATTGTGCCTTTTTCTGTAGTCGCTGTCAAAGGCCTTTTGGCACAGAGAACATTCTACCTTTTTTCGTTTGGTCTTACCTTGATCAAGTGAGGCGCGAGACGCCGCGGCTGGCGAGTCGGCGAGTATATAGAGCTATACAATGAATTAAAAACAAGACTTCATTTACAGCGAAATTTATCAGTCATCAAACAAAATAAGTATTTTTCTACATTTCGGTTTCCAGTGGAAACTTTCCACCAACTGGCTACTTAAAAAGAGGTGATAAACTGAGTATAATATCATATCCATGTGACCATGACAGTAGGGCCGGCACATCATGAAATCCACGAAAATCATTTCAAAAATTCAATTTATTGACATACAATTCAGTGCGTAATTAGGAGGTTCATACAACGCGCACTTTGCGGGTTGAAATTGAATACTGCTTCTGCGTAGTTTACTCAATTCAGTATGTAATATTCTGAAATGTATAAATTATTTATATATGTCACTCAGTCACTTACTTGTTTATATCGATGAGAAATGGTGTTTAAAATTTTTCAGAATTTCAGACTTTGAGTTATTGAACTGATCACAGAATAGTGCACTGATTGAGACTTGAGTTGCGACTTGCAACTCGTATTTCATCTGAACAGCTGTCTGCTGTCAACCTGTGACGCACTTCGCATTTTGTATATCGCATGTAAACGTGACCCGACACTTTGTCACCAGTAATTATGAGCCCTGCGTTTCCCTTGACTTTTCGCAACAAACATCATTCAGTTTCTTGGAAAAACCGAAAGTAAAAAGTTATTATTTATAAAGTGTGTAAGTCGTTTTGGATCAATTCGCCGTCTTCGACCATCCGATTTTCCGACAGGTATCAACATTTTCCGACAAACAACACTCAGAGGTACACTCAGCGTACCGTCGAGCTGCTATTCATAGCACAAAATGCGGGCAAACAAACCAAAATTGACTTTCAATCATTCAAATGAGCATGAATTATCTATTGTTCGGACTGCAAGAATTATGGGTAAAAGCGGACAAACTTAAATAGTGTCGTCATTACGACGGAGTGCTATTTTTATATATTTGGCAACTTTAAAATGCTAATATAATACGTTTGTTGACCAGGGATTATTTTAAGGAATTTTTATCACTGCACAAAGAGCTGAAAAAGGCATAAAATCTAACTTCAGTAGCACGTTAAACAGCTATGGTGCACTGAGTAGCTCGGTAGCTCGTCAGTAATCAACTAGTCATACTGTCATTGTATACATAAGCGGCCCTCCTTTTCCCAATTTTTAATGATTTAATCCCTTTCGCACAGCATACATTCGCACTTTCAAAATAACAATGGTCAAACAGTAGCACACGGGCACAGACCACTGCACAGACGCAACGACCTGAGAGAAGCCTCAAGCATGTCATGTGGGGTTGGCACCGTTGGGTAGTCTGGCTAAATAGTAAGAACACTAGCCTAGGGCCTGCTATAGTAGCTATACTCATGTATCTTCAAAGTTGAAGTTAAGGACATAAGGCTGTTAGTTTACGGTACGCTTAACGTTATCAGAAGATAGTGGACCAGGGTACTTATCGTCTTATTTGTATATTTGCTAATTTAAATATTGATATTAAATAGTATATGTTGGAATGTAGTATCTGTATGTACTGTGCCTTGGAACATAATTTCCGATGCAATCCTTAGCTTTCACGAATAACACCCATTCTTAAATTATTTAATATTAAAGAAAAATTTATCACTGCACAAAATTGCGCTTATCACTGCACAAATCTCATTTATCACTGCACAAATTGGTTATCACTGCACGTTAAAATAATCCCTGTTGTTGATTCTAGCTACACATATGCATTATTTAATGCTAAAATATATAAGATAGTTTTGAATGGTATGCCAGTAAAAGTTCGATTCTAGGGTTTTGGAGCGAACCGAGAAGTTCACTGACGGACATATATAGACTTGGATTCCCAATAGACCTTTCCGCATGAAGTGAATGGATCACGTGATCTTTCTTTTTGAAAAATCTGATTGGCTAACAGTCCAAAGTTGTCCAAAGTTTTGGACGTCCGACGTTTTGCGAGAGCCAATCAAATCTTTCAACGCATTACGGCCACGCACTTCGTAATTAGTGTTGAGTCATTTTCATATACCTACAGGCTACACCCGTTTTCAAAATTACGCGACCACCGGAAATACTGCATTCGACATGTGAATTTTATGGCCATTCAAAATACTTCATATCGTATTCAACATTCCCGGCCATTGATTGCATTGTTACTCGGTTAAACAATTCGCCATATTCGGTCAGCAGGCTATGGTCAGCATTCGAAATATAGTACGGGTTAGATATACTGCCGAAACAGAGGACGTAGGAATCGAACGTTTCGAGCGAAGGCCCTTCGTCAGAGAGAAACGTAAAGAGTGTAAACAAACAATGAGCTTATATTCGAAAGGTAATCATGTGACCAAAAATAAGCCAATCAGATAAAAATGACAATAACAAATTGATAATGAGATGCGAAAAATAAGCCAATCAAAGCAAAACAACAATAACAAATAGAAATGAGATACGAAATACATTTGCATATTAACACCTCTGAAGACGTTGTTTCTGTTAGATTCCTACGTTCTCTGTTTCGGCAGTATATCTAACCTTACCACTATATTTCGATTGTTGTTCCTACACTGCCTACGCAGCACGCTACTTTTATTTTTTTTCATTCACTATACATTAACGTCCTCATTTCAATGATTTCATTGTATTCTGACTCAGTTCGTATTGATGTCCGCCATTTTGTGACAACAAATTCAAATTGCTATAAAACTCACATCACGCCACATGTCGCGTAATTTTGAAAACGGGTGTAATTGACGAGGTATAGGATCACATTTACATACACTGTCACTGATGTTTATAAAATAACATGTATACTACGCGAGCCCTGATTGGTCAATTGCTGTGTTTGGATCAGAGTATCCAAACACGGAAAATTCCCGCCAAAACGATTTTTTGAAAATGTCGGACAGTATATCATATTCACTTGTGATTATTTTATAAAAGAAATACCAAATGGTTTTTTCCGTGTTTGGAGACTCTTATCCAAACACTTGGGAAATTGCTCGACTTTCGAAAAGCTAAAAACACTCGCCTACGGCTCGTGTTTTGTTACGCTTTTCTCCAGTCTCGCAATTTCCCGCGTGTTTGGATCAGAGTATCCAAACACGGAAAACCATTTGGTATTTCTTTATTAATGAATCAGTTCTGTATCACATTTATGATTGAACACTGATGTTTTATAATTAATCAATTTTATATAACCGTCTTAGGCCTAGCAGGGAAGTAAGAGGATTGGAATTTTAACCCGCGTTTTACCGACTTATGCAGCTTTCCCACGAAGCCCGAAATCATATTTTCACAAACACGATCTGAATTTATATTAACAAACTGACTCACACATGAAGAAACACAATACAATACAATACAATACAATACAATACAATACAATACAATACAATACAATACAATACAATACAATACAATACAATACAATACAATACAATACAATACAATACAATACAATACAATACAATACAATACAATACAATACAATACAATACAATACAATACAATACAATACAATACAATACAATACAATACAATACAATTAATACAATACAATACAATACAATACAATACAATACATGTACAATACAATACAATACAATACAATACAATACAATACAATACAATACAATACAATACAGTACAGTACAATACAATACAATACAATACAATACAATACAATACAATACAATACAATACAATACAATACAATACCCACTGGAGTTCCTCGTTCTCACAAACTTTCACTCGTGTTTCTAACTTTATGAAAACACGACAAATGTTTTGAATTGTTTTTGACTGCATGCGATCAAAATGAAACATAAGACGACTAGCCTGCGAACGGGCTAGCGCTGAGGTACGGTTATAGGGATAATGGGAGACGACGAGGATTAAGACTAAACATCCTCGTGTTGTCCCCATTGTCCTAACGATTGGAATAAGCCCTTCATACAGAAGATAATTGCTTCTGTAATATATCTTACAAGCAAGACAAGTATAAACATTTTTTGGAATGTGGAGCAAAGTATGAGGAGACAGATGTGCTCTAGTAACGGTGTGTTTATTTTTAATTAGACAATTTCACTTCAATTTAAACAGACTCGGACTGCAATTATTATTATCATTGTGACTATTGTTTGTCTTGCATCTGTCGCTATATCTGTACAGCACGAAAGAAATTCTTGTAAATCCTGCTTGACTCCGTCGAGAAGACGGACAAGAGACTAGTAAATTAAGTGGCTTGGGTAGGAGTCGGGCACGTTGATCCGACGTTGATGACAAATGCAGCGAACATTGTTACAATTTATGACCAAATATGGCAATGCTACAGCAGGGCAGAGGAATTTCCGCTGCCAAGTGATGGGCGTTCCGACACTCATCCAATTACACGGCTATTATAGCCAACTCGTTCTGAAGACAAGTAACATTATCGCTTGGACAATGTGTTTCGCATACCATGAATGACATTGTGAGGTAAGTGTGTTGCAAGTTTTTCTCCGCTAAATCTATTCAATTCTAGAGTTAAAGGGAAGGCAACGGGAAATGTAACTGAGATTTTTCATATGTAAACTCTCGTTTAGCCAATGGTTGGAGCGCGTTTAATAATGCCATTGTCTGTCGCCCAATCGCGGCAGAGATCCGAATATTATCAAGAAACGAATCGTAAACATTCTCGCGTGTGACTTGCGAGAATTACTGCGCTCGAACTAACTAAGTTTGTTCCACCGGGAGTTGACATTTGATTTAGCCAGTCGGCGATATTGAAATGGCAGCCGAGTACACTGTCATCTTAACCAACGGCGGACCGTGGGGCTTTCGTCTACAAGGGGGAAAGGACTTTGGGAAGCCTCTATCTATTGCTAGGGTATGTTCAAAACGAGTTCGTAAGCGGGCCTGCTGGCTTGCGCCATTGTTGGGAGAGAACGTCTAAAGGGACACACGGTCGAACAGTGCGTCGATCTGTTTGGTCGAAAGCGATGTTTACCGCCTTGTTAACACTTAAGCTGTATTTCTCTGCTCTATTTGCGCTCTCCTGTTTACATTTGTGCTTTTATTTCGCTCTCTAATCGAAGGTAACTCCTGGTGGAAAAGCCGATTTACAGGGAATCTTGCAAGGTGATTTAATCGAAGAGATTAACTCGGAACCTACCGACCATCTGGTTCATTTGGACGCCCAGAACTTAATCAAAGTATCGAAAGATTCGCTGCAACTTAGACTAGTAAGGTGAGTGCTTTCCCTCGCTATTTGCCCGACCCATTTGGGTCTTGTTCGAGTCCAGTTTGTTCTGTTTATATATGTTTATAGTGCTTGTCGGCGTTTGTCGTGTTCGGGAATTTGACCTTATGGTTCGGTATTTCAACGTGCACCTTCACTGCTGTAGTTGACAACGGGTTGCCACTGTCGAACGCCGTTTATATTAAAAACTGTGGTTGTACGGCTATCAAAATGCCAGACTATTTCGGCGTCCTGCCTACACAACCTGTTCAGAAGCATGTCAAGTGTCCCGTAAAGTTCTCATCGTAAAAATAATAATCTCGTCTTGCCAGACTTTCATAGATTTGTTGCTTTAACAAATTGCTAGCACGCATATTTCTCACGCCTGATTTAATACCGGCTGATGTAGCCATTCGCAATTGCTCGACTTGGCCATCTTGCCGTTAGCAAAATATTCTCGCTGTCTTTGCTTAACTTTGTGGACCTACGGAACCGATATTTGCTTTAATTATCTCAAACGGCTCCCCTCTGTATAATTTCCCCCCGTAGTTTGTATAATTTTCTTATCGTCTGCTCATACTCTATCGAACATCACCGCTCGTCTGTCGTCAAGTGTATCTCGTTAGTAATAAACCCAGTGTTTGAAATAATGCTTTGCTTGTCTCAATGCTGCTTGGATTCTTTTTGCAGATAAGTTGATTTAAATCGCTTAATAATTTCTTTGGTGCGAGTTTTATTTCATTCCGGAAACCGAGGCGCGCTTACGCGTCGGAATATTTTTGTGATTTCGCGGCGTTTTGTTACAATTGAATGTTGCAAAATGTTGCAATTATTACATGTATGTGCGAATTGTGTGTGGGGCAGTTGTCGCATGCATGCTCCCTCGACTTGTAGAGATTGAATTTCCAATTTATTTAATCGATGTGTGTACTGTTTAAACTTCTATCAGCAAGTTTAACGTTATTAAACAACACTTTGGAATTTGTATTATGAACGGAAATTATTTGGCTTATCGCCGCTGTCATTTATTTATGTTTATTTTTTAAATTATTCTCCAGTTTATTTAGGATCGAGCGCGCTCTATAATTTGTCGTCTGGTGCCATACTTGCCGTCCAACAAAGGTGTTTGAAGTTTCCATGACAACAATTGAATTGTATTAAATATAAGGTTATTTAATAATGGTAATAACTACAATAATTACCACTTTAATTGCTCATTTTTAATTTAGTGTAAAGTCTCTCAGAGAAACTTTGTACTATTGTGATGAGTATTGAGATGTATTTTACACTATACATAGCAGTCCTTTTCGGGAGCAAAATTATACATGTGCAATAATTCACACGCCTAAATAGTTTTGCACATGTGAATCGCACGTGCGTTTAAAATTATCAATTATGGCACAGAAATATGAACCTAACTTTTATATTCCTACACATCTGAAAAAGAAAGCTGCGTTGCTTGATATTCATTGTAAGACGTTATCTTTCACTTAAGGCATTAATTAGTTAAGTTCACTTGTAAAATGTAGAACGTACTTCACTGTGAAAACTGTTACAGTCGTCTACGCTTAAAGACGATATACTACATTACATTGCAAAGACCTTCGTTGTGAGATCTTGCGTTACGTTGTGACACCTTCCGTTACGTTGTGAGACCTTACGTCACGTTGTGAGACCTTACCTTGCGTTGTGAGACCTTACGTTACGTTGTGAGATGTGACATATTACTGAAACTTTCACACATTTTCACAATTGCAATGTGAATGAACAATTGAACATGGCGTTTCACGCGTGCGATAAACAGCACACGCAGTTGGGTTCACACGTGTGCCAACGCATGCGCATGCGATCGCACACGTCAAACAAAAAGGACTGACATAGAGCAATATAAATCATGTAAACTTTCCAGGGGGTGGAACCAACATAAACACTTGTCTTACTTCAGTTACTTGTCTTTCATATACGACAAATATTTATGTCACTTACCGTATTTTCTGGGCGATAACCCGCACGGCGTATAACCCGCACAGCAACAAAAATGTCACTTTTGGAAAAATAAATCAGCATATTACCTGCACCATCAGATAACCCGCAGCTGCTAATAATAGGTTTGGGCAAGGGAGCACACCAGACTGACTTGTATTTCTTCTTTGTTCGGCATTCCTTCCTTTATATTCAGCCATTTTGAATAATGCGGTATATATCATTAGCGTATCGCAGGCACGGGCTATGGGGCCAAAGGAAACCCGAGCGCATTCCGAAAATGACATAACCGGACCATAGCCCACGCCTGCGATACGCTAATGAATATACCACATTATTCAAAATGGCTGAATATAAATGAAGGAACGCCGAACAAAGAAGAAGAAATACAGGTCAGTCTGGCGTGCTCCCTTGGTTTGGGACCACAAAATTTAAAAAAAGCACAGTACCAGTACCGTAGTTGAAAGATGAAAGTAGAATCCTTGGTCTCCAGTCTTTGTGATGGCATCGTCTTAAGAATTCAACAGATTACCTGCACCACCCTATTACCCGCACTAATTATGTTTCCTAGCAAAATTAACAGATAACCCGCAGGTTATCGCCCAGAAAATACGGTAAAGGTGATGTACAGTCCATTCTGCGCATGTACAAAACTAATGTTTACATCTAAATTTACAAAAAAAATACTAATACCTTATTCAAGATTGTAAGCTTTTCTTGGTTCCCATTCATTACTTGTACCCAAAACAAAACATTTTCAGGAGAAATAGAAGAAATCCGAGGAGATATCCATTGTTCCTAATGGTTTACATTGAGTTGAGTACTTCATGTAATTATCTACGAACAGAACGGTCATGCACAGAACGGACTGTACGTCACCTTTAAAACTCATAAGCCCTGAACAGTGATAACAGACAGGTTTATACATTATATAATATTGATATTTGTTGAAAGACGTGTAAAATCCTGGTATATATCAATAATATTGAGAATGAGAAATTTATCCCTGGTCCTGTTAACATATAGCACTGCGCACGTGTGGTTTTGTTTGCAACTGGCAAATACAAGAATCTGAATGGCAGAGAAACATAAAGGAGTGATCAATTTTCTTCTCAAAACAAGGACTATCTAGACTTAACTGCATGACTAATTAATTAAATTAATATAGTTCAGATGAAAGGATTTATTGTCTGTCTAGTGGAAGGCATGAATAAATATTAAAAGCTGTACATTCAACTTATGGTCTGGCATGTTGATGTTGTGAGGTATTTAAAGTCAGTTTGTAGAGTGTTGTAATGTTTTGTGTCTATTATATTTTCCACAAGTGGTGCTTGAGCAGTTTTGCACATCAGCTCAATAACAAATTCTGTATACTGGAGATTGTAGACTCGGGTATTTGTAGACTCAGGTATCCCATTTTGATTTAGCCTAATTCATAAACATCCAGTGTTTCAGGTTTTTGTGAAAGGGTCTGGAGAATGAAATACAGTAGATGACCCAGAGAATCAGTCTGGAGGACCATCCTGCTAGGGGTTCCTAGGGCATGCCCCCGGGAAATTTTGAAGCTCTCAAATGCCATTTCCAGCCATTTCAGAGGTAAAAAATGCCATACAACTGAGTTAGATATATATAGGTAAAGTAATGGTAGATCCCAGACTCACACAAAACAGGTTTCAAAACACGCGTTGGGGAATTTAAAATCATTCATGGATTATTTATTTATCCAGCGACGGCGAAATATGATGGAGACACGACAAATTTGCTACAAAATCCACTCAACCACCAGCAAAATTCGCTGTTTGCCAGCCTAAATCTGAAGAACTGTACAAAGAACCCTGGTCACATATTATATGAATGTTTACTATTTGTATTCTATAAATTGTTCTGTCCTCAGTGAACTTAGCACGTGATTGGGCTGATGATTTGCACAACTACATAATGTGAAGCTACTGTAGCAACATAATCTTCTTACTTGTGTAAATACACAACAGTAATATCATTATGGCAACAAAAACTTATGTATCTAATTACATCTAGTCTGCACAGATTTTAGTCAGTTTTTGTCTGGATTCTGAGGAGTTCAAAAAGGTCTTGTCCACAGACCAGAAAACAACAGCAAAGTGGACAAAAGATGTCTGTACAGTATTCATGTTTGTTGGAGTTTATAATTGTTTTTGTGTATTCTTGACAAGAGAAAATGATTCTTTAAGAATCCTCATGATTCTATTTTGGCTTATTTATCTGAGTTTTGGCTTGTATTAAATTAACTGTGCACTTTGCTTTAGACGATGGGCTGGCTGGCTGGCTGGCAGCTCCATGCATACACATGGCAAAAATTGTTATTATCATTGACTACAAACTTTGCACTATCCTTGGGTCATCTAGTCTGGTTGAATGTGCTACAGACTTTGAGATATAGGACACAGTAGTTTTATACTGTACACTATAGACTTGATTGTTAGGAGGTGATGTATGAGAACAGGTATAATAAATGTGTGTGTTGAATTGTATGAAATGTACAGTTGAGGAGACTTGATGTGCATAGAGATATACTTGATGTCTACTTTGTTTACTTAATTGCTACAAACATGTGTGCATCTGAGGCCAAATGTTTTACACTAGCTGTGTGTTTAGTGTTATATTATAACAATCTGAACATTAAAATAATTACATGTACAAAGTGATGTGATTAAGGTGGCTCCCTTGGGTTTTATGACTGCTACCAAGCTGGTTGCTAATTTGGTGGGAAAATTACTGATAATTGGGAAATTTTATGACATCAGCACCCATAAAAAAGCCCCCAAATGAACGCAAATTTTTTGCATTTCGTTTGGTGAAATTTTTTAAATGTTTGCACAGTTCAAGAGGAAGCTTTTTCCTTTTTAATTCTCTTTTTTCAAAAAATACTATGGAACAAATTTTGCTTAATAAAAAACATATGTGGTGATATTGACAAAACCATCCAAACAACGTACCCTACATTTATTTTGCACCACATGTAAAACGTTTCTCTAAGTCCCATAAGACTGAAGTTGGAAAAAATTTTAGAAAACTCGAGAAATGGCAGAAAAAAGATGAAAAAATCCTTTATCTTTTAGACTCTGCCATGGCAACAAATGCCAACAATCTTCATAAGGTAGCTAACAGTGCAACATTAATTGCAGGAATGTTACTAACTTATTGGAAAAGGGAAAGGGAAATAAACTGGGCTTCCAGCCTTCCATAAACATTTTAGTCAAACATACAGTAGTTATGCATTACCGGTATATAAAAAACTCTAGAGAGCCATCTTAACCCATTATTGTGTATAGGATGGTTCACTAATGGCTGGTAATTCTTCCTTTGATCAGTAACAAGACAAGACTTTATTTAATACCATAATTTGCATTGCATTAAGTAATTGACAGATGTATTGGTACATATAAGTAGGTATAACTGTAATAACCATAAAGGCTAGACTTAAGACAATAGCTGATTATAATAAATTATATACCAAAGTAGGTCGGATGAAAAGGTTACTGCAAGTACTAGAATATTTATAGGTTAGAGTACGATTGCAGTAAGACATTCTTAAGTTTTTCCTTAAATTTTGATTTCCTGACATTCTTAATTTCTTCGTCAATTTGGTTTCACACATTAAGGACCAGACATCAATTCATCTGGCATTAGACAGAGTAAAAAATAAATAAAAAGGCTGTTACTTAAACATATTTTGTGATTTAGTCATCTGGCTTACCGTACATGTAAGTTCATATATAGTGGCTTCAATAATGTAATGATGCAACAAAACACAGTTATATACATGTACATGTACTGTAACATTTTTCCTAGCTAGCAAAAACAATGAAGATGTAGTGCATGATACAGAGATTCCATGTTTTCCCATACTATCAGACCCAGGCGTGGACTGGCCCACAGGGACACCGGGAAATTTTCCAGTGGGCCCCTTGCTCCTGTCCTTGTGTGGGCCCCTGCTTATCTGAAGTAAGTTCCCTTAAGCGGGTAAACTAAAATAATTTTTTGGTATAAAAATGCTGTTTTGAGTTTGTAAGTCTCAGAGTACAAGTTCCTCGGCTATAGAGATGGCTGCCTGAGTATTGATCCCGACCCGGGAACATTTCAATCCTGAGTAAGTGGGGGCCCACTAAATACTAATATAATCGCTGGTATGTAATAATATTATGTCTATTAACTGTTATGTGGTGTTAACATGAAGTACACCATTGTTTGCCCGCTAGCCAAGATGCCCATGCACTCAACGTAGAAATGCATTTTATTATGGCGGGGCCCCTCCAGTGGCCATTTCCCGGTATAGCATACTGTACTGTAGCTCATACTTGCAGTCTTCGCTCATTATAATAGCCTTAATTTAACATTAAGCATTAATCTACAAAATGTATTAAAAGGGATTATACAGTATTAGAATTGAAGAACGATTAGATATTCATGTGTACTGTACAGTTATACAGTGCAACAATAAAGCTTATGTGTTTAAAGGTAATGTTTTACTTAATGATGTTTTAGAAAACCTGGTAATATAGCTCAATCAATGGGGTCAAAATCACCTATAGTCATCACTGATACAGTTCACTCTGCCAGAGTGGATCACAAGTTCAATGCCAAACCAAGACCATTTGGTGTTCAAAGTTCACCTGTACAAGTCAAACCAGTATCGTAAGTTTATTTTCTGTTTTTATTATAAATACATGTATTTAATTAAGCATGTGATTTACAGTATTTTATTTTTATATTAATTTATATACTTTTAAATGTTTGTATTTCTGTAGAAAGCCTGCTATAGATCCTGACAGTTTTGAAGATTCTGAGGTGCTCAGGATGTTAAAGAGTTCAAGTATATCAACTGATTCTGGCCTGGCATCATCTGCACGTACATCTGATGATTTTGATGGTATGTTTTGAAAAATGTATTTATTACTAGTTACTGGTACAATCTGTGACAATCTTTGCTTTGGTTTGTCAGTACATCATGAATTAGTCAGGAATGTTGTTGGTGGTTTTTTGTTGTTGTTGTTGTTGTTGTTGTTGTTGTTGTTGTTGTTGTTGTTGTTGTTGTTGTTGTTGTTGTTGTTGTTGTTGTTGTTGTTGTTGTTGTTGTTGTTGTTGTTGTTGTTGTTGTTGTTGTTGTTGTTGTTGTTGTTGGTGGTGTTGGTTAGTTATCCATGTTAGTGACATGTTTTCTTCTTTTGGCCTGCCACATACATCATCAGGGCTGTATTAACCAGACGAAACCATTTGGGGGGACCCACTGTGACCACACTGACTGGGGGGTGGGGGGGGGGGATGGGGGGTGGAGACTTGGAGTCATGCCCCTGGAAATTTTTGAAGTATAGGGTCTTCGGTTGACTATGATAAAAAAGAAAGCAAGGATCTTTGCACATTATGCAACACCACAGTGAGTGCACTCATATCTCAGCTCGTTTGCTATCACTGCCGTTGGCTTTTTGAGCCTTTGTGGGTTTCCTAAAAGCTTCTGTTGCTCGTCGCTGCATATCGATTCATTTCTGAAACATAATGTAATGCACGATATCATCACCAAACAGAAGTTTAAATGAATCTAACTCCATTGTGTCTTGAGGAAGTTCAATGGCAATTCTGTGGGTGAAACAAAATCACTAACCGCTATGTAACAGACGGGTTGAACTGTCCAAGATTGCTCGTCTTCTCCTGCCGTTTCTGCGCTGCCTTCTGCTTCGCTTTCACTTAGTTCAGCACTATCACTTTCTTGAGAAACATCTAGATCAATATCTGAATCTTTGTCTTCATTTTCTAACCCAGAAGGTCCAAACATTTCATCATCATTGCTCACGCGAAATTACATTTGTCGCCATTATGGCGTTGTTGGAAATTAGCATGTGTTCCGCAACATTAGCATAACAAAGCAGGAAATTTATGCGCAGTAAACGCCATTTGATTGGCCAATAACTGGTAATTTATTCTACATTTATTCAGACAAAGACAGCCTGTGTAGGGAGGGGTAATAGCTACAATTTTGCAGGGCGGTACGCGGAATAATATTTTGGGCTCGCTTTTTAAAATTTGCATATGTAACCACGCCTTATTCAAGATGGCTGCCTCTGTGATTATCTTATGATGTTAATAAAAACCCTAACCTTAGTCAGAAACAGAGTTTACCACCTAGCTTATACGCCAACCCGACTTCCTGGTAGAGATGAGCCGATTAATCGGAACTAATCGGCAAAGCCGATTAATCGGTCAATTTAAAATAATCGGTAAACACAGAGCGTTTCACATAACTCTTGACGGAAGAGTTCCGCAGTCAGACGTTTGCCACAGAGTTTACGAACTCCGCAAATTCGTTACGTATATATAGCAGCCGATCAAATAGCGAGCATCAAAACAAAGTTGCAATGTTTGTCGCCAACTTCGGAAGCAATGAACCGGAACTTTGGAACTCTAGTCTGTCAAAAGATTTGTGAAACGCTTTTAAAAGTTTAAATTTTAAAACCAACACGAGAAAATGGCAAAGGATCTTCACCAGTTGAGGTAGTCACGACCGAGAACATCTCAACCCAGGAAAAGAGCTGCAGCACTGAACCTCATCAAGACCTATGGTCTTGCTTCGACGAGATTGTTGGGTCAAGCGACAGCACTTCCAAACGCCAGCCATAAAGTTGAAGAAGAGATCGACTCCTTTCTCGTCCTTCCGCTACAGCCATTGCAAACATGCCCTTATGTTTGGTGGCAAGCAAAGAAACTTGTTTATCCCAACTTGTTTAAAATTGTGCTGAAGTATCTGAGCCTCCCAATTCAAGTGTTTATTCAGAGCGTGTGTTTAGCGAGGCAGGGAACATTTCCACGGACAAACGAAACAGGCCGCTAGCACCACATAAAGCGGATATTTTGTTTTTACATCACAATTTGCCAAATACTAATAGCGTAGCGCATACCGATTTATAAAACTGAAAGTCGGACAAACAAAACGAAATTGATTCTCAAAACACGCAAAACTAATCATCACGAAACATTTCTGTTATATTTCACAAATCTTGTTGCAATTTAGCAATCCCTACAACATTGCGAAACTGCGCAGGGACTGGTAACCAACAACGTAGCACTAATCGGCGTATGCCGATTAATCGGCCGTAATCGGCCACCAAATAATCGGCAATTTTCGTAATCGGCTAATCTCTACTTCCTGGCAAGTTTACTGTCTAGCTAGAAAACACCAGAAAAGATGGAGCCATTTAAATATTAATGAAGTCCAAACCTCCAATGCCTGTATTTAGCGCTAACTTGAGGCAATGAAGCCTGGTAAACTCACTAGTGGGTCGATAGCTAAGCGGTAAACTCATTTCTGACTAGGATTAGATTTTTTGTTCCTGTTAAGAGACATTAAAAGATAATCACAGAGGCAGCCATCTTGAATAAGGCCTGGTTACATAGACATGTTTTCAAAAAGCGAGCCCAAAATACTATTCTGCGGGCGGGCGGTACAGGGCGGCATAGGAAAATGGCGGCGTTTTTTCTGCGGGCGGTACAGCTAGGGTGGCGTAGTAGGAAAAGGGTTAAATTAAACCAATAAAAAATTGATCTTTAATTGTCAAGGTCTTAGGATTTTATGTTCTTTATCGCATTAACATGAACAATCGCTGAGCCAGAGCAAATTATTGGGGGGGGGGGGGGGCACCCCCTGTTACGGCCCTGATCATAGAGGTTTAAGTACCATTTAACTGTTTAAGTTCAGTCTGCCATTTGAGTTCTAATGGTTCAATGGTTAGAGCATCTGGCTAACACATGTGTCTTGGCTAGATCTAACAAAACCTTTCTACATATTGTTGGTTGTATATATAATTAATCATCACTAACCTTTTATGCACTCAAATAATTTATACCTAATCACTAACATGCTAATTCACACTATGTATAAATAATAATATCAACAACATTTCTTTTAGTTTAATGCAATTTTTTAATATACAATACACATTCAACACATTGTCAAGCTCACTACAAAACAGACAGCCAAAAAAGGAAAAAAAAGTTTTTATGATGTGACAGAATTTCATCCAAGATATTAATACAGTACAGTATGTTATTGCATGAGCCTGGGTTAGACTAAGTCCATAGTGATAGACGACTTTCATAATGGCTATACACTGCATGTACAGTATTAAGTTTAAATATTAGCAATCCTTTATGTGCATCTAAATAGCTATACCCTAGTGACTAGAAATTATAAAAAGACTGAGTACAAGTTTGTTAATATCCTCGCAGAGAATGTCCACAATTGGACATTGACTCATGAATATGTGTGGTACTGTATGTACAGTGTATGAATATGTGGTACTGTATATGTACAGTGTATTTCAAACTTCAAAGGATGTTTTTGATAATAAATTTCTATATCACGAGCATTTTTGAGAGTTGATCCACAGTACAAGTGAAGAATAATAATTTCAAATGAAGTTGAATCACTCGGCTGTAGAAGAAAGTTAAGGAAAATATTAAAATGTTGTGAAGTTGTAGGACAACTGAATGTTTACAGTACACGTTGTAAGCAATAGCAATATCGGTTACATTCTTAGGATCAAGTAAGTAAGGGTTATTGAACCGACCGAGGTCAATTAGTTGTTTTATAAACCAAGGGTGTAGTTTTATTAGCCGACAAAGGAGGTTTTCTTTGGGAAATTGATTTTATAGCACCGATTTTCGGGATATTCGTGATATATATCCCGCGGTAGATCAAAGAAAATCGACTTTGTCGGCTAATATTGTTATTTATTGTATTGTAATTAGTCCAAACACTAACTCTAGAGTTATTGTGTGCTGTGCAATCCGGGTGCTAAGTATAGGTTAGTTACCGAACCCGAGGTAGTTTACCGAGGACCGTGGTAAATAACTGACGTACAGTAGTTACCGAGGTTGAGGTAACTAACCTACTTAGTTCAAGGTCACAGAGGTTGCCTAAGAAAACTGAGTTCGTTATCATAGAGTTTGTCTAAAAAACACTTTATCACATTCTTTATCACATTCGTGGCCATTGATTAACGCTTATTTTCCCAATATATATTAGCCCGGGGCAATTAACTTGATTTATGCGTGGTTGGAGTAACTATTATAAACAAACAACCGCGGTACATCAAAGAAAACCGAGGTGATCATGAACTAACTATTTACTTTACTAATTTACTTTACTTTACTTTACTTTACTTTACTTGACTTGACTTGACTTGACTTGACTTGACTTGACTTGACTTGACTTGACTTGACTTGACTTGACTTGACTTGACTTGACTTGACTTGACTTGACTTGACTTGACTTGACTTGACTTGACTTGACTTTACTTTACTTTACTTTACTTTATTTTTAACTAATTTCTCCTGCGAAAACCTCGCAGTTTTTGTTGCTTTTACTTTACATTTACATTTTACTTTTTTTATTTACAGTACATTTACATTTATTTAATTAATTTCTCCCGCAAAAAGCTCATTTTTTACATTCGATCTTGTTTTGCGTTGATAGATAATTTACACAATTGAAATAAAAAACGTTTCTTCAAGTTTTGGCCTTTTCATTATTGCTATCGTAATGTGTACTTTAGCTGAACTACTGTATCTGTGTAATTTTAGTTCGCTAAAAGGGCCATCGATTCTAAGCAAATTGATGTAATTTCTTGGATAAAACTTGGTCGCATAATGGAAAGGCGATATTAGGCATTGCATTCCCTTGTATTACGCTTATGATTTTGATGAAATATTTCCAGGCATATTCGACAATGAACTTTCTGACGATCGTGCGAAGGTGCAGTCGCGATCCTTCCAACTGCTTCAAAAACATCTTACTAATCAAGAAGACGATGATGGTATCTATTTTAATCTCTTATTAACCAGTAACATGATCACAGACTTACTTAATCCAGACTAACATTAGTTTCCTTCAATAATGATTAACACGCCATAACGCACTAATTCTTTTTTTTTTTACTTTTAATTGATTTCTTGCTAGACACGTATTAGCAATTAATCTGGGTTGCGGATTGGATTAAGAGATGATTAATCAAGAACGAGGTCTGTATGGGAAAATATCAGAATGATATTCGAGGTCGGATATTTTCCCGTACAAACCAAGTAAACGAGGTTAAGGTTATACATTACATGATGACTGTTTTTCATTGTTTGGGGAAATTGGCCATTGCGCACCAAATTTTAGGGCTATATATTTCAAATTTTCAGTCAAGAAAGCCAAATGGTTGCTGATTATGGAAATTTAAATTCGGTAAGAATTTATTTTACACTTCAGTTGTGTATAGAGAGTTCTTCACCATGGGTTTTTCCACAAAATTGGCGCACAAAACTGATTCTTTAAATCTCGGATTTTACTAGATTTTTTTTCAAATTTTGTTACAGTATTAATTTTGTTACAGTATTAATTTTGTTATGGACTATTCTGTGTTAGTCGGTCGCCATGTGATTTTTCAATACTTCCTCGTTAAAAGTGAATTTTGGTCTCTTTGTCGTTCTAGCCAACGCAGATCTGAAAAGAATGCCGTGTATCCAAATATCCACTAAAAAGTATAAAACAAGCGCACGTGGTTCTGTTAGAGAAAGTTTGAAAGGAATACTCATCAAATTTATATTTTCACAAATTATTTGTCTTTCTTGACTGGAAATTTGAGCTACATACCGCTAAAATTCGCCGCGCACAAGTCAATCTCCCAAAACATACCCAGATACCCTCATCATCTAATGTAGCCTTAAAGTGCCTATGAAACGAAAATTAAAGAACACTTAAAATGATAGAGTAACATCTTTTGCAGTTTTTCGTTTCTTTGCTTCGTTCGTGAGATATTTCAGTTTGTTTGGTATGCAAATTAAACATTTTGACGTGCATAATGAGTTAAAAAAGTTATATATATCTTTGCTATTGTCAAATATAATCACTTGAAAATGTACATGTTTAATGTTCTGGGCGAAACACTATATACTTGTTGACTGGCGCCGAGGGAAACATCGAGTTTTACGGACCCGAAGGCTTCAATGTCACCCGAGGGCTTTAGCCCGAGGGTGACATTGAAGCCTGAGGGACCGTAATTTGACCAGAAATATTTCAGAGCAGAAAACAAAACGAAAACGGGTTACTTCGTCCTAAATCCTGGACGAAGCCTCTGCTCGCAGGGTAATTTTAAAGTGATTTTGTTGAACAAACTTGGATATATAATTGAGTTTGTTACGTGTGAAAATGCGCTACCCTGCTTATGACGTAAGATCTCATTTCTATATCAAACAAATTGAAATATTTCGAAAACGAAGAAAAATACGGAGAAGTTGTAAAAGGTCTTCTTTTACCCTTTCAGAATTTCTTTAAATTATATGTACAGTAGACAAAGTTAATTTATATTGCCAGCTCCATTCAGACACGACATAGATAGTTTATTACTCATCCCTTTCCAAGGGCTTCCCCAGAGGTGAATAAATACAAAATACAAATACCTAGCCTAGTCTCTAGGCCTTCTTTGGTTGACACGTTACGGAAGTGATCCGAGCGGACCCGCTGGGGAAGGCCTAGCAAAACTCGTAAACACTTTCACTTTACAGCTCAGTTGTTTATTGAGGAAGAAATGTCCTAAGTGTTTCCCGACATTTATTATTCCATCTGCATAAAATAATACAAGCCTGCTCACCTCGGATCGACGGAATTTCACTAGCGACTAGCCTAGCTTTCTTATCACTAGCTTTCCTTCTGCAACCGCCAAAAGTTGAAAGTTAAACAGTTGAATTTTCATTTCGATCGCCAAGATCTTTAGTACAATCTTCGCAGACATCCTTATGCATTTATGTAATATACTGTCGCTATACGCCAGATGCCAGGAACACTCGAAGGGCCAGAACTATTCTGGGCAGGACCTTTTGCGAATTTGACTAGGCCTTCTCGTTCCAGCCTCTCCCCAGTCTTGCCAAAAACCCAAACCGACTACGCGGCCAAACTCATGCCGGAAACGAAAGGCCTAGAAACTACGCTAACAAATACCATTGTATTTTGGACTCGTGCGATAATCGTGTGACCTGCGACTATGGGTCTGATTGACTTAGTGTCTTTCTCGTTATAGTAAGGCCCTGTTTGCATGAAGCCGATTGCCAGTTGCATCGGATCGAAAATGACGTTAGTTAACTCTTTGCCTACCGTATCATCGTTCATTTTCGAACGAAGCAGACTTTAGTATTCTACAACAATCAAAATATAGTAAGGTTTTGATATACTGCCGAAACAGAGAACGTAGGAGTCTAACGTTTCGAGCGAAGGCCCTTCATCAGAGAGACACGTGGCCTCTCCGACGAAGGGCCTTTACTCGAAACGTCAGACTCCCATACGTTCTCTGTTTCGGCGGTATATCAAACCTTATTATCTTTCGATTGTTGTTTCAACACTGCCTACGCTGCACACTACTTTTATTTTAGTATTTTACTCTGTTTATAACGCCAGACGATTTTACTTGTCAAGTGGAGAGACCTCGGTAGTGAAGGAGTTAAGTCAATCCGACACATGTTTACATCTGCTTTCCTCGATGCACAATCTATACCTATTATTTCCGTAGATATTCTTCCTTTACGGAATTAGTGCATGGCGTAGATAACGTCATAAGGTATCCTATTTGCATTTTTTCCAATCTCGTTCCCAGAGCCCACGTTCCCCACCCGGGAAACGAGAGACTCTGGGATAATCCGTTTCAAATCGTTACGTTATTGGCTGAATAGTGAGCATGAGTTGGTCTGAAGTGACCGGAAGTAGAATTAATAAAACCAAAATAACAAAGATGTCGGACGACAAGACTCCAGTGAAGACGTTGCCGCGATCGATATCTTCGCCGTATGTGTGTAGATGCTGTAATTCGAGCTTCGCTAGCAACCCCATTGACTTGTTTTACTATCCAGATTCCGCTTGGATATTTACACATGCGTACCTCAACCGAAATAACAAGAATCCTGTGATTTGAAACGGATTATCCCAGAATCTCTCGTTTCCCGGGTGGGGAACGTGGGCTCTGGGAACGAGATTGCATTTTTTCAAAACCAAAATATCGTTGGAACAAGATGAAAATTAAACAAGCGAGGAGGCTATTCTTCTTTATTTTAAGAACACTTCTAAAATTGGGATAGACAATTTTGGCGTCTTACTGCCCCTGATCAGTTTGATACGATCAGATCGAAAACTTTCAATCTTCGTCATGTGAACACAACGAGAAACAACATGCGAGACTTTCTTTTACTGTATTTCGCGATGTCCACGTACGTATCCATTCTGCATGTTTATTCTTTTACTGAGCATGCGCTTCTGTGGTAGTTGTGGTAGTGTGAACGCTGACTAATATATAACGGTACTGCGCGGATGCCCATCCATAAAATTAAATGACTTCAAGATTAACACCGTTTTGTTAGGTCTCGTGCAACCACGAAGTTAACCAATCACATGCAGACCAGCTGTTTAGGGATGCGCCGAATCGGGTATCCGGTAAAATTTTACAGGTTATTTACCGGATAATACTGCAATTGATCTTGGATCGATTGGTAAAACTGGTGTAAATAAACATATTTTGACATTCAACGACAGCTTAAGCCATGTTTGACTGGTCTAACGCGGTCTAACGAGTCACGGATTCATAAGTAGACTACCAGACTTGCTCCAGTTTTAGTTAAATCAATGAAAACACATGCATGTTTTTAAAGGAGCAGTGTCACCATTTGCGCATCTTTTTTGCGCACATAGAAATAACAAGAAACCAGAGAAATGAATCAAATGATATTTACCTTCTACGGTATTCCAATGAGAGCAGATGGGATGCGAAGTCGCTATCGCTACATGAACCATATCCAGCTACGATTTTAGCATCTTTCCATGACTCAAATATAGTCAGTGACAAGTAAATACGTTTGTGCTGACTATTCCAGGCTTTCTGTGAACTATTTGATCCCTCGTATTTTCTCTTTCGGCCTGAATTATCGCGTCTTCCACCATACGCTCCGCCAAGTGCAGCCGCCATCTTGGATCAACAAACTTGAAAACCTACAGGCTGTAGTTTTTCAAGTTGGCGCGTGATTATTGCGTGTGCTTTGCGAGTGACACTGCTCCTTTAAGTTTCAAGTGTAAACTACACTGACAAAACTATTTTTATTTCTCTTACTCTTCTGTTTAATTCGGTACATGTATATCCGTTATCCGGTGAATAACCATCCGGTACTGAAATAACTATCCGATTGGTTAAATCTTGTATCTGATCAAGTAGGTTAACTAGTATCCGACACGTCCATACAGCGTAAGAAACTATAGAGTGCTGCGTAGGCAGTGTTTTGGATAGAGCAAAATGAAAAGGTAGCAAACTGCCGAGGCTTCTAGTAACGAAGTACTTACTGTGTAAGAGCCCCGCTCGAAACTTCATGCAGTGTTTTGTTAATATTAAAATTAATCTCAGTAGTTTACATGTAGACCAACTTTGTTTCAAATGAGAAGAATTACAAATGCTGGGGGTTTAACATGCCTCGTACATTTTATTATGCAGATTTACCTCCTCCCCCTCCGGAGGCATTTACATCGGAGGATGACCAACTACCGACTGGCCAATCGCGATCGTTTAAACTCCTTCAAAGAACAGTCGACGGCGGAGGTAAGAAAAATCTTATGACACAGAATCTGGGGAGCCACAGCTTCCACTGTGCATGATAAGAATGAACAAACTCTGCGGACTCACTGCATGGTATATCTTAGTTGAAAAGCTTGCAGTATCAGTCGAAAAGTTGTGTATTTATAATATTGAATGAGTCTGTTACAAGAATTATCTTGAAGAAGAGAGGCATGGGTAGCACAAGCTGTTAGCGCGCTGTCTCTCGCCGCTGAAGTTATAAGCCTTAGGGGCTGTTTACATGGGAGACGGGACGGGACGTTTTTCATCCCGGGTTTACATGAGAATGTTTCTACCGGGACGATTTCACCCTGGAATACCTGGGACGTTCAACAAGCATCTCTAGTTCGTGTTGGATATGTTCGGTATTTCGCTTTTTTTTTAAAGAAAACTAAGCTATTTGGTCGGATAAACTGTACGTATACGTTGTAGCCAGATGAATTATCTTTCTTCCAGTATATCTGATAGCTTCTACAGTGGTTTATTTCACGAGAAAACATTCGGAGAAGACAGATTATAATACATACGGACAAAAAAATTCATAATAGCGGCCGCTATTATGATTTGGACATGTTCGGTATTTCGCTTTTTTTAGGGAAACTAAGCTATTTGGTCGGATAAACTGTACGTATGTTAATTGTAGCAAGGTGAATTGTCTTTCTGCCAATATATTTTATAACTTCTACAGTGGATTATTTCTTGAGAAAACGTTCGGAGTAGACGGACCAGGCAAACGACTAGGCACACCTCTTCTCTGATGACAAATCTTGCAATGTCAGCATAATATCGTCCCGGCAAGGCGGGACGGAGTGTTTACATGAGAAAAATTGTCTTGGATTTGCCGGGATCCCGGTTAAGAAAACCGGGATCCCGCTTTGCCGGGACGGGATGAAAAACGTCCCGCAAACATCTTTCCATATAAACGGAACGGGATAAATAAGAGAGATATATACACGCATGGTGAGATCCCGGCAAACGGCCCGTCCCGGCAAACGTCCCGTCCCGCCTCCCATGTAAGCAGCCCCTTAGTACTCGGATGCGTGACCAGATTAGCTTCATGTGAGTAGAGTTCTTGGTTTTCTCCTGTGCATCGAAGGTTTTTATCCAAGGTCCTCTGCATCCGTTAAATAAGCAGCATAGTTTCCCCGGTCAGTTAAGGTGTTCATTAATGTTTGGAGGGTCATTTTGGTAAAGCGCTCTCAATTCGTCAGAACTAATGCTACAAAAATAAACTAGATATCGTTAGAAAGCTATTAATTTGTAGAACACAATGTTGTATTTGATTTTGCGATAAACACAAACCAATAATAGTTGTGAATTTTTAAAGTAAAACCAGAGGGCTTCACTCGGGGCGACTTAACAACAAAGCGTTTCATTTTGTTCAAAACATTTTTTCCCAGTTCGATTCCGAGATAAATTTCAAGCAAAACGGTGTCAGCGTTTTTTGTTTTTATTTATTGCCTGGTTTCGATTTTATGACTTATTTTGTCCGAATATTGGTCGAAACACAGCATTGTCAACTGTGGTCGCAATAAAATCAGCAAAACTCGACATATCAAAAAACGCTGACACCGTCTTGCCGGAAATTTATTTCTGAATTAAACTGCAAAAAAAGATTTTGAGCATGAAAATAAAACGCTTTTTACTTGAGTCGCCCCGGGTGAAGCCCTCTGGTTTTAACGAAAAAAATCACAACTATTATTGGTTTTGTGTTTATCGCAAAATCAAAGACAATATTATATTCTACAAATTAAAAGCTTTCTAGCGATATCTATTTTATTTTTGTAGCATAAATTCCGACGAATTGAGAGCGGTTTACCGAAATGAGTCTGCAAATCTTAACGAACACCTTAATTCTATATGCGAACTATAGATCCATCAAGGTGTAAGAACCATGGGGTTATTAGTGTCTAAATGCTGTCTTATGTTACCCTCAATGAATAAAGTCCCATTGCCTTTAGGTAAACCGGATCAATTCAAGTATACGCCCCCACCCCCCAACAGCGATCCATACAATTGCCTCATTCTTTGAATAACTGCGCTAAATTTATAAAGGAATAGTTCAGTTCATATTGCTTGACAATTCCTTGTTCAATATTGTTGAAATGATTAACAGTATTAAAGAACGTTTTTCCTACACCTAGATTCTCATCCGAGCGTCTTTTCGCTATCGGAAGGCGATCGTGGTCGTCCGTCGAACCAATCGCGACCGTACACTGTGACGTCGAGTGTCCGTTCTAGTAGCAAGCCTCCTGTGCAGGCCATGAACACAAAGGAACCTCCTCCATGCCCGCCTGGGGTTAAACCCATGCAAGTCCTTCCTTCCGAGGTCAACTTCACTCGGCCATCGGATGCCGCTCGGGCTGCATACGCCGAGCGTCATCAAGCAGGCTCGTCACCAACCCCTGTCGCGCCTGTGCAAAATCTCGCATACAGTTCAAGACCTGGTCCCGCATCTAAGCCCAAACCTACCCCTACTACTGGTAATTCTCAGAATCCACATTGTCATGGTTGTGGACAGATTATCCAGTAAGTGACTTGTTTTTAAGCAGCAGTTAGACCACTTAATTAAAGTGCCTATGAAACGAAAATTAAGTCTGCCTTGTTTGAACGAACACTTAAAATGATAGTAACATCTTTTGCAGATTTTCGTTTCCTTGCTTCGTTGTTGAGATATTTCAGGTTGTTTGATATGCAAATTAACTTTTTGACGTCGCATGTGCATAGTGAGTTATCGGAGAACGGGTTATACTGTCCATATTTGTTATTATAATAATTTTATCGGGCATTGTGGTTTATTTTGCGGGCTAAAATGAAGAATTCAGCGGGCTAAAAATATATTTTAGTCCGTTATATTTTTGCCCGCTGATTTGAGCCTATCAGTTTTAACAGTTCTAAATCACTATTGGTTTGTTGTCTACGGAATTGTATACTTCTCTTGTCAATACTTAGAAGCAAAGATTGTTTTGACGACAAATGTTTCGTTTTTTTTCTGCCAAGCTTGCATGTAAGTTATGAGTTATGTAAATATTTATTGCAATGAAATACACGCCTGCGGGTTGGCGGCACCGTTCAAGATACTGTTTACTGTACTGTCTTTTATTTTCTTCCAAATGCCCACTAAAGTTATTATAATAGTAATACAGTTGATGTTCTTGGGCATAGATATGTTTTTGGCCCTTCTCAGAGCTAATTTTAACCCTCGCCTGCGGGTCGGGCCAAAAACATATTTATGCCCATGAACATCAACTCTATTGTTATATTATCAAACATTGAAAATCTACAAGTTTGGTGTTGCGGTTAAAACTTACCCACACGCTCCCTTCGTATTACGGGACCGATCATTATTTATGGGCCGACGAAAAAATATCTTGGATCACAAAAATTGTTTAAACCCCTGTAAGACAGAAATATTTTTGCCCCACCCCTACACCTATTTTGTTACACAAATCACTTGTTAAGAACGAGAAAGAAACTTAAGTATTCTTAAGCCTGGGAAAGAGTACTAAGGAGTCTGAGATTTGTAGCAGCAGTGACGATGATGTTGCAATTGACATTTTGACAGTAGACTGAACCCAGTCCCTCTGAAGACGGCGCGCGGGAGAGAAAAGGAGGGACCTAGACTCCGCCTAGTAATTTTTAAAAATTTTATTACATATTAAAATTTCTCAGTATTATTCGTTAGATTAAGTTTATAATTTAACGTAATGTAGAACCAGTCCCATATAACCAAATTATATATATATGTCAACGTGATCGTTTGAATATGATATAAATATTGATTCAAACCAGGTGAAGATCGGATGTCTGTGAGAAAATGTATAAGCGATCGAAGTCTGTCATTCTCTATTTATCTTCGACAACTGACATTATATATTTTCACTACTCAATGCGTCCTGGAGTTTTTGACTCTTTAAAGTTTAATGAAACCGTTATAATTTCGTAACAAAAATGTTTCCAGTACCTTGCGGTTTATTGTGATATCAAATTTGTTACAGACGTGTCGTCGGATGAAGAGATATTCGAACACGGCTTCCTTGTTTACGCGGTGTTTACGTTCGTCGAGACAAACGTTCGTTACGTTGTCCCTTGGCGAAATCAGAAATGTATTATCTGATATCAGATAAAAGTCGCTGTATATTACATGTTGAAATGGTCAGCAAATCGAAGTAGGTTGACTTCAAGTAGCAAACAAACCGTATATACAACCAGGATACAACCAGACAGGAGTCACAGGACCGTTCGTGTTCTCGGCTTCTCCGTTCTCGCCCTGTTGATTTCAGCTAATCTGTCGAGAGAATACAATTTATACGAAACGAAGAACACTTTTCCTTTCAGCTAAGAAATAATTGCCAACCTATTAATTCGTGTTGTAAAATTAAAACAAATATCATATAGATCCAGAGACAAGACTCCAGACGATCGATTATTCTTGAATTTTATGTAATTTGACCTGTCAATCAACTGTTTCAGCCAATGGGAATTTTGCGTTTGTCAGGGCACGGGAAATGCAACTTCGATTCAACGACATTGTCCACAGTTCCTCCTTTTCTCTCCCGCGCGCCGTCTTCGGAGGGACTGGGTTCAGTCTATTTTGACAGATGACGAACAGTAATTTCAAACCAATTTTGAGTTAATTATGCTGTACGCCAATAAATTTACACCTAAAAACAAATTATGTTAATTTTTTTTACCCCACCGTTTCCTCTATTAAATTTTCACCCACCTCAGAAGTGTTAACTTTTTCAGTTACCCCAGCATTTTCTCTTCGCCCCCGACCCTAGCCTGTGTACAGCCTGAATATACACATGTAATTCAGTCTGTGAAAACTCGCGCGATAGCTTGTCGACCCGCGCTGATCTTTTCAGATCTGAGAAGTAGATTTTGATGTCCAAATCACAAGCCCTGCCTTATTCCACTTTCAATTTATGAATCATATGAGTGTATTAAAGTGCCTATGTCATCCTCAGGGACTTTACATATTTATACTAATTGGAACATTCTGAGAAGATGTGTAATATATCTTCTTTTCCTAAAATTTCATCTTCATGGATTTTTTTTGCCGTTAAAGTTGACAGACGTGACGTCAAAAGAGGAATTTGTCTATATGAAAACCACTTTACAGATTCCTCTTTTGACGTCACTTCCGTCAACTTTAACGCCAAAAAAATCCATGAAGATGAAATTTTAGGAAACGAAGATATATTACAAATCTTCTTGGAAGGTTCCAAATATCCTAAATATGTAAAATCCCCAACCATGATATAGGCACTTTAAAGCACTCGGAATCTACTTCTCAGGTCTGAGAAGCTCAGCTGGGGGTCGACAAGTTATCGTGTGAGTTTTCACAGACTGAATTACAGGGTGTATATTCAGGCCATACACAGGTTACCCCTACCCCGGCCATAAATAATGACCGCTCCCTAATTTGGTTAAATATTCGGAAACAGTCGGAAACGGGTCATCGGATGGAAATAGCAGGAATTCTGAAACGGTTATTACGCAAACAAGATGGGGGATAATGTAAAGAGAAGAGTTGCCAATTTTTTGACATTATGTAATATTTGAATAGTGTTTGTTTAATTTTGCTTTCTTTTTTTTTTTGCTCTGCTTTTCTTTGCGTTCTTTTGTCAACGGAAGATGTTTTGTATTGGAGACCCCCCTCCCAGCTAATTTTAAGTCTTACTCAGCCCCACATTGAGAGGTATTGGGAAAAGAATATAGTTCTGAGAAGGACACGACTATAGCAAAGGCCTGTAATTACATCTTGTTTCTGCCTGTTTATTTACTTCCAGGGGCTCGTTTCTCAGTGCGCTTGGTCGCAACTGGCATCCTGAACATTTCAATTGTGCAGGTTGTCGGAAATCGCTCAATAACAAAGGTTTTGTTGAAGAATCAGACAACCTGTATTGTGAAGGCTGTTACGATATGAAGTTTGCGCCACACTGCGATGTCTGCAATCAAGCTATCGTTGGGGTAAGTAAACATGAATGTGTAAATGTGGATATCGAAAATGCTTTGTTACATCCAGCTTTTGTTTCGTGCAACTTGTAAAATAAGCACTGACAGACAGATGCATAAGTATACTGTATACAGTTGAAGCTCTCCTTGCGACCACTCTCGTAAGCGACCATCTCTCACAACGACCATCTCTCACAACGATCATCTCTCACAACCACCATCTCTCACAACGATCATCTCTCACAACCACCATCTCTCACAACGACCATTTCTCACAACGATCATCTCTCACAACGACCATCTCTCACAACAATCATCTCTCACAACGATCATCTCTCACAACGATCATCTCTCACAACGACCATCTCTCACAGCGACCATCTCTCACAGCGACCATCTCTCACAACGACCATCTCTCACAACGACCATCTCTCACAACGACCATCTCTCACAACGACCATCTCTCACAACGATCATCTCA
The DNA here is from genome assembly GCA_035771165.1 of Paragorgia papillata. Taxonomy (NCBI): domain Eukaryota; kingdom Metazoa; phylum Cnidaria; class Anthozoa; order Scleralcyonacea; family Coralliidae; genus Paragorgia; species Paragorgia papillata. Next base: position 357,911 of record JAWNZC010000324.1, on the reverse strand, counting down.
CAGCGACCATCTCCCACAGCGACCATCTCTCACAGCGACCATCTCCCACAACGACCATCTCCCACAACGACCATCTCCCACAACGACCATCTCTCACAACGACCATCTCTCACAGCGACCATCTCTCACAACGACCATCTCTCACAACGACCATCTCTCACAACGACCATCTCTCACAGCGACCATCTCTCACAACGACCATCTCTCACAACGATCATCTCTCACAACGACCATCTCTCACAACGACCATCTCTCACAACGACCATCTCTCACAACGATCATCTCTCACAACGATCATCTCTCACAACGACCATCTCTCACAACGATCATCTCTCACAACGATCATCTCTCACAACGATCATCTCACAACGACCATCTCTCACAACGACCATCTCTCACAACGATCATCTCTCACAACGACCATCTCTCACAACGATCATCTCTCACAACGATCATCTCTCACAACGACCATCTCTCACAGCGACCATCTCTCACAGCGACCATCTCTCACAACGATCATCTCTCACAACGACCATCTCTCACAGCGACATCTCTCACAACGATCATCTCACAACGACCATCTCTCACAACGACCATCTCTCACAACGATCATCTCTCACAACGACCATCTCTCACAACGATCATCTCTCACAACGATCATCTCTCACAACGACCATCTCTCACAGCGACCATCTCTCACAGCGACCATCTCTCACAACGATCATCTCTCACAACGACCATCTCTCACAGCGACATCTCTCACAACGATCATCTCACAACGACCATCTCTCACAACGACCATCTCTCACAACGATCATCTCTCACAACGACCATCTCTCACAACGATCATCTCTCACAACGATCATCTCTCACAACGACCATCTCTCACAGCGACCATCTCTCACAGCGACCATCTCTCACAACGATCATCTCTCACAACGACCATCTCTCACAGCGACATCTCTCACAACGATCATCTCTCACAGCGACCATCTCTCACAACGACCATCTCTCACAACGATCATCTCTCACAACGACCATCTCTCACAACGATCATCTCTCACAACGATCATTTCTCACAACGACCATCTCTCACAGCGACCATCTCTCACAACGACCATCTCTCACAACGATCATCTCTCACAACGACCATCTCTCACAACGACCATCTCTCACAACGACCATCTCCCACAACGACCATCTCTCACAACGATCATCTCTCACAACGATCATCTCTCACAACGATCATCTCTCACAACGATCATCTCACAACGACCATCTCTCACAACGACCATCTCTCACAACGACCATCTCTCACAACGACCATCTCTCACAACGACCATCTCTCACAACGATCATCTCTCACAACGACCATCTCTCACAACGACCATCTCTCACAACGACCATCTCTCACAACGACCATCTCTCACAACGATCATCTCTCACAACGATCATCTCTCACAACGACCATCTCTCACAACGATCATCTCTCACAACGATCATCTCTCACAACGATCATCTCACAACGACCATCTCTCACAACGACCATCTCTCACAACGACCATCTCTCACAACGACCATCTCTCACAACGATCATCTCTCACAACGATCATTTCTCACAACGACCATCTCTCACAACGATCATCTCTCAACGACCATCTCTCACAACGACCATCTCTCACAACGACCATCTCTCACAACGACCATCTCCCACAACGACCATCTCCCACAACGACCATCTCTCACAACGATCATCTCTCACAACGATCATCTCTCACAACGATCATCTCTCACAACGATCATCTCACAACGACCATCTCTCACAACGACCATCTCTCACAACGACCATCTCTCACAACGACCATCTCTCACAACGACCATCTCTCACAACGATCATCTCTCACAACGATCATCTCTCACAACGACCATCTCTCACAGCGACCATCTCTCACAACGATCATCTCTCACAACGACCATCTCTCACAGCGACATCTCTCACAACGATCATCTCTCACAGCGACCATCTCTCACAACGACCATCTCTCACAACGACCATCTCTCACAACCATCATCTCTCACAACGACCATCTCTCACAACGATCATCTCTCACAACGATCATTTCTCACAACGACCATCTCTCACAGCGACCATCTCTCACAGCGACCATCTCTCACAGCGACCATCTCCCACAACGACCATCTCTCACAACGACCATCTCTCACAACGACCATCTCTCACAACGACCATCTCTCACAACGACCATCTCTCACAACGACCATCTCTCACAGCGACCATTTCTCACAGCGACCATCTCTCACAACGACCATCTCTCACAACGACCATCTCTCACAACGACCATCTCTCACAACGACCATCTCTCACAACGACCATCTCTCACAACGACCATCTCTCACAACGACGATCTCTCACAACGACCATCTCTCACAACGACCATCTCTCACAACGACCATCTCTCACAGCGACCATCTCTCACAGCGATCGTCTCTCACAGCGATCGTCTCACAACGATCATCTCTCACAACGATCATCTCTCACAACGATCATCTCTCACAACGATCATCTCTCACAACGATCATCTCTCACAACGGTCATCTCTCACAACGGTCATCTCTCACAACGGTCATCTCTCACAACGGTCATCTCTCACAACGGTCATCTCTCACAACGGTCGTCTCTCACAACGACCATCTCTCACAGCGATCGTCTCTCACAACGGTCATCTCTCACAACGACCATCTCTCACAACAACCATCTCTCACAACGACCATCTCTCGCAACGATCATCTCTCGCAGCTACCATCTCTCACAACGACCATCTCTCACAGCGACCATCTCTCACAGCGACCATCTCTCGCAGCGACCATCTCTCACAGCGACCATCTCTCACAGCGACCATCAGTCTCACAGCGACCATCTCTCACAGCGACCATCTCTCACAGCGACCATCTCTCACAGCGACCATCTCTCGCAGCGACCATTTCTCACAGCGACCATCTCTCAGACTTGCTCCAGTTTAATTTTCCAATTCGTATTGAATTTCGATAAAATACGAAACACGAACAAAGATGCTTTAAACATTTTAACTGATTGAATTTGAGTACACTGGATATGAAATTTACGCTTGCGAAATGAGTGATAATCTGATCGTTTACAAAGTATCTTTGCTTAAACTTCCTCGCTTAAGAACGAGTTTCCTATAGAAATATCTAAAATATTAGTTTACCTATAGAAATTGTAATAGTCCAAGCTGTTTATTCTTTTGTATCCGTCGTTGTAGCTTCACAATTTCAAAAATTTGGCAACCGTGCATTATTATACATGTGTTATAAAAATTACTGCACTGTTAATAATGCATGAAGAGCGTTGCCATTACAACAGGGTATCACGTGGTGCATATTATCCAATCAGAACTCACAAAATACATCCACGTTGGAAAATTGAATATTGTTAAAGTAACGGTTATTACACCTGAAAATTGAGTTAGCCTTATTTGAAAGAATTCTAAAAAAATAATAAATATCAATTTACTGGTCTTCCTAAACCTTGCCTGTGTGTGGCATATTTTTTACTGTTTGAGGTTGCCTTTAAAATATTTATACTTATTTCGAGGTTTATCGCTTAAAGGTGCTATCCCCAGTTATCCATCTTTGTTTTGAGCACCCTAAAAAAAAACATGACATTCGTAGATAATTACCTGAAGTACTTACCTCAGTGTAAACACTTAGGAGCAACATGGGAGAAAGTTATCTCTTCGGATTTCTTCTATTTTTTTTCTGAAAATGTTTTGTTTTGGGTACAAGTAATGAAGAGAAAGCAAGAAAAACTTACAATCTTGAATAAGGTATCAGTATATATTTGTGTCAATGGAGAAGTAAACACTAGTTTCGTGCATGCGCAGAACGGACTGGACAGCACGTCTAAACAAATATCGCAAACACGGACTAACAACGATTTTTTTGTTTTTCTTGTTTTAATCGCTCCATTTGTAAATATTATATAGATATGCATGTTTGTTCCGTGGTTTGTTGGCATGCAGTATACATTTTATACCTGCCGAGTCTGTTATTGTAAGCGATAGGTGCTATATTTGCCCGCGATAAGCTTGTCATTACAAGCGTTTGTATGTATTCCCAGGATTGCGAGTTTTGTTCCCGCAAAACAATATTCTAGTTTTCGAAATGTCCGTTCGTGAAATTGAAGGTGTCAACATTTGAACATTTCGCCTTTCACCAAATGAAAATATTCTTGCCATTGCACGATTGAAAACATTTATAATTTGTTTTATGTAACAGCAAAATAGATCCTCGCCATTGATTTATAATTAATTCAGGTTTTAAAACATGCAAGGTTTCATGGTTTAATAGGTTTTAGCACGATTGGATTGATGCAGCCCAATCTGCCAATGCGATCAATCTGCCAATCAAATGGCGATAATTTAGTAAGGTTCATGTAAGATTTTTTATTCGAATTTCTTCGTCCAAAATTTGTTTCTGACATTGGTGATATGCAGGAGACTTTCGAAGTTGACTACCCTGCGAGCAGAGCCTTTTTTCCTTATTTCTTCGCTGAGACAGAGGAAGAAAAGAAGGCTCTGCCGTATTCGTGTTTGGCTTCGTCCAAGATTTAGGACCAAGACCCGTCTAATCGGTTCTTGTTTTGTTTTGTTTTCTGCTCTGATTTGGACTGGGCTCGAGATTCTAACCAATCAATTGACATACATGCGCAATGGAAACCAGTCACGAATACGGAGAAATAAGGAAAAGAAGGCTCTGCTCGCAATGTACAAGCTGACGGTTGGCAACTTTGAACCGTAAGAAGTGAGGAATAACATCGCGCATTTTACAGTTAATCAAAGACAGATCCAACTTCGCCTTTCCTAGTTTGTGTTGAATGCGCTGGAGTTTTCTAATTTAAAGGCAGTTTATTAACTGTTAATCAGTATATCAACCGTGATCATGAAGGCAGCAAGCGACTCATTATTGTAAAGATTCTTCGGGATATATATGAGCGGAATGCGTTATCTTGTAATAAATATGAGCCCAGCATAATTTAAATAAATGCTGGGCTCTTATATTTATTACACTCATGGGCATTATAAAGCTTATGGCTCTTGACTTGGATACTTAAATTTTCTATTTTCCTGAGATTTTGACTAAAGCCGTTCAAACTTGACTAACATATTTAACAGTCAGTATGTAGTAAGTGACCTTCTTGTTTCGATAAGAACATGGTCAAGTTACTCTTTGGGGGTCATATTGGATGGAAACCTATAGAACCTTCGTGAATACGTGGAAAGACACTAAAACTTACCAAACAAACAGGCTAATGTCATGCAAACTTTGATTATGTTTATCATGATCAACTTGCAAAAAAAATAAAAATATATATATATATTAAAATTGAAATTCGAGGAAATATCGTTCGCAAAATTTTCGCATGTATAGGAAAGTTATACCATCTTATACAATATATATATATATATATATATATATATATATATGCATTAAATTAGACTGTTTATTGGTATAATTTCTATATATTCGCGTGCTTAGTGAGTCGCGTGACCTTGTTGTCATGGAAATTACTGGATACCAAAAATCTGGAAGATATATGAAAATTTGTATTTAAGTCAGAGCCATGCCTTAATTAATGTCCCTGTGCAAGATTATACACGCTTTCTGCCTGGCGAATCTGTTGCTCAAGGTGTTACATAATCATTCCTGACTTTCATATGACCTGCTGTGTGAATGTCAATATCACTGTGTGAAAATCATTGTTTCCTCGCTTTAATAGTTAGAAAGCGGATACTCTTGCGGCCTCAGTGCCACAGATTCTTTCACCACGCGTACAAGAAGACCAAAAAGTGCAAGAAAGTAATAGAAACCTCTTGGTTACCGAGAATAACAACAGAGAATCATCTTTCATGCATGTACACTCAACTCCCATATAATCTTTGACAACCGCAAGGGTTCAGTTGTATAATCTGCACGTGTTGAGCACGGTTCATTGAAGGTGCAATGTTTCCGAATTTTGTGAACTTTTCTTCGATGGTTGTATAAATGCTGCGTGTTGTTCCACTCAGTCGTCTATTGAGTTTAATATGTGGTTGTCAAGTTTCAAGTGACAGATTGGAGAAATAATGATCTTTTGAAAATACGCAAATACTGATTAACCCTTCTATGCGCATTGTTGTGTTGACAACTTTATCTTATTTCTCTGTCCCATATAACGCCGTCTATTTTATTTTGTCTGACGCCAGACCATTTTACTCTGTCTAAGGCTGGACTATTTTACTCTGTCTAAAACCAGACTATTTTATTCCGTCTAATACCAGACTATTTTACTCTGTCTAACGCCAGGCTATTTTATTCTGTCTAACACCAGACTTTTACTCTGTCTAACACCAGACTATTTTACTCTGTCTAACACCAGGCTATTTTATTCTGTCTAACACCAGACTATTTTACTCTGTTTAACACCAGACTATTTTACTCTGGCTAACGCCAGGCTATTATACTCTGTCTAACGCCAGGCTATTTTACTCTGTCTAACGCCAGGCTATTTTACTCTGTCTAACGCCAGGCTATTATACTCTGCCTAACGCCAGGCTATTTTACTCTGTCTAACGCCAGGCTATTTTACTCTGTCTAACTCCAGGCTATTTTACTCTGTCTAACTCCAGGCTATTTTACTCTGCCTAACGCTGGACTATTTTACTCTGTTTAAAACCAATCTATTTTATTTGTCTGTCTAACGCTGGTCTATTCTATTTTTACTCTTTCTAATGCCAGATGATTTTACTCTTTCTAACGCCAGATGATTTTACTCTTTCTAATGCCAGATGATTTTACTCTGACGCCAGATTATTTTACTCTCCAACACCAGACGATTTTACTCTTCAAGAGGGGGTTAAGAATTGGATTTGCAATCTTTTAAAGTGCTTATATCACTTGTGGGGTTTTAATGTATTTGAATATAGAGCAAAAAAAGTTAGTTAATAAGTTATTTTGCCGTTTTTGATTTAGTCAAATAGTTCCTGACATATTGGCTTCTGAACATGCCAATTTTCAAAAATTTCCGTCGTTCATTTTAACACCTTGGTGGCCTGGGACTCAGGAACGAGTCAATTCAAAACAACTACGTTTCGGCTTATTGATTCACAAAAACACGTATATTTGATTGAAAAATCGAAATGTCGAGCTCACACCCGTTTTCCAGTACGCACATTGATTCCAACTACCCATGCTTAAAAATGAACGACGGAAATTGTTGGCGAAAGGCCCAAATTGGAATGTTTAAAGGCCAAAATAACTTATTAACTAACTTTTTTTTATTTATTTAAATATGTTAAAACCCCACTAGTGATATAAGCACTTTAAATAATATATAGGGTTTAGCGCACTTGAAAACAAACCAAAAATGCTGAACATCCTGAACGTTATGTCATCACTATCGTTAGGCCACTACTTATAGATGCTGATTGTAAAAATCATTTTACCTTATATTCACACATTTGTCAAGCTCTATATGGTCTAACGAAAAGTGATATGCCGTATTTTTAACGAGAAATATGCATGCAATGCACTCTTAAAGATATTGACAAGCAACGACAGAGCCGCTTGCTAGTTTCTCGAAAGAAACGGATACAATATCACAAAGGAAAATCTAAGAACTTCATTGTGTGGAAATATATGTGCTTGCGTTTTCCATTGATATAACGTTTCGAAAGATATTTCTCTTCTTCAAGTATACAAATATTGATCCATGTCCATGTATAATGTACCATTTTTGTAAACCGTTTTTTTTTTCACGAAATTTTCTTTCGGCGTGTTAGTTAAATAGAGCTTGCATTACGTTAGAGACTTTTTCGGTGAAATGAGGCAAAGTGTCAAGGGCATGCAACAAAGCGTACGCCAAACTATGTTGAATACATTGGGCGCTTTCCAATTTACAAGATCAGCCGACCTGTCAGTACTCAGTCCAGCCAGAGTGGACTTGCTTTTGATTAGGAGAAAATTTTCCATTCTGACAGCCACAAACCTCAAACGTATCTTGTTCCATTTTCCCGGACTGGCCGCTCTAAAACTGTAAATGGAAGTTCTTGAGCAATCTCGTACCCATAGTCTTACAGCATATTACACGCTGAAACGCCGATGGTTCGTGGTCTCGCAACGTTGCGTTAATCCCAACACGTCGTGCAATGTTTTTCTTGTAAGTGTCGTATTGGCGGAATTGTCTTTACGGGAAACATTTCCTGGTTACGATTGGCTGTTCGCTCACAAGTGTCGCAAAACGTCCTTTTGACTTAAGTTCGACGTCTGCCAGAATGTCAATCTTATACTAAGGCACTGCATGTGTAAGCTCACTGAAAGTCATAATGACTTGCGATAAAGGCTTTAACACCATATAAATAATGAATATTTCAAAATTTCCTATGCATACGTTAGTTTACCAAAATACCAATCTACCATTTTACTGTCAATTTGCAGACGGTTCTTAGAAATTTTTAGGGTCGGAACGTTTTAGGGCCTTATAAAGTGCTCTTCACCGAGCGCGGAGAAACATAGGCTGATGCATCTGAAGTTAACGCCTAAAAATGTTCAATGTAGATCGAAAGTGGTATTAAATTCCAGATTTAAACCGTATCGTTCGTTTCCGAACGAAGCAGACTTTAGTATTTTACTCTGTATATTTAATAGCTCCAGACGATTTTACTTGTGAAAGTGGAGAGCCCTCGCTAGTGAGGAGCCAAAACTACGTTCCATTGGCATTGATCAAGAAAGACGTTTGTTTTGGCTTTGCCAGCTTCAGTAATGTTATGATTACTGCACAAATGATATATTATTCGCTATATTTACCAACAATTGAGCTAGATAATTGTTGTGTGTCTCAATTTTTATATTTAAATTAAATGTTTAATTAATTCTCGTTCTTGTTTTGAAAAATATATATATATTTATTTATTTATTTATTTGATCAGCAACATCAATACCAGCTTTGGTATATATGATACAAACGTGACACTAACTACAACTACATGACATACATATTACATATATATGAAGACAGACACATGGTCAATATATCTACCACGTGTCTGTGTTTGATTTTGTTAACTTGTTATCGAGATAGATTGTAAAATTTATTCAGATTTCCTGGGAAAATCGCATCGCAATCCATCTTGTTCAAATTAGCGGCGATATGAAAATCTATATCGCAATGAGATCGCGTTGAGTTTACACAAGAGATGTATCGCAATCGCGTCAGCAAACAAGAAATCGCAGCAAAAATCTCTAGAGCTTTGTGTTAGAATCCAATTCTGCCGAGGGGCCTTTGGAGTTGCATTATTCGTATCCCGTTTCGGCTTGGTCTTGAAAGACTACTTCTTCTCAATGACTTAAGCACTGTTAATACTTCGCCACTATTTACATTAAAATGTTAACGAATGTCAACGCCAATATTTATCTTGATAGAACCGGAAAAAGAACGGTTTGTGCATGTTTGATTTCACGAATTCTTTTTGTACTTCTTGTACATTGGAAAAACAAGAAAGCGTTCTTTGATATTAAGAAGTGGCTTTTCCGACTTTTAATACATGCAGGCATCAATGCACGTACATTTTTTTCAGTGTTGAAATTGTCAACCAGAGACCATCTGTTATTTACTTACACACCGGTGGACAACTTTGGCAGGTCAGTGTTCGGCTCAATTTTCGAAAGATAAGAATCTTGTATAGATCCGAAGCTGAAAGTCTTATGTCTAATCTAGAAGGCGTTTTGTGCCGATGTATTGTCGAAGAACGGCAAGAGATCTCAAGTAATCGATATCGTTGAAGATCTCGACGAGTTTCCAAATAGCAATCGCAACTTTGGAATTTTTGACCGGAAATTGCCAGATTATAAGCGTGGGTGTCAACAATCGCTTACGCCCCATTCCTAGCTGCGTTGATCGAAGACTCGTATGCAAAGCAGACCTGTTTATGTCTCACGAGACACCGTTTGGTAGTTGACGGTCTTTGTTTGAAGTACATTAAGCGAAGTTGCAATAACAAAGAACATCAAGGCCACCGATCGCTTATGGTTACTTCTTTAATATTTAATGCTGTCGGAAGGGTTGCTCGTTAATAGAAACCCGACGCCTCTTTGCCACGCATCTAACACGCTTTGGAATCAGTGTTCGACTTGTTGACAAGCAGGTTTCTGTCGCCCGTATCGTGCAAATTCTTCGATTACTGACCTTGGCAGTGGGCTAGATACAGAACTTAGTGTTCGGAAAGAGTTTGTTTCACTTCCGTGGCCTAACTTAGTGAGAATAAAACGGCGTGGAAGCGTTTGAACAAGAGGGAAGACTCCACGAAGACTTCAGCTACCAGTCTGTTCAACAGATAGCGCGTTTACAAACAGCGTCAAACGCCATCAACAACAGGTTGTCTTCGGCTGCTCGGAGCTATATCGATATCTGGCTACGAAAGACTGAGTTAGAAGGCTGGTCGGACGAAACCAACGAGAGAAACGGCACGCGTATTGGCCTTACTTCGAGTGGCTTTGTCGTTTCTTGTTTTCCCCCGAGTGAATGTCATTGAACTTGACAGCAGGATTTTAAAAACTTAGTTAACTCCTTGGTTACCGTTTGGTTGGCCTTCGATCCTATCTGCCACTTCACTGTCGAAGTGGGCGAGCTCTTCGTGTTCTTTATTTACGTTCGTGTGTTAATTATCGTGTTTCTAAATTCGTCTCGTATTGCTCGCTAGAATTACCCGTCGCAGGTATGCTGAGTGAAACTGAAGAGTTAAGAACGTCGAAGGCAACTGTGGTTCGTCCCACATCGCTGCAGTCGTTTCAAAACCGCACGAGTCCCGCAAAAACTGTAGAGGTTCGTGGTGATTGTGAATCTGGAGATGAAATTGACGGCTTACGCTCGACATTCGTTGGAGATCAATTTCAAAACCAATTCCATTCCACTCGAAGTCTCTTCGAAACCTGGCAACCGAAACAGGCCCACGAGCAACCACCCAAGTCGCCGGTCAGCGGCAACACGTCACCACCTGTCCCCGACTCGCCCATATTCGAGCGGCTCGAGTCTTTCTCCGCACTCAAGAAAAGGTTCGAGAGCGACGCGAACAACAACAATACTGTCCCGCAGGATGTCCCACGAGCCACGAGGCATTCGAGTTGTGGCTTGGGAAGCCCGCGTCAGAGTTGGGTTAGCTCGTCGAGTCCGGGAAGCTCTCGTCGGAGTAGCGCGTCGTCGACGGAAATGAACGAGAAGCTACGACGATCGAGTGAAATGTCGATCGTGCGCGAGAGGATTGTAGTCGCTAAGCAAGAACTCGCCGAGATCAAGGAGCGCCGGGGAGTCACCCAGCGAGCGTACGCCGATGCCAAACGTCGGATTCAGTCGTCAAAAACAAAGTCGAAGTCTTTGCGCGAACAGATTCGCTCTCTCGAAGATATCATTGAACGAAAAGAGAGGAAGACCGGCGAGCTGACAAAGAGATTGGGAGCGAGGACGATCGTGATCGAACAGAACCGACGTGCCGCCAAGTATTACGATAAAGACATTCGGAATGAGTCGGAATTGATTCGGTCGATGACGGAGAAGATTGAGGCGACGAGAGCGAGGAAAAGGGCGACGGTTGAACGAATCCGCGAGATCGCGCAGCGGATTCCCCCTGTAAAGGCGGCGATTGGGGAGGCCGAGTTGAGAAAAGACAAGGCCAGAAGTAAAGCGCGACGTTTTGAGGACATTTTGACGAAATCGTCGATACGCTTGAAAAATGCCCGCACGTTATCTGCGGACGCCGAAAAGCGGACGTCGTTCAGGGGCTACCGTCTCGAGGATGTTCACAAAAAGATCGGAGAGCAACGCGAGCGATCTAAACGTGCGAAAAGTGACATTAGCTACCTTGAATATCGCAAGCAACTGATAACGGAACAATTGGAGGAGTGCAAAGAGGATGTGCGCAACATTGTGATGCGCTTAAATCCTCATCACCAACAGAAGGCGTTGGGATTTACGTACACCCGTTTACCAATGAGTGAAGAGCTATGATTACGTGTGTCTAAAAATCGCGGAACGCTTCAAGCAGTGCGCGATTACTCTGCTAAAACTGTTCTGTAAGAAAGCACTATCCGTCATGGCGAAACCTTGACGTATTTTGGGAGTGCAGTGGTTTTGTCAGCACTGACTTGCTTTTTGTTTAAATATTTTTTAAATATTTCTTGCTTAAATTTTTTTTTTTAAAGATTTTTTTAATTTTTAGTATTTTTGCTATCTCGAGTGCGTTTTAATTTTTGTGGTCTGCGAATAATTACAGAAAGAGAAGATGGCAGAAAGGCTTGGCAGTTCTCGTTACGTAATTCTTATTTTTAAATAATGAGTTCTGATATTAAATTGTTCTTTATTTTTGTTGTGATGCAGATATCAAGTGAGAGAGTTTAATATTTGCGCTTAAAGTGCATATACAGCGAAAATGAAGTTCGGATGAAACCCTCTTATTTGAGAAATCGTTTGAATTTATGAAGATGGACGTTTACAGTTTGTCCTTATCTCACTTCGTTCTTGAGATATTGAGATTTGTTTTATATGTAAATAACATCGCTTAGACGTCACACTGCATAATGTCTTGTTGGAAAATCTTGAATATCAATTTGAGATTATTTAACGAAATCACTTTTAACTATGCATGTGCTTCTGTGTTTCGCAGGACACTATACATGAAAAGTTTCAAGTAATTTACATCAATTATTGCAAGAGTAGACATGATTTTCCAACAAGTAATTATACCGCGGTGTGACGTATAAGTGCAATGTTATTTGCATACACGCAAATCTCAATATCTAAAGAACGAAGTGAGATATGAAATAGCTGTAAACGTCAATCTTGATATAACTTCAAAAGTTCTTTTAAATGAGTCTCTTACGAACTTATTTTTCGCTGCCTAAGCCCTTCAATACAAAATGTCAAGATAACACCAGAATGTATCTAAGAATGAAAGCTGCAACGAGCGAAAACGAACATTTGCAGTTTTTACCTCCGCCAGTAGGTTATGTTTTTAGCTCTGTTTGTCTGTGTGCACGAGTGTCTGTCACCAGATACCCCACAAGCCAAACTTAATTCGAAGGAATGTGCGTGTGTTTCTCACACAACGCCAAACATGTAGAATTTTCAAGTGATTATGTTTGATAATAGCAAAGATATATAACCTTCTCTGATAACTCATGCACATGTGACGTCAAGTTGTTTACTTTACATATCAAACAAACTGAAATATCTCAACAACGAAGCAAGGAAACGAAAAACTGCAAAAGATTTTACTCTATCATTTTAAGTGTTCTTTCAAATAAGACAAACTTAATTTTCGTTTCATGTGGACTTTAAGTCTGTCAATGTAAGGACCACCCCCCCCCCCCCCCCCCTATGTAGCAGGCCACTGATCCTACAATTTGCGAGTACGACTGACCTAGCAATGTTCTATGGGTATCAGCCTATTATAATCTGGAGTCAAAACTATTGTGTAATGGGGCTGCTATACGTGGTCGCCGTTTTCTCGCTTCTCCTCCTCGACTATTATAGATGGTTTATTAAAATGCTCAATTCTTTTTACTTTTTTTTTTAAAGCCTTGTGTGAAAGCCATCGGGAAAATGTTTCACCCTGAGCATTTCATCTGCGCACATTGCGGCAAACAGATAGCGAACGAAAGCTTTCATTTGGACAGTGGTAAGCCTTACTGTTCCCAGGACTATAAGGAGTTATTCTGTGTTAAGTGCTGCTCTTGCAAGCAAGTAATCGGTGGTGGTGATCGTTGGCTTGAAGCTTTGGACAAACCTTGGCATGCTGATTGTTTCCGATGTGCGGTAAGCGAATGTTGTGTTTTGTCTTTGGTGTTTTATCATGTTATACATTCTCTTGTCAGTATTGTCTTTTCTGTGAAATGAAACGCTAATTAAATCGTAGAAGTTGTTGAGGAAGTCGCTTGAAATATTGTGTAAACACGGTGGTATGCATATGTTGTTTAATCGTTCGTTCGTTCGTTCGTGCCGTTCCGGTTCGTTCCGTTCGTTTCGTTTCGTTTCGTTTCGTTTCGTTTCGTTTCGTTTCGTTTCGTTTCGTTTCGTTTCGTTTCGTTTCGTTTCGTTTCGTTTCGTTTCGTTTCGTTTCGTTTCGTTTCGTTTCGTTTCGTTCGTTCGTTTCGTTCGTTCGTTCGTTCGTTCGTTCGTTCGTTGGCCATAAACACATACATACTATAGACGTTCACTATTCAATCGTTTATCATCGATCGATCCATCCATGTATTCTTCCATTCGTTTATCCATCCAGTCGCCCATGCATTCGTTTGTTCGTTCATACATTTATTCGCACGTATGTACAGTCTTCATTTATTTGTTTGTCTGTTGGTTTGTTCGTTCATTTGTTTGTTTGTTTTATTTATTGCTTCATTAAATTATTCCCTCATGTGTTTCGCTCATTCGTTCCACACGTTATTCCACTCACTCGCCCACTCCTTCACCCATTCGCTCACTCAACCAGTCCACACATCCACTTGATCACATATTTACTCACTAGCTCATTCACACGCTTATTTATTGTGCTTGCTAGTCATCTATTCGCGAGTGCAATTCCCAAACTGTTAAATTTTAATTAAATGAAACTGAAATGTTTAAAACCTTTTCCCATTGTTTAGGTGTGTAGCGAAAATTTAGAGAACACTGGCTTTTATAGTATGGGAGCGCAAGCAGTGTGCCCGAAACACGCCTAGGACTATTGACCACTTACATTGAACTATAACAGAAAATACTAAAGAGTAACAAAATGGCGAATGGTAATCCGCACAGTGGTCAGTGGTGGCAACACTCGCCCATGCGTTTATACCTGTTATATTCCAGTCGTGTTAGAGATGCCACACTCGCTTCAGTCCCTGACTGTTGTCCAGAGTTATCCTCGAGTAATGTCTGGTTTATATCTATAACTGGATTGCGGTTGCTTCCTTTTTCAAAACTTCCCCCAACTACCGCCATATTATTGAGCCGACATTTTCAAATTTAAAAATCTTTTGTTCATGTGTCATCATCAGAATCCTAAAATATAAATCTATTAAGCTGGTCGTTTTACATGTTTTGCAGATCGTTATAAGTTTTCGTCGGAAACTTTAGCTTTACAAAACTATTCTTTCTAGTCTTATGAAGGTTTAATGGCGATGTCATTTATTATTTTCAAAAGAAGGAAATAAATACGTGAAAATATTCTTTCGCATTATTCGACGTCTTCTGCCTTGTTAAGCTTTAGAAGTGATGTCTGTGCCATTTTGAGTTTACGTTTCCCTTGACGACATTGTTCTAGGTCAGCAGACATACCGCGTAACTTAAACGTTAATGCAGCGAAAAATATGTTCGGGAGACACTCTTATTTAAAAGAACTTTTGAAGTTATATCAAGATTGACGTTTGCAGCTATTTCGTATCTCACTTCGTTCTTTAGATGTTGAGATTTGCGTGATATGCAAATAACATCACTTAGACGTCACACTGCGGTATAATGACTTGTTGGAAAACAAATAATTGGACGAGTCTGAGCAAAATATCATGATTTGTCAGTGACGAGCTACTAGTTATTTGCCGATGCCGAAGGCAGAGGCAAATAACTGGTAGCGAGACGATGCCGAAGGCAGAGGCAAATAACTGGTAGCGAGACAATGACAAATCGTGATATTTTGCGATAGACGAGTTCAATAATTGTTTTATCATTCGTAAAATAGTTTAAAAAATTTGAGATGCCTTAAGTTAGAGATCGCCATTCTCCTCTCTGTCTAATCTTCGTAAAACTTACTTTTTGTTGGCATGTGTCTTGCTTTTTATTTTACTTAATCTTCCTTTTAAATATTTCATTTCTGAAGTATATTGTCGTTATGGATGCTTTCAAATCACTCTAGATTACTTACGGACAGCTGAGGAAAACTAGCCACCATCACCACCATGCTTACGAAAATTATTTGCAGCAGAACGTTATTTGCACTCAGTTATTTGCAGGTGAATTAACCAATCAGAATGCGGAATAGAGACATGTAAATCACTTCAAACTTTTCATGTATAGTGTCCTGCGATACACAGAAACTGACATGCACAGTTAAAAGTGATTTCGTTAAATAAACTCATTGATATTCAAGATTTTCCAACAAGTCATTATGCAATGTGACGTCTAAGTGGTGTTATTTACATATAAAACAAATCTCAATATATCAAGAACGAAGTGAGATAAGGACAAACGACTGTAAACGTCCATCTTTATAAATTCAAACGTTTTCTCAAATAAGAGAGTTTCTTTTGAACTTCATTTTCGCTGCATATGCACTTTAAAAATGCGCCTGAGAACGATGTTACCGTTTTATACGGCAAGAGCTAGAGAGTAGAGACTGGAAATTTTAGTTCCATGCAGAGCTAAGGATTCGGGTAGGAGTCTCCCAATATTTCTGGCCATTTTGAGGTATCATTACCTTCAAATTATGAAGCTTAACCAACATTAAAACCACCATCTGATTGGACAACCTTTTAAAACGAATCCTCACCCCCATACCACCCCCCGGTAATCACGCCCCCCGGAAACCCTAAACCTAACCACAACCCTCCGGAAAAATGTGCCTCCTCTCAGACCCCGACCACAACACCCCTCTAGGATTTTTAGCTTTATGTGTTCAAGATTAACATCCCGCATGTGGGATGGTTATATTAGATGGTTAAGCTTCATATTTTGTAACCGATGATACCTCCCATTTTATAATACCCGCTTGCTTTTTTGTTAGTATACCGCAAAGAATATTTTACAGGAGGTAATGTCTGCTTTACGAACTCTCTCTCTTTAGCTAGAATTAACAAAATGGCGGTCTCCATATATTGCGAGAAATTTACGCATGCGCAATGAAGACATGCATGCATGGACCCCGCAGTCCAATTATATATAGGTCAGTGGTCTTGAGCAATCCACGTGAGAGTACTTCATGTTGTGGGATATAATGGATTTGGATGTATTACACTCAGTTTTAGCCTTTATGGTTTTGTATAGGTAATAGCATGGTTTCGAGTGCAATTTGGGAAAAAAACATGCACGAGTGAGTTTTTCAAATACTGTCAAAATAGCACGAGTCCGAAGGACGAGTGCTATTTGAAGTATTTGAAAAACTCACGAGTGCATGTTTTTCCAAATTGCACTCGAAACCATGCTATTACTAGCTTATTAATAATATACATGAAAACATTTTCAAAACAACTGTACTAACATTTTAACGTACGTGTTTAGCCGTCCACTCCTCGCATATTTATTTGTTAAAAAACACTTCACTTCCTTTACCACTTGAAAAAGTTTACTCGAGGCATAAAGCAGCTTCTGCTCTTCTTGTAGGTACTTCACTTGGCAATATTAAAGCATAACTAGCTTCAAATTTGAACAAATTATCCCCAAAACCGGCGAATCTTGGCCGCCATCTTTGTTTGTTTTGTGTCGGGAAAAATCCGCTGTACAATCAATTTGATTGGTTCTTAGTGATAACAGATTTTTGCACTGTGATTACAGATTTTTGCACTGTGATTACAGATTTTTGCACTGTGATAACACAATTCTGCACTGTTGTTTGGGTTAACTGCACTGGAATCAGCCAATCACAGTCGAGGTATTTTTTCATGTATATTATTAAAAGAGTAAGAATATTGAGTTCGTGTGTAAGTCATATATCCAATATGAGCGACTGTAATGGATGGGCATTCACTATACACTTGTTGACTGGCGCCGAGGGAAACATCGAGTTTTACGGTCCCTCAGGCTTCAATGTCACCCTGGGCAAAGCGTTTTGTTATATACCAAAGACTTTTAAAATACAAAATACCAAATGACTCGAAACTTGCAAAACGCTTAATTGACTTTGTCTTCGTAGTTTCAATTCAACTAAACAAATACACCAGACTCAACAAGTACAAAGAACAGCTTTAAATTTATCCAGGTTTTTTCCAGACCTTTGAAGATATATATAGATATTCTTTCCTTTGGGAAATGGACTATTTCGAACCAGACAAGCTCGAAACAAGCTCTTGTTTTCAAAATGTTCCGAAAAGTCCAAAGTTCTTGATCTGATGCAATAATCATTGTGTATTCACGTGAACAATGCATGATTAAAGCGACGTCAGAGGGAAACATTGAGTTTGTTAAACAACACGTGACCATGATTTGACCGATAGGATTTCATCTTTGGCAAACGAAAGTCTTTGGTATATAACAAAATTACTTGTTCAACGCTGAGTTCACATGCATCCTTTAATATACTTTGTTCTGAAGTCCTAAATTAAAAAGCAAAAACTAATAACTGACAAAAAGCTGGATTTTAGTCTTAATTTCAACACGACATTGTTTTAATAATCAGTGCTTTATCAGATTTACAAATATTAATTAAACATCAATTTTTTTGTATATTTTTAATGAATTCTTAATGATTAGATAATATAGCATACACGCAAAAGAGTGTTTAGATATCAGGGTTTTCGCCCTCCTTGAAATTCCTGGAAAGTCCTAGTATTTTCCCCCTGTTGTTGCTGCCGACCGAAGGGAGGCAGAACACTAATCTTGACTTGTGTTAGCTGTGTCTTGTGCCCAGATCTCTGGCCGAGCTATGTATATGCGACTTGAATCTCGGTTTGAAAATGTCTGTCTGTTGACCGAGTTTGTGACGTTTTGTGACGTAGCAGGTTGTTCCTATACCCTACATTACATACTCTAGAGGATTTTTCGACTTTGTGTGGTTGCATTTATAACTGTGTAACCCGCCACCACAGTACTGAACTGTCGATTACAATGAGGCAAGGACTCGCGGCGAGTGCTGTGAGCTGCAAATAAACCTTGATTTCAGTGAGTAAAAAGATTTCTCTTGTTTAGAAATTCTATATTTTGGTAAGAGATTTTATGGTTGTTTTCTTCTATTTGCTGCCGTTCAGTGGCCAGTCTTGACTCTTGAGGAAAGCAGTGCTCTTTCATGAGTTTATTGTGGAACTCGACGACGTCACGACAGTGTCAACAGTCAACAGTGTCTTTTATTTGCAGGGAAACAATATGCACATAAATGTTTTTTGAGAATGATATTACGCGTGAGGGATTTCTCTTGCTGAGCCACTTACTGACTATTGTTCTAAGCATCAACATTATGTCGTCTCAGAATAAATATTCCAGCCTCCTTCGCAGGCAACCTTGTTAGCTCTTTATATTGGGAAGAGGTGGAAAAAAACTTGGGTAGAGTGGGCAAACTCTGCGGTTGGAGTGGGCAATCTGGGTGGAGTGGGCAAGGGGGTGTCACATTGGCCACAGACTACATAGAGTTTCCTGTGGAGTAGGCTAAAGGTTTTTGTCCCTTTTGAGGCAGCATTTCACTTGCGATAGTAATTTCTAGTTTTACTGATAATTTAACCATGTTAAAATAACTTCAAACAAACGTCAGCAAGCATGCTGACGAGTAGTTTAAGACTAATTTTCAGTATAATACATTAAAAACCCGCGCATATAAGAATTTAGGTTTTTCTATGTTAGCCTAAAAAGGTTCTTATATATTTGATGTCCACTGAAAATTTAGACTATTTAGGTTCTAATATAGGTCCGTATTTTCTTAAAGGGGATTGGCATTAAAAATTAAGTTTGTCTAATTTGAAAGAACTCATAAAATTGTAATGGAAGATCCTTAACAACTTTTTCGTATCTTTCTGCGTTTTCAAGATATTTCAATTTGTTTGATATGTAAATGAGATGGTCTCTGACGTCGGGAGTGGGGTAAAATATTTTCATACAGAGCAAAATCACTTTCATATCTAACATGAAATGTTCAACGTCGCAAGGAGTTTTTATGTGCACAGTTTCAAATGATTTCGCTGAACAAACTTAGAGATATAACTGGTTTTGCTACATGTGAAAATATTTTACCCCACACCTGACGTCAGAGACCATCTCATTTACATATCAAACAAATTGAAAAATCTTGAAAACGAAGAGAGATACGAAAAAGTTGTAAAGGATGTTCTATTACAATTTTATGAGTTCTTTCAAATTAGACAAACTTAATTTTTAGTGCTATTGCCCTTTAAGAGTAAAACATTTGTCAGTCAACACTGGAACTACAACAGTACCTGTACTCTACACTGGTTGATAACTGTTACTGTTATTGATAAGTGTCTGTCTATACTGTACTCACTGAAAGTACATGCATGTAAATGTATAACCAGCGTGTGCCTTTGTGCCATGGCACATGGGCCCCTTGCGGGGACATCAAAATGGGCCCCTGGAAGCATTGAAGCAATTACATCTTTAATAAATATTTGTTAATGGTATAAAGAATGAAGACAAGTAAAAAAGCACTAAGTTAACGTAGTCGGTTCTGAATTCAGAAATCTCTCTTTATTATATATCTATATATGTATATAAGATCGCCCCGCGTGAAACTGACAGTTGCACACATTTTGAGTTAAGCCCACTTAAACTATACTATATTCGCTCTACCTTTATGGTATTGAGCACTTTCCAACATTCCGTGAACAAAATCACACATATACTCAAAGTCCTGAACTCTTGTCTTTTGTGTAAATTGTGTATTTTATATGACGTTTTATAATCTTCAGAATTCTATAAAATCTTCCCCTTGATCTTCCCCCAAAACGTAGGAAAATGCCATTTCAGAGACTCTAGATTTCAAACATTTCCGGGAGAGCATGCCTCCGGATTCCCCCAGAAGCATCTCCCCCACCACCACCTTCATCACTCTGGCTCCGCCACTGTGCCCCTTCCCAGCTGAAATGGCAAGGCCCTTAAATTGGGCCCAGTCCAAGACTGGCGTAGAGGCAATAATTTGTATTGGTGGTGTGCATCTTACGTCATTGTCGCCATGTTGGATGGAATTGAAAAAAAATATTTCATGATCTGCAATTATAATTTCATCTAATATGGCGAAAATAACTTTGTCCTTCGAATCTCAAGAGATTGGTTGCACACCACCTCCTATACAGTACATGAAATTTTTACATTGAAACTACAAGAGATCCTGCACAGTCTGGTTGCGATATGAAAACAGTTATTATTTTTTCTAGTTTAGAATGATTTTCCAAATAGGAACCTGTTTCAGTTTTTTTGCTCAATCACTAGGTTCTTACATGCGGGTTTTTACTGTAAAACAAACTTTGCATATCTCGGTCTTTGAATTTATTTTAGAAGGTCCTTAAATCCTTGAATTTCATGTTCTTTGAAGGGTGGGAACCCTGGAATATCTGATGAACACTCTTTTGACTGTTTAATATAGCGTCTCAAATAAAAAAAGAAAGTCGAAATGAAAGTTTGCATAAGTAATGTAATTTCCTACGTTATCCCAACACCGTGTCGGTGCTGATTTAATTTGTTTTCGACTGATGAATTATTAATAAGTTACATTAATATAGTCAAGGTTTGAACATAATTTAATGTATGGATTGTTTTTACTCGCGTGATCGGTGGCCCATTGGGGTAGAGCTAAATTCCCATAGGTTAACAATAGTACACCAATATGGCCGCCATTTCATTGTTATGGTGCACCGATTTGGCCGCCGTGACGTCAGATGAAAACGCAAAACGCTTGCAAGTGCAACATTTCATTCAACATCGTTCAACATTGTTGAATTCAACCGTGATTCAACATGTTGAAAGCGTTTGGCCGGCCACCCCTGTTGAATGGTGTTGAATGATGTTGAACGAAATTTGAACATGTTCAATTGAAACATGTTCAATTTGTTGCCCGTATTACTTCACCTTTAGGATTGGACAGTTGTTGCAATAATATCCGTATTATCCCACTAAGATGAAGTGCTTTGCACGGCAGGCTCACTTAGCTGTACTGAGATTATCTGCTTGCTTACTGCATACACGAACGCTTCATTTGTTTTGTAAAAACCTGTGGTTTCGGTGTAGTTTGCATGATCAAGTCGAGACGCTCTTCCATAATGTGTTTATATACAAAATGTCTGTTTTATTCAGAAATATTATCACACTCGATTCCCAAATGGCGCAAAAATTTGCATATGTCAATTTGCGTTAAAATGATCGATTGGTATTTTGAAATTATGTTTATTTGAATGTATGGAGTCGTTGAGTGTTTTCAACTGTACTGTTCAACACGTCGCCTAATGCAAGTAAAAACGGTTTCTGTAGCAAACAATGCGCGTTGTTTTGGCATGAAATGTATTTCTAAATCACATTCATGCTAAATTTGTTTCCAATATTTTTTTACTAATCGTAGCAATATATAAACAGAAAAAGCAATCTTCCTTTATTCTGAGTTAGCAGAAATAATCAGATAGTTTACCGCTCGCTTCGGGTCATTTAGTAAAAACATCTGTTATACTACATAGACATGTAATAGTGCCGTCAAAACACCTCGCGACTAGCGGACATTCTTCGTGCCTTTCCCTCAATCCTATACCGTGCACAATCATTACTGCGTGTCCCAGAGTGGCGTGTCCCTAAATTAATCCGACCATACCTTCATATTTTTCTATGAACGTCCAACAACATGATTTATTGCATTTCTCGTGTTAAAAATGTCCCAAAATTTACATCGGCAAAACTGGACGACGCAGCTCAGGTTTGCTGAACAGCTTCCCTACGTGAGGAACAATGACATTGTCAAATCTGTAGCCACTGCCATTTCAATAGATCCAACTCTTACTTTGGCCTAACGCTAGATGATTTTACTCGCCACAGGAAAAATCCACCGACGGGAAAGGGTTTTATTTCATATCTACTGAAATTTCCTCACCATAATTGCAGTGAGTAAAAATCATACTGGGTTCAGGCTTAACCAATAAAAACGCTAACGATAAATTTTCACTGTGAAGAAACATCGTTGGAGTTACGTCATAATCAGTTTTTGTTTTTGAGAAAAATGACCGAAGCCGGCGAACGCCGGTTTGTTTCTGATTCGTGCTCTGTTGAACTACAGTTCATTTTAGGTCAAGAAAACAAAAATACTCTACAGAAAACTCAACAAGATGTAAACCTTGCTGGAAAGCTTCTTGGGAACAAAGAGCGAGGAAAGGAAAATTGAGAATATTCCCGCTATGGAGCTCAACGAATACATCTGTTAGTTTATAATCTCTGTTCGCACTAAAGATGGCAACGAATACGAGCCAACTTCGCTTCGAACATCGTGACATGTGTTGGGGAGATGTAGAGTAGAGGTGTGCGAATCCGATTGGATCGGATTCGGATCGGATTCGGACTAAACTTTTATCGTTCGGATCCGGATCGGATCGGATTTTGTTCTTTTTTTCATCGATCGGATCGGATCGGATTTTGTTCTTTTTTTCTCAGATCGGATCGAATCGGATTTTGCACCTTTTTACCCGCATCAGATTCACTTTTGGGCATTGTTTTTGTCACAAAATTAACAAATTCACTAGTTGTATGCACGTTGCACAACACATGAAGGCTATTATTACATAAGATTATTATTTGTATAGTAGTTTTCTTAAATTTATTTGTTCATTGGTTTTCTTTTCGGAAAGTTTGCGCAACTATTGCAACAAATATCCGGTGTTTTAATTTTTTCGGACCGCGGATCGGATCGGATCGGATTGAGCAGTTGTTTTCGGATCGGATCGGACTACGATTTTTTGGCTTCGGATCGGATCGGATTCGGATTGACAGTTTTGGCAAACCCTCGGATTATGCCAGGGGTCAATCCGATCCGACGCACACCACTAATGTAGAGCTACAGAAAACAGCAAACGGAGAGGAGTACCTGGAGTTTAATGAAAAGCAGACAAAAACTAGAAGTGGATCAGATTGCCGTGATGTTAGAACAATATATATCGCCAAAAATGTTTGCGACCGATGGGAGCGACAAAAATCCCGTTGTGATTTACAATTTTTTTCACAGAAGAGGCCTCAGCAGATGAATGACAAAGATGCCCCCTTTTATCTTGCAGTAAACAAGTTGAAATCCGACGAGTCGCGTCAAACAAAAGCCTGGTTCAAGTGCGGCGCTGTTGGTGTAAATAAGCTCAATAGTTTAATGAAAACAATGGCTGAAAAAGCAGGAATAGAAAATAGCCTGCGTGCAGCCTCTACCCGATTTTGAAACCCGATAATATATATGGTTTCAAAATCGGGTAGAGGCTGCACGCAGGCTAGAATAGAAAACAGAAGGCTCCGAAACTCACAGCGGCAGGAAAACAATGATCCAAACCCTTAAGCCTGGTTTCCATCACTGTGGTCTGCGGCAAGGGGCAATGGTGCAATCGCATACAGCTTTTTATTGCTGGCTAATTCAACACTGTCTATGATTGGACCATCGCCCCTTGCCGCAGCCATGCCACCGGCTCTTACGGCTATATGGAAACCAGGCTTAAGTGAATGTGATATTCCACCGACACATCGCACAACTATCTGGCCACAAGAACTTGAAGAGCATAGAAAACTACAGTAGTGTGTTTACGAAACAGCAAATGCAAAACTATTAAGTAGTGTAGTGGCCGGAACCTCATCTTCTTCAGCTGAACCAGTCAGTCCGTCAACCGGTGACTCCCAGAATACTGGTAAACAGGCTATGGGATTATTTAGTGGAGCAGTCATCCAAGGCGGTAATTTTTCCATCAATATAAATACACTTAATCAGTCCCCAACGCTTTCAACTAATCCCGCTACAAAGCAAACATGGAAGCGACTCAGACCTTTGCAAAGCGACTCTGATGATGAGTAAAATTAAGCACTGTAAAAGTGACTTGTTTAAACTTGTTTATGCTCCTTTACCTCGTCTTTTACCGTTATATTTGTTAGTTGGCATTTGCCTATTTCTAAAAGTTATCTCAGTTGAGTGTTTCATAATATAAATAATATATAATATTGGCTTGTTCGGTATAGTCTGAACTATTCAGATATTATTACAGTCTGAGTATATGTTTCAACCTTGAATTACTTCCGCACGTATCGTATCTTTTATAATTTTTGTTTATATTTGCTAGTTTGTAATTAACTTATGCCCAACGCAATAAATTTCAGTAATGTTGTTTTATTTAAAAAATTAATTTCTATAACAGTTGTTTTTAGTCGTTAAACTTGAAAGACGCTATATAATCTTGTTTTGATTTTTGAAGTCACCTATAAATGGCTTCTTTGTTCGAAAACAACCGGCCGCTGACGTTTTACTTTCTTTGATGAGTAAATTTCAGTACCTATATATGAAATAAACAAATAACATGGTAAATGCTTCGTACGATTTTTACTCACTCGTTTTTGCGTATCATAAAACTCACTCGCTCGTACCTCGCTCGTGAATAAAAATCGTTCGCAAGCATTTACCTGACTATTATCCTGGTTAAACTGCCAACCCACCCATTTTCAGGGGAAATGATAACCTCAATCGGACGTTTTGTTTGTTTCTATTTTCGTATTTTTTAGTCGACAAGATTGCAATTACTAGTTTCATTCGACTGTACTCTACAAGTTTCTGTTTTTTTACTACTTTTACTTGCATTGGTGCGCAGTGTTAGCCTTTGACAGTTTGACTCCCAAGCGCGCATGTAGACGCACTTTTAATAGTGTTTTTCTAGTATAAACGCCAGACTTGTCAAGCCTCCTCAAGGGTGGAGTGGGAGTTGATGAGGCCTCGATATAGAACTTGTGAGGTACTTGTATTGACAGCAAAGCAGCAAACATTGTACAGGCACAAAATAGGATTATAGATTTATAGACAAGATCATTATACAAACATTTACCTTGCTTCAAATTGTTCTGTATACAGTGTACTATTCTATTCTCCATCAATTTTATAGTGGAACTCGACGACGTCACGACAGTGTCAATAGTTGACAGTATCTTTTAATATTTGCAAGGAAACAATATGTACATAAATGCTTAGTTTTGAGAATGATATCAATTTTTGACTATGTCGGTCGCTTGTCATCGCTTCACATTATGGAAAGGAGAGCTGCTGTATTAAATTTTCAGTCGGCGTGGCAGGATAAACCAAAAGAGGCCTGCCTTGTCAATGACTTTGATGACTGGCGTTATATGAATTATCTGTGCGACAGAATCTGTTTTGTTTTGGCCAATTTACAACATTGCTACATGAAGTTGATGAGAATGAATCGAATTTCTATGAACCAATGAACAATTGAAAATAACCACGGACGAATACTCGTTATCCGTATGACACACCAACCGCACAGATTTAATAATATGACGGCGAGCTAGCGATCCGGGGAGGTAAAATTGATTAATTGCGTTTGGAAGTAAACAAAACTCGGCTTGTTAAAATTAAATGGCTTTTCCAAACACGGTTTTATGTCAATACGCAATGTTTGCCAGACTTTCGACAAACCTGTCAAGTTAGTTTGTTGGACTACGAACGCCCTTTATAGTATAAACGGATTGTTCTTAAGTATATTAGAAGATCACTGGCTTCCGCGGTTTGTTGGCTCACCGGGCAAAGAGAGTTCGCAGGTCAAGAAATTTGCATTGCAAAGTATTGTTGACTTTTAAGGAAATGCGAGGGCGATTCCGGGGCAGTGTTGTGACGTGTTAGCGAAGGCGAAGCGTCCTGAAGCTTTGCTGAATATATTATTTTAAAAACCTGACGGCAAACATGGAGCTCTGATGTCACGAAATTTCACTTGCGTTTCTGCCTCGGAGGATTGAAGTGGAAAGTGCCATATTAAACAGACGGATACAGGGAGAAGCCATGAGCGACGAAGTGTACGAAGTGGCCCTTTATGGCGGCGGTCCTTGGGGTTTTCGTTTACAGGGTGGAAAGGATTTTGGTCGTGTACTGGCAATTCAATCGGTAGGTTCATTGTTCGACGATAATTTCGTGTGTAAATAACATCGCTAATGAAGAAACAAATTGTAGCCCATTGTAGTTTTCGACACATTGGGAGTGCTAGCGTTTTTAGAAATGACAGCTGTAACTGGGGAAGTACAGACGTCTGTTGCTGAAGTATGTGTCTGTGTTGCACATGTAGCCTTTTATACAAGGCTTAGCGGCTGGTGGCGTGACTACTGACTAGCGTCTGTGTGCCACTATGGCTTGTGTTTTTCAGATAACGGGTGGCAGTAAGGCCGACGGCAAGGGAATTTGTCCCGGAGACCACCTTATAGCAATAAATGGCGAGGCTACTGACGGAATGACACATCTGGAAGCCCAGAATGCCATCAAACGTTCTCAATCGCTGAAATTGAATCTGAAAAGGTAAATAGGGTGTGGGAGGTTAATATCTTCATTAATGTTGAGCGGAAGTTGACTTGATGACTGTCATTTCCGGTTTCGCGTGTCTCTATGAGAGTTTGTGGAACTTCTTTCTAGATTCAACACAAACTCTCAGACTAAAAGGAAATTCCACACAAAGTCTAAGAGTAAAAGGAAATTCCACATCAAAGAAAAAGGAAATTCCACAAACTCTCAGATGACATTTATATCTGGAATGTCTAGAATGAGAACATGAGTAACTAGGGGGGTGGGGGGCTGTGGCTCAATCACACAACTTGCCTGATACAAAATTATATTAAAAATTAAATATTAAAATTATAACTTTGTATCAAATATGTTGTCACATACAAAGCACAGTACTAAGTACTAAAAATGAAATTAAATGTAAAATAGTGTAGTATTGTTTTTATGTTGTGTTTCAGTCATATACTTGTAAACTTTAGCAGTATTGCAGGATTTGTGCCAGTGTGCTTGTTTACTCTTGGCAAAATTACAAAGGTTGGAGACAGCCAAGTTCTGTATTTGCTACTGCCAACATTTGATGGCTGATCAGAAACAAATAAATCTTTTTATCTCCTCCAAGATCACCATAATTATTTGCAAAAGTTTAATAGTAATTCTGCCACCCAGCTCAAAATCCAGTTTAACATTGCAAAATTTTGATGATTTTCACTCATTTGATTTACTACGTATGCCATGGTCGATCTTGTTAGCCTCCAATGGTGGACTGTTCTCCACACAGACTAGTCAATGACTCAATGGTTTAATACTATGGTGAGTGATCATATGTCTAGATCACATGTGAAGGACAGTCTACTGAATGTGTGAAAATTGAACATTGAAATTTTTCAAATTAATTTTTTATTTGCAAATAAACAGTCAATCATGCACTGTGAAGATGAAAACAGTTCTTACATTTTTTTTCTTTCAACTACTGTAATACAGTACTGTTGTTTTTTTGTACCAGCCTCTGAATTATACTTAAAAAATTAGTTGCCTCACTCCTGTGCAGTGACTATCAGTATATTAATTACCACACCACGTCACAACTTGGTACATATTCACTGATAATTACCTCGTCTTCATGTGATTATAAATTGTAAAAAAAATGTTTTCTCAATAGGAAGCCTGGTAATGTAGCTAGGTCAGTTGGCACAAAGGCACCTGTTGTTACTGTGGAGACAACACATTCTGCCAAGGTAGATTACAAGTTCAACACGAAGCCCAAACCTTTTGGAGCCACTTCAGCTAAATCAACTGCTCCTGCCAAACCACCAAGCCCTGCTGTGTAAGTCATAAAATATTTCTTCTGTATTATTGATAATGGTTGGTTTGTCTAATATGAAATATTGTGCTATAGAATATTCTATGGAATATTCAATAAGAAATTGGGACAGATTCTATAGAATATTCTATAGGATTCTACAGTATTTTACAAATGTAGGATTTATAAATCCTATAGAATATTCCATAGAGTCCCAAATTCCAATAAAATATTCTATAGGATTCTATTAGAACATTTTTGTAGAAATTAATTAATAGTGTACATACAGTGTAAACAGGCCTCAGATACAAGGTTAGGGTGTTGGTGAGGGGTCAGCCCAGGGGCTTGTGTTTAAAGGGGTCCATTTTTAAGGGAACAAAATATTATATTATGCATTATCTTAACTGTGTAAAGATAAAGCAATCAAACTCCTCATTCGAGAAAGTTTACTCATTTCTCAATTTCAATGAAACGTTAGCAAACTAAGATGTTTTTAAAAATATTTTCACTTGTTTTTTGTCTCTTATTATGGCTGTATTAAGAATTGTGAGCTGGGCTCTTATTTTTTATTTTACAAAAACAATCAACAACTGAAGTTTTTGCATTACACATGTAAAAACTCGCAAGCTGTTACATACCTGCAAGCAAGTTGTTACAAGGCTGTTCAACAGGCTAGCTGTCACCGTCATGTGTTCGCACTGGTTGTCCCAGTAATGTTAACATGTCTGTAACAGGTTGTTTCAACTTGTAACAATTAGGCTGATGACTCCAACAGACTGATGACAAGTTGTTCCAACAACCTGTTACCGCTCTGCACTCAACAAGTTGTTAACAGGTTGATGCTAACAAGGTTGTAGCAGCTTCTTGAATGAACAGCATTGTTACAACCTGTTAACAGCCTTGCTACCGGACCTGTTGCGAACACATCCTGTTGACAAGTTGTGAGATTTTTAGGTGTGTAATCGTTACATTGCATTGTATTTGCATTGCATTGTGAATGTAATCGCAGTTTTTATTACTGCTATGGGGCCTCTTAATTTTTGGCTTTATTACAGACATAGGTGTGCTTTATGGCTTTCTCGATCACTACTAAGGAGGCCATTTATGGCTTAATTATCACTGGCAAGAAACTCTTCATGGCTATGCATCAGGGGCCCCTTTATAGTGCTTTTATTAGCAATGCTGTGGGGGCCCTTTATGGCTGCATTTTCCTCATTTATTTGAATTTTGTCTGTTTACTGTAAATCCAGGTTAATGGAAATTTAAATTATAAAAATTTGGGGAGCTTGTGTAGTTGTTGTCAAACTGAAGTTTATCGGCTTGACAAATTAAAATAAAGAATTAAAAATTGAAAGAATAATTAAATTAAATATTTTTTAACCAGGAACCCTAAATTTCTCTTGGTATATATATTGACAGCATGTATTAAAAATTTAATAAAAATGAGGGCAAATACTTTGCCATACAGACCGAGCAAACGAGATTAATAAATTAAGGAAGTTATCATGTGGCTTTTGGTTCATTCTATTTTTAAGTTTTGAACGTTTTCTTTTCGTCTTCGGAGTATGCTGTTACCTTAGCTGTTGGCTTTTTCGTATCGCTTCTCAGCAGGAATGTCCCAGTGGCTAGTAAATTTTCATTTGCTTTCAAATTAACTCAGAAATTTTCCCGCCAAAACGTACAGGTCCGTGAATAAGCGTGTTGACCGGTTGGTGAATATCGGTGAATTTCGGTAGGATCTCGGTCGCTCGGGAACCAATCAGCATGCATCGTTTTGCGTACGGATCGGAAAACGCACCCAGCCGTATGGTAAAAAGATTTTCAATTTGATAGTTTAATCGGCGCCATCTTGAATTCGCAATGCATTGTGGTCTATCCAGGGTAACAAGCCTTAATTAATCAAAGGTCTCAATGAGACGACTCACGGATACGCAAGCAAGCACAGCTAAAAAAACACTAGAAAACGCATTTGTTTGACAATGTAAAGAAATAGTGTAGTTCGAACCGTGAGTGGTTTTTTTTGCCCAATACACTTACAGTTGAGACATAATGAAATTCATTCAAATGACCTAGATGTATAATTTGGGGTATTTTTTTATGATATTGAGGATGAACAACAGTTGTCTCATTCAGACATTGACAGCCGACTCAGTAACAGTAATTATACAAGTCAAAGCATCAGCAACTGACTGTACCATAAGAGCATCACACCAAGTGCCTTGAGCTGACATCCTTAATATAGTTTGCCTAAGACTTATCAGTAACACTGTCAATAAACTGTTCTGGATGAGCTTGAATATAATCAACATCTGCTTTCCTTACATTTAGATGATAATTAGGATTGTGATATAATTGGTGAGAAACGGCTTTAAAAAAGCAATCGCCATTGCCACCAACATCAAGAGGCTTCAGATTTTTCAAAAGGAGCCTAGCTTCCAATGTTGACATAGGAAAGTCTCTTTTTGCTTTTACTATGGAAAGTTTACTTGTGAAACCATGTACAGGTTTTGTTTTAGAGGTTATGTTTGGAATGAGCTCTTGGGAAACATCTTGCACTACATCAAAATGCACGTTATTACTATTCTGAATGTAAATCGCATGGTTATCAATGGGTAATGGCTCATTTAACATAGTTCTGGAAAATTTTTCCCACTTGTCATTATTACCAAATTTTGTATATACATAAATGTCTGTGCAAAATAAAGAAGCTGCAGTTAATATTTCAATATCAGTTCCCCATACACCAACATTCTTCATTTTAGATGCTGTTAAATATTTATCGAGTACCAATGTGTGGTAATAAAGCACTTTCAATAGTTTTCATGTGAAGTAGTATTTTTCTCCTAATTATACTATGATAATTTTGTCTCCTTGTAATAATATAAGAGAATGATCTAAATAGACAATTTCCATCACCATTTATGTAAAACAGCTTTGTCGGAGGACCAAGAGGTTTTGACAATGTGCAGACATGATTAAAAACCAGAGGCAACGGAAGTAACTCACACAAAGATGACTGCGATTGCCCACCAATGGGAAGGAAAACAGCCCAACCATTATTTGATTGGAAAATGATATCCAAGTCACTCATGTTATTTTAAGTATGTCCTAAATGATGTTGAACGAGTGTTTAATATATTATTTACCCTGGTTCTCAAGTGAAATAGACACAATAAAGTATGCAAACCCGAAGCCCTTTCAAAATGGCCGACTCAATAATATAATACATTTACCAATGAAACATCTTTCTCCTTCTTTTCTCTGGGCAGGCTACAATTTCCGAGTCCACCTGTTCGCACGTCCAAGAACAAATGAAATTATGAGTCTTTTGCATTCGAAGAAATGAAGCATGAACAAATGTTTGCAATAGAACGAATGATCGACAACAGACTCGTGTAAACCGCAGAAACGGTGAAACAACAAGTGAACTACGAGTTCATCATGAAACAAACGGTTAAACTGCAGAAACGGCAGAAACGGTCAAACTGCAGAAACAGTAAACATCAATACACTGATGGAGCAGTAATATGCTATTAAACGGCAAAAACACATGAAAAGAAATCAACAAACTCACCTCCTAGCTTTCGAAGTGGACTAAACCGGTTTATCTGGTTTTAGAACAGAGCGCGCAAAGCAGGCTGGAGGATTATATGCAAAAGTCAAGTGATAGCATAGACTCCCAATACTCCTACGGAGTATCCATGAGTCAAAAAGGTGATTGCTTAGTGTTGAGGCACAATGAGGTAAATTTTTGTTTATAAATACTTTTGTGGCAACAATGTCCAATTATCATCGTTGTTATATTAGTAAAAGCAACAATTCTCGGACGTATAAGGATAGACTCATGATATGACAAATGTATTTTTATACGTCCTAGCATTATCACTTTCACTAATATTGCAATGTTCATATTTAGACATTGTTGCCACGAAAGTATTTATAAAGAAAAATTTACCGCATTGTGTCTCTACACTAAGCAATCAACTGTTTTTTTAATTGAGCTTGTTACCCTGGATAGACCACCATGCGTTGCGAATTCAGGATGGCGCCGCTATTGGTGAAAAGGTCCATTGTTAAATAAATATTTAAAGGTGCTGTCCAGTCCGTTCTGCGCATGATCCGCATCTTTGTTTATCGGGACCCTCAAACATGACATTCTTAGATAATTACATGAAGTACTCCGCTCAATGTAAACCGACATGGCAGAAAACCAAGCGATTCGGTGAGGATATCTCTTCGGATTTCTTCTATTTCTTCTGAAAATGTTTTGTTTTGGGTACAAGTAATGAAGAGGAAGCAAGAAAAGCTTACAATCTTCAATAAGGTATCAGTAAATATTTTTATAAACGAAGAAGTAAACATTAGTTTCGTACATGCGCAGAACGGACGGACAGCACCTTTAATGTTCGAGAGTAAGATTATTAGATGGTACTAAGAAGAGAAAATGAACGAAGTACTGGAGAGCACATCACAAGTCTGACACTCTCAATCAATAGAGTACTGGAGAGTACAGCTATATCTCGTATCTAACGGCACCGAAAATTCACACTGGCAAATTAATATTGCAAACAAAGAAAGATTTCCGCTTCCCAAAGTAGGTTTGATAACCTTTATCAGAGCAAACATGTACTATGACATTTTCACATTTTACCTCTGATGAAGGACTCTCACCGAAACGTCAATATGTCGTTCCAAAAAATCTTGGCGGTTTCTCACTTCTTCTTCTTTTTTTTTTTTTTTGGGGGGGGGGGGGGGGGGGGGGGGGGGGGGGGGGGGGGGGGGCGGGGGGCGTGGTGAGGAGTGGAGAAAGGGAACCGGGGAGTAATCATCACCACTTGCAGTCGGTAACTGAATTGCGAAGGACGCAGAATCACAGATAAACGTGAGCGCGCGAGTCGTAGGCATATCAAAAGATAAAAGCGCTCTTGGTAGCCACCATACGACACATGTCAGACCACGGAGTACAGTTAACATCTAGGTGTTGATTTTGCCGAGGGAAGAAAACTGGAGAAACCCGCAGAAAACTATCGAAACACAGGAGACACCAACTACAACTCTAGTCATACGAATCTAAAGCTGACCAGAACGTGCTCATTCCTAGGCGTTTACCCATTCGAGTACTAACCCCATCCACCTGGCTTAACTTTTGACTGCAGCAGTGAGACGTTTATGAGAACATGCAGCGAGGCGAGAGAGAACGCTTTGACAAAGGAGATCACGTGACAAAGTATTCCAATATATTTGGAAATATTTCTGCCGGTTAAAGGGTATTGGCAATAAAAATTAGGTTTGTCTCATTTGAAAGAACTCGTCAAATGGTATTTGGGTTTTGGAAATATTTCGACCAAAGACAGCGTGCTGTCCGCCATCTTGGAATTATTTTCAATATGGATGTGACATCATAAGCAGGGTAAAGTGAAATTTTTATCTTGCCAACCTTATGACATTATGAGCTAGAAACTCGATTTTGTTGCGCTATTTCCATTTTAAATTGACCCACAACATTTAAAAAGCCTTCCGTGGAAATTTGGTCACCCACGGAGTAGTTTCATCAGGTTTACCCTGCTTGTGACGTCACCAATTTCCTAGTTAATTAGGCCCAATATTACAACAAGATGGCGATTGGTCGAAATATTTCAAAACACAAGAAAGATACAGAAAAATTACAAAAGGTCTTCTTATACCATTTGACGAGTTCTTTCAAATGGGATAAATTTAATTTTTATTGCCAATACCCTTTAAAAACATTGAGTCTGTGCAAGCGAACTGCGAAAAGCAGACAGAGTATTTTACTCATACCGAGGTTTTGGTTCTACCATGTGCTGAACTCACCGGAAAATCTTCTAAATGTCTCTCATCGTCTTCCCGCCAAAACCCAGTCTCACCTTCTCACAAACACTCTGGGGACGAAGGTTGGAGGTAGCGCGCTAACAGCATATGCAGCCACTCGTGCTTCCCTGAGCGTATTTCCAGAGACATATTCAGATATTCTCAAGTATATCTCTCTCTCTTACAGGAAACCTCCGGAAGAAAAAAAAGAGGATACTCTTGAAGATTCGGAAGTGCTCAAGATGCTACGAAGTACGAATCTTTCTGATGAGTCGACAGGGTTACGTCGCTTGAGTGGTGGTCGGAAAGTGAGCCGAGGAGAGCCTGATGACGAGGGTAAAGTCAGTGAACTCAATTTCCACAACTGGAACGCTAACTCTAGGGCAGAAAGTGAAGTCAGATATATATTGGGGGACGGTGAATAGGGGTACTGAAATCCGACAATCTGCTGATTTTTTTTGTCAAATCCGACAATCCACCTCTTTTTATTGAAATCCGAATCCGCAGTTACAGTTTTGTTGAACTTTCCGAATTTGCACGATTCTCGCGAATTTTACTTCAACATGCTGACAATTACTTCAACTTGTGTAGACTCGTCTATGATCATTTCTTCCCCTCATGACAATGACAATGAAAGATCGTCAATCATATAATCCGATCAATAATATGCGAAATCCACAATCCAACACAGAAATCAAATCCAGGTTCCATAGAAAATTAAAGCAAAATCCATCATCCGAGGTCATTTATTGGGAAAATCCACAATCCGCCACTTTCACAGGATCCACAAATCCCACAAAAATTTTGATCAGAACCGAAATCCGCACTGGGTTTTAGGACGAAATCCGCCGGTCCGCACTCCTATTCACACACCCCTCCCCCTATATTACATCGCTTTTACGCGGTCAAAAGGTAACTGACACCGTATAAGAGACTGAATCCAACGTGATATACGAAAATCTTCACCTCACTTTTGAAGCATGATAATGACTGAAGTTAGCGTTCCAGATATGGAGAGTGGAGTTCACCAGTGCAAATGAGACAAATAATGACCCGTATATTTGTAATGATGCTTATTGTTTTTGCACAGATATTGAATCATCGAAGTGTTTTTCTGTGAAGAGATTCCTCTTCAACGCGTGGGGACTATATTAATTATTTATCAATTATTCAAAATTTACACATAGAATGGCTATATAAAAAGCTAATTTTATGAAGCGTTGTGGATGCAGTTAAAATATTGAAAATGTATACAAATTCTACTAATCTACCAGATTTATATATTTACTAATTATTATAATGCAAAATCCTATTAATTTACCTTAGAATTTACTATAAAAATATTTTGAACCTGATACTTTTCAAATATTCCAAGGATTTACTTAGTATTGTTGCCAAACGTTTGCTCATGCGTGAGTTTGTAAGAGTAAACACTGCAAGAAAAATGGGAAATAGCCATGACAACAACAGCTAAACAAGCAGTGAAGACTAAGTAAGACTCGACCATTAATTTTTAAAAAAAGGGCAATGGAAATTACGAAGGGTCCATCTCAGAATGTGATAATGCAGCTGCTATACAGCAAGTATGGAGTATCTTAAAATTTGCAAGAAACGTGTGGCAGTCTCGTCGAATCACAGGATAACAATAGTTCCCGCTCTTTTTGGTCGGGAGTTTTCGCTTGCAGGCGCAAAACGTTTTGTAGCGGTGTTGTCTGGAGGCATAGCATATTAATAATGCCTGCGTTTCAACAAAACGCGATGATGGTGGTTACTGACTCGTAAGTTATATTTTTCTTTTTTTTTTCTTTGTTAGAACTACCCCCTCCTCCGCCGGAACTTCTCGCCGAAGATGAAGAAGACTTTGGCCCTCAATCAAGAACGTTTAAGCTTTTGGAGAAGAGTATAACGTCTGGAGGTAAGCCGCAATGATGGAGACGTATATACTGTACGTGGTGTAGAGTGCAATAATAATATTCAGTAATAATTTAAAGTTCTAACATTTTATAGATAACGTTTTGTGGAAACATCACGTAAATTTTTTCTTTGCTAAGCTTTCGGCCTGTTGACTCGGGTCTTTATCAGAGCAATAACAACAAGCTGTTGGCTCACGTCATTTATAAACTAAGCAACTGATCAATTAAATCACGTAAGAATACAATGGCGTATCACGTTAATTTTATTAATTAGAAAACAAAATCAAGAATGTTCTCCTAATAGGGCACACCAAGTGCTGTTTAATGGCTGTCCCTCCTGATGTTTTGCAATCTCAATAGATTCCCCTGTTCTCCGTGTGAAGTATTGCTAAATGGTCATACTTCCAAGCGTGTTTGGCAACAGCAGATTTATCATATTGGGCTTTTTTTCTGACATTTTGTTGTTATCATTACAACATCTTCAGAGAATAATTTGCATAAGTTCTTAAATGTATTTACATAATTTTTTTAATTATAAATGGAATAGCCAATAATAGAAAGATATTATTAACCAATCAGAGAAAAATAAATAAAAGAAAACTATATATAAGTTACATACATACATACATACATACATACCGGTCGTCCGCGGTCGGAGGAGCCGGAAGGCCCCTCTTTGGTTTAGCTGCTACCCTAAGGCAGGGGAGGGCGCCACTCCTATCCCAGATGGTGTTGCTTTTGCGGAGGGAGGAAAACCGGAGAACCCGGTAAAAAAAACTCGGAGCACAGGAGAGACCAACTAAACTCTACTCACATGGTCCAAGCTCGAGAACGGGGCTGTTCCCAGACGGTCACCCATCCAAGTACTAACCCCGTCTAACCTGGCTTAAAGGTCAACTATACCTTTTGAGGTTATTATATTTTCTGTTAAGCCCTAATCAAACGAGAACGCAAGTCATCGCAAGTTGGCAGTCAGAATTTCTGTGGCGATCGTTTGAACACCCAAATTAACAAAATAAAGGTTTCATGAGTGTTTTAAACAAGTTTTAACTTTGTCACGGTACATGATATTTTTGGGAAACTATTCAGATGGGCTGGCTGGGATAGCGTGACTGCCAACTTGTGATGACTTGCGTTCTCGTTTGATTAGGGCTTTAAATTCGAAAACGTTTATTCCAAAACCGAAGAAAAAATTAAAATCGGTCACTCGGTTCTGTTTTTATGTTCTGTTTTTATGTTCTGTCAAAGATCGAGTTTTGGCCATTTTTCTGAACCATATTTAAACAACGACCGCGTTAAAAGGTAGTCTGGCACTAGCAAACTTGTGACGTCATACCGGTAAAACAGAGCTCGCCTCGGCAAAAGGCTACAACATTGTCAACATGCTAACCAGGAGAGTTTTTCGAAAAAATACCCGACCACAAGTTCGACTCCACGACTTATCAAGAATGGCTATGATATTTTAGCTTACCAAACGGTACAGCAGTACAACGGTTTTCGAAAAAAAAAAACACTACGCCTAGTCGCCTATTATGGAGGGGAAGAAGGGTACGATTCATTTTTGTCATGATAAGACAAAACTATTGAGTTTTAAACTACTGTATATTGTTAGTTCTAACTATTGAGTTATTGATTTGACAGAAGCCTGGATATACATTGTTCGTCAGAACTGTAGTTTTGCTTTTGCGAAATTGGATCTGCTGCCGTAGCTTCATCTATATCACCTTCTACTTTAAATATCGCAAAACTCACCCAAATACAATTAAGAAGACTCGTTGACATACTGTGAAGAAGATATACATTAAAATGCCCCAAAATAACGCTAATACACGTATTTGCACGAGTAAATAGGTGGCAAACCAAAGCTCGAACATTGGAATATTTCTGCGGTAATTATGCAACTTACCGGTATGACGTCACCGAATATGTAGTACCCATTCTTCTAAACAACTCGGTCGTGCATCAAGAGGTACTTAGAATCTCCCCTCAGTAAGTCATGCGCTTTTACTCCAAATTCATTTTTTTCTTCAATTTTGCGAAATTAGATGATAACTGCTTTGAAAATATATATAACCTCAAAAGGTATAGTTGACCTTTAAGTATTGGTGAGAGGCAGCGCCCTAACAGCACACGCCATCCGTGCTCCCAGGTATGAGAAAACAGTAAACTGAAAAAGACATGTGCGGAACCAATATTGGCATATTATCTGTATGTCGCGTTCCCGGATTAATCTGACCCTCGTCGAGGAGATTGCGGAGTTCGCGAAGTTCGCTTGTGATCAACTACACAAATGAAGTCCTTTAATTTAAACCATTTTATTAATATGCTCCAAATCATGCGGTGGAAACTAAATAATAATGAATGAATATCGTTCTACACATGCTATTACATGAATCATCATAACTGAAAACACATATAGCAATAAACAATCCCATATAAATACAAGGTATTGTGATTTACTTACGTTGTAAACCCTTTACCGTTAAGCGAACATACATGAACTGTCTATGTTTATCTTAACTGTTTTGTGCGAGTGAGCTAACCGACTAATACCAAATGACCTATAATAACGAGTAATAAGCTGTAACAATCAAATGACGAGTGTAGTGCATATAATATCAATTAGGCTCCCTGAGGCAAAGGAGTTTGTGTGTCGTGGTTATTGCATGTATAATTAAAAATTCTGTAAATATATTTAGGCTTTTTCTGGACTTTAGTAATTTATTCTTTGAAGATGTTGTGATGATAACAACGAAACGTTAAAAACTCTATTAAAAATTATGATCTAGTTATTCTTGTGTCTGATTGAATGACTCTTATTTTCATCAGGATATAATGCTAGGCTTTGGTGTAGATATATTATTTACCAGTTTGGAGGTTCGTTTAGAAAATATTTGCCCGAGATGTTGATAGAGATACATAGTGGATACGCTATGCATGTTAATTGTTTGAAAGCTAAATCAAATGAAACCAGTTAGCTATTGTTTGTAACTCTTTTACCTGGTCTGGTTTCTCCATTAGTCAGAGTAAAACATAAGTCGATTTTGGTGGTTAAATGGTTAAAATGTTTTAATAAGATAAAAATGGTAAAAAAGAGCTAAACTGGGGAACAACAGTCCCTTTTGCGCATGTCCATAGAATTGTTAACACGTTTTAATTTGAGCCCTTATTATTTTCATAATATTTTGATAAATATTGATAACATTTTGATAAAAAATCTTGAACGAATCCGATCAAAGCTTTAAACTACAGATTCTCCGGTTTCCAGCAGCGTAAAAACTATATAAGCAATACAACTAAAACTTTCGAATCTGTCTTCAGCTTGCTCCCTTCTTTAGTAAACTCTCTCCATCTAGATCTCCGAAAAGTTTGGAATATATATATATATATATATCTTAGAGGCATCTCTGCATGGTGGCATAATATTGTTTCCTGCTACTACCAGTGTTTGACGAATGAGTTTTATGTTTGTATCTGACAATTTGGCCATCTTGACTATGAACAAGATCAATGTCAACTATTCGCCGCGTAGAATGAAAACGAGCATATCGGATTTCTCTAACAACAAGATCAAAAAACATGCGCAAAACAGACTGTAGTCCCCCTTTAAGCTTTCGTTGTACTACAACATCATCCGAACTATGATGAACTATGATCTTTCTTTTATTAATTTTTTTACTTGGCTTCATTTGATTGAATGCGATATTCCAGCTTCCGCTTACTGAAATATCACTTGTTTTCATCTCATTACAGAAGAACACCCCAGTGCCTTGAGTCGACCGTCGGCCAACGTTCCAACCACAACTCGCATTCAGGCCCCCAAACCGTACACTCCCCCGAGCCACAGTCGACCACCGCAGACTATCACGGTACAGTCTGGGGTTCCTACTGCGCCCGCATACAAACAGACAGCGAAACCTTATGGTGGAGCTCCCTCTCCACCACAACCTCCCCCGGCCGCTCCTTCTTTCTCACCACCTCCCCCGATAGCATCCTATGCACCACAACCCAAGGCCACTGCTCCACCAAGCAAGAAAGCGGGGATGCCAAGTTGTGAATTTTGTGGACAAGTAATTCAGTGAGTATGAGCCTTCTTATTATAAGAATTGTAAAATGTTTTTATAAATCCAAGTGGGCGCAACATACATATTGGTATTAAATTTTTATATTTTGGTGAGTTCTGATTGGGTAATTTATACCACTTGACTTCCTGTTATGTAATGGCGACGCTCAGCTATACTTTATTAGCCGTACTCTAATTTCATTAAAGCATAAATCAAGGTTGCTGAATTTTTAAATGTTGAGGCGATATGGAGGAATACAAACAGCTGATACATTGAACAGCTTGGAATATTGCCATTTCTTAAGGGAAACTAGTGGTTTACGTATTTTTTACAATGCGAACTTGAGTCGCGTTTTTAGCGAGGAAACTAAGCAAGCGATGTTTTGTAAATGTTGCGGTATTGCCACTCATTCTGCAAGCGGAAACTTTATATTCAGTGTACTCAAATTGAATATTAAAATGTTTAAAGTGCCTATGAAACGAAAATTAAGTCTGTCTTATCCTGAAAGAACACTTACTGTCGTGGCAATAGAAGCGTTGGGGGTGTTGGTGGCACAGTGGTTAGTACACGTGCCTTTCACCTCTGCGAGCCGGGTTCGATTCCTGCAAGGTGCAGTTATCTGATTAAAAAAAAAATTCACCTTGGCCGCATGTGAGAAGAGTGCTTCCAGTTTGACTCTACCAAACACCACAGGTTTCCTCCGGGTACTCCGGTTTCCTCCTGTAGTAACACTGGACCAATGAGGGTAGGCCCTTACTGGACCTCTGAGGATAACAGTTTAGATATAACTGATAGAGTTATCCAGTATAAATAAGGTTAGTTTAGTTTAGTTTTTAGTTTAGTTTAGTTTGTGTAAAATATTGTTGCAATGTATTCGTCAAGTACTAGTTGAACAATTCATTTGGTAAGATTCGTTGACAAGTTCTTGTTTTGAATTCTGTTTTGAATTTGATTGGTGTTTGGCAAATAATCCTGTTTCTTATTGGTTGTTTAAAAACCAGAAGCCAATCAAATTCAAAACAGGAAGTTAGCAATAATTTTCATCAAATGAATTGGTCAACTTGGGGAATTAATGAGGAATATATTGCAACGATATTTTAGGAACGCTTCTATAGGCGAATTTCAGGGTATTGCGCGCGCATCGTTTTGCAAAGAAATTGGCGGGCTCTTGGCCGGCTCTTGGCGGGCTCCCCAAGAAGTAAGCAATGAC
This sequence comes from Paragorgia papillata, assembly GCA_035771165.1. NCBI lineage: Eukaryota > Metazoa > Cnidaria > Anthozoa > Scleralcyonacea > Coralliidae > Paragorgia > Paragorgia papillata. Next base: position 316,362 of record JAWNZC010000324.1, on the reverse strand, counting down.
AAACAGACTTACTAGCGACCAACAACAGCAGAATAACAGTGTTAAACATCCAGAAACTGTATCTATACTTTGTTTATTTTAAACAGTATGTTTACTTTGAGTGGAGCTTGCCAGTTTTTTTGAAAAATGATGCGCGCGCAATACCCTGAAATTCGCCTATTGCCACGACAGTTAAATGACAAAGTAACATCTTCGCAATTTTTTTGTTTTCTTGCTTCGTTTGCGAGATACATATTTCAGTTTGTTTGATATGCAAATTAAACATTTTGTCATCGCACGTGCATATAATGATTTAACGGAGAAAGTTATACATCGTTGTTATAATGTTATTATCAAACCTAATCGCTTAGAAATCTATAGGTTTGGTGCAGTGAACTCGATGTAAGTTAAAATCTGATACCTGGAACGCTAACGCGAAACCGAAAGGTGAGGCAAAAAGTCCCTGGCCCCTGCGCGGTTTGCAGGTAGGATTCAGTCTCCTACAAAATGTTTTTTACACGGCCGCCCGTCTTGAGCGAACTGAAAAAAGTTTGGAAAAATTATTTATAAATTATTTTGTCAGATTCAACGTGCATTTAATGGTTTCCCATTGTTGTGCAGTGCTGTTGTTGTTTTATTCACTGTATAGCAGTCCAAAACTATAGAGTAAATTGAGCTAGGGATGAAAATAGACTGAGAAAACAGACGTCCTTTTGCTGGCTAGGATGAAAACAGCCAGCTGAATAGGTGAGAACAAGAGAGAGAAAGCTATTCTTGTACGAGTTTGAAGACGTATTGATACTTGATATTTCATAATATGCATCTAATGTCTGCTCCTTTAATTTTTTGTTCCACTGTGTTAAACGGTCTTTTGTGACTTATGGTATTTTAAGAAATAATTGACAACTAGAGTGTTTATTTTTCACGTTTACTTATGGCTAGTTGTTGTTTTCGGTACGAATGCGGAATGCTTTTTAAACAAAACGACACATGAAACTGGTACTAACGGCATATTCTACACTAAGTTTGTGTTGATTTTTCGTATCCTCTTCGGAGTAACGAAACTCTAATATATGGTTTATATTTATATAACGAAAAGTTTGTCTAATTTCTTGAATGACAAACTTCGTACACGTTTTGTAAAGACAATGACCCTTACTATAGCAACAAATAAACAATTACTGCATCATTAGTTTGGCAGCATAGCACAACCAATTAAAATTTAAAATGTACGTTTAGCAAAGCGTGATAAAAAGGTTCAATAAATAATTTTTCAAACCTTTTTGCAGACCGGCGGCCGTGTAAAAAACATTTTTGTGGGAGACTGAAATCTACCTGCAAACCGCGCAAGGACCTGGAACTTTTGCCTCACTTTTTGCCCCACGAATGACTGGACGTTAACGTTCCAGGTATCAGATTTTAACTTACATCGAGTTCACTGGTTTGGTGTTGTGTGAGAAACGCACGCACGTGCTTCTTTCGAAATCATTTTTTTTATAATAGCCACGATATATAACTTTCTCCGATGAGTCGTTATGCTTATGTGACGTCAAGATGTTTAATTTGCATATCAAACAAACTGAAATATCTCAAGAACAAAGCAAGGAAACGAAAAACTGCAAAAGATGTACTTTGTTATTTTAACTGTTCTTTCAAATAAGACAGACTTAATTTTCGCTTCATTGACAGTTTAAAGTAGTCTTTGTTGGTGTGTTATCGGGATTTACATCCGCTAACAAGGAACTTGGGCTGGAAATTAAATACGCCGCATTCAGTATTTAATTTCTCGTTCCTTGTTTGTGAACTCATCGATGCAAATCCCAATAACCCACGAACAATGAGTGCTTTAATTCAAATAATATCACGGCCACCTCGGTTTTCATTGTTCCCACACGGACATTTAATCATAAAGATTAGGTAAGATTAGGTACGATTAGTAACTAATCATACGTTATGCATATAATAACTAACAAATACATGAAGTGAACAATTATCCAATTCCCAATATAAGTATTAATCACAACTCAATAATTTATTCACTCTGAAGTTGTTGACTCCGCCAAAAGAGTTCTTGTTTTAGGGGCTGTTTACATGAGCCGGGCTAGCCCGGTTAACTGGGCTCACGCGATTGATTAGGATCTCACTGTGGATTTGAAACTAGCGTAAACTAAATGTACAAAGAAGAATTGGTAGATGTAAACTAACCCTAACCTTGATTAAAATCCGGCTCATATAAACAGCCCCTTACTCTCCTTCTTCCTTCTTGTTTTACTCTCCTTCTTCCTTGGCATTTCGGTTGATTATTGCTTAAATGTCCCTCAAGCCTCGGGATGTTTATTAAAAGTCCCTCGGGCTTCGCCATCGGGACTTTTACTAAACCTCCCTCAGCTTTCGGGTACATTTACTCACTGATCAACCTCAATGCCACGCTTTTACTTATAAATATGAAACTTTTTTTTTTGGCGATCCTAGAATTCATGCCAAGTGCCGTGCGAGCTTGCTTGTTTACAGTAATTCTTCTTTTGCTTTCGCAGAGGACCGTTTGTCAGTGCCCTTGGTCGCAACTGGCATCCTGAGCACTTCTCTTGTAATGGCTGTCAGCGTTCTCTTCAGAATGTTGGTTTTGTTGAGGAAGCCGGAAAAATGTACTGCGAGGATTGTTACAATCAAAGATATGCGCCAAAGTGTGCTTCGTGTAATCAACCTATTGTAGGAGTAAGAAATCATCTATTCTTTTTCGCTTTTTTCCTCTTTATTTATTTTTCGTTCTATCTTTTCTTTCCTCGTTTTTTTCCTTCTTTTTCATTGCTCGCTCTTTTTCTTTCTTCTTTTTTAGTTCCTTCCTTCCTTTCTTTTCTTTCCTTCCTTCCTTCCTTCCTCTCCTTCCTTCCTTCCTTCCTTCCTTCCTTCCTTCCTTCCTTCCTTCCTTCCTTCCTTCCTTCCTTCCTTCCTTCCTTCCTTCCTTCCTACCTACCTTCCTTCCTACCTTCCTACCTACCTACCTACCTACCTACCTACCTACCTACCTACCTACCTACCTACCTACCTACCTACCTACCTACCTACCTACCTACCTACCTACCTACCTACCTACCTTCCTTCCTTCCGGCTTCCTTTCTTCCTTTCTTTCTTTCTTTCTTTCATTTCTTTCCTTTCTTTCTTTCTTTCTTTCTTTCTTTTCTTTCTTTCTTTCTTTCATTTCTTTCATTCATTCATTTCTTTTCATTTCCTAGTTTTCTTAGTTTAACTTTCCTTCTCTCTCCCTTTCGTTTTTTTTCTATATAATTTATCATCAGAAAGCCACATCTTAATTAAAGTGTCACTGAGACGAAAAATCGTCAGTCTTTTTCTGATATCATCATAAAGTAGATTTAAAATGAGGATGAACGGCGTTTGTGGTTTGTAAATATCTCATCTCGTTCAAGAGATATTCTTCACGTTTTTGAAATATGCAAATTATATGGCTGATGACGTCATGTACTCCAAACGAGCGAAATGAAAATCGTAAAATTAGGAATATCTCTAGAAATAAACAATAGAAAGTGCTCAAATTTTGCATGCTTATAGTATTAAATAAAATACGTTTCACTGTGGAACTTTAGTTTTCGTGGAAACTGCTGGTTCCTGGCCCCATCCAATGATAAAATTAAATTTTCTTATTTATCAGCAATCAAGTAGCGTTTACTCCAGCGAATAAATGTGACGTTTAGGGCTTATGTAGGCATTGTAATTCAAACGTTTAAATCTATCTATTTTTAAACAATGAGGCAAAAATGATAACTCCCTTTTTAAGGTTTAGAGTAACCTGAGAGCATGCGCTTACCATGGCAATCACAAAAGCTCCACAGAGAAGTGTATTTTATTAGATACTATAAGCATACAAAGTTTAAGCACGTTCTGTTGTTTATTTCCAGAGATATTCCTTATTTTACGATTTTCATTTCGCTCGTTTGGAGTACATGACGTCATCAGCCATAAATTTGCATATTGCCAAAACGTGAATATCTCTTGAACGAGATGAGATATTGACAAACCACAAACGCCGTTCACCCTCATTTTAAATGTACTTTATGATAAGATCAAAAAAAGACTGACGATTTTTTCGTCTTAGTGACACTTTAAGTAAACTTTAAGTGTGAGTCATAATATCAATGTTTCTTTTTCAAAGGTTAGTGTCAAAGCTTTAGGCAAGGTATATCATCAAGAGCACTTTACTTGTACTCATTGTGATAAACAATTGGCTGGTGAAGGTTTTCACGTTGAGAACGGCTTGCCTTACTGCACAAAGGATTACAAAGATCTGTTTTGCGTCAAGTGTTTTTCGTGTAAACAGATCATCCGTGCTGGAGACCGTTGGATGGAGGCTATGAATGAAAAATGGCACTCGGACTGCTTTCGCTGTATGGTATGCAAAAATTTTCTTGATATATTATTAACAAGCGTGGAGTTTGAGATTGCGTATACCTCCGCCAGCGGGTGTTTAGAGATATTAGATAATAGAGATATTTAAAAAGAAAACGAGCCATCCCGCTAGCCAGGCTAGCTCACGAGACCTACACATGAATGAGAGAATAAAATTATGTAAAACTGTTTGCATAAAATAATGATAATGAGCGGTATTTTGCGAGACATCCTGGCGGCAGACAGACAGACAGACAGACAGACAGACAGACAGACAGACAGACAGACAGACAGACAGACAGACAGACAGACAGACAGACAGACAGACAGACAGACAGACAGACAGACAGACAGACAGACATACGGGCGGGCGGGCGGGCGGGCGAGCATGCGGGCGGGCGGGCGGGCGGGTGGACGGACGGACGGACGGACGGACGGACAGACGGAAAGACAGACCTCCTGGCGGAGGTAAAAAGAGTAATAAGGGAACTTTATTAAAATATTATAAATTTTTCATAATTTTTTTTCATTTTTGACATTGAATAAAATTAGAAAACTGAATACATAAACCAACTGCTGTAATGTTACAGGAACATATCTAATTTGACACTAAACTAAACTAACTATTTATTTATATATTAATACTCAATAATTCTATCAGTTATATATAAACTGTTCTTCCCAGAGGCCCAGTAAGGGTTGCGCGGATTGTATTCAGCTTTGACTTTCCGCTTCCAACTTTCAAGTGAGTACTACCACTCACTCAGTGTAACTAAGGAGGAACTTGACAGGCTGACGCGGTGCTAAAGAGCGCTGACTTATTGGCGTTAAAAACGTCGCGCCGAAAATGTCACATTAAAAAAAGTGTCGCGTCAAAAAATTCGCTTGCCATTGATTCTGCGCGAACGAACGAACAACGAACGAACAACGAACGAACGAACGCATGCACGCACGCACGCACTAAGTGAAAAATAAGTGAAAGTAGCTGGCTATTCTATTCTCTGACTGACTTGCGTGTGGCCTTGCCTGTTTTGGTATTGCTGTTTTACTAACATGCATGTATATGCTCTTATTTTACGCAGACCTGTGGCGTTGTCCTGGAAAAGACTGGATTTTACACGGCTGGGAACCGCGTTTTCTGTCCCGATCACTCATAACTCCGAAGACCAGATTCCGCTCTTCTTGGAAGACTGGGGATAATTATTTAACCAATTAGCTATGATCTTGGATCCAGAACGGATCGAAAATAAACAGAATATTTGCCATTTTTCATCAAAAATATTCTATTAGGTTATTTGTTTAGTTTTTTTGTCCATATTCAATTGTCTTTTTGTAAACATTTTTTCCCAATTGTTCGGCTCTGCATATTTTCTCAACTAAGTATTCTCTTTTTAGATATTATATAACTCATGTCTATATTATATGGATATTTTTCTAGTGATGTGTTTTAAGGATCTTTTGTCTGGGTGTTCTGGTATATGTTATTGCCAGCTAGAAGATCATGGAGATCATAGATAAACTTAGGATGGTACTGAAACCAAAAATTGGAGGGAATTGAACGGCGCACTGAGAAGCGAAAATCCAGTTTCCTGCAGATCTTTTGTGGTTGACAAAAAATTTTCATCACTCTTTAATTTTCGTTTGCAATTTTATTACTTCCGCCAGGAGGTTATGTTTTTACCTCTGTCTGTTTGTCTGTGAGTCTGTCTGTCACCAGGATATCTCACAAAATACTCGACAGGTTTTCGTGAAAGTTTGTGGAAAGATTGATCATAGATCAAGCACCAACCATCTCCATTTTGGTTAAATTTGGATGAATTAATGTAGATGAGATCTGATCAGAGATTGTAAAAAATACTCGATTGCACTCCTTATCCTAATTTTATGCAAAATTTGTGCATAATATTGGTAGGAGTGCAATCAAGCATTTTATTCATTCATACATGTGTAAGCCTTGAGTGAGCCAGTCCGGTTAGGGGGTGGGGTGGCCCGTTTTCTTTTTAGAGATCTCTAATAAACCGCTGGCGGAGGTATATGCAGTGTCTGACTGCCCTCGTGTTATCTGTAAATTTTGCTATAGTAGCCAAGTGCAGGGGCACCTGCCCTCACAGCGCGGGGGCAGCACGGGGGCAACCAATTGCCCTTTCTCGTAAGACGAATGTTTTCTACAGGAATTGCCATTTGTATTATTGTATTAAATTACTTTTGTATTAATACCTCAAAATCTCAAATGACTCGCAAGCTAACTTATTACTGCAGACCACACAGAGGCAGCAAACTAATTTTGCCTTGGGTTAGCTGTGTCGAACCTCGTTCTCAGGGCGTTTTTGAAATTAGAGAGTGGGATAAAGCCCTGGCATCGGCTAATCACAGCACCCAAAAATACTGGGCGTAATAAATTAGCAATTTAGTTTAGTATGCAAAATCATTCTGAGTAATGGCAGCCCCGTGGGAGAAGTTCATTGTAATGGCGGTCCTATTTTTCCCGTTGGCGGTCCCGTTGAAGCTATTTGATCATAACTGGCACAAAACTATGCATAAATATGTTTCACGAGGAATGTTTAAGAAAGCAACCAACCAATGAAAATACCGAATCCAACAGTCGACGCCAGAACCTTTTCCCACCTTACCAAAAACGAACGAGACATATCTTGTGCACAGGCCTTTTTCACTTGGCGGGTGTTTTCTGATTCATTAAAGTTGCCATATTTTCTTAAATGTAAATAGGAATGTAGCATCAATGTTGAATTTTCTTTCTCAATACATTGTCATTCATTATATTATACCGTTATGCTTTTTGGTTATTTTATGCTATAGAGCAAACTTGGCGAACATTATTTCCCACGTGCAAAAATTAATGCTGAGAAAAAGTGCCCTTTTTATATGGCTGCCCCCGCCGCCTTAAGTAGCTTCCGGCGCCCCTGGCCAAGTGAACTAACTTTCTCCAACTCATTAATAATTCATGAGGAAAACATAATGGCATCAGTTACCGAGACGTTGTAAAATGTGGTAATAAACGCCCATAAATTAAGACAAGTTTTACCTCCAATTTCTCTTAAAATACTGATTTGTTTGAGAAGCTATACCGTACACTCGAAAGCCGTTTATATATTATCTGATTTAAAAACACCTCAACACACGTTGTTTTCAACTAACTAACTAACTAACCAACCAACCAACCAACCAACCAACCAACCAACCAACCAACCAACCAACTAACTAACTAACTAACTAACTAACTAACTAACTAACTAACTAACTAACTAACTAACTAACTAACTAACTAACTAACTAACTAACTAACTAACTAAACTAACTAACTAACTAGCTAAAGGTGAGGTAATACGAGTAATACAAATTGCTGCAATTTGTCTCGCAACGATGTTGCGTTGCAAGTTGAATAGCGTTGTAGCATGTATTACCACCCACCTTACACATTGTCACGCAGCAAAATGCATGTTGTTGCAAGTTGAAAAAAATCGTTGAAATAAGTAGACGCCAGTGCTACATTGCTGCAACATGCTGTTTCTAATTGCACCAACGAAATTATGTTGCGTGACAATGTTTGGGGTGGGTGGTAATTCGTGCAACAACGCTTTTCAACTTGCAACGCAACAATGTTGCAGCAATTTGTTGCCAGTATTACCTCACCTTAACTAACTAATCAACTTACTAATTAATCTAATTCATTAATTAAATAAATAACTAAATATAAATGATTAATAATGAGTAACTAAATATAAATATATAAATATGGATACCTAAATATACAACTAAATATAAATAAATATAAATAAACAAATATTAAATAGCTATTAGTAAATATAAAATAAATTAATTAATTGACAGATGCTACGTCGACCGGAACCTTAGGCTCGATTTCCAGCCGTATCTCGTGCCCTGGTCAGTTACCTCACCCGAAATCACGGCTGGACTCATGAGCTAAACGTTTAAATAAGATTGATTGTCTAAAAGATTTACAACGGGATGCTCTAATAACCAAGATGTTCTCGTCATTCAGGCTACAGGATAAGGGAAATTACTTATATTTCAGTCAGCTTCTATGGTTTTGATATCGTGAAATTACTTTATGCAAAACGTCACAGACACGCTCTGTGGCTCACGCCTCTTTCGGAAGAAGGTATGTATACCGGGGCCCGGGAGACGGTTGGAAGTCGAGCCTACCGGAACCACTGATCTCTATAAAAGGACTGGATAGCGCATCTATTGTTTCTCGCGCCTTGGTTTTGATGCCGGAAGTGAGCAGCGGCGGCCATCTTACTAGGACCCACTTGGGTCCTAAACAATATGGCGTACATAGGAGTGGAAAGCAGTTTAACGACGTTTTTCGCCAAATTCGAGAAGTTTGCTAAGATTTACCACCGAATTAAGGTTCGTAATCTTATTTTATGTAATAGTTAAGTGTTTTCAACTCTTTATTCCTTTTACAAAGGCTTTTTTTTGCGAAAGATATCTGCCTATGTATTTGCTTCACGAATCACGGTATTAACAAAATAGTCGGTAAACAAATGTCTTCCAAGTCCGCATGTGTACTTGTTTCTCTCTTTATTTTGTAGTATAAACGCCGTATTATTAACTGGTTTACTGTGATGGGTTTCCTTTAAGTTTTGATTGATTTATTGCCGAGTAATCCAAATGAGAATTCAAATTTGGAAAAGTTCTAGCATAAAACCTTATAGTCCATTTGCCACCTTTAATATGTTTCTTTAGGTAACCTTGTTGCCATCAAAAGTGTATTGTTTTTTTATGGTTTTGTACTCACATGGATCTATAGAAATAAATCAGCTTGCAATGCAATTTATACAATAAAGGCCTTCATGGAGGCATAAATAATAGTGAGATATTATAAAGTATGACTTGTCTTTTTGAGTTATACCACTAAAGTTGAATCATAATTTTTGCTTTAAATAAAAAGTAAATGCACCTGTTGATACTACCATTTCTGCAGAGTGTCTGCGATGCCAACTAAAACTCTAACAGTATCTGCAAGTTTATTATTACATAAATGAAATATAATATAGCCACCTGAAAATAAATATTCACAACAATACAGCAAGAGCATTTGCATAATCTATTTTTAATATTTCTGTATTTGAAAATACATTATTAATTCTCTTGTTTTGGTTGAAGCTACTTTCAATGACACATCTTGATGTTCAGGGCTTCTCATAATTCCATCATAGAATTCTCTTGTCAATATAAACTCTATGTTTTGGTGACTTTTGCCCTTATCAAATGCATTGCAATGATGGACTCAGTACAGCAAAATTTGGGTTTGCCATCTTGAGAAGGAAACCACAGCCAACCTTTGTGGTAAAAACCCAGTTAAAAAGTCAGTTACTATAGTGTTCTTTGGAAGACAAGTAATGCTAATTGTGGTAAAAAACTAAATATTTATAAATATTTACTTAAAATTATAGAAATGCAACTCCACATATAGAAGCTTTTAATATATACATGCATACAGTATTGAAATCTCTCTAATCATTCAACAGCAATAACTATTACAATAACAGAGCAAATGTTACATAGGGTGATAATCTGTATCCAGATTAACACCTGAGCCACTGGACTACAAAATAAAATACATGTATTAAAAGCTGATACTAAAGCCAAGCCAATTACATGTATGTGCACAACCTGTAAAGGTAATAAACTAAAGATTACAGTCTTACTAAGATGATAGAGCAAAGATCACTTGCAGCAAGTTTTGGTGACTAGTGAGATATGCTGAACTAGATAACTTAAGCAAGGGTAGCAAACTGACAAATACACATGCTGCCTGTGGTGATTGAAAGAGTCAAACTGAAAATACTACATTAGAAAACCACGTGAACCACTGAACCATTTGAAGGAGCACAAACTTATCTTTGGTTATTTAAAAATTAGAAACAATACTAATGCCAAGTCTTGACATTAACCTAGCAGATTATAGACAGTGTATTATAAACTCAAGCATCTAATTTATGGGTCCATGGGAGTGTGGCACCCATTTATAGTCAATGAGTCATTGACCAGTTAGTAAAATCAAGGGTCCAAATTAAAATACTAATTCAAAAAGACAAGTTATAATTCATATCTCACTGAATTTATGCGTTCACGTTAAAGTTTTTTACTAAGTTATATAAATTGCATGTATAAGGTTTTAATATGCTAAAACTTTTCCAAATTTGAATTCCCATTTGGATTTAATAATCGGCAATAAATCAATCAAAACTTAAAGGAAACCCATCACAGTAAACCATTTAATAATACGGCGTTTATACTACAACATAAAGAGAGAAACAAGTACACATGCGGACTTGGAAGACATTTGTTTACCGACTATTTTGTTGATACCGAGATTCGTGAAGCAAATGCATAGGCAGGTATCTTTCGCAAAAAAAAGCCTTTGTAAAAGGAATAAAGAGTTGAAAACACTTAACTATTACATAAAATAAGATTACGAACCGTAATTCGGTGGTAAATCTTAGCAAACTTCCCGAATTTGGCGAAAAACGTCGTTAAACTGCTTTCCAATCCTATGTACGCCATATTGTTTAGGACCCAAGTGGGTCCTAGTAAGATGGCCGCCACGCTCACTTCCGGCATCAATTCCTGAACAATAGATGCTCTATCCAGTCCTTTTATAGAGATCAGTGACCGGAACCGGTACCTATGCTGACACTAGCTCGAAGCATGTGCGCAGGCTACTTTCAGCCTTTCGAGTATAAAGAGTTTAGTGGCCCCAGCATTGCATTGTACTCTGTCGGCCATCCTTCACCTCTTACAGTGAAACAACTGCAATACCATTGAAATTTGCCAACTGTAAACGTTTGTTAACATGGCGACCAGTTTACAAGAAGCCTTTGAAGAGAACGTTCGGCCGTTTATCGACATTATCGACGAGTTACGTTCGCTTGGCCTCGACAAAGACGTTCCTCTTCCTGCAGTCGTGGTTGTCGGCGACCAAAGTGCCGGCAAGAGCAGTGTTCTAGAAGCCATTTCTGGCGTAGAACTTCCGCGAGGAACGAACATTGTAACAAGATGCCCACTGGAATTACGTCTGAAGAAAATTCGCAAGAGGAAGGTATAAGTCGTATAACTTCTCTTTATAATTTCGTAACTCTAATACATGCCCCAAAGGTTTAATGACACGCAGTGTAATGAAGTGTTTCAACCATTCTAACAATGCCTTGACTGAATACTGTCATTTTCGATTATTTTTAAACTTTGAAGTAGTTTTGCTATAAATATAATTTGCAACTTTATTCATTTAATACCGCATAGCATATTAGTTCTGAATAGTTTGAGTAACATCACGGGTCAAGGAAAGCCCATCAATTGATATCCTTGGATTTGGGGGGTTGTTAACGTTGCTTTTTTCTAATTTTAAACATGCACGGCCTTGTTGAGTAAACCCTCTCCAGTCCGACAGAATTTTCGAAAGGCAATTCCCGGCTGATTAGAATTGTTTAATTAAAAGCGTTTGACATGCAGGACGAAAAGAACATCGAAAATAGTTTATACATAAGAAGCCTAAAGGTTAACCTTTTACTTTGGACTAAAAGAACATTGAAAAGTGTTGACATATAAGTGCATGCTAAAGGTAAGTTGTTTTTCTTTCTCTTATGCCTCAAAGTTAGTGTCGAAACGTTCTCCGTTATATTGGGACTCTAAATGGTTTACCGTCGTGGACGAAATCCAAACTATATATTTTATGATCGAAATATAGTAAGAAGTCTAACGTTTCGAGCGAAGGTCCTTCGTCGATTGTTGTTTCAACACTGCCTAGGCAGCACGTTACTTTTATTATATATTTTACGTATTAATAATCAGTTTCATTTCTCGTATTAAACTTGTGAACAATGTCTCCCAAGAGATTAGTAATAATTATAGCAAGCGTAATGGTATTTTATAGTTCTTGTAAGTAACAAGCTTGTCAAGTGTTCCGCCACACCCGTTTATCTTGTGAATAATGTAGCAAAACTGTAGCCGATTATTGAAAAAAACTAAAGCTGGCTTTTGTCAAGGATCAGAAGAATTGAAGTCGAAAATCAGAATCAGAATCAAATTCAGAATCCTCGTTACAAAGAAGTATTACGATTTTCATATGGTGTGAATTTATATTGTGTGAAACTAACTAAACTATTTATACTCAAACAGATTAACCATTTAAATTGTGCAGTAAAACATATACATTGTCAAATAAATCTCTAGATTTTGTACATTTTCTTTATTTGCTTTCAATTCAGATCATGTAAAGACTTTTTTAAATTCTGGGTTTGGGTTAAGGAAAATGTCTATTACCGAGAAATGATTTTACTTCTCAGAATTCAGCGACGCGCGACCCAATTAGGGACTGGGCAGAGGAAGCGATGACGCACGGTGGAGTACGTGTACGTTGTCGTTTTCTTTATAATAGCTTACAGGGTTCTGCCCACGGTGGGCGGTGGCGGGCGGCAGCGCCCGGCACTCAGCAGTGCCGCCCGGCACTCAAGCCAAAGCGGACTCTTCCGCCCGGCACTCGAAAAGTATCAAATACGCAATACGAAAATCCCAATGTTGTATTTTTAATATATATTTTATAAATATAATTTTGTATTTTTTATCTTTGGCGATTTTTTTTATTTAAACAATATTACTAGATGAAATTGAGCACTACAATGCGCACAATATTAGTTACTGGTGATTCGGTGAAATACGATATTCCAACAAAGCCAGATTGGATGTCTGATGAAAGGCGCTAATCACTTCGCACTTTGTTTATTAATGTCGCGCTTCAAGTTAGTACCATGGCTGGGACGCCAAAAAATTGCAATGATTATGACTAAAGTAATGTTGGTGTACAGCATGTGTTTCCACATTCAACCGAATCAATCTGACTTCATGAGTTGACCTTGATGCAATCTGCATTACACTAAGAATGACCTCGCTGAAACGCGCTTGCAATAATTATTATATTGTAATATGATACAACTTACAAGTAACACTGGGTGTTAGTAGTCTAAACGTAGTCTAGACTCTAGAGTATTCATCATACTGCGACTGACATTACTCATTTACTGTTACTGTATTAAGTATATATTCTAGCATGCCATGTGCCTAAATAGTAAATGTTCATTGTTTATTATTATAAAAGTAGAGTCAGTGTGGTTGTGATTCGACAAATGAAACGAATTCCAACAAGGGCTCCGCTCTGTTTGGGTGGAATGAAAGCTATATAATTAAGTTTACAATATTATATATTCGATCGACGATGGCTGATCGCCAAGCGAAACGACAAAAGCTTCAGAAACCAATGACATCGTTTTTCGCCAAGAAACCAGCCGATCCAGGTAAGCATTATTACCTTTGATAATTTTTCATTTTATGCTTCCGTAGACAGTCTGAGTTTTCACGTGTTTTCGCGCATTCCAATACTAATAGCTAATCTACATAAGCCGCGACCTTTCAATCGCGTGATTGAAGCGACATTTCTATTGCAAGAATTGAATAGATTCATTCGAATAGATTTCTCAAATAGTTCCACCCAAGGGACCTCATATTAAGTAATATATACAACATGAGCGGCCGTGTTGTATCGGATATATATCTGATACAACACGGCCGCGAATGTTGTATATTACTTAAGATACGAATGCATCTAAAGAACCATATTTACCAACTATTTCAGCGATACCGAGAAAATCGAAGCTAAAGTTTATGTAAATCAGGACGATGCTGTATCCGATTTACAACCTCTGTTACGGTATTGATTTCTTTTGTGTTTTCTTCAGGAATTATTAATGAGTATTTTAAGACAAAAGAAAACATCCGCTTCACGCGACAAAATTTGCCAGTGGAATTGGAAGTTCTGAATCGAAAACAGTTTAACCATGGAATTATCTCCTAGAAAAACTATTGTAATCTATTTATTTTTCAGTTGTGACTGAGTCTGAGGAAACACTTGAAGATATTCCGAGTACATCACAACAGCAACAGCAGACTGATTCAACAAATCAGCCCAAAACCCAGTCATTTGAGTCGGATACTAGCACCGCGAAAAATAAAAAACGAGCAGCATCCTTTGTTCCAAGCTGGAAAACCAATCGACCATGGCTTGCGTATGTAGAAGGTCAGGGAATGTACTGCACAGTCTGTCAAAAAGCTGAGAAGCGGCCATTTGATCGGGATACGTGGAACAAAATACCTGCCACGCGTCTGAGGCTCGAAAGCATAAAAAGTCATGAGAATTGCGTTGCGCACAAGGATGCTGTTCGTCAGTTAGCCCTTGTTGCACAATGCGAGACAATCCCTGGAATTGTACAACCAGATGTTTGTCTAAGTTCAATGGCCAAAACATTTGCTTGTCTGTATTTTCTGTGCAAAAACAGAATCGCCCACACAACCAATTTTGGGCCTTTACTGGACTTAATTGGTTTCTTAGGTGTGAACCTTAAATCAAAAATATCTGTTGGAAAGAATGCAACATATCTTTCTGACAAATCCATTCAAGAGATGCTCTTCGCCATGAGTGATTTGATTGAAGATCAAATATTAGATGATCTAAAAAAATCTAATTTCTTTGCCCTTATGTTTGACGAGACAACAGATTGCAGCATTGTAGAGCAATTGGTTATCCACACAAGGTTCATTGATCCAGATGGTGCAGTGAAAGTCAAGTTCTTGAAGATGCTGGATGCTCTCAAGCCTGCTGAGTGTGACGAGGACAACTCGAGTAATGACCATATCGTAAGTCTGAATGCAACTAACATTGCCTGTAGGGTCAAAGACTATGTTGTATCCAAGCATTTGATGTTTTCAAAGTTGGTTGGCATCGGAACAGACGGCGCTTCAGTCATGACTGGAAAACATAATGGCGCTGTTAAACAAATTGTAGATTTCCAGTTAGATGCCCAAGCAGAATCTGCTCCAAGTAAATGTGAAGCTGTAGGCGTGCACTGTGCTGCTCACAAGCTAAGCCTGGCTGCATCACAGGCGGGAGATGGAGTTCCCTACGTCAAGAAATTCAAAGATATCCTGAGAAAGCTGTACGACTTCTTTGACAACAGTTCTGTCAGAACAGCTGGTCTTGGAGCTGTTCAGGAATTGTTGAATGACCCGAAGCTAAAGCTGCTACAACCATCATCAACAAGGTGGCTGAGTGTTGGAAATGCTGTGAAACGCCTTAAAGACATCTTCGCCAGTGTGGTTATCAGCTTGGGGAGAGAAGCGGAAGAACGCCATGATGTTACTGCAGCAGGCTTGCACCACATAGTCACGGAATACAAATTTGTGGCCACCATGCTGTTATTGTGCGATGTCCTGCCAACCGTAAACAGGTTATCATTACTTTTCCAGGCGGAATGGATTGACTTTACCAGTGTTTCTAAGTATGTTCAATCAACCGTCTCCAAGCTGGAGGGTATGAAGACCAAGGATGGCAATTCTCTGAAAGCAATTGGTGAATATGTCCAGCAATTGTCACACTCTACTGGTGTAGAGTTAAGAAGCCAGGTCCAACCGGGTGAGATAATTTCGGATCGCCATGAAATTTTTAGAAGATCGGTTCAGTCACTCTTCCTCAACCAACTGATAACGAATATCAACAGCAGGTTTAAAGATACTGATGTCATTTTCTCATTCCTGTCAGTGTTCGACCCAAGAAATCTGCCAAATCAAGACGAATCTCAAGATGAACCTGTGACTCCCTGTGATGATGACGACGACGACGATGATGATGATGGTGACGATGATGATCATGCCGACACTGCGAAAACCCCAGCCACTACAGCCAAGTCTCTGCAGGACTATGGGGACGATATTATCAGAACCATGTGTTCAAGATTTGGAATTGACATGGAGCCAGCACTTGAGGAGTGGGGAGATTTTAAGCAGTTTTCCTCAGATCATCAGAAGAAGCTGCAACTGAGAGATGTTACACATCAATTGTGTACCAATGAAACTCAGAGACAGCTTTACCCACACATGTCGAAACTGGCCCAAATTTGCTGCGTTATTCCACCACACACAGCGGACTGTGAACTAGATTTTTCTCAGCTGAAATTTGTTAAGACAGCTTTGAGAAATCGGATGAAGGATAAAACTCTGGATTCAATAATCAGAACATGGCCAGAAATCGAGGACAACATGGCGGCAAAGCATGCGCACTGAATCCCTTTTTAATTAATTCAATATGGCGTCCTTCAATAGATTTCTTAAGGAAATATAAAGAACAATCATTTTCGGTTATTTACTATTGTAAATTCCGACATGCGAACGTCCAAAACTTCACCAAATTGAACAATCGTTCAGCACTACAATTTCTATTAAGTTTGGAGCGTCCTAAATAGGTTCCCGAGCCCCTCACAAACATACCTCTTATTCGCTGTTCAAAGTCTATTAATCTGCTATATCACTTATTTTGGAGCTCCAATTTTGGCTGCTTCTGTGTTGTTTGTCCACGATGCGAACGTCTGAATTTGCTCAGGATGAACGTTACTTTGTTTTGCGCAGTTGTTCGTTCCACTTTTTCGTTGTTTAATAGGTTCCCAAAGACCTTAAAATGTACGATTTATTGCAGCCGAGTCGTTGTAATTTAATCCATCAAGCGCCAAGATAAATACTGAACTCGGCGTGAAGAAGCAATGCATTCCTCGATAATTTCGGGTTCTTGTCCGCCATTTCTTATCGAGCTGTTGCTAGGTTGCCAGAGTCTTAACCGCTGTTATTATTATTAAATGTGACTGTGGATTCAGAAATAATAACCAAAATTTATGCGGCAATTTTTGTGAGTATGAGTGTACAGACCTGTCTAGACGATTAAAGCTTTTGTAATTGGATATTTGGGTAAGAAATGGGTCAATAAGACATTTTAGCGAATAACTCTACTTTAATTTATTGCTATAGACTTCTGTTTATAGCCGAAATGATCGATATTTAGCCATCAGAATTTTCAAATTAATATTACCATCTAAATATGAGCCCACAGGCCACTGCCGCTGAGTGTCCTGGATTTCTAGCCATGAATTGTCGTTGAAGGTCCTCCAGTTCACAAATTTCCTTTCAAAGAGGCTGTACGTTTGTGGGCACAAAGAAAGAACCGGAGACTGAAAACAATTTAATAAAGTTCGACTTCTTATACTTCTAACAATAGATGACATTGACTGTCTGGATCATTATGACTTCACATATAAGATATTATTCTGATATATTCTATATAAGATATATTCATATTAATAATAATCCTCACCTGTATTGTAATGCAGTTGCTTAGACACAGTCAATGATGTACAGTGTGCCTTTACTTAACTTAGTTATTAAGCCGTTAGCTGGCCAAGTAAGGTCCAGTCACAGTGATTTATCATTAAAATAATAAATATGATTATGTTATGTATAGTTAAATAAAATTAAATAACTACTGACACAATAACAATTGTTAGCCAGGACCTTACTCATGTAATACTAATAATAAATTTCACTTGCTCAGAATTTGAAAAATAGCAATAAGCATTTTGAGACCACCAAAATTTCAAAAGTTGTTGGCGAGGTGAGGGGGGGGGGGGGGGGGGGGGGGGCATGCCCCCAGGCCTGCAGGTACCCGGCACTCACATGGTCCTGGGCAGAACCCTGGCTTATTACCGTCGTTTGCTTCTAAGGATGAACAATGCTGATAAAAAAATTATTTACGGCCTATGTACGCCAATGTCAAATTGTAATGCTTTCCAGAAGCATTTGAAAGGTTTCTATAACACGCGATCACTAGCTATAGGGCCTGGTTTATACGTCGCACAATCGTTGCATTTAATTCAGACGAATTTACAGTCAAACCGGATGTTCTTTACCGCGCGACCTTGCAATATTCACAGCAACATTGCAATGTTGACTAGCTAAACGATACACGGCGATTTCGAAATTCGTTGAAGGAAAGGTGATATTTTACATGTAAAGTATGTATTTTGGAGCGCCGCCATTAAAGTGGTCGAGCTTGAAGCTTGTGACGTCATAGACTCAATAAAAACAAAAGATCATTGTTGTTGTCAAGAAAAGGGTCATTGTTGTTATTGAGTCTATGACGTCATGAGCTTCCTCGACTCATTCTTCTCAAGCTCGGCCACTTTAATGGCGGCACTCCAAAATACAACTTTACACGTAAAATACCACGTTTCCTTCAACGAATTTTCAAATGAAACTTTGCACGATTACCAACTTCCATAACATCTTTAGGATTATGCAAAAACATTTCCAACAATATTTTCATCAGACAACCACTTTAAGTGCTCTTTCAAACCGAAGACAGATTTAATGTCCGCTTCATAAGCACTTTATAATTATGGTAGGGTTATAACAATGCCACATTGCCACGGCATTATGTGGCGAATTCAACATATCGTCCCAATGAGTTAGGCCAGTCCATGTGGCGTACAAAAATGGTCCGACCACGACTCGAACTTCACATAACATGAAGTTTACTTGGGCCAGCGCTAAACGTCGCACAATAGACGAATTTAATTCAGACGAATTTAATCGTTTGAATTTTATTCGACGAAACTGCGAGTCTGCGACGTATAACTCGATTAAATTCGACACACGAATTAAATTCGTCTCGGCGATTAAATTCGTCTGAGTCAGACGGATTGTGCGACGATAATGCGTGTTCGAGTTACAAGGACGAATTATCGTCGCGTCGAATTAAATGTTTCGCTTCTGCCTGTGATAATTCGGTGCCATGTTTTCAAGAAATCTTTTTCAGGCTGCACGAGTTCAAGTAAAAAGAATTAAATTCGACGTTTAACTCGACGTCGCATTCACGTCGCATTACCGACGAAGTTAATTCGAATTAAATTCGTCTATTGTGCGACGTTTAGCGCAGGCCTTAGAGTTAATTGTTCTGACTTTCAATTAGAACTTCGTATTAGGTGAAGTTCGATATTTAACATGCGAATTTTTAGCAACTTGCTAAGTGCAATGTTGCTATCAATATTGCAAGATCGCGCGGGAGTGTAAACGAGAGAAGATTTTGCCGAAACGAGAAGATCGCAACTACAAAAGTTAATTTAAAAAGCACCAGTGGTGTAGCCAAGGTGGGGGCCTAGGGGGGCCTCCCCCCCAACTACACATCCCCCCCCCCCCCCAGTCTCCTGAATGTCTGACGCTAAATTCAAGTAAGAACTTTTGCTTCTTTGAAATTTGAAGTTTGTTTCTGTTGCTAATGATAATCGTGATGCTGATACACTGTCACATGAAGTTTCATTGGTTAAACTGCGCAGAATTACGCTCCCAAGAGCCCTCGGTCCTTTTGACCAGCGTCAGCTCCTTGAACTGCACCCCCAAATTTTCCGTTGCTCCCCCCAAATTTTGATCCTGGCTCCGCCACTGAAAAGCACTAGAAATTTATTCATTTAATTCGATGCAATGTACGGCGTCGTCTAAAACGAACACGCGTCATGATCAGACGGATACAGCATCTCAACTGGGTACAACGTCTTAGACGAATTTAACTCCCCATACCGTTTTAGACGTTGCATGCACAATCGTCGCATTTAATTGATTGAATTAAATTCGTCTGAATTAAATGTGACGATTGTGCGCCTATAAACCAGGCCTGAGATTGCCGGGTTAAAATGTGATCCGTTGAGCCAATAGAAACGTGCCCTTGAGAAACGTGAAAGGGATAAGGGATAGCTCTTCCCACTTTTCCAACTCTTATGCAATCTATGTAATAGTTACAGACATGCATCCCTAATTTATTAGTCAACAGGTAACGATACACCGCGTGCGGCAAGGTGTAACAAGATGTCTGCTCTCTCAATTTTAACAGCCAAACTCGCGTAATAAAAGTAACTTTGTAACTAATCACAAACTTATTAAAGTTACTTTTTTTTGGTAACTAAATTACATTTCTGTTAATGTAACTGCAACTATAGTTACTTGTGTCGCGTGCGATCATGGAATTATATATAACGGCGCGAGAGATGCGTGTAAAACACGAGGCGACAATTAAGTGTGTTTCTTTTATAAAATAATTTCTATAGATCGTCAATAACCAAAAGTACAGATTACCTGTCCGACAAGACGAGCTTATAACCGTCTAGCGCCACACGTGGCCTCGTACACGTCGTTGATTTTAGCGATAAAAATACACTCAAAGTTGCGGCATAGTTAATATAACGTATACATGGTTTGGAGGCTCCATTGTCTTTCAACATGAAGTAATAGTCATGTTGAAAGACAAGTTCCATATATGGAAGTAAATTCTATGGACACGTGACGACAAAGCACCACAACACGTGATGATGAAGGACTACACTAATCAAACCCAATCGTTGCTATTGGATTACTGCTTCATTATACAGAAAATACAATCCCATTAACTTAATTTCCATAAACTTGAACAAAAACATAGAACAATGATTTGGACGAGTTTCCAAACCATGTATAAGTTCTATTAACTATAGCCTACGCCATAAGACGTTCGGAAAATCCCCGGAGTAGAACGTCTATGAATCAGCTCCGTAATTCTTGTTCTGTGACGTCGTCTGTCCGCATGGATTCCGGGGACGCTCTCTGATTGGCCAAATATTTATACACGATATTCAATTGGTTAATTACAACTGCTTCCGTTTTGAATGTTTTGTTGTTTACCAGGCAGACAAAGGCAACGGCCGTTTTGACTCGTCCGCTTCAACGCATTAATCGAAACTGTACCAAAGCACGGACTAAAATGAGTTCGTTAATTCTTTTAGAAGCTTTTATAGTCGGCGTAATGTTGTTTGAGAACTATCAAACAGCCGAAAAAGATGTGGGACTGAACTTGTGAATCGCTTCAAACATCACAGTGAAATACGACACTTATAATACGACCTTTGCTCCTCGATGTTTGTTTTTGTTATATTACCTTCCTACGAAGCTCAGAGTATCCTATTTATCGATTAGAGTTTCTTTCTTCATATAGATTCTTAAGTGGTTAGTATAAATTAAATTGATGTAGATTTCAATTTCCTAGCGAATACTCGTTAGTCGTTGACACTCGCTGTAATTATTGCTGAATTGCAAATTAATCGGAATAAATTACAGAACACGGAATTTGGCGCTGATTCGCAGACGCTCTAAATCCCCCCTTGTTTGGAATCCCCCTAGAGCCCTAGAGCGTCTGCACGCAGGCTATATTAACTATGGTTGCGGGTAAGCATTCTGTTTGGTGAATTACTTGATCGGACTTGTATTCAGGTATTGCTTGATTTTCTTTTGTAATTAAAACCACTTATAATTTATCAAAAACAACAAAATCTCCGCGAAGTATCCGTCGTGTGCCGCTGAGTTATACTGACGCTTGCTTGGCTCAATGGCCAATCAAAACGCGTGTAGCTGTTCACTTACTTCCGGTTATTTTATTAAAAAACTGTCACAGCGCTGATCATGAGATAAATTTTCTTTATTCTATGTACAAATATATTAATAAAACTATTCTCTTTTATTTGAAAAGGCTGAGGAATTACTCAGCGACGAGGAAACTAAAGACATTCCATCTCCATGGAAAGGTGCCATTTCTTTCAAGATGGAAGGCACCGATGAAGAAGTTAAAGAAGCCATTGCAGATCCCTCAGCGGTTGGTGCGGCCGTTGAAGCGGCTACCGAAAAGCTAACAAAAAACGCTAAAGAAATTAGCGACAGCCTCATCCACCTGGAAGTCCAATCCGAAACCGTACCAGACTTGACTCTCATTGATCTGCCTGGAATTGCCCGAATTTCGGTGGAAGGTCAAAGTGCTGACGTTCCAGAGCAGATTAAAGCATTGATTAAGAAATATGTTAAGAAACAGGAGACTATAATTCTTGCTGTCATTCCTTGTAATGTCGATATCGCTACGACAGAGGCACTACAGCTTGCTCAACAGGTATAACCAACTATTTTTTCTATTTTTTTCTATTATTTTATCAGATTTATTTGGATTAGTTACTTAAGATTAAAATAGTTTAAAGATACTAAATATAAAATTAGGAAGGATCATATATCATGGATGGATGCATGGATGGATAGATCTATTATCACGCTTTTAAAAGTGAAGTCAGAATTTTCGTATTATATCACGTTGAATTCAGTCCCCTACGCTGTCGTCTGTTACCTTTTGACCCAATCTCGTACCCAGAGCCTGCGATCCTTTTGGTCATTACCAAGGATCAGAGGCTCTGGGAAACTCCGATGAAACTTGTCATCTGATTGGTTAGTTTAAAAACAGTAAAATTTCAAATAGTGTGCACGTTGCTAACTTGTTTAATCGATTTCTCGACGTTCTGTAACACATAATTATATACGACAGACCCAAAATATAATTGAACACATGAAATAATTCAAAACAGCAAAAATCCCGACAATTTACAAGTTAAAACTATTATTATTGTCGCTTCGTCGCCAAACAAACATCCATCGTCTGACTCGTCTCGTAATTCTAAGCAGTTTCGTCTCAGAACTTTAAAATTATATTAGAGAATACAAGGTCGATGTAGTTTAGCACAATTTCTTACCTGAGCGGCTGAGCCGATTACTGCCAAGTGTTGACGGCGACGCGGACATTTAAAACACACTCGTCAAATCGTCTGGTTGACCATTTTGAGAAAAGCGAAGAAAGGCCATTTGTATCGATTGTATTGTCGAGAGCTTTGTAAAACATGTTGGGCCTTTTTTATCGGTAAACAAATATTTTTCCTGGTCTTCGAACAAGCGAACGATCGTCGATGATTGTTACAAATTATAGGGAACTGGGAACCAGAGGACTGGGAACAAAAACCCAATTTTGGGGTCTTTTTCATCGGAGTTTCCCAGAGCCTCCGTTCCTTGGTAATGACCAAAAGGATCGCAGGCTCTGGGTACGAGATTGCTTTTGACCGCGAAGGGAACAGCTTGTAGGGGAATTGTTAATATAGGGGAACTGACGTCACTTTCGGCTCCAGAATTAGCGTTCCAGTTATGAAACTTAGATTCAATGGCTGCTATATTCTATAGATAAAGACTAATCCTCATCTGATTGCCTGTTCTGACAACGAAATTATTAAAATATGGTTTCGTCAATGCATGTTGTTTAACGACACGTAACCGTCAACCTGACGAATGGAGCTGTAAGAAAACCATTTACTGTTTCTATAGGAACGTTACGACCACATACGATAAATGTAAGCTAGCAATACGTAGCACATGTGCACAGTGGCGTGGTGGCAAGTTTCAGGCTGGGGTGGCCAGATTAGATTTGGTGCCCCCCCCCCCCCTCCAAAAATAACTGAAATAGCAATATATAATATTACAACAAACAACGGGTTCTCTCAAAGACCACGCCAATGCAAGCGGCGAAGTAGCGCCAAACCTCTAGGGGGTGCGGGGGCATGCTACCCAGGAAAATTTTAAAACGGCACAAAAGATTACAGATTTCAGATCTTTATATCCCCCCATTGAAGACCTAGCTATACAAAGAAATAGGTTTATTTTGTTAAGTTTTGGTGCCCTTGCTAGTTTTGACGCCCCTTCTGCAACCCCAGCTGGGGGGGCCTTCGCCTCCGGGCCTCCCTGCCACCACGCCACTGCATGTGCATTAGTTGTGGTTGAAAAAATATTTTTGGACCACGTTAAAGTTCCGTGCTAAACTTTTATACAATAAAACAATTAAGGAAAAGGGGTGGATAGTAACCGGAAAAATGACGATGTAATGTGTTTGACCGGAAGTAAAATTTGAAGTAATTTTTTTTAAGCTCTTCGTCCACTCAAAATGCATTCTTCGTAACAAGGAACGATTTTAAGGAGTTACAACTTAAAGGGAATATTTTATATCTCTCTCAAATTTTCTGCGACTACAGCTAAGTAAATCAGCAACAATAAGTATATCAACAATTGTCGATAAGTATATGACGTAAGTATGACGGCCTGACGGGGAATTCGATACTTCCGAAAGGTTTTACGTTGACGGCCACTCCCGTGCGTTTACTTTAGCTTTTTTTTCTCTTAATTTACAAAATACCAATACCAATACCAATAAACTTTATTTAACGAGGGTGACACAATTACAATAGATATTGTATTCTTCCCTGTGGCCCTCAGTATTTGTATCACTTTTTACTAAAATCGATTATCAAAAAAAACCAACAAGATTTTTTAGCCTTTGTATCAGGTTCCCCTTCGAAAAGAATCAAATAAAAAATGTTCATTCGCATTCGTGTAATCGTAGATAAAATCGTTGATTTATTAAAACCAAAAATTATTGGCATATTCATGTGACAAATTCAGTATGTGGTAGAGTTAAGGCATCTTCGACGTAAATTTAGGTAGACGCGCTCCGTCTTTTGGACTAGAAACATCCTTGAGGGTACACGGCTTAACTATGAGCCGCATACAAGACCTAGCTCTTCCTCCAAATTCCTGTTTGCGCCCCTGCTTTTGCAACAAGCTAATGTACTCAGCACTATTCTTTGCATACAAGTATAACTATATTTGCAGATTTATAATCTTGTTTCCTCACTTTTCATCTATATCCGTGCTAGGTTGATCCCGAGGGAACTAGAACACTTGGTGTTCTCACCAAACCCGATTTGGTAGACCAAGGAACCGAAGGCGATATATGCGCCGTAGTGAATGGTGAAAAAGTCAAGCTAAAGTTGGGTTACACAGTGGTCAAGTGTAGAGGCCAAAAGGCAATCGAAAGTAAGCTGTCCCTGACGGACGCAATTGAAAACGAAGATAATTTCTTCAAGAACCACGAACAGCTTAGCATTTTGTATCAAGAAAAGAAAACAGGAATTCAGAACTTGTCACATCAGTTAACAAAACAACTGGTGGAGCAGATTAAGGTGGGAGAACTTTGTTGTTTTATTAAACTTACTTTATTACATTGTACAAAACTAAAAAAGAAGTATTACAGCCGAAATGAATTGTTGCTTTTATATGGTCGTACATCTAATAGTATATACATTCCAAAAGTTCATTAAACATATAGTTATCAATTTAGACTCATGTATTTTAAGCCTCGTCCCTCGTCTCGCCTAGTAAATCCCACAAGTCCGGCAGCTCATATTAATGATATATATGTTATTCAATTTTTATTCAGTAAATAATTAGATATAAAAGTAGTTAGAAAAAAAATAGATTAATTAGTTATATGATTGTAATCATTGTATATGACATACAATCATATAATTAATTAATCTAATTACTTAAAATTACTACTTTTACGTCCAATACTGTATAAAAATGGAGTAATATATACAATATGCATGGGCTGCCGTTCTTATGGGATTTACTAGGCAAGACAAAGGCAAAGGCTTAAAATAGGAATTCATCTAAATAACTATGTTTATTTTTGAAAATTCAAGCCATTTTAGGTCAGTAAATTGAACGAAATATTTATGCCAACTATATTTACAGCATACTAATTATACGACCTATTTCTTTTGTTTTTGAATTATTGATGAGTATTTTCAGAAATATAAACAATCATAGTTAATACAAAATAAACATGGTTTGAAAACCAGCCACCAAATTCCTGTCCGAATTGGTCTTAGTATTTTATTCTGGCTAACGCCAGACGATTTTATTCATCTCTGGGAAAGCCCTCGGACAGGAATGAGTTAAAGCAGTTAACTCAATCAGACTACGATTCATGTTGAAAGGTATCTGAACGTGCACAAATCCTTTGTTTCAACCTCACTCAATATTTAAACAGTAGGGTACGTTGAGTGACTGATCTCAAACTTTACTATTGGATGATTGCTTCATTACACAGAAAACACAATATGTTCAGTAACCGTGAAAGTACACAGATTTTGGCATAAACCTCAACAAAAATATATAACCGATGTAAATCCCATACAGTTTGTGGGACGCGAATATTGTTTACGGCTTATCTAATTAATTCTCACGTCTAATAGACCACTTTTATAAATGCAATTACTTTAAATAGCCTTTTATGTGAATCTAAATGAGCCTTTCTGGTCTTGTTGTGAAGCAAAAAACTTTTGAATTACAGATACACAAACGAGGCTAGAAAGGCTTATTAAGATGCACATAGAATAATATTCAAACCAGTCACAATTATAAAGGTGGTTTTCCAGTCCTCGCACGAAGCAACTCGCAGCTCGCTGCGAGCACTCGCAAGCTCGCTGCGCCGAGTGTTTTAGCGCTCGTGGTAGATAGTTGGAAATTTTAAACTATTTTTTACTCCGCGCAAGTACTCGCGGTAAATAAACCAATCAAAACAAATTATGTCAACATTTCAAATTATTAGTAATTCATGAGTAAAACTGCACAAAGGAAATCATTATTACCGTGTCGAAGGTTAATTTGCAGGATAATGAAGGAAGAAATTAATCGAACTTTCACTTGGATTTTCTCTTAGAATACTGATTTGTTTGAGATGCTATATATGAAACACTTAGAAGAGTGCTTCATCAGGATATCCAAACACCTCGAACTTTGTTCGGAAAGAGTTATCGCAACGAACTGCGTTTGGTGGAAATACAGTGGAAACCATGCGAGTGCTTGCAGCGAGCTGCGAGTCGCTTCGTGCGAGGACTGGAAATGCGCCTTAATTAAAAGTGGTCTATTGTTCATATAAGCTTTTTAAGCTGAAAAATTTGACCGGAACTTTATGTAAATTAGGACTAATTTGTATCTGATTTACAGCATCTGTTTAAACATTTATTTCTCTTGAGTTTTAGATAAGATATATTATATACATGGTTAATAATGTGTGTAACATTGTTGCAATATATCATATCTATACTATAATATATCATTTTTAATTTATATATATGTAATTTAGATTAGAATGCCAGGTTTGAAAGATGATATACATAGCAAGTTAACAGAAGTAAACAAAGAACTTGAGAAGTACGGAGAAGGTCTCCCTGATGAGGAACACGAAAGGCAGAATTTTCTCCTTACCGTAAGTAGCAAAAAATGAAATGCGTTTAAACTTTCCAATAGTATAATTTAAATTATTGTAGAATTAGTGGTTAATCAGTGGCCACAAGTGCAATAAATAATTTACCTTTAAGCAAAGCTTAATTTATTCCATTATTTGAATAGTTATGACACTCTTTGAATGGTAGTTCACATTCTTTGAACAGTTATTACACTCTTTGAATGGTTATCACATTCTTTGAATGGTTATCAAATTCTTTGAATGGTTATTACATTCTTTGAATGGTTATCACATTCTTTGAATGGTTACTACATTCTTTGAATGGTTAGCACATTCTTTGAATAGTTAGCACATTCTTTGAACAGTTATTACACTTTGAATGGTTATCACATTCTTTGAATGGTTATCAAATTCTTTGAATGGTTATTACATTCTTTGAATGGTTATCACATTCTTTGAATGGTTATCACTCTCAAAATCACATCAAGCTTTATTAATTCCATATTCTTTAAATGGTAATCACACTCTTTGCCTGGTTATGACATTTTTTAAATGATTATCACTCTTTGAATGGTTATGACATTCTTTAAATGGTAAACTCAAGCTCATTAATGAATTCATGAGGAAAACATAATGGAAATCAGTTACCGAGACGTTGTTGTGAAATGTGGTGACAAACGCCCAAAATTAAGACAAATTTTACCTCAAATTTCTCTTTAAATACTGATTTGTTTAAGATGCTATACCATGCACTCGAAAGCCGTTTATTATCTGATTTAAAAACACCTCGAAGCGAGTTAAAAATCTCTGCTATCGCCTCGTTTTTCAACACACTGCTCGGTGTTTTCAATCAAATCAGTTAATAAACGGCTTCTCGTGTATGATGTAATAGATAAAACACGAGGAAGAGTTTTTCATCCGATATCCAGTCACCGCAAGAAGTGGTTGGAAAACGAGGCCGTAGGCTGAGCTTTTTAACCAATTTCGAGGTGACTGGATAGAGGATGAAACACTCTTTCGAGTGTATGATCTAGCTTCTCAAACAAATCAGTATTTTATGAAAAATCCGGTTGAAAGTTGGCAAAATTCTATGCTAATTAAGACCGGGTATCCAGTTCACCGTCTCGGTACTGATTTCCTTTGTTTTTATCTTATGAATTATTAATGAGTTTGAAAAATAGTACATCACACTCTTTGAATGGTTATCACACTTTTTGTACTATTATCACATTCTATAAATGGTTTTCACACTTTTTAAATGGTTATCACATTCTTTAAATGGTTATATCACACTCGTTGATTGGTTACCACGCTATTTAAATGGTAATCACCGTGCGCATACTAATCAGTCAAATAAAGAATTTAAAGCTTTTAATTGTTGGAACAGTAAATTGGGCATGCATGTCATTGTGTCATGAAGTAGGATTAGTTTATTATATCCATGGCTACGTATATAAAGTGACACACCCTGATTGCCTTATCTTACAGTAATTTTCTTATTAAATTTTAGTTGTTCTGAACCAATCAAACTTTTTTTAATTATTTGAAAAATTTCTTGTTTTCTATCTAATAAATATAGAGCTTAACAATTTTTATAAAAAGAAGAGTTAACTGGGATAGGTGCAAAAGATATATATATATATACATAATGGTTGTAAACACATTCACTCTTTTTTTGTTTTCTACAGCTTTTAATGAAACTGGGAGAAATTTTTAAAAGATTAGCGAAAGCAGAACATATCGAAGACCAATCTATTAATAAACTTAGGCTCTATGCAGATGTGAAAGTTGCATTTCAGGGACTTGCAGAAGAAATTCGCAAATTTAAGCCAAGTGAGTATATTTTGTGAATATGCTTAGTTTACAGATAGAAAGTCAGATGGGCGGACGGACGGACGGAAGGACGGGCAGACAGACGGACGGACGGACGGACGGACGGACGGACGGACGGACGGACGGACGGACGGACAGACAGACAGACAGACAGACAGACAGACAGACAGAATTTATTTAAATTCGGAGTTTCATCAAGTTTAACAAATTGCTTTTCATGAAAGCCGAGAGTATGACAAAAACAAAGATAAAATTATATCTACATATATTCAATATTAAAAGAGTACGTAATTAGACTTTGTCACTGTAGGAAACTGAAAGATGACATGAACGTTTTTAGAGATAATAGAGTACGAGATAGCTTTACATCACTTGGTAAACTATTCCACAATTTTGCACCACTGTAAGCAAAACTATTCTTCAAATAATTTGCAGTAGGTTTTATTAGTGATAAGTTCATCACTCGATCCTTTAGATTATAATCATTTGATCTTTCAGAATATTGAAATAGGTCAGCCAGATACTGTGGTGCAAACATGTTAAGAATTATGTATATTAGAAACAGACAAAGACAGACAGACAAAGACACAGACACACGCAGACACAAACACAAACGGAAACGCAGACGAAGACACAGACACAGACACAGACACAGACACAGACACAGACACAGACACAGACACTGACACAGACAGACACACAGACAGACACACACACAGACAGACAGATAGACAGACACACAGACAGACAGACAGACAGGCACAGGCAGACACTAACAGACGCAGACACAGACACTAACAGACGCAGACGTAGACACAGACACAAGCACAAGCACAAGCACAATTACAAACACAAACACAAACACAAACACAAACACAAACACAAACACAAACACAAACACAAACACAAACACAAACACAAACACAAACACAAACACAAACACAAACACAAGCACGGACACGGACACAGACTGACACAGACAGACAAAGACACAGACAAAGACAAAGACACAGACACAGACAAAGACACAGACACAGACACAGACACAGACACAGACACAGACACAGACACAGACACAGACAGACGCAGACAGACAGACAGACAGACAGACAGACACAGAGAAAGACAGACAGACAGACAGACAGACAGACAGACACAGAGAAAGACAGACAGACAGACAGACAGACAGACAGACAGACAGACAGACAGACAGACAGACAGACAGACAGACAGACAGAGAAAGACAGACAGACAGACAGACACACACACAGACAGACAGACACACAGACAGACAGACAGAACAGTGGTTCACATTATAAAGTGTAAGAAGAACCAAACTCATTCGTAAGAACGTTGACTTAAAGTAATCCGATTGAGCATTGAAGAAAAGGATGATAACAACAGCTATATGATTAGACTTTCTCAAAGTCCTTTTCAAACATTTTTGACCTTTCGACATTTTTGACCTTTCGGTTCCTCGTTGAAAGGGACTTTTCCCACCTGCAGCGCGCCAAAATTCACCGGTCAATTTTTCGACCGGTGACGTAATTCGGATCCACATTATCTAATATCCGTGATTTAACATTCTTTGGAAGTTGGAGTTGAACAACTCTTGAAAACGTTTTAGTAGGGGTAGAACCACTTTCCATTGCATGTACGACAACCCGAAACACGTCAAAATAGGGCGATGTACGTTTCAGCGATTTCCCGCCAGAATATTTAATTAGATTCAAAAACCTGCAAGCGAAACAAGTCCGCCTCTTTCCTCCCGCTTTTCCGCTCTCCCGCCTTTCCGCTCGCCGGCCTTTCCACCCGCCCGCAAAAACTAGCGCTAAGAGGCGGACTTGGAGCAAGTCTACTATATGATGAGAACGAATAGTATAATACAACGATATATTTATTGCTACAACAATTTATTTTTTGCGTTTGTGCAGAACGTACAAATAGTAAACTCAAAGAAGAAGTGTCAAAAGAGATAAAAAGGCAGAAAGGCAAAGAGTTACCTAGGTGAGTTCTACTTAATTATAATTTATATTTTTGATTGATTGATTGCTCGTTTTGTTATTTGTTATCTGTGTTTGTTTGTTTGTTTGTTCGTTAACGTTCGTTCGTTTGTTTGTTTGTTTGTTTGTTTGTTTGTTTGCTTGTTTGTTCGTTCGTTCGTTCGTTCGTTCGTGTTCGTCGTGTTCGTGTTCGTGTTCGTGTTCGTGTTCGTGTTCGTGCTCGTGCTCGTGTTCGTGTTCGTATTCGTGCTCGTGTTTGTGTTTGTGTTTGTGTTTGTGTTTGTGTTTGTGTTTGTGTTTGTGTTTGTGTTTGTGTTTGTGTTTGTGTTTGTGTTTGTGTTTGTGTTTGTGTTTGTGTTTTTATTTATATATTTATTAATTAATTAATTAATTAATTAATTAATTAATTAATTAATTAATTAATTAATTAATTAATTAATTAATTAATTTATTTATTTATTTACTTATTTACTTATTTACTTATTTATTTATTTACTTATTTATTTACTTATTTACTTATTTATTTACTTATTTACTTATTTACTTATTTACTTATTTACTTATTTACTTATTTACTTATTTACTTATTTACTTATTTACTTATTTACTTATTTACTTATTTACTTATTTACTTATTTACTTGCTTGCTTGCTTGCTTGCTTGCTTGCTTGCTTGCTTGCTTGCTTGCTTGCTTGCTTGCTTGCTTGCTTGCTTCCTTCCTTACTTATTTATTGATTTATTTATAGTTTTCTATCCTATACCGTATTTGAAACCATTGTGAGAAACCAGATTCAAAAAATAAAAGGCCCAGCAAAAGTTTGCCTTAGGGAAGTCGATAACATTGTCGATAACGTTGCATCGGTTGCAATCAAGGAGTATCTTTCTAGATTTGAGCTTCTAAAGATGGAAGTAAATAGACTGATGAACGAAGAGAGAAAGAAAGCAGAGGAGCATACAACTGGCGCCTTGAAGACAATCTTCGAGATGGAGAATCTCGTGTTTACGCAGGATGGAAATTTTACTCGACTGATGCAAAAATTCGAAGCAGATGATCGGGAAAAAGAGGAACTAAAGAAAAGACAGGCAGGGATCACAACAATGGCATTACCTGGTAAGAAAAAAGATGACTTACAGTGACAAATCTTTAATTTTAGATCAGGGGAAGGCGGTACCCGAATGCTTGCTATCTAGCGGTCCAGGGGCATGCTCCTCCTAGAATCTTTCCTGCGGGTTGTGAACGCTTTTGAGATTTAAACAGACATTTTTCTGCATTGAGAGCACACTTTCCGTAGCGTGGGGGCGCAACCCTTTGGCAATAGGGGGCGGATGCCACATTGCTTTTTATCCTCCCCCCCTAAATACACCAGTGATTGCTTAGCCTCGTTTCCAGGGGCTAGGAGAGCCTCCTTCGCTAAACTGAACTAAAACGAAAGCCCTAGTGAAATAAATATGGGTACTTGTAATGCGTAAAGCTAGATTTTCACTGAGCGTAAATTGTTACTCGCTAGAATTTTCTATTGTTCAAATTGAATAGTTTTCCACATGATCACAAGACAGTAAAAAAGGTCGAGCGCGCGACATTTTACGTCTAGTGGAAATCCAGCCTAAGGCTATAGATGGCTTATGAGAATTTTCTCTAAAACAGCTCTAAGAACATTTGCACACAATACTCATCTCCCAACTGGCACGTACATCTCTTAAAGTGCCCATCACCCAAATACGATATAATTATCTTTCTTCTTCAATAATTTTTTTGGTACTGTCGTGTAGGATACCTGAGGGATGTCACTGAATGGTTTAGAGAAGGTGAAAAAATGGACGCTGATCACATGGTGAAATGTTTAGAAGCTTACTGTGAGGTGAGTGGAACATTTACTACTGCAGCCTTCAGAATAAACGGGCGCTCGACACCCAGTACAACCTGCAAATTGTTCGAACGCCCTAAAGTGGTTAAACGTTGCTTTTTCAGCAACCTGAAAAGTTGAACGTTTACAGTTATCTGACAAATAGGCTTTATTATAATAATTATCAGATTCCCAATATAAACAAATAATGAGTTTATTAATATTCTCGTTTCCCATGCTATCACATTTTATTATATAGCATGCTATCGGATATGAGCTTTTGCGTAATCTGATTGGTTCTCTACTACTAGGCTATCAGCTCATATCCTGCTAGTAGAGGAAAAACAAGATGGCGGCGTGTTTTTTTTTTTTAAACTGCCGAAAAGAGTTGAAATTGGCAGATTTTTATACCGAAAAACATCAACACCCTCAAACCAATGTATAAAAAAACAACATTGTGTGAAAATACATTAACAAATACACAATTTAGCATGGTAAATGGTAAAATTCACGTAAAAATTACGTCTTTTTACATCAAAAACCCGACTAAATTAACGGGCTGATATTAATTTGTTGCCGCAAACAAAGAAACTCACGGTTAAAATCAAGCTTACAACCCACATTTCGTAGGAGATTACCAGTAAAGTGACTTTTTTTAGATAAGCATTTGGAGTAGTAAAAAGCATGTTCTCTTTCAAAAACAACCAACTAAGTAATTTAGTTTCACTGCCGAAGGTGTTTCAGTTTCATTTTTGCCTGAAATCAAAACCTTTTTCACGACAGCAACGCTATAATATAAACAACTGACCCACCTTTTGACTTCATAAAGGTACCTTTTAATCATTTTTGTTGATCTGCTTAACGCATTTTTTGCCTCTCGAGCAACATTTATACAACATTTCGAAGCTGTTTACCGAACAGCTCAGCGAGAAACTCTGAATCTGTGTCTGAATGCATCATTACGCATGGCGGATGCCAGAAGTTTGTTGTTTCAAACATTTTGCTGTAATTTTGTCTCTTGTACAGTACTTGGCTATATAAGCCATGAGCTCATATACAACTCGAGCTCATGGTATAACTGTTAAATATCTCTTACATCACACTACACTACACGCCACGACACTATACACCACATCATACCATGTTATATATCACATTACAGAACACCATGCATACTACATCAATCACATTACACTATAGCACGCCCCACAACACTAAGTATATATCACATCACAGTACACCAAAGCACATCACATCACACAACGCAACACCACGTCAGTCACACATCACAGCTTAGTACAGCACATCACGGCAGCACAGTACACTACAGCACACCACAGCACATCACACCTAAGCACACCACACCTTAGCACACTACGGCACAGCATAGCACACCACGCCATATAATGCCCATAGACATAGCGTTACTGAGGCTTACTAAATAAAGCTTCTAAAATATAACGAAATAACTTAAAGGTGGCCACAACTCGATTAGTCGACACCATTCCGATGGCAATATATTATCATCTCGTGAAACAATTACTGGAGAGGATGGCGACTGAATTGATGAAGCTTGCTGCAAAACCAGATTCGTACAACGAGCTTTTGAGAGAGGATCCTGAGATGGTGTTTACAAGAAAAAAGTTATTAGAAAAGCAGGAGAGACTGGAGAAAGCAAATCTAAAATTGATGAAATTTGGACCTTCGTCTTCCACAAGTGGTACTCATTCTGAAGATAACAGTGATGATGACTTGTAATGTGAAATTGCTCTGGTAAGTGGACGATGCACCTTGTTGAGTGACACATTTTTAGCATTTATTTCCGGTTTTTAAATTTCTTAACTGATTTGTGAGAATACATAGAGGGCACTCAGAGACTGCATATACCTTCGCCAGTGGGTTATTAGGTTAATTAGGCTAGCTTACTAGATCTACACATATATAAATATAATACTTGATTGCACTCGTACCGTTAATTAGTGCAAACTATAAGATGAAAATTAAATTTGTCTTATATATTTGTAACATCTAAAATGTTAAAATTGTTAACCCACAATGTTAAAATTTGTAACATTTAGAATATCTAAAATGACACAGAAACATCTCTAACTGTATCTCTTGCAGTTTTTCGTTACCTCGCTTCGTTTTTAAGAGATTTTAGTTTGTTTGATATGTAATATTTCATAAACGAGTGGGAATGTTTTACCAGGGGTTACAAACACGAGAGGACATTGAAAATCACGAGGCCGTTAACCGAGTAATTTTCATTGTTCTCGAGTGTTTGTAAAACATGAGAAAATAATGAAAATCACAAGGCTGCAAGCCGAGTGATTTTTATTGTTTTCGAACGTTTTACAAACACGAGAGAACATTAAAAATTACAAGGTAATAGGCCAGGTAATTTTCATTGTCCTCTCGTAACTGAGTTAACTCAGTTAGCGGGACCTTTACCGGGTTTCAAAACTCATGCACATGATCAAATATTTTTCTTTGATTGACTAATTAGATCATGAATTATTATTAATGAGTTTGAGAAGTAAACACTGTTATATATATATGCGTGCATAATGACTTATTGGAGATGTATTTCTTTGTTATTATCAAACCTAACTTATAATTTGAAGGGGCTAGGGAGCATGTGCGTTTGTTCCTCCCACAACACCAAACATGTACATGTAAAATTTCAAGTGATTACGTTTGATAATAAAGAAAAGATATATAACCTTTTCCAATAACTCATTAGGCACGTGTAGGTCCGTCCCATCAACATAACGGATATATCAAACAAACTGGAATATTTCAACAACAAAGGAAGCAAACCAAAAACTGCAAACGATGTTACTTTGTCATTTCAAGCGTTCTTTCAAATAAGAGCAACTTATTTTTCGTGTCATGTGCACCTTAAGAAAATAAAACAACACAAATTTTGCATGTCCAATAAACTGTTCAGTTTATTGTTATTTGTAATTTATCTAAATTAGTTAATGTTTGTATAATACAAGGATGATGAGTGCAATCAGGTATCTTTCTATTTATGTCTTCTACATGGAGAATCTTGCGGTCTTTTTATGAAATTCTTATTCGATGTTTAACGAAAGTCAACCAAAATTTAACGATTGGTTCTTGGTCGATAGCCGGTCAGCTTTCTTTTACATCAATATTGATTAAATAGTTTTCGAGATTTCTTAGTGACTGACAGACAAACTAACAGACAGACAGACAGACAGACAAGCGAACAAATAAACAAACAAACAAACAAACAAACAAACAAACAAACAAACAAACAAACAAACAAACAAACAAACAAACAAACAAACGAACGAACGAACGAACGAACGAACGAACGAACAAACGAACGAACGAACGAACGAAGTAACGAACGAACAAACAAACAAACAAACAAACAAACAAACAAACAAACAAACAAACAAACAAACAAACAAACAAACAAACGTAAATAAAAACATAACCTCCTGGTGAAGGTAAAAATGTTTAATATTTTTGTGTTAGCAAAGCCCTTAATAAACAATATATTTTGAAAGTAATTTACTAACATTGTCAGAGTAAATTTATTCATTAATAATCGATGCGCATGCGGTAGTATCAAATCGTTGTACCACGAGATAGCACTTGGAATCGCAAGTCTAAATCTGATTTGCGGACTTGATCTGCTTGGTTTTCTTTATTTTTGAAATCCTTTTATATATATATGCAGGAAAGTACACAATTGGACTGAAAATATAAGATAAATTTTCAATGCAAAAGTCAATTTTCAGTATACAAAAATGAATTATCAGTACAAAAATGCATTTCCAGTACATGCATGCGCAAGAAAATGTTTAGTACAAAAACTGATCTCCTATCCAGACACTGCATGCATCTCAGTAGCATAAAGCACAAAACCGCTCTTAATTCGGGAGCGAATCCCAGATACACTACGCTCTGCCGTTACACAAGGTGAATGAATATCTATAGCTTCAGCGTCTCTTGATTTTCTTTCGTGATTTTGGCAAGATCTAGACGTCTTTCAGGTTAGAATTGAACAAGGTAAGGTCCTTGAATTTTGTAGAGTATTATCCGTAAACATCGCAAACCAACGGCTTTGCATGCCCTAGTTTGAACGATATTAGTACATGCAGTCGAACCTGTATATAATGGCGACCAGGTGGTCGCTTATATAATAGAGGATCACTAAAAATACACATTTGGAGTGGTCAAATGTCAATTTTAATGGCGTGCGTATCCTACCACAACTCTTCATTCAAACAAACAAACAAACAAA
The DNA here is from genome assembly GCA_035771165.1 of Paragorgia papillata. Classification (NCBI taxonomy): domain Eukaryota; kingdom Metazoa; phylum Cnidaria; class Anthozoa; order Scleralcyonacea; family Coralliidae; genus Paragorgia; species Paragorgia papillata. The sequence goes on along the minus strand of JAWNZC010000324.1, from coordinate 279,135 downwards.
CAAACAAACAAACAAACAAACAAACAAACAAACAAACAAACAAACCAATATTCATATTAAAACAATATGGTAGTCATGTTCAATTGGGGCATTTCGCTCTGTTTGACCACCAGTTGCTATAGGCAATAAAGTTATTAAATCTAAATCTAAAATATAAATATATCAAAGCTCTTTCAGCCGGTCTATACTTTAAACAAAGTTGCTAACTTGTAACTCATGTAATGGGACAATATAAACCTAACGTCGTTTTAAGATCCTCTACTCTACTACAATATACAATATTTCCATTACTTACAGTTTACAACGAAATACATCTGACTGTCATTTCATAGTTCCTACGTTCAACGTGCAGTTAAAACGTGCTAGTAGTGATGATGAATCGCGTCCGGTGTGTCAAACAATAATATACTGCGTAAAATGACATGTGGCTTTAGGTTTTCGTTGAGGTGTGGGATGGCCGCTTAATATATAGGTAAAAATAACAAAGAAACACAACGTAACTGCTAAAGGTGCATCGGTGTGGCCGCTTAATAGAGGTGGCCGCATGATACAGCTGACAAAAACAGCGTTGTATGGGTAAAAAATCCGAACTGTGAAAACTGGCCGCGTAACTCTTTCCTGCACGAACCGGTCTTTAGTATTTTATTTTGGCTAGCCCTCGGACAGGAATGAGTTAATAAAGGGTGGCCGCTTAATGGAGCGTCTTTCAATTCACCTATTCTGGCCTAGAGTGCCTTTTCTGAGGCCCTATCTTTTGAATGCACCCCACCTTGAAGGGCCTTCCAGGCCAGAATAGGTAGATCAAAAGATTCAGAGGTTCCACCAGCTCTAGTGGTTGTGTAATCCCCTTCTGATTGCAAGTAGCGACAGCCGACAAGTGAAACTGTCAAAAGTACATGTAATGCTGGAACATTGCCACGACTACAAAACTTTTTGATTTGGAAAATTTTGGATTTCTAGGGTCTCTGAAACATTATTTCCTGCATTTTGAGGCAAGTATTTAAGAGTAATTGAAAGCCTTAAATTACATAATTTTGTTAAAATCAAACCAGAACATAGAATAATACGCATCAGAAATGTAAATGTCGTAAATGAAATTATACAATACCCTGGTTGCTATGCGTGTTTTCATTGGTTGTTGGCCATGATCTATTAGAGGACAGACACATGGTCACGTCAGATCACGTCAGCTGACTTGCTTTTTCCCTTCTTCATGCCCCAAAATCCGGCAAGAGTTTCGATAAAAACCTTTTAAATTTTTATTGTATAAAACAAATAGATTCCATTTTTTTGTTGTCTGTTCAGTTATAGCTGCACAGAAGACGTAACAACGTGGTAAGAACATCAGTGACCCACTCGACTGCGTCTCGTGGGCCACTTTTTTGTTCTTACCACGTTGTGACGTCATCTGTGCATCTATAACTGAACAGACAACGGCAAAATGGAATCTATTTGTTAAGTCGTAAATGTAAAGACAGGTTGGAGTCATTTTGTATAGACCCTTAGTATTGTAATTTATAGCATATGCATGCCTGCAATTTATATATATATATATAACACATCACCATTTACTCACTTGGACTTAAAACAACTGTACCCCCCCCTCCCCCCCCCCCCCCCCCTCCCCCCCCCCCCCCCTCCTACAAGTTTCTACACGGATTTAAACTTTTCATGAGAACGGTCTTGGCTACGCCACTGTTAGTAGGGACTTTTGGACGCTTTTACGCTATTACGGTATTATAACCGCTGCGGATAAAGTAGGCAAAAATACTGTAGAAAAATTTACGTCTGTTTACACTAACGAACAACGCCTAGTTACATGTAAGTTACCGTAGCGTAATGATTTGCATCCGGGTGCTAACCTAACCGTAGCGACTACGCTACTGCAAGCCACTCCGCAACAGTGTAAACACAACAAAGAAACGTAGCAATTTTTTAACCGAAGATTTATCATACCGTAAAAGTGTAAACGAGGCCTTTTTAAGATCTACGACGCGGCAAGCTCGACGTCGCATTTATCAAAACGTTAAAATGCAATGTGAATTGTTGAAGCAAAAATTGAGTCTTTCTAATATTTGAAAGACCACTTAAAATTTTAGAGTTTTTCGTTTTCTTGCTTTGTTCTTGATATATGGTTGTTTGACGACTTTAATATGCAAATTTAACATTTTGACGTCACATGTGCATAATGTGTTATCGGAGAAGATTTTATATTTTTGCCATTATTCAGTATGTGAGAGGCCTGGTGCAACTAGACTATTTGCACCATGGTTAATCCAGCTTGGTTAACGTGTTTACTTAAAATTTAGCAGCGTTCGAAAAACCGCAAAAGTCAACAGATAAAACCTTTTAGATCTTAGTTTTAAGAGGATCGTTTAATTTCAACAAAGGCAAACCCATGTCCATTGTGCTAATAGCCTTGAATGTTGTGTTGATTCCTGTTGTGTTGTCTCCTGGCGCTCCTCCTGAATATCCTCCACCACCTCCTGCTCCACGTCCTCTTCCGTAAGCACCCCCTCCTCCTCCAATTCCTACCTCTCCATTATTTTGCCTTGAACGTCCTCCTGTTCCACCATGTAAAAAGGGTTTACCTCCTCCTCCACCATATCCATACTTTCCACCAAAATATGTACTACTTCGTCCATCGCCATCCTCCTCCACCATATCCATACTTTCCACCAAAATGTTTACTACTTCGTCCATCGCCATCCTCCTCCACCACCACCCGCAAACCTGCGGGATAACAAATAGAAAGACAATATTGACCGTTGACAAAGTCTCCAAACGGCAACGTTGACAAGGACCAAAGTTAACAAGGTTTTGGTAAGAACTGAATGGTAGTGCTAACTGTCAAACTACAACAGCAGCGATGACGACGACGCCACCGCCGCAACGATGGCGACAACAACAAGAACGACAACAACCTCGACAATGACAACAACCACGACAACGGCGAGAACAATTACAACAAGAATATCACGCACAACATGCCAACAACAACAACAGGAACATTAACACAACAACAGCAACATTAACATTAACACGAAGAGCAGGAGCATGGAACAACAACACAATCATCATCAACAACAACAACAACAACAACAACAACAACAACAACAACAACAACAACAACAACAACAACAACAACAACAAGGACAACGTCAACGACAACGTCAACGACAACGTCAACGACAACGTCAACAGCAACGACGACGACCAGTGTAAACCACTGACAAAGTTTCAACGGAAAATTACTTAACTTTTTCCCGTCGGTGGGTTTTCCCTATGACTAATATCGTCTGGCGTTAGCCAGAGTAAAATACGTAAGACTTGAGAGTTGGATGCCCCATAGCTTGCGTGGCCGGCGTTCTGTTTGCAGGCGGGCCTGCTTGCGGGAGAATTGAACGCCTGCCACAGTCCTACCGTAATTTCTCTATTAATTAAGCCCCCGCGGTTATATTCCACGCTTAATTCTTTGAGTGGGGGAGGGGGCTTAATAGGGATGGGGCTTATTAGAGAAGGGGCTTATTTGAAATAAGTACAAAAAGTCTGATTCGCTTTTATTTATATATCAACTGATTTTGGGAGGGGCTTAATTATTTTCTGCTTCCGGAAAGGGGGGGGGATTAGAATGGAAGCTTAAAAGAGGGGGGCTTAATAGAGAAATTACAGTATTCAAATTTGCGACTTTTCCCACCAAAATTATCGGTTAAATTTGGCCTTTGATCGTTTATAAGCTTGGACAGTGGAAGTAAATTGTTAATTTGAACGGTCCTGGTGTTTTGACTGTTTTGTCAAAATGATTCTGAAGAAAATCTTTAAAGTAAAGCCCGATTTTGAGTTTAGCTTGATATATTCACGAAGTAAAGATGGCGTCAATTACATGCACTAATTAGGTATGTACGCTCTTATGAATAGGACCGATGGCAGGAGTTCATTTTGCTTCCCGCCCAAACAGAACGCTGGCCGCGCAGGCTTAGCCTGTATACACCTGTAATTCAGTCTTTGGAAATTCCCACGATAGCTTGTCGACCCCCACTGAGCTTCTCAGATCTGAGAAGTAGATTTTGAGTGGTTTAATACTCCTCATATGACGCATAATTGTTATTTGATTGGATTATTTGATCTCACGAGAATTCCTAGAGAACTAATTGTTACTGGAATAAGACAGGGGTTGTAAAAGCCGTAAACAAGATAATATTAAAAAAGTGCCGAAGGAAAAGATCGAATGTTTCCGTTAAGAGTGGGTTTTATCTTAGAAATGAGAAGGCCTTCTCGTATGAGGACATCAAAGTTGGTTGAACCAGAAGAGAAAATTGAAAAATCGTCCAAATACACATCATGGCCAGTTTGTGTTTGGTGTGATAAAACACTAGAGAGTTGAGTCATAGAGGGCGTTTTTCCTGTGTAGGCGTAAGTATAGTACCACCAAAAAATTGAGATCACGTAATATCAATCATATCTTTAATAACCATAAACAATTTGTTCATGACTGAATTCATTTTCGCTCTCCCTGTTTGCTGATTGTTTAAACTAGCGTCCAGTGCTAGACCGAGTTTCCCACGGTCAATTTCTCGCCGCTTTGGAGGCCGCGGATGTTTATCCTTAGTTTCAACCCGAGCGATGGAGCTTTCCGCGAAGCTAATTCTTGAACGACTGCCGATAATTTCGATTGGATTGCGGGAAAATAAAGTCTGACTATCATTTGACCTTGTCTGTGTGGCGTAACCGCGGAGTGCAATCTGTTTTGTTACGAAAATTCGATCGATTATCGACGCCGCGTGTCGATAGCTGGAACACAAGTCTGCCACTCTGCCTCCAGCCTTTTTAAGGTGGCTTCCTACTGTTTCTTCAAAAGTTGAAAAAACTGCAAGTTTCAACCTTAGCAACTGCTCATGAATATTTTGGAAAAGAGTGAAACTGACGTAACGCATAGAATAACGTTCAAGGTGTCAAATATTGTTAACAAATAAAGTGATTTAGTCGTTGCTATGACGACAGTGACGTTTCAAAATGGTCGTAAGTTTACATTTAATCCAATTTATTTCAAAAACGAGTTTGGTGACCCCTATATTGTTCTTGCATTAAAACATTTCTTTGAAATGAAGTAATCAATAGGAAGATTTAAAAAAAATTATGCAGGTCCAATTTTTTTGAAAAATGGAAAACCATAAATTTATTCAATAAAAAAATTGGATCTACAGATTTTTTTAAAAATCTCACTATTTATTACTTCCATTTAAAGAAATGTTTTAATGTAAAAAAAATTGGGGGTCACCAAACTCGTTTCTGAAATAAACTGGGTGAATTGTAAATTTACGGCCAATACAAAAACAAACAGATATAAAAACAAATGATATTAAATCCTGAGGGATATTAAATTATAGAATTTATGGATAGGTCGATAGGACGACAAAACTGATTTAAATCATTTAATGAAAGTTGAACATATCAAAGCAAAACTTAGATTTCATTATTAAATTCTGGTTGTAAAAAATATATTGTTTTTAGGAGGTTTCAAAAGGGATTAATTTTAGCAAGCCATTAAATGGCTTCTCTATGCATGTACATTTTGCAAAGGCAGAATTAAAAGTTAACAGCTCAATAATTGCTGCCCCCTTTCACGGGGAAGTATTCCGTCAAGGCCATGAACGTTTCAGTGGCGATTCTCGAGGAAAGCAGTGCTCTTTCATGAGTTTGTCAGCGCTGTTGACAGCACAAGCTATTTCAGTCGATAAATGGGACTCGACAATCATCGACCATGTCTTAGTTGAAGGAGACAAGATGTACCTGAATGCCTACAACAATGGTCTCATCCCACGTGAAGAATTGTTGTCGTTGAACAACTTACCAACTGTCCAAACATACAAATTGCTACATGTGGAACTGCTGACTGTGTAGTCTAACATTCAGAACACTATCATCTTGCAAACTATTAATCATGTTATTGTTCCTGTTATTTTTAAAGAAAAATATATTTTCTATTTGTTTTGTCCCATTGATCTATCTGCATATGTACATGGCTGTTTGTTGATTTGATATATCAAAAAATATGTATAATTATTACTATAGCCGGCACCAGAAAATCTTAATCCTCAATGTTTAATCTTTCCTGCCTGAAGGTCATTTGAGAAAAATGTAGTAAGTGGGTCTTCTGACCCTAGCAAGTGAAAGTTACTGCTACTAGCAACCTTGAAGCAACATGACTCTGCACTGCACCACTCCTGTTCGTGGCTGCCAGGCCCTGGTGTTGACCTACTCTGTACTATACTATAAGTATAAAATCAGAGTATATCCAGAATTTTTCAGTAGCATATTAGGACTCCATTTGGTCCTTCAGGCAGCACTTTCCTTGCGATAGTAACTTCTAGTTACATTTATAATAGAGTCTGAGATAAAAACAATTCAGTAGAATCGGATTCCAGAAAGAAGAATTAAACAGACAACGTATTTGGAAACACAGCCAAGAAAACCGACAAAGCCCATGAGTATTTTTAATAATAAAAAGTGCATGCACGTCCACCACGGTTAATATAAGCCTTAAAGGTAGTGTTTTAAGTTAGCTTTAGTTAAGCTGATTTACGATTTGGACGAGCAAAAGGAAAGCACGAAAACGTGAAGCTGTATATTGTCTAGGTTAAGCGAAAACTTGGAAAAAACAAGAATCCTACCGTTAACTTTAAAATGATTTGACCACGGAGTGACTACAAACACTGCAATTCAGATCGAGTTTTTGTTTACCACACGGCGTTTGGTTTCTTCAAGTTCTCTGGTTTCTCTTCAAGATATATTAAACGGGTTGTTTGTATCCTTCTTTTCTTCGTGCTCCATTTCGTTTCGTTTAAATAAACGAAAGCAAAATACCATTTGTTTGAGAGTTTATAGTTTTCTTCGTCGCTAGTCACCAGTGTCCAACTATTCTTACCGCGTGACACCCTACCAAATATATATATATATATATATATATATGTATATACAAATATATATATATATAAACTATTTCCCAGATTTCGTCTCCCTAGCTCGCTTTTTCTACACGCGTGTAAAGTGGACTACACGCATGTCGACATTAGCACCCTCACCGGGTTCCGGGCCTTCGGCCCTACGCCTGGGCTCGTGGATTAATTTTCATTTTAAATCACATATTCACATGCGTAATGCACCGAACTCACTTCGCCAATCGTCGATCACGACGACCAGAGACGATTAGTTCGGGTTCCTTCCTCCTAATTACGCATCTCGCTCGTAGAATTTAAATGTTTTTGCTTTCCGAATTTGGGCAGTATAAATTATAACTTAGGTTACGTCCACACGTATACGTTTTCGTAGCGTTTTCATATTCTTTCAGGTAAGTAGACCATTGTTTTCTATTCCCTTGAGAACGGAGAACACTGGAAACGCTACGAAAACGTATACGTGTGGACGTAGCCTTAGCTATACAGTGTGTATAAAAAACAACTGAACCCTATTGTAGTAGTTGTTTGAAAGCCCTAAAAGCGCTGCGTTATAAATTAATCAGCACAATAAGTTAAACGAAGCGAAAAAGCTTTTAAATACTTTCACCATGCATACACTTCAAGTTATCTTAATTTCCCAGGTGTATAAGACCGTGTGTTTTACGCATCTGTGGGTTCAGCGAAGTGCTTAGGGCTTTCAAACTACTACAATAGGTTGTTTTCTAAGGGTTCAGGTTTTTTGATACACTGTAGAGTGATAAAATAAATTCAAAAGCAAGTATAAGATATTGTATTTAGCAAAGGGCACACAGCTGCCCCCGTGGTTCCGGCGCACCTGTTCGGCTTACAGAGATCATGTGATCGGTTTATACAGAGATAATATGAACATCCCCTTATAGTGGATCAACTGCATTAAACTTAACATGGCGACCAGTTTACAAGAAGCTTTTGAAGAGAATGTTCGACCGTTTATAGACATTATTGACGAGTTACGTTCGCTTGGTCTCGACAAAGACGTTCGTCTTCCTGCAGTCGTGGTTGTCGGCGACCAAAGCGCCGGCAAGAGCAGTGTTCTAGAAGCCATTTCTGGCGTAGAACTTCCGCGAGGAACGAACATTGTAACAAGATGCCCACTGGAATTACGTCTGCGGAAGAAAAATCGCAAGAGGAAGGTCTGTCCAACTTCTCTTTTAATACAATTTTATAACTCTTATAATGCATAGCCCAAAGGTATAATGACATGCAGTGTAGTTTATAGAGCTTCAGCAATTCTAACAATGGCTTGACTGAATACTGTCATTTATGATTAATTTTAAATTCACGAAACTTTCTGTGTATATATTAATGGCTTAAGTAGTTTTGTTGTAAATAATTTGCAACTTTGGAATAACACCGCATTGCATAAGTTCTGAGTTGGTTTGAGTAACATCACAGGTCAAGGAAACTGCCCAGTTTTTAATATAAAAGAACGATGCCAAAAACGGATCAGTTTGATATCTCTTGACTTTGAAATTGTTTTAATTTTACACAGTACGGCCTCGTCGAGTAAGCCCCTGCCGCTTTTATGACAATAGTAGAATTTTGAAGGCAATTCCCAGCTGACTAGAATTGTTTAACATTTTCCTGCATGGTTTTCAGAGACTTCTTTTTCTTGACGAGTAAAATTGTATGGCGTTAAGGTTGGTTTCACAATTTCCCGCAGGACAGGAAAGTTTCTCAGTTTTGTGTTGTGAGCTCTCAGTCGGAACTAATTATTTTAACACAAAAGAAACTTTCCAGTCCGTTCTTGTCCTGCGGAAGATTTTCCCGAGTGGAAACCAGCGTTTAGAGTAATATTTGTCGGGGAAATGCTCGTTCAGGTCCCCAACAAAACGCGACTCTCGAGGGTTAAATCTGATAAATATTAACTGATAAATCTCGCGTATTTCTTATAAGATTTTGTACGTTTTTCATTTGCTTTTAATTTATCTAAAGACTTTCTAAATTGTGGGCTAGCCAAAGCATGCGATTGCATGGGGATTTGATTGAGGGGAATATTTATTACCGAGAAATAACTTAACTTCTCAGAATTCAGCGGCGCGCGGCCCATTAAGGGACTGGGCAGAGGAAGCAATCATGCACAACCATATCCCATGGAGTGCGTCGATTGCATCTAAGGATGGACAATGCTGATAAAATACACATTATCTACGGCTTGCGCTAATGTCAAATGTAGGCCTTGCAGGTTTAATATATAACAAGCAATCACTGTGATATGGTTAAACGTGATTGGTTGAGCTAATAAAGAAACCTGACAAATGCTCCTGGAAAACGGCCACGGAGCGTTTTTTAGAGTGCGGAGCAATGTCAACTTTTTGTGGGGACATCTTCTTTCAGAAATTTTTTGAAATTTAAGTTTCTAGCATTCTGGCAGCACTTTTAACCAAAATTTTAACAGTTTTAAACATGTTTTTAATGGCACATTGTATGATTTTTAAACAAAATTTTGTCCAAATTAACTGACTTTTGATTTTGTATATTAAGTGTGATCATCCACGGGAAAACATACATTAACCCTAAACTTAAAAAACTAATGGATTGTAAGGTCGAAGCCTGTTGACGGTTACCAATGAAAGCAAAGGACGATGGTTTTCATACTCATTCGTACAGATATGCTATTCGCTGACACTATAATCCGGTATTTGATTATGCATCGGTTGTTCGCGGCTTTAAACTTAAAGTATGCATTTCAAACTTTTTAAATCCACATTAGCCTGCTAATACAGACTCTTCACATTGCGCCCTGGGAAAATGGGCGCGAGAGAAGAGTCTGCTATTGAACACCGCTAATTGCGTCCCGATTATGCTGCCGGATTTTGGTAGTTGTCTCTCATTGGCTACTGAAAAGAATCAAATTAATTATGCAATCGGACATGGCCAGACATTTCGGTAAAATTTATTATCTGTTAGATACAATTTCGCCAACACTTGTAGCCTTTTCAAAATATTTCACGTAGATTCATTTACACGAGCAGTAAGAACACGTTCAAAATACCAGTCTTCGTAAATTTCGTAAAGTTCTAAGCTATATACTATGCGAAAAATTAACTTTTAAGTAAACTTAAGTTCAGACAATCCCTGCTTGGCTGTATGAGCTTTTCTTTACAATATTTAGTTTCTCTTATGCTAATTAGCTTCGGCTTATTACACTGACTTTCACGCACACTTATTTGAACGGGCAAAAAGAATATAGCCCAAACAAATTTTTTTGTAAATTTCGTGAAGTTTGAAGCTAAAACCGCGGCCCCTAAATCCCAGATTCTTATATTCATTACACGTTGCTGCAATGTATTCTGGATCAATCTATCAACAGGGGTGTTGGTGGCACAGTGGTTAGTGCACGTGCCTTTCACCTCTGCGAGCCGGGTTCGATTCCTGCACGGTGCAGTTATCTGATTAAAAAAATTTTCACCCAGGCCACATGTGAGAAGAGTGCTTTCAGTTTGACTCTACCAAACACCTCAGGTTTCCTCCAGGTACTCCGGTTTCCTCCTGTAGTAACACAGTGTGGGCCCTTACTGGACCTCTGAGGATAACAGTTTAGATATAACTGATAGAGTTATCCAGTATAAATAAGGTTAGTTTAGTTTAGTTTAGTTTTATGCATTCTTGATATATTAGTCGATGGGTAACGATACACGGCAACGTATCAAGATGTCTGCTCTCTCAATTTTAATAGTCAGACTGACAGAATGATTGTAACTTTGTAACTAGTTATACAAACTTAGATCCCATTTACACGATTAAAATTCTTAAGGTGGCTTGATAGGAATAAATTATAAAAAATCATATTTTTTCCTCTAAAACGTTTTGCAGTATATACACTTGTGCCTCATTCTAGTTTCTTGCATAGCTCTAGTGTCAGTGTTATTATTTGAAAAGTTTTACACTCTCAGCCTTTGTGTATCTGGACAAATCACATTTATCGTAATATGCTAATTTAATGCAAATTAGGATTTCTGAACTCACTGGAGCAAAGACTTCTCCCCTCCTGAAAACTGCGCACTGTCTAATACTTTCTCTCAAGAGTAACACTAGGACCGTGCAAGGAACTAGAACGAAGCACGAATCTAGACTGGAACATTTTAGAACGGAAAATGTGATTGTTTATATAGCTTTTTCCTATCGAGCCACCTTAATAATAATACAAAAGTGCGCGCGCTGTGTCCTCGTGTGTTTTGTCCAGGATTGTAGGAAGACGGCAACAACCCAAAGTTCAGTATCTAGCAGAAACCACGAATCATACAATGAATCATGTTCTTTGACATCCAGAAGCTTTAAAGTCCTGAAAGGATTTTGTCGCATAGTTTAAGGTGGCTCCATACAGTTTCTTGAAAAATGGAAAATACAAGTTTGAGAGTCCAAAACACGTGATTAAACAATCCGGAAAAAGAATAAAACTAAATGTTATGCATAGTTAAACAGTCTGACAATCAAAAAACTGTTACCAAATAAATAGCAACAGTTGTTGCTATGGCAATAATGACGTTTCAAAATGGCTGCCAATTACCCTTCAAACTAATTGAATTCGAAAAAAACTTTGGTGACCCACAATTTTTTTTTCTTTAAAACTTTTCTTGAACTATGAGTAATCAATAGGCCGATTTTAAAAAAATTCTGTAGAACGAAATTAAAAAAAAAAAAATTCGGAAAAAAAAATTATTCGTTCTACAGAATTTTTTTTAAATCGGCCTATTGATTACTCATACTTCAAGAAAAGTTCTAATGAAAAAAAAATTGCAATTGGGGGTCACCAAAGTTTTTTTCGAATTAAATTAGTTTGAAGGGTAATTGGCAGCCATTTTGAAACGTCATTGTTGCCATAGCAACAACTGTTGCTATTTATTTGGTTTTTGATTGTCAGACTGTTTAACTATGCATAACATTTAGTTTTATTCTTTTTCCGAATTGTTTATGCACGTGTTTTGGACTCTCAAACTTGTATTTTCCATTTTTCAAGAAATTGTGTGGAGCTACGTAAGGATTACTCTTCGGACTAAAAATTATTCATTTTTTTGTTGTGCCTTAATTTTAGGTTCGCGCTGTATTTGCTTGGCTCAATAGCCAATCAAAGTGCGTGTAGCTGTTCATTAACTTCCGGTTATTGTATAAAAAAAAACAATTCACTGTTACAGCACTGGTTGGGGGATAAATTTTATTTATTCTACATACATGGTGTATCTATAAATAATTTAATAAAACTATCCTGACTTGTTTTCTTTTATTTAAAAAGATTGAGGAATTACTCAGCGATGAGGAAAGTAAAGACATTCCATCTCTATGGAAAGGTGCCATTTCTTTCAAGATGGAAGGCACCGGTGAAGAAGTTAAAGAAGCCATTGCAGATCCCTCAGCGGTTGGTGCGGCCGTTGAAGCGGCTACCGAAAAGCTAACAAAAAACGCTAATGAAATTAGCGACAGCCTCATCCACCTGGAAGTCCAATCCGAAACCGTGCCAGACTTGACTCTCATTGATCTACCTGGAATTGCCAGAGTTTCGGTGGAAGGTCAAAGTGCTGACGTTCCAGAGCAGATTAAAGCATTGATTAAGAAATACGTTAAGAAAGAGGAGACTATAATTCTTGCTGTCATTCCTTGTAATGTCGATATCGCTACGACAGAGGCACTGCAGCTTGCACAACAGGTATGGTTCGGTAACAAACCTATACATAATCTTACATTCTCCGAAAGTGAGGGACTCTGAATTTAAATTTAGCATGGAGACCAGACCAGAAACCAGAGACCAGAAAACGAAGATAAAGAGATTTCATGTATCTCTCTCATGATTTCATGTATCTCTGACGAAGGGCATCGATCGAAACGTTAGACTCCTTAGTTCAAGATCACAGAGGTTGCCTAAGAAAAACTGAATTACTGAGTTCGTTATCACAAAGATTGTCTAAAAACATTTCAGTCGTAATGATAAATCCCTCTATCACATTCGTGAAACCACGCAAAATCTAGTTAATTGCCTCGGGGCATTAACTTGATTTATGCGTGGTTGGGAGCCAGATAAATAGAAAACCGCGGTACATCAAAGAAAACTGAAGCCAGCGGTGATTACTCGTTATTAATTTATTATCGAGTCGGTTTTCTTTGTTCTTTCGAGGGCTTTATATCGCATAAAGCCCCTTGAATAATAATTAGAAACGAAATGAAGAAAAAAAAACAAGGAAAATATTTGTCCAAGGTGGAAAAAAAAGACAAAACTTTGTTGGAAAACCTCCTCAATAATAAATTCAAATAGTCAGATAATAAATAATAAATTAAGTCCTTGAACGTCGGGATGTATGCGATATAAAGCCCTCGGACGCTGCGCGTCCTCGGGTCTTTATATAACATACATCCCTCGTTCTCGGGATTTATCTATTACATATGACGATAAAAGCTAGACGCTAAGCCGGTTTACCGGTTAGGGTTAGGATTTTTGTTTGGGTTAAGTGATTTAATTAAAAAGTCTTGTTTTTGCGCTAATCCTGATAGCGGATCGGATTATGGCGTATAAGCTAGGCTCGGCTATTTTGGGTTAGTGGTTAGGGTTTTTATTAGGGTTTACATTAATATATGGGTGAAGTGTTTATATATGGCGTAAGTGTTTGGGATATTATTTCGTGTCAAAAATATATAAGAAACAATATTACAAAAAATATAAACAATAAACTTATGTAGCACGTGGTGGTCTAGAATAACTAGAAAGCTTATATCAGTAAGTGAGGTGTATAGAAAAAAGTGCTTTGTCATGCCAAACGTACAAATATTTTGACAGTTTGTGACAAAAACAATACTTATTATAGTATATATGTATACATGCATATACGAATATAAATATATACGTATACACATATACGTAATAAATTATAAATTACAATTATATGATTTACAATAATGAAGTTCAATTTTTACAAGAAGATATTAATATTAGTATCTAAATATATATTTTTTAATTCTCGCTTGAATAGTTTAATTGATAGAGATTTTAAATGACTGTCAATTTCGTTCCATAATTTTACACCAGTATATCTGCGTGATGCTGAATAAACCATAGTTAGTTCTGGACTAAGGAAGATAATAAGACGATTTGGCTGCTAGTCTAGTATTTTGTGAATGAACTTTAGTTATAGGTTTGAAAAAATCATTAAGAATATGTGGTAAGAGTTTTAGTGAGTCAAATTTATATATAAATATTGCAGTGTGGAAGGAGATAAGTTCAGGAAGTTTTAGGATTTTTAAATCTTTAAATAAAAAAGTGGTATGAGCAAAAAATAATGTTATTCTGCGAATTGCATTCTTTTGCAAAATAAATAAAGCTAACGTACTTGACTTATATGTATTTCCCCATGAGAAAATACCATAAGTCAAGTATGGAAAATTGAGGGAATAATATATATAGTTGAACTAATACTGTCCTGTTAATATATAATGTCTTAGTTTCCATAAAATGCTATTACTTCTATAATATTTTTGCATGATATTTCTTTAATGTGAGGTTTCCAGCTAAGCTCCGAATTGATTAAAATACCTAAATATTTTACTGGTTTTTTTCCTGCTTAATAAATTTGTTATTGATCATCAAGTAAAATGAATTCTGTGTTTTCTTTTGACGACATGATGAAAAACTGAACAATATTCGTTTTATCGGTGCTGAGCGATAACTTACTTGCACAAAGCCAAACTATTGTCACTGGCAAATAAACTATAGTATCATCTGCAACTGATATATATGGAATTTGAAAATTTTTGAAGAAAGCTGAAAATCATTTATATAAATTAAAAATAAACTCAAGCCCAGAATGGAGTCTTGGGGAACTCCACATGGGATATAATTTAAATTAGAAGATGTATCGTCTATATATAACTACATATTGCTGTCTGTTTTGAACCAATCAAGCAACGTGCCTCTTATTTTATGATACTCCAGCTTGTACAATAAAATGTCATGATTTACAGTATCAAAAGCTTTACTTAGATCGAGAAACACATTACAGCAATAATTTCCTTCATCGATTGATTGTTGAATTTAATTCGTAACAGCCAATATTGGCTGCAGTGTTGAGAATGCATTATACGAAATCCAAATTGATTGTTGTATAACAACGTTTTTCTAGAATTTGAAGAAATTCAGAAAGAAGAGACACTGGACGGTAGTTTGATAAATACATACTAGAATTGCTTTTGAAAATAGGTATTAATTTTGCAATTATAAATTTATTTGGTACTACGGTAAGAGCGACTGATTGAATAAAATTTCTAAAGGTTCTGAAATAATTGATGAATTTAGTAATTTAAGAATATATATTGGGACACTGAATGATCAACTAGATTTTCTGGGGTTGAATTTTGAAATTTCTTGTTCTATTTCAAATTTGGTAACTGGGGCAACATATAAGCTATTGCTTAACGGTTCTGGTAGATATGAAGTAAATGATATTTCAGTTTCTGGTAAAGAACTAGCAAGATTATTTCCAATACTAGAAAAATATTGATAGAATGTATTTGAGGCCATTGTCATTTCCTTTAATTACTATACTTGGAGAACGAGCTGTCCGAGATTGCAATGATATTAATTCTTTAATACCTCTCCATGTGGCTTTAGTATTTTCACAATGGTTTAGTATTTTACTAATCTGTAATGAATAGTTTTAATTTGTTTCGATATTTTTATATTTAGAATGATGATGCTTATTCCGATTCTTTATATATTTATTAATTACAGAGTGTATTTTTCTTCTTAGTTCAAAATTCACGCCGTTTTCTTTGTTATTCATAAGTCTTTATCTCCCATACAAATTGAATGAATTGAATTGTCGTTATAACAGATGCACGGTAGTAGCATCCAAAGGGATGCCGCCTCATTAATTATTCAATTTTTATTTATTCATTCTCAGGCTCCTTTGGGACTTCCTAACCCTAATCTCATTCATTAGCGCCTAACCCTAGTGTTCCGGAACCCCCTTGGTTTTCACTACGTCATAATCGACTTATTATTTATGCTTCTCCCCAAACCCTAGCTGATACTCAACCCCCCGGGTAATACATCATAACCGATAGCTCTCCGACTGATTCCCGAAGTTACGTCATTATCAAAAGGCATCCCACTTTCTTCCTTATAAGTATAATAGTAATTACCGTTTGATTTATACACCTAGCCTAAATGATAGTTAAACACTTGTGGGATATGTGGACGTACAGAGCATGCGTACAGTAAACTTTAACAAAATAGACGTTCTTTACTGGGAACGAGCGCGAAATTGATAGAGACACTTTATATTTTTTATCTGAAACCTTGTCTTGATGTGACATCATAAGCAGGGTAAAGTGAAATTTTTATCTTGCCAACCTTATGACATTATGAGCTAGAAACTCGATTTTGTTGGGCTATTTCCATTTTATATTGACCCACAACATTTAAAAAGCCTTCCGTGGAAATTTGGTCACCCACGGAGTAGTTTCATCAGGTTTACCCTGCTTGTGACGTCACCAATTTCCTAGTTAATTAGGCCCAATATTACAACAAGATGGCGATTGGTCGAAATATTTCAAAACACAAGAAAGATACAGAAAAATTACAAAAGGTCTTCTTATACCATTTGACGAGTTCTTTCAAATGGGATAAATTTAATTTTTATTGCCAATACCCTTTAAAAACATTGAGTCTGTGCAAGCGAACTGCGAAAAGCAGACAGAGTATTTTACTCATACCGAGGTTTTGGTTCTACCATGCGCTGAACTCACCGGAAAATCTTCTAAATGTCTCTCATCGTCTTCCCGCCAAAACCCTCACAAACACTCTGGGGACGAAGGTTGGAGGTAGCGCGCTAACAGCACATGCAGCCACTCGTGCTTCCCTGAGCATATTTCCAGAGACATATTCAGATATTCTCAAGTATATCTCTCTCTCTTACAGGAAACCTCCGGAAGAAAAAAAAGAGGATACTCTTGAAGATTCTGAAGTGCTCAAGATGCTACGAAGTACGAATCTTTCTGATGAGTCGACAGGGTTACGTTGCTTGAGTGGTGGTCGGAAAGTGAGCCGAGGAGAGCCTGATGACGAGGGTAAAGTCAGTGAACTCAATTTCCACAACTGGAACGCTAACTCTAGGGCAGAAAGTGAAGTCAGATATATATTGGGGGACGGTGAATAGGGGTACTGAAATCCGACAATCTGCTGATTTTTTTTGTCAAATCCGACAATCCACCTCTTTTTATTGAAATCCGAATCCGCAGTTACAGTTTTGTTGAACTTTCCGAATTTGCACGATTCTCGCGAATTTTACTTCAACATGCTGACAATTACTTCAACTTGTGTAGACTCGTCTATGATCATTTCTTCCCCTCATGACAATGACAATGAAAGATCGTCAATCATATAATCCGATCAATAATATGCGAAATCCACAATCCAACACAGAAATCAAATCCAGGTTCCATAGAAAATTAAAGCAAAATCCATCATCCGAGGTCAATTATTGGGAAAATCCACAATCCGCCACTTTCACAGGATCCACAAATCCCACAAAAATTTTGATCAGAACCGAAATCCGCACTGGGTTTTAGGACGAAATCCGCCGATCCGCACTCCTATTCACACACCCCTCCCCCCTATATTACATCGCTTTTACGCGGTCAAAAGGTAACTGACACCGTCAGATAGGAGACTGAATCGAACGTGATATACGAAAATCTTCACTTCACTTTTGAAGCATGATAATGACTGAAGTTAGCGTTCCAGATATGAAGAGTGGAGTTCACCAGTGCAAATGAGACAAATAATGACCCGTATATTTGTAATGATGCTTATTGTTTTTGCACAGATATTGAATCATCGAAGTGTTTTTCTGTGAAGAGATTCCTCTTCAACGCGTGGGGACTATATTAATTATTTATCAATTATTCAAAATTTACACATAGAATGCCTATATAAAAAGCTAATTTTATGATGCGTTGTGGATGCAGTTAAAATATTGAAAATGTATGCAAATTCTACTAATCTACCAGATTTATATATTTACTAATTATTATAATGCAAAGTCCTATTAATTTACCTTAGAATTTACTATAAAAATATTTTGAACCTGATACTTTTCAAATATTCCAAGGATCTACTTAGTATTGTTGCCAAACGTTTGCTCATGCGTGAGTTTGTAAGAGTAAACACTGCAAGAAAAATGGGAAATAGCCATGACAACAACAGCTAAACATGCAGTGAAGACTAAGTAAGACTCGACCATTAATTTTTAAAAAAAGGGCAATGGAAATTACGAAGGGTCCATCTCAGAATGTGATAATGCAGCTGCTATACAGCAAGTATGGAGTATCTTAAAATTTGCAAGAAACGTGTGGCAGTCTCGTGGAATAACAGGATAACAATAGTTCCCGCTCTTTTTGGTCGGGAGTTTTCGCTTGCAGGCGCAAAACGTTTTGTAGCGGTGTTGTCTGGAGGCATAGCATATTAATAATGCCTGCGTTCCAACAAAACGCGATGATGGTGGTTACTGACTCGTAAGTTATATTTTTCTTTTTTTTTTCTTTGTTAGAACTACCCCCTCCTCCGCCGGAACTTCTCGCCGAAGATGAAGAAGACTTTGGCCCTCAATCAAGAACGTTTAAGCTTTTGGAGAAGAGTATAACGTCTGGAGGTAAGCCGCAATGATGGAGACGTATATACTGTACGTGGTGTAGAGTGCAATAATAATATTCAGTAATAATTTAAAATTCTAACATTTTATAGATAACGTTTTGTGGAAACATCACGTAAATTTTTTATTTGCTAAGCTTTTGGCCTGTTGACTCGGGTCTTTATCAGAGCAATAACAACAAGCTGTTGGCTCACGTCATTTATAAACTAAGCAACTGATCAATTAAATCACGTAAGAATACAATGGCGTATCACGTTAATTTTATTAATTAGAAAACAAAATCAAGAATGTTGTCCTAATAGGGCCCACCAAGTGCTGTTTAATGGCTGTCCCTCCTGATGTTTTGCAATCTCAATAGATTCCCCTGTTCTCCGTGAGAAGTATTGCTAAATGGTCATACTTCCAAGCGTGTTTGGCAACAGCAGATTTATCATATTGGGCTTTTTTTCTGACATTTTGTTGTTATCATTACAACATCTTCAGAGAATAATTTGCATAAGTTCTTAAATGTATTTACATAATTTTTTTAATTATAAATGGAATAGCCAATAATAGAAAGATATTATTAACCAATCAGAGAAAAATAAATAAAAGAAAACTATATATAAAAGTTACATACATAATACCGGTCGTCCGCGGTCGGAGGAGCGGGAAGGCCCCTCTTTCGTTTAGCTGCTACCCTAAGGCAGGGGAGGGCGCCACTCCTATCCCAGATGGTGTTGCTTTTGCGGAGGGAGGAAAACCGGAGAACCCGGTAAAAAACCCTCGGAGAACAGGAGAGACCAACTAAACAATGGTCCAAGCTCGAGAACGGGGCTGTTCCCAGATGGTCACCCATCCAAGTACTAACCCCGTCTAACCTGGCTTAAAGGTCAACTATACCTTTTGAGGTTATTATATTTTCTGTTAAGCCCTAATCAAACGAGAACGCAAGTCATCGCAAGTTGGCAGTCAGAATTTCTGTGGCGGTCGTTTGGACACCCAAATTAACAAAATAAAGGTTTCATGAGTGTTTTTAACAAGTTTTAACTTTGTCACGGTACATGATATTTTTGGGAAACTATTCAGAGGGGCTGGCTGGGATAGCGTGACTGCCAACTTGTGATGACTTGCGTTCTCGTTTGATTAGGGCTTTAAATTCGAAAACGTTTATTCCAAAACCGAAGAAAAAATTAAAATCGGTCACTCGGTTCTGTTTTTATGTTCTGTCAAAGATCGAGTTTTGGCCATTTTTCTGAACCATATTTAAACAACGACCGCGTTAAAAGGTAGTCTGGCACTAGCAAACTTGTGACGTCATACCGGTAAAACAGAGCTCGCTTCGGCAAAAGGCTACAACATTGTCAACATGCTAACTAGGAGAGTTTTTCGAAAAAATACCCGACCACAAGTTCGACTCCACGACTTATCAAGAATGGCTATGATATTTTAGCTTACCAAACGGTACAGCAGTACAACGGTTTTCGAAAAAAAAAAAACTACGCCTATTATGGAGGGGAAGAAAAATATCGCAAAACTCACCCAAATACAATTAAGAAGACTCTTTGAAATACTGTGAAGAAGATATACATTAAAATGCCCCAAAATAACGCTAATACACGTATTTGCACGAGTAAATAGGTGGCAAACCAAAGCTCGAACATTGGAATATTTCTGCGGTAATTAGGCAACTTACCGGTATGACGTCACCGAATATGTAGTACCCATTCTTCTAAACAACTCGGTCGTGCATCAAGAGGTACTTAGAATCTCCCCCCAGTAAGTCATGCGCTTTTACTCCAAATTCATTTTTTTCTTCAATTTTGCGAAATTAGATGATAACTGCTTTGAAAATATATATACCCTCAAAAGGTATAGTTGACCTTTAAGTATTGGTGAGAGGCAGCGCCCTAGCAGCACACGCCACCCGTGCTCCCAGGTATGAGAAAACAGTAAACTGAAAAAGACATGTGCGGAACCAATATTGGCATATTATCTGTATGTCGCGTTCCCGGATTAATCTGACCCTCGTCGAGGAGATTGCGGAGTTCGCGGAGTTCGCTTGTGATCAACTACACAAATGAAGTCCTTTAATTTAAACCATTTTATTAATAAGCTCCAAATCATGCGGTGGAAACTAAATAATAATGAATGAATATCGTTCTACACATGCTATTACATAAATCATCGTGACTGAAAACACGTATAGCAATAAACAATCCCATATAAATACAAGGTATTGTGATTTACTTACGTTGTAAACCCTTTACCGTTAAGCGAACATACATGAACTGTCTATGTTTATCTTAACTGTTTTGTGCGAGTGAGCTAACCGACTAATTCCAAATGACCTATAATAACGAGTAATAAGCTGCAACAATCAAATGACGAGTGTAGTGCATATAATGTCAATTAGGCTCCCTGAGGCAAAGGAAGTTTGTGTGTCGTGGTTATTGCATGTATAATTAAAAATTCTGTAAATATATTTAGGCTTTTTCTGGACTTTAGTAATTTATTCTTTGAAGATGTTGTGATGATAACAACGAAACGTTAAAAACTCTATTAAAAATTATGATCTAGTTATTCTTGTGTCTGATTGAATGACTCTTATTTTCATCAGGATATAATGCTAGGCTTTGGTGTAGATATATTATTTACCAGTTTGGAGGTTCGTTTAGAAAATATTTGCCCGAGATGTTGATAGAGATAGATAGTGGATACGCTATGCATGTTAATTGTTTGAAAGCTAAATCAAATGAAACCAGTTAGCTACTGTTTGTAACTCTTTTACCTGGTCTGGTTTCTCCATTAGTCAGAGTAAAACATAAGTCGATTTTGGTGGTTAAATGGTTAAAATGTTTTAATAAGATAAAAATGGTAAAAAAGAGCTAAACTGGGGAACAACAGTCCCTTTTGCGCATGTCCATAGAATTGTTAACACGTTTTAATTTGAGCCCTTATTATTTTCATAATATTTTGATAAATATTGATAACATTTTGATAAAAAATCTTGAACGAATCCGTTCAAAGCTTTAATACTACAGATTCTCCGGTTTCCAGCAGCGTAAAAACTATATAAGCAATACAACTAAAACTTTCGAATCTGTCTTCAGCTTGCTCCCTTCTTTAGTAAACTCTCTCCATCTAGATCTCCGAAAAGTTTGGAATATATATATATATATATAGGAATATATATATATATATATATATATATATATATATATATATAGTTCAATCTACAGACACGGTGTTTCGCTGTACAACAGCTCATCAGTGTAGCTTGGAACAATCTGAATGAATTTCATCAATTACTTATACACATGCGATTGTCGGTGACAACCGCATGTGGAACAGCATCGGTGAAGTACATTCATATAGCATGAATTGCGCATGGGCCCAGAGTGCTCAAACTTCCACAAGGGTAGTGAGCGTTGCATTATCGCTAATAGGTACCCACCGCAACTTCACAGAGTGCTCAACAACAACGAAGTGAAGGAGCGTACATAGTTCAATCTACATATCTATATCTTAGAGACAATCTACATATATATATCTTAGAGGCATCTCTGCATGGTGGCATAATAATGTTTCCTGCTACTACCAGTGTTTGACGAATGAGTTTTATGTTTGTATCTGACAATTTGGCCATCTTGACTATAAACAAGATCAATGTCAACTATTCGCCGCGTAGAATGAAAACGAGCATATCGGATTTCTCTAACAACAAGATCAAAAAACATGCGCAAAACAGACTGTAGTCCCCCTTTAAGCTTTCGTTGTACTACAACATCATCCGAACTATGATCTTTCTTTTATTAATTTTTTTACTTGGCTTCATTTGATTGAATGCGATATTCCAGCTTCCGCTTACTAAAATATCACTTGTTTTCATCTCATTACAGAAGAACACCCCAGTGCCTTGAGTCGACCGTCGGCCAACGTTCCAACCACAACTCGCATTCAGGCCCCCAAACCGTACACTCCCCCGAGCCACAGTCGACCACCGCAGACTATCACGGTACAGTCTGGGGTTCCTACTGCGCCCGCATACAAACAGACAGCGAAACCTTATGGTGGAGCTCCCTCTCCACCACAACCTCCCCCGGCCGCTCCTTCTTTCTCACCACCTCCCCCGATAGCATCCTATGCACCACAACCCAAGGCCACTGCTCCACCAAGCAAGAAAGCGGGGATGCCAAGTTGTGAATTTTGTGGACAAGTAATTCAGTGAGTATGAGCCTTCTTATTATAAGAATTGTAAAATGTTTTTATAAATCCAAGTGGGCGCAACATACATATTGGTATTAAATTTTTATATTTTGGTGAGTTCTGATTGGGTAATTTATACCACTTGACTTCCTGTTATGTAATGGCGACGCTCAGCTATACTTTATTAGCCGTACTCTAATTTCATTAAAGCATAAATCAAGGTTGCTGAATTTTTAAATGTTGAGGCGATATGGAGGAATACAAACAGCTGATACATTGAACAGCTTGGAATATTGCCATTTCTTAAGGGAAACTAGTGGTTTACGTATTTTTTACAATGCGAACTTGAGTCGCGTTCTTTAGCGAGGAAACTAAGCAAGCGATGTTTTGTAAATGTTGCGGTATTGCCACTCATTCTGCAAGCGGAAATTTTATATTCAGTGTACTCAAATTGAATATTAAAATGTTTAAAGTGCCTATGAAACGAAAATTAAGTCTGTCTTATCCTGAAAGAACACTTACTGTCGTGGCAATAGAAGCGTTGTGTAAAATATTGTTGCAATGTATTCGTCAAGTACTAGTTGAACAATTCATTTGGTAAGATTCGTTGACAAGTTCTTGTTTTGAATTCTGTTTTGAATTTGATTGGTGTTTGGCAAATAATCCTGTTTCTTATTCGTTGTTTAAAAACCAGAAGCCAATCAAATTCAAAACAGGAAGTTAGCAATAATTTTCATCAAATGAATTGGTCAACTTGGGGAATGAAGAATATATTGCAACGATATTTTAGGAACGCTTCTATAGGCGAATTTCAGGGTATTGCGCGCGCATCGTTTTGCAAAGAAATTGGCGGGCTCTTGGCCGGCTCTTGGCGGGCTCCCCAAGAAGTAAGCAATGACAAACAGACTTACTAGCGACCAACAACAGCAGAATAACAGTGTTAAACATCCAGAAACTGTATCTATACTTTGTTTATTTTAAACAGTATGTTTACTTTGAGTGGAGCTTGCCAGTTTTTTTGAAAAATGATGCGCGCGCAATACCCTGAAATTCGCCTATTGCCACGACAGTTAAATGACAAAGTAACATCTTCGCAAGTTTTTTGTTTTCTTGCTTCGTTTGCGAGATACATATTTCAGTTTGTTTGATATGCAAATTAAACATTTTGTCATCGCACGTGCATAATGATTTAACGGAGAAAGTTATACATCGTTGTTATAATGTTATTATCAAACCTAATCGCTTAGAAATCTATAGGTTTGGTGCAGTGAACTCGATGTAAGTTAAAATCTGATACCTGGAACGCTAACGCGAAACCGAAAGGTGAGGCAAAAAGTCCCAGGCCCCTGCGCGGTTTGCAGGTAGGATTCAGTCTCCTACAAAATGTTTTTCACACGGCCGCCCGTCTTGAGCGAAATGAAAAAAGGTTTGAAAAAATTATTTATTAATTATTTTGTCCGATTCAACGTGCATTTAATGGTTTCCCATTGTTGTGCAGTGCTGTTGTTGTTTTATTCACTGTATAGCAGTCCAAAACTATACAGTAAATTAAGCTAGGGATGAAAATAGACTGAGACAACAGACGTCCTTTTGCTGGCTAGGATGAAAACAGCCGGCTGAATAGGTGAGAACAAGAGAGAGAAAGCTATTCTTGTACGAGTTTGAAGACGTATTGATACTTGATATTTCATAATATGCATCTAATGTCTGCTCCTTTAATTTTTTGTTCCACTGTGTTAAACGGTCTTTTGTGACTTATGGTATTTTAAGAAATAACTGACAACTAGAGTGTTTATTTTTCACGTTTACTTATGGCTAGTTGTTGTTTACGGTACGAATGCGGAATGCTTTTTAAACAAAACGACACATGAAACTGGTACTAACGGCATATTCTACACTAAGTTTGTGTTGATTTTTCGTATCCTCCCTCTTCGGAGTAACGAAACTCTAATATATGGTTTATATTTATATAACGAAAAGTTTGTCTAATTTCTTGAATTACAAATTTCGTGCACGTTTTGTAAAGACAATGACCCTTACTATAGCAACAAATAAACAATTACTGCATAATTAGTTTCGCAGCATAGCACAACCAATTAGAATTTTAAATGTACGTTTAGCAAAGCGTGATAAAAAGGTTCAATGAATAATTTTTCAAACCTTTTTGCAGACCGGCGGCCGTGTAAAAAACATTTTGTGGGAGACTGAAATCTACCTGCAAACCGCGCAAGGGCCTGGAACTTTTGCCTCACTTTTTGCCCCACGAATGACTGGACGTTAACGTTCCAGGTATCAGATTTTAACTTACATCGAGTTCACTGGTTTGGTGTTGTGTGAGAAACGCACCCACGTGCTTCTTTCGAAATCATTTTGTTTTATAATAGCCACGATATATAACTTTCTCCGATGAGTCGTTATGCTTATGTGACGTCAAGATGTTTAATTTGCATATCAAACAAACTGAAATATCTCAAGAACAAAGCAAGGAACGAAAAACTGCAAAAGATGTACTTTGTTATTTTAACTGTTCTTTCAAATAAGACAGACTTAATTTTCGCTTCATTGACAGTTTAAAGTAGTCTTTGTTGGTGTGTTATCGGGATTTACATCCGCTAACAAGGAACTCGGGCTGGAAATTAAATACGCCGCATTCAGTATTTAATTTCTCGTTCCTTGTTAGTGAACTCATCGATGCAAATCCCAATAACCCACGAACAATGAGTGCTTTAATTCAAATAATATCACGGCCACCTCGGTTTTCATTGTTCCCACACGGACATTTAATCATAAAGATCATACGTTATGCATATAATAACTAACAAATACATGAAGTGAACACTTATCCAATTCCCAATATAAGTATTAATCACAACTCAATAATTTATTCACTCTGAAGTTGTTGACTCCGCCAAAAGAGTTCTTGTTTTAGGGGCTGTTTACATGAGCCGGGCTAGCCCGGTTAACTGGGCTCACGCGATTGATTAGGATCTCACTGTGGATTTGAAACTAGCGTAAACTAAATATACAAAGAAGAATTGGTTTAGTTTAGATGTAAACTAACCCTAACGTTGATTAAAATCTCTTTTTGTGGCCGAGGAAAGAATTTCGTGACACGAGTCAGCCCCGTTAACCGGGCTAGCTCGGCTCATGTAAACAGCCCCTAACTCTCCTTCTTCCTTCTTGTTTTACTCTCCTTCTTCCTTGGCATTTCGGTTGATTAGTGCTTAAATGTCCCTCAAGCCTCGGGATGTTTATTAAAAGTCCCTCGGGCTTCGCCATCCGGACTTTTACTAAACCTCCCTCAGCCTTCGGGTACATTTACTCACTAATCAACCTCAATGCCACGCTTTTACTTATAAATATGAAACTTTTTTTTTTGGCGATCCTAGAATTCATGCCAAGTGCCGTGCGAGCTTGCTGGTTTACAGTAATTCTTCTTTTGCTTTCGCAGAGGACCGTTTGTCAGTGCCCTTGGTCGCAACTGGCATCCTGAGCACTTCTCTTGTAATGGCTGTCAGCGTTCTCTTCAGAATGTTGGTTTTGTTGAGGAAGCCGGAAAAATGTATGCAGATTTCAATTTCAGTCGAAATTTCTTTCGGATTTGTGGATCCTGTGAAAGTGACGAATTTTGCCGCGCATTTTCCTATTAATTGGCCTCGGATTATAGATTTTACTTGTAATTTTCTACGGAACCAGATCTTATTCCTGTCTCGAATTCTGGATTTTGCCTGTTATTAATCAAATTATATCATTAACGATCTTTCATTGTCATTGTCACTGCGAGGATTGTTACAATCAAAGATATGCGCCAAAGTGTGCTTCGTGTAATCAACCTATTGTAGGAGTAAGAAATCATCTATTCTTTTTCGCTTTTTTCCTCTTTATTTATTTTTCGTTCTATCTTTTCTTTCCTCGTTTTTTTCCTTCTTTTTCATTGCTCGCTCTTTTTCTTTCTTCTTTTTTAGTTCCTTCCTTCCTTTCTTTTCTTTCCTTCCTTCCTTCCTTCCTTCCTTCCTTCCTTCCTTCCTTCCTTCCTTCCTTCCTTCCTTCCTTCCTTCCTTCCTTACTTCCTCTCCTTCCTTCCTTCCTTCCTTCCTTCCTTCCTTCCTTCCTTCCTTCCTTCCTTCCTCCCTCCCTCCCTCCCTCCCTACCTACCTACCTACCTACCTTCCTTCCTTCCGGCTTCCTTTCTTCCTTTCTTTCTTTCATTTCTTTCCTTTCTTTCTTTCTTTCTTTCTTTCTTTCTTTCTTTCTTTCTTTCTTTCTTTCTTTCTTTCTTTCTTTCTTTCTTTCTTTCTTTTCTTTCTTTCTTTCTTTCTTTCTTTCTTTCTTTCTTTCTTTCTTTCTTTCTTTCTTTCTTTCTTTCTTTCTTTCTTTCTTTCTTTCTTTCTTTCTTTCTTTCTTTCTTTCTTTCTTTCTTTCTTTCTTTCTTTCTTTCTTCTTTCTTTCTTTCTTTCTTTCTTTCTTTCTTTCTTTCTTTCTTTCTTTCTTTCTTTCTTTCTTTCTTTCTTTCTTTCTTCTTTCTTTCTTCTTTCTTTTCTTTCTTTCTTTCTTTCTTTCTTTTCTTTCTTTCTTTCTTTCTTTCTTTCTTTCTTCTTTCTTTCTTTCTTTCTTTCTTTCTTTCTTTCTTTCTTTCTTTCTTTCTTTCTTTCTTTCTTTCTTTCTTTCTTTCTTTCTTTCTTTCTTTCATTTCTTTCATTTCTTTCATTCATTCATTCATTTCTTTTCATTTCCTTGTTCTTCCTTTCATTTCCTGGTTTTCTTAGTTTAACTTTCCTTCTCTCTCCCTTTCGTTTTTTTTCTATATAATTTATCATCAGAAAGCCACATCTTAAAGTGTCACTGAGACGAAAAATCGTCATTCTTTTTCTGATATCATCATAAAGTAGATTTAAAATGAGGATGAACGGCGTTTGTGGTTTGTAAATATCTCATCTCGTTCAAGAGATATTCACGTTTTTGAAATATGCAAATTATATGGCTGATGACGTCATGTACTCCAAACGTGCGAAATGAAAATCGTAAAATTAGGAATATCTCTAGAAATAAACAATAGAAAGTGCTCAAATTTTGCATGCTTATAGTATTAAATAAAATACGTTTCACTGTGGAACTTTAGTTGTTTTCGTGGAAACTGCTGGTTCCTGGCCCCATCCAATGATAAAATTAAATTTTCTTATTTATCAGCAATCAAGTAGCGTTTACTCCAGCGAATAAATGTGACGATTAGGGCTTATGTAGGCATTGTAATTCAAACGTTTAAATCTATCTATTTTTAAACAATGAGGCAAAAATGATAACTCCCTTTTTAAGGTTTAGAGTAACCTGAGAGCATGCGCTTACCATGGCAATCACAAAAGCTCCACAGAGAAGTGTATTTTATTAGATACTATAAGCATACAAAGTTTAAGCACGTTCTATTGTTTATTTCCAGAGATATTCCTTATTTTACGATTTTCATTTCGCTCGTTTGGAGTACATGACGTCATCAGCCATAAATTTGCATATTGCCAAAACGTGAATATCTCTTGAACGAGATGAGATATTGACAAACCACAAACGCCGTTCACCCTCATTTTAAATATACTTTATGATAAGATAAAAAAAAGACTGACGATTTATTCGTCTTAGTGACACTTTAAGTAAACTTTAAGTGTGAGTCATAATATCAATGTTTCTTTTTCAAAGGTTAGTGTCAAAGCTTTAGGCAAGGTATATCATCAAGAGCACTTTACTTGTACTCATTGTGGTAAACAATTGGCTGGTGAAGGTTTTCACGTTGAGAACGGCTTGCCTTACTGCACAAAGGATTACAAAGATCTGTTTTGCGTCAAGTGTTTTTCGTGTAAACAGATCATCCGTGCTGGAGACCGTTGGATGGAGGCTATGAATGAAAAATGGCACTCGGACTGCTTTCGCTGTATGGTATGCAAAAATGTTCTTGATATATTATTAACAAGCGTGGAAAGATTGCGTATACCTGCGCCAGCGCGGGTTGTTATTAGAGATATTTAAAAAAAGAACAAGCAATCCCGCTAGCCAGGCTAGCTCACAAGACCTACACATGAATGAGAGAATAAAATTATGCAAAACTGTTTACATAAAATAAGGATAATGAGCGCAGTCAACCATTTCTTCTACATGGAGAATCTTGTGGTTAGATATTTATTAAATTCTCATCTAAATCTCAACCAAATTCAACCAAATTTTAATAGGTTGGTCCTTGATCTGTTGTCAATTCTTTACAAACTTTTATCAAAACCTGAGCAGTATTTTGCGAGAAATCCTGGCGACAGACAGACAGACAGACAGACAGACAGACAGACAGACAGACAGACAGACAGACAGACAGACAGACAGACAGACAGACAGACAGACAGACAGACAGACACACACACACAGACAGACAGACAGACAGACAGACAGACAGACAGACGGGCGGGCGGACGGACAGATGGAAAGACAGAAAAACAGACGTCCTGGCGGAGGTAAAAAGAGTAATGAGGGAACTTTATTAAAATATTAGAAATTTTTCATATTTTTTTTTCATTTTTGACACTAAACTAAACTAACTATTTATTTATATATTAATACTCAATAATTCTATCAGTTATATATAAACTGTTCTTCCCAGAGGCCCAGTAAGGGTTGCGCGGACTGAATTCAGCTTTGACTTTCCGCTTCCAACTTTCAAGTGAGTATTACCACTCACTCAGTGTAACTTAGCAGGAACTTGACAGGCTGGCGCGGTGCTAAAGAGCGCTGACTTGTTTGGCGTTAAAAACGTCGCGTCGAAAATGTCACGTCAAAAGTGTCGCGTCCAAAAATTCGCTTGTCATTGATTGCGCGAACGAACGAACGAACGCATGCACGCACGCACGCACGCACGCACGCACGCACGGGAAGAATAAGTGAAAGTAGCTGTGCGTGTGGCCTTCCCTGTTTTGGTATTGCTGTTTTACTAACATGCATGTATATGCTCTTATTTTACGCAGACCTGTGGCGTTGTCCTGGAAAAGACTGGATTTTACACGGCTGGGAACCGCGTTTTCTGTCCCGATCACTCATAACTCCGAAGACCAGATTCCGCTCTTCTTGGAAGACTGGGGACAATTATTTAACCAATTAGCTATGATCTTGGATCCAGAACGGGTAAAAAATAAACAGAATATTTGCCATTTTTCATCAAAAATATTCTATTAGGTTATTTGTTTAGTTATTTTTGTCCATATTCAATTGTCTTTTTGTAAACATTTTTCCCAATTGTTTGGCTCTGCATATTTTCTCAACTAAGTATTCTCTTTTTAATATAACTCATGTCTATATTATATAGATATTTTTCTAGTAATGTATTTTAAGGATCTTTTGCCTGGGTGTCCTGGTATATATTATTGCCAGCTACACGCGTAAAAACGCACAAGTTGTTCACGGTTGTTAACAGGCGTGAACAATGTTGTGCTGCACTCCGTGAACAATGTTGTGCTGCACCCCGTGAACAAGTTGTCAACAAGTTGTTCACTTATAGTTCGAACAACTTGTTCACGAATAAATCAACAGTCATGAGAAAGTTGTTCCAACAGCACATTTTTTATAGCCAACAACGTTGTTCGCACATGATACATGTTATAACAGCATGACGAAATAACAACGATGAACAACAATGTTACAACAATTGTGAACATGACTGGTGTATCAACACGTCCTTCGGTTGTTACAACATGCGTGAACAACGGTTGTTGTTTCATCAAGCAGTAACAACTTGTTGAAACAATGATGAACAATGTTGTTAATTCATCAAGGTTGTTCACACATGATAACAACGTTGTTACGGCATTGTTGCCTTACGGCATTGTTCAGGCAACAATGCTGTAACAACTTGTGAGATTTTTACGCGTGTAGATCATGGAGATCATAGATAAAGTTAGAGATGGTACTGAGACCAAAAATTGGAGGGAATTGAACGGCGCCATTAGATGCGAAAAGCCAGTTTCCTGCAGATCTTTTGTGGTTGACAATATTTTTTTCATCACTAATTTTCGTTTGAAGTTTTATTTCTCTTTGTTTGTTTGTTTGTTTGTTTGTTTGTTTGTTTGTTTGTTTGTTTGTTTGTTTGTTTGTTTGTTTGTTTGTTTGTTTGTTTGTTTGTTTGTTTGTTTGTTTGTCTGTCTGTCTGTCTGTCTGTCTGTCTGTCTGTCTGTCTGTCTGTCTGTCTGTCTGTCTGTCTGTCTGTCTGTCTGTCTGTCTGTCTGTCTGTCTGTCTGTCTGTCTGTCTGTCTGTCTGTCTGTCTGTCTGTCTGTCTGTCTGTCTGTCTGTCTGTCTGTGTTTGTTTGTTTGTTTGTTTGTTTGTTTGTTTGTTTGTTTGTTTGTTTGTTTGTTTGTTTGTTTGTTTGTTTGTTTGTTTGTTTGTTTGTTTGTTTGTTTGTTTGTTTGTTTGTTTGTTTGTTTGTTTGTTTGTTTGTTTGTTTGTTTGTTTGTTTGTTTGTTTGTTTGTTTGTTTCTTTGATTTTGGGTCTGCCGGCGTTGTCTGTGAGTTCATCTGTCGCCAGGATATCTCACAAAATACTCGACAGGCATTTGGGAAACTTTGGGAAAAGATTGATCATAGATCAAGGATCAAGCCATTCAATTTTGGTTGAGTTTGGTGGAAATTTAGATGAGAAATTAAAAAAAAGATCTGACCACAAGATTCTCCGTTGTAAAAAAGATATTGCTTGATTGCGCTCCTTATACTAATTTTATGCAAAATTTGTGCATAAACTAATTAATTAATTATTAAATAACTAAACAAATATAAATAACTAAATATAAATGAGTAACTAAATATAAATATATAAATGTGGATACCTAAATATACAACTATATATAGATAAATATAAATAAACAAACCTTAAATCGCTATTAACATCTGCAGTCACTATACTTACCCTTGTGGATGGTTCAGACATGACTACAGGATATGCTGCGATTTGTTGTTACTTGGATTCAGGTCCCCACACTACGTGTCGAATTCCATCCTAGACCTGACCACCATTGCATGTCTGCACCTATCACACCGAAAATACTTTCGGTGGAAATTACAATTTGCTTTGATTGATTAGGGGTGGGATGGTGGGACGCAAATATGTTCACTGTTATACGTTTTCTCCAACTAGCCAGTATGCCGACTAAAGGCGTAATGACTCCTCGAGGCGTAATGACTCCTCGCTGGCCAATGCGAGCGTTCGATAACTAACAAGTAGGAGCACGCTGATTCTCCCCATTCTCCGCGCGCAGTTCCTTGGCTGTTAACCTTGGTTATTGCATAACCTCATTAAGTAAATAAAATAAATTAATTAATTGACACTTCACAGGGACCGGTCGACGTAGCATCTGAGAGCCTGTGCGCAGGCTACTTTCTAATTCTGCCCAGTGATTCTGTCACGATCGGAAATGGCGGCTGTCGAGGCTCGCGAAATACGGGCTGACCCGTATTAGCTACGCATACGTAGAACGAATATCTTGCGTGTAACGTCATCAATACACGGCCGACAGGCTGCACACTTCAGCGAGGACACCCCGAGAAACATTTCCGCTCAAAATCGTCGCTCGACCATAATTCTTCCACGAGCGCATAGCACGAATGTTGGGCTTGCCATAGAATACGGTTTGTTGACAACTCGTGGAATTTTCGCGATGTACGAAGCCATTACCCTTCTCAAATTCATCAGTTTCAAATGTCCTCCGAACTCACTTGAGCCAGCACACACGTGGACTGCGAACTGCCCCATGAAAGTGGCCGATTTTCTATGCGATTTCTGATCGTGCTTTCAAGTAAGAGTTCAGTGATCGGTGGTCCGAGCACAGCATTGTACTCTGTCGGCCATCCTTCACCTCTTTCAGTGAAACACTGCACTACCATTGAAATTTGCCAACTGTAAACGTTTGTTAACATGGCGACCAGTTTACAAGAAGCCTTTGAAGAGAACGTTCGACCGTTTATCGATATTATCGACGAGTTACGTTCGCTTGGCCTCGACAAAGACGTTCGTCTTCCTGCAGTCGTGGTTGTCGGCGACCAAAGCGCCGGCAAGAGCAGTGTTCTAGAAGCCATTTCTGGCGTAGAACTTCCGCGAGGAACGAACATTGTAACAAGATGCCCACTGGAATTACGTCTGAAGAAAATTCGCAAGAGGAAGGTATAACTTCTCTTTATAATTTCATAACTCTTATGCATGCCCCAAAGGTATAATGATACGCAGTGTAATGAAGTGTTTAAACAATTCCTTAACTGAATATCGTCATTTTCGATTATTTTTAAACTTTGAAGTAGTTTTGCTGTATAGTATATTAGTTCTGAACAGTTTGAGTAACATCAGGGGCGGATTTAGGGGTGGTGGATTGGGTGGCTAGCCACCCCCCTCTTTGGTCTAGAAAAAATTATTAAAAGACGCTAAATATAATTATTGCAGGTCTAACAGCTCTAGTTGACCGTGAAGTTGCAGTTTTCAGCAGTGTTTTTTTTTTAAAGTGTTTACATAAATATTTTATACTGTAAGTACATGTAACCCAAAAATATAACTTTTTTCTATACTGCGGAGTGCTCAAATGTGCCCTCAAATGGCTCTCAAATTGCTGGAAATGCCATTTCAGAGACCCAAGAACTCAAAAATTTCCGAGGGAACCCCCTAGAAGGCTCGGCTTCACCCGAGGACACCCCCCTTTCAACAATCCTAGATCCGCCCCTGAACATCACGGGTCAAGGAAAGCCCAGCTCCTTTTGAAAAAGAACAATGAAAACAAATCAATTGCTTTGTTCTAATTTTAAACACGGCCTTGTGTAAATAAAAGTAGCGGGTTGAAACAACGATTGAAATATAGTAATATATATAGTAATTACAGTAGATATACTGCCGAAACAGTTAGGAGCTTGTTCGAGTCACTCTCGTCGTTTGATGCGTATGACCGATACCATTCAATCTATGTCCATACATCTACATAAAGCAAACTGATGACAATACTTCGCATTGTAAACTGCTTTTCTTTCTCAGGTTTGTCCACCAATTTTGGTGGTTAAATTACAAACTTTATTCGTTTCTTAAAGACGCTAAGGCGTCCTAATTGTCTAAATCATTATTACAGGCCTCGTTCTGTTTCTCCTGACTGTACTATAGTTCTGTCAACAAAGTCCCTTGTCCGACACCGAGAGATCTGTTCTTGCGTTAGACTCCTGCGTTCTCTGTTTTGGCAGTATATCTAACCTTACCATATTCCGCTTGTTGAGTAGGCTCCGCCGCTTTCGTGACAACACTCAACAGTCAGAATTTTGAAGGCTATTCCCGGCTGATTAGAATTGTTTAATTTAAAGCGTTTGGCATGCGGGACGAAAAGAACATCGAAAATAGTTTATATACATTAGAGTATTGAAGCCTAAAGGTTAACCTTTTACTTTGGACAAAAAGAAATTAAAAAGTTTTTACACAAGACTACATGCTGAAGGTAAGTTGGGGTTTTTTACTTTCTCTTATGCCGCGTAAAGTGCATGGTTAGTGTCGAAACGTTGTCCGGCGTTATATTGGAATTTGAAATGTTGTCTAAATGTTTACCGTCGGTGGACGAAATCCAAACTATATATTTTACGTATTATTGGTATTAATAATCTCATTTCTCGTATTAAACTTGTCAACAATATGTCTCCCAAGAGATTTGTAATAATTGTAGCAAGCGTAATGGTATTTTATAGTTCTTATATTAAATAACAAGCGGCTTGTTGAGTGTTCCAACAACACCCGTTTATCTTGTTAAAAATGTAGCAAAACTAGCTGTAGCCAAAAAAGACTAAAGTAGGCTTTTGTCAAGTGATCATAATAGTTGAAGTCCGACAGAATCGTCGTTACAAAGAAATATTACGATTTTCATTTGGTGTGAATTTATATTTTGTGAAACCATAGAATAAACTACTTTAAAATACTCAAATTAACCGGTTAAATTGTGCAGTAAAATATACTTCCTATACATTGTCAAATAAATCCCACGTATTTCTTATAAGATTTTGTATATTTTTTCATTTACTTTAAATTCATCTATAGACTTTTTTAGATTTTAGGCTGGAAAACGCGTGCGATTGCATGGGGGTTTCGGTTAAGGAAAATGTCTATTACCGAGAAATGATTTTACTTCTTAGAATTCAGCAGCGCGCGAACCCATTAGGGACTGGGCGGAGGAAGCGATCACGTACGGCCATATTTCGTGGAGACTGTCGATTGTAGAGGTGAGCCGATGTTAAAAAAAAGCCGATTGCCGATACCGATTGTTAAGAGCCGATATTTCCCCACCATAGGCCGATTAATCGGCAAAACCGGTGTTTGCTAACCTGATGCGCAGCGCTGTCGTTTTATTCATCTTAAGTTTCGCAATGAGAGGAAGTCATCAAGCCAATTGTCGTATTTTGAGCGCAACAAAACAAACAGAAAACAGTCGAGTAGTCAGCAGTGTTTCCTTTATTTAATATATTTTTGTATCAACAACTCAACAAGCGCAAAAATGCCAAACAAGGTAAATAATTGAAGTATACGATTGAATTTGAACCTGATGGGAGGGTTGCGGCTGTAGACAGGCTATGATAAACGAGGATGAGAGAGCAGAAATATTCACGAGTCACGAGACAGCCGATCCGATGGTGAAAGACAATCGGCCGATGGCCGATTGTGAGAAAAACTAGCCGTTAATCGGCTCTGCCGATGTTTTGCCGATGATCGGCTCACCTCTAGACTCGATTGCATCTAAAAGGATGGACAATGCTGATAAAAAAAATTACCTGCGGCCTATGTACGCCAATGCCAAACTTTTAATGCTTTCCAGAAGCATTTGACAGGTTTCTATAATACGCAATCATTGTGAGGCCTGGTTTATAAGTCGCACAATCGTCGCATTTAATTCAGACCAACTTCATCGATTAGTCGACGTCAATGCAGCTTCGTTTTATGCGACGAATTTAATTCAGACGAATTTAATGGTTTGTGTAAACGAGAGAAGATTTTGCCGAAACGAGAAAACTGCAACTACAAAAACTAATTTAACAGCGCCAGAAAGTTATGCGTTTACTGATTCGATACGACGTACGGCGTCGTCTAAAACGATCACGCAGTTCAGATGCTGTATCCGTCTGATCATGATCATTATTACATATGGGTTATTCGGACTTGCATGGCCTTGTTATGAATAAAATTCCCAACGTTCTGTTCAACACATGTGATGTGAAACGCATTATGATTTTCATGAACCCAAAAAATGATTGTAAAGGGAAATTGAAATATTAATTGAAAATCATTTCTTATCATCGTGTACGATGATGAAATAGACTTTAAAACTAGGGTTTGTCATTTTGTTAAAACTGCTCTCAAAATACAGGAAATACCGTTTCCGAGGCTTAGAAAATCAACCGCCCGGCCCTGTCTGTGGAATAGTCACACACGTGCATTCCTACATAATTTAATAGCTGACAGGTTACGATACACGGCAACGTGTAACAAGATGTCTGCTCTCTCAATTTTAACAGCCGGCAAACTCGCGCAATTAATGTGGCTTTGTAACTAATTACAAACTTATTAAATTAACTTTATGACTTTTATAGTTACTTTTTATTTATTGTAATATTTACCAGTAACTAAATTACATTTCTGTTAATGTAACCGTGTAACTAGACTAACTAGTTACGGCTTGTGTCGTGTGCGATCATGCAGGGAGTTATATATAAAAATACGTGGTGTAAAACACGAGACGACAACTAAGTTTATCTCCTTTATAAAATAATTTCTATAAATCGTCAATAAAACTAAGAAAAGTAGCTACAGATTACCTGTCCGACAGGACGAACTTGTAACCGTCTAGCGCCACACGTGACCTCGTACAACACATCGATGATTTTAGCGATAAAAATGCACTCAAAGCTGCAGGTAAAGCATTCTGTTGTGTGAGTTACTTGATTGGACTTGTATTCAGGTATTTCTTGATTTTCTTTTGTAATTAAAACCACTTATAATTTATCAAAAATAACAAAATCTCCGCGAAGTATCTCTTGTACCGCTGACTTATACTGGCGCTTGCTTGACTCAAAACACGTGTAGCTGTTCACTTACTACTGGTTATTTTATATAAAAAATAACTGTCACCGCACTGTTGCTTTAATCTACGTGAATGGGGTATGTGCATATCAGTATTAATAAAACTATTCTGACTTGCTCTCTTTTATTTAAAAAGGCTGAGGAATTACTCAGCGATGAGGAAACTAAAGACATTCCATCTCCATGGAAAGGTGCCCTTTCTTTCAAGATGGAAGGCACCGATGAGGAAGTTAAAGAAGCCATTGCAGATCCCTCAGCGGTTGGTGCGGCGGTGGAAGCGGCTACCGAAAGGCTAACAAAAAACGCTAAAGAAATTAGCGATAGCCTCATCCACCTGGAAGTCCAATCCGAAACCGTACCAGACTTGACTCTCATTGATCTGCCTGGAATTGCCCGAATTTCGGTGGAAGGTCAAAGTGCTGACGTTCCAGAGCAGATTAAAGCATTGATTAAGAAATACGTTAAGAAAGAGGAGACTATAATTCTTGCTGTCATTCCTTGTAATGTCGATATCGCTACGACAGAGGCACTGCAGCTTGCTCAACAGGTATAACCAACTATTTTTTCTATTTTTTTTATATTATTTTAACAGATTTATTTGGATTAGTTACTTAAGATTAAATATTTAATAATTAAACTACGTATCTGTCGTTATACAAATTTAAGGGAAGGTGTCCGAGTGATTTTGCCCAGGTAATTGTAGTACAACAATATCAACGTAGAAGTATTAAATTGTAAGATAACAAAAAATTATCCAAATGGCTGAAGTGGTGTTAGGTGCAAACGGGACTCAAAGCCCCATGCATGGCACGTCCTACCCCATAATTAAAATAGTTTAAAGATACTAAATATAAAAATAGGAAGGATCATATATCATGGATGGATGCATGGATAGATGGATGGATGGATGGATGGATGGATGGATGGATGGATGGATGGATGGATGGATGGATGGATGGATGGATGGATGGATGGATGGATGGATGGATGGATGGATGGATGGATGGATGGATGGATGGATGGATGGATGGATGGATGGATGGATGGATGGATGGATGGATGGATGGATGGATGGATGGATGGATGGGGGTGGATAGATAGATCTATTATCACGCTTTTAAAAGTGCCGGAAGTCAGAATTTTCGTATTATATCACGTTGAATTCAGTCCCCTACGCTGTCTGTTACCTTTTGACCGCGTAGGGAACAGTTTGTAGTGGAAGTGTTAATACAACTGACGTCACTTTCTGCTCCGGAGTTAGCGTTCCAGTTCAGTATGAAACTTAGATTCACTGACTGCTCTATTCTCGTTTCCAGGACTCATGGGTAAACTTGGATAAGGACTAATTCTGATTCTGATTGCTTGTTCTGACAATGCATGTTTATACGACACGTAACCGTCAACCTGACGAATAGAGCTGTCGGGGAATTCGATACTTCCGGAAGGTTTACTTTAGCCTCTTTTTTCCCCTCTTAATTTACCTCTTAATTTACAAAATCAGTATTCGCTTTTCACTAGAATCGATTATCGGCGAAAAAAAACGACAAGATAATTTTAGCGCTTTGAATCAGGTTCCCCTTCGAAAGAAATCAAATTTTAAAATGTTCATTCGCATTCGTGTAATCGTAGAAAAATCGTTGATTCCTTAAAACCAAAAATTATTGGCATATTCTTGTCGCAAATTCAGTAATGTGGGGGAGTTAAGCAAATTCAGTAATGTGGGGGGGTTAAGGTATCTGCGACGTAAAGTGGACGCGCTCCGTCTTTTAGACTAGAAACATCCTTAAGGATACACGGCTTAATTACGAGCCGCATACAACCTCTTCTCCTCCAAATTCCTGCTTGCGCCCCTGATTTTGCAACAAGCTAATGTGCTCAGCACTATTCTTTGCATACAAGTATAACTATTTGCATATTTATAATCTTGTTTCCTCACTTTTCACCTATATCCGCACTAGGTTGATCCCGAGGGAACTAGAACACTTGGTGTTCTCACCAAACCCGATTTGGTAGACCAGGGAACCGAAGGCGATATATGCGCCGTGGTGAATGGTGAAAAAGTCAAGCTAAAGTTGGGTTACACAGTCGTCAAGTGTCGAGGCCAAAAGGCAATCGAAAGTAAGCTGTCCCTGACGGACGCAATTGAAAGCGAAGATAATTTCTTCAAGAACCACGAAGAGCTTAGCATTTTGTATCAAGAAAAGAAAACAGGAATTCAGAACTTGTCGCATCAGTTAACAAAACAACTGGTAGAGCAAATTAAGGTGGGAGAACTTTATTGTTTTATTAAACTTACTTTAAACACTATTAACATGCATTGCACAACTAAAAAAGAAGTATTACAACCGAAATGAATTGTTGCTTTTATATGGTCGTACATCTAATAGTATACATTCCAAAAGTTCATTAAACATATACTTACCAATTTAGATGTATCTGTATTTAAGCCGTATTTAAGTAAATATGAGTCTGGCAGCTCATATTAATGATATATATGTTATTCAATTTTTATACAGTAAATACTAGTTAGATGTAAAAGTAGTTAGAAAAAAAAAAGATTAATTAGTTATATGATTGTATGTGATCTAATTACTTGAAATTACTACTTTTACGTCAAATACTGTATAAAAATGGAGTAATATATACAATATGAGCTGCCGGACTTATGGGATTTACTAGGCAAGACAAAGGCAAAGGCTTAAAATAGGAATTCATCTAAATAACTATGTTTATTTTTGAAAATTCAAGCCATTTTAGGTCAGTAAATTGAACGAAATATTTATGCCAACTATATTTACAGCATACTAATTATACGACCTATTTCTTTTGTTTTTGAATTATTGATGAGTATTTTCAGAAATATAAACAATCATAGTTAATACAAAATAAACATGGTTTGAAAACCAGCCACCAAATTCCTGTCCGAATTGGTCTTAGTATTTTATTCTGGCTAACGCCAGACGATTTTATTCATCTCTGGGAAAGCCCTCGGACAGGAATGAGTTAAAGCAGTTAACTCAATCAGACTACGATTCATGTTGAAAGGTATCTGAACGTGCACAAATCCTTTGTTTCAACCTCACTCAATATTTAAACAGTAGGGTACGTTGAGTGACTGATCTCAAACTTTACTATTGGATGATTGCTTCATTACACAGAAAACACAATATGTTCAGTAACCGTGAAAGTACACAGATTTTGGCATAAACCTCAACAAAAATATATAACCGATGTAAATCCCATACAGTTTGTGGGACGCGAATATTGTTTACGGCTTATCTAATTAATTCTCACGTCTAATAGACCACTTTTATAAATGCAATTACTTTAAATAGCCTTTTATGTGAATCTAAATGAGCCTTTCTGGTCTTGTTGTGAAGCAAAAAACTTTTGAATTACAGATACACAAACGAGGCTAGAAAGGCTTATTAAGATGCACATAGAATAATATTCAAACCAGTCACAATTATAAAGGTGGTTTTCCAGTCCTCGCACGAAGCAACTCGCAGCTCGCTGCGAGCACTCGCAAGCTCGCTGCGCCGAGTGTTTTAGCGCTCGTGGTAGATAGTTGGAAATTTTAAACTATTTTTTACTCCGCGCAAGTACTCGCGGTAAATAAACCAATCAAAACAAATTATGTCAACATTTCAAATTATTAGTAATTCATGAGTAAAACTGCACAAAGGAAATCATTATTACCGTGTCGAAGGTTAATTTGCAGGATAATGAAGGAAGAAATTAATCGAACTTTCACTTGGATTTTCTCTTAGAATACTGATTTGTTTGAGATGCTATATATGAAACACTTAGAAGAGTGCTTCATCAGGATATCCAAACACCTCGAACTTTGTTCGGAAAGAGTTATCGCAACGAACTGCGTTTGGTGGAAATACAGTGGAAACCATGCGAGTGCTTGCAGCGAGCTGCGAGTCGCTTCGTGCGAGGACTGGAAATGCGCCTTAATTAAAAGTGGTCTATTGTTCATATAAGCTTTTTAAGCTGAAAAATTTGACCGGAACTTTATGTAAATTACGAATGCATCTAAATAACCTTGTTTATTTTGAAAATTCAAGCCATTTTAGGTCAGTAAATTGAAGGAAATGTTTCTAGGACGGTGTTATAATATCTGATTTACAGCATACTAATTAGGACCTATTAACCTATTTCTTTTGCTTTTGAATTATTGATGAGTATTTTAAGATCTCTTTCTCGTCCGGGCGTATGAATTTCCGCTACTGGTGACGGATCATTTTGATTTGTTGTGAACCTGCGAGGTTTTGACCAAAATTACCCCCCATGGGCTTAAAATGATCCTGAATGATCCCTTTTTAAAATGAGACCTTTATAACGATATGCCATGAAGTATTACCCGAGCTGACCTGAATTCCCGGATGTTAAAATCGTGGTTAAAATCCCGTGAGAATCATGGCGTATGGACAAGAACAAAATTGCTTTTATTTGCCAATATATAAGCGAAACCAACGAAAATTTAGGCTCTAACAACTCCGAAAGTAAGTATAAGCATTTGTTTGTTGTAGTTATTTCGTAGATTAGCAATAATTTGGTAAAATTTGACGAAAACCATCTCGGCCGATCAGGTAATTATGGAACAAAATTTGCCGAGAGTTGTCGGCGAGTTGTCGGCGTTGTAATCGCAAACAGGAGTAAATATCACGCAAAATAACCTGAAATCTGAATAGCTGACTTAAAAACGATCTTAATGATGTATTATGGTCGTATGT
Source organism: Paragorgia papillata (assembly GCA_035771165.1). Classification (NCBI taxonomy): domain Eukaryota; kingdom Metazoa; phylum Cnidaria; class Anthozoa; order Scleralcyonacea; family Coralliidae; genus Paragorgia; species Paragorgia papillata. The sequence continues at coordinate 237,474 of JAWNZC010000324.1, read as the reverse complement.
TCTTGTATAATTCTGTTTTAATTTGTAAATTTCAAAATAAGTTATATGATCGCGCGCGGGCGCACCATGGGGGGTCACAATGGGGGGGTCACAATGGGGGGTCTCAATGGAAAATCATAAAAAATCAATATAATATTTGCTTTTTATTGTATTGCTTTAATTTCTTCAATTTGAATTTGTGAAATGCTGCTTTTCATTTTACATGATCCAAAGTTTGGTGTAAAGTCATTTCTCGTTAAATATTTAACATTTTGTTGGATTATAATAATATTTTTAATAATAGTAATTAGCATAAATTAGCATAATTTGCAAAATGAGTTGTCTGACAAGACCCGAAAACCCAAAATTTGAATAGTAGAGGTAAAAACAATTCAAATGATATATTGTGGTATTATTTTTGTGTTATTATGCCATGTTAATTCACAAATTGCCAAGACCACCTGCTGTGACTGGTTTTCGGAGAAGATGGGAAAGAGATATACAATCATAGTTAATATAGAAGTTAAACATGGTTTGGAAACGGCCCGGCAAAGTTCAAAGCGCTTTACAATCGGTCTACGATTCATGTTGAAAGGTACCTGAACGTGCACAAATCCTTTGTTTCAGCTTCACTCAATATTTAAACAGTAGGCGGGTTGAGTGACTGTCTCAAACTTTGCTATATTGGATGATCGCTTCATTACACAGAAAACACAATATGTGTATAAACCTCAACAAAAACATTAAAAAAATGAGCCGGTGAAAATCCCATATAGTTTGTTGGACGCAAATAGTGTGTACGACTTATCCAATTCTCACGTGTAATTGTTCAGATTTATGAACAATCTTTAAGATATAAGCTGTTTAAGCTGAGAAAATCAACCGGAAAGTTTAGGTAAATTAGGACTCATTTGTGTCTGATTTACAGTATCTGTTTAAACATTTATTTCTCTTGAATAGTTATATAGCTTGTATATAGTTTTGAATACTGTATTTTGTTTGGGATTTGGTAGGGCTGTTGAGTATTATTTATGTAGTAGTTAAAGATGACATTATTCAGGCAAATTTTAATCAACCCATTGTACTTTATATCACTTACACACAATTATTAATCTTTTAAGTGATAGTTAAAATATGAGCGGCCGATCTTTATGATGCCCATAAAGATCGGACGCGAATATTTTAACTTACTTATCAAATTGTAAGTGTAAATGATGAACACTTTGTTTAAGAGTTGTAGAAAAGGTTAAATAAGATCATTTTAACTCAGAAAAATCTGAATTTGAGCCACTAGTGCCTATTAACTTTGACAAAACATTGATGTTTTATTAATCAATGTTTTATCCGTATTTAAAGATGCTGATTAAACATTCATTTCTTTTGAATTTTCTTCATGAATTATTAATGATTTGATAATAGTATATAAAACCAAATCTTCTTTCTTTTTTCTTAATTAGCCTTTCTCACACTATGCGACCAGGCCTTGTCCACCATTTTTGGGTGGCAAACTGCGCGGGGACAGAGGATGACAACAAGACAAAATCGATTTTGTAATAGGAAAACTATAACGTTTGAGTTGAAATTTTTGGTGGTTAAAAATATACAAACGCTTCATTTTTTGCTTGGTTTGTAAAAGGGTGAAGTCACCTTGGTCCTGTAGAAATTTTAGCTGCTAACTTTTGAAATTTGAAAAGAAAACTGGTATTGAAGGTGCGAAGTGCCGTCGTCGACAACTCGAGGTGAGAATGATTTGTTTATTTTAAAGCACTGTCTTTAAACCTGAACTGTATCTACTCTGTTGCAACTAAGATCATACAATTTCATCATATGTTATCATGTACGATCGCTTTATCTTAATTCGGGAATAATAAAACACTAGTATAACTAAACACTAATATAAAAGGGTTTTTTAGGGTTTTTTTAGACCATGGTCACCACACATTTTCCCAATCAATTTGATGAAGCCTTCTTGGATTTGAAATCTAAGTTACAACAATGGCATTAGTAAGCCTAAAAAAAAATCTCGCAAATTGTTGTAAATAGTACTCATTTGACATTTATCTAGTGAACTTTATAGTTTATACTGAAATTACCTGCATGGTATTGCAAATTGCATAAAGTAGAATAAATATAAAGTAAATATAGAGTAAATATAAAGCAGAATGGCAAACTGATTGTATATAATGTATATATTATGTTAATAATAATACAAACATTTTATATTTTATTATTTAATAAATTATATACTAGGTATTAATAAAATTAAATTCAATAATAATTTGAAATATATATAAACAATTCAATGTTTACTATTTATGCATACTTGAATAAACAATTTAAATATTTTTATGAACATTTTTAGTTTAAACATAATATTCATTTACATTCATTGTAATAAATTAAATGAGATTTGTCTTATTCCCCAGCCTTGGTTGATTTGGAGACCAAGAGGTGGGCCCATATTGACAAGAATGCCAATTAGTTTCAATGTAGGATTAAGTAAGTCATACTGGTTCATTGGCCAGACCTGTGACAGGATGTGCCAGTTTCTCATCCTTCCAATAATCCATTCAACATGAATGCATAGACCCGAGCTATATGTCAAATGTTTTGGTGCAACATTGGTGGGGCAAAATGATATAGCCCCCTCTCTGCACAAGTATCCTGGTAAGTGGATGGTAAATCCTCTAGCTGTTATCACACCTCTCTCAGGCTCTATGTTATCCAGTACACCTGATTTAATTAAGTGTTATCTCATTGTCTGATGTTGCTCCTGGCATTAAATCACTGAAGAAACAGCAAAGATTATGCCAAGACTTGAGTAATCTTGGACTGCACTGAGATAAAAGTTCAGAGGGCTTCAAATTGTGATCTTCAGTCTATGAAATTTTCTTCCTATAAAAACTGTGCAACTGTTAAGGGATTATTTGGTATGACCCCAGATGGAGTTGGCTGTTTCTTCAGTGATTTAATGCTAGGATCAACATCAGACAATGAGATAACACTAAATTAAATCAGATAACATAGAGCCTGAGAGAGGTGTGATAACAGCTAGAGGATTTACCATCCACTTACCAGGATACTTGTGCAGAGAGGGGGCTATATCATTTTGCCCCACCAATGTTGCACCAAAACATTTGACATATAGCTCGGGTCTATGCATTCATGTTGAATGGATTATTGGAAGGATGAGAAACTGGCACATCCTGTCACAGGTCTGGCCAATGAACCAGTATGACTTACTTAATCCTACATTGAAACTAATTGGCATTCTTGTCAATATGGGCCCACCTCTTGGTCCCCAAATCAACCAAGGTTGGGGAATAAGACAAATCTCATTTAATTTATTACAATGAATGTAAATGAATATTATGTTTAAACTAAAAATGTTCATAAAAATATTTAAATTGTTTATTCAAGTATGCATAAATAGTAAACATTGAATTGTTTATATATATTTCAAATTATTATTGAATTGAATTTTATTAATACCTAGTATATAATTTATTAAATAATAAAATATAAAATGTTTATATTATTATTAACATAATATATACATTATATACAATCAGTTTGCCATTCTGCTTTATATTTACTTTATATTTATTCTACTTTATACAATTTGCAATACCATGCAGGTAATTTCAGTATAAACTATAAAGTTCACTAGATAAATGTCAAATGAGTACTATTTACAACAATTTGGGAGATTTTTTTTAGGCTTACTAATGCCATTGTTATAACTTAGATTTCAAATCCAAGATGGCTTCATCAAATTGATTGGGAAAATGTGTGGCGACCATGGTCTAAAAAAACCCTAAAAAAAACTTTTATATTATGCGCTAGTGTTTTATTATTCCCGAATTAAGATAAAGCGATCGTACATGATAACATATGAAATTGTATGATCTTAGTTGCAACAGAGTAGATACAGTTCAGGTTTAAAGACAGTGCTTTAAAATAAACAAATCATTCTCACCTCGAGTTGTCGACGACGGCACTTCGCACCTTCAATACCAGTTTTCTTTTCAAATTTCAAAAGTTAGCAGCTAAAATTTCTACAGGACCAAGGTGACTTCACCCTTTTACAAACCAAGCAAAAAATGAAGCGTTTGTATATTTTTAACCACCAAAAATTTCAACTCAAACGTTATAGTTTTCCTATTACCAGTGTGACCAGATATTTTGCAAGGCAATTACTAAATAGGCATGCAAAAAATTACCAAAATGTAGAAAAAATTACTAAATTTCTGCTGTCAACCAAAGTGGTCTGAAAATCAGTAAAACAGCGATGAATGCATGGCTAAATAATAGCTCTATAGTATAATTTATTATTTATACTCTCGACTCAACAAATATTCTTAACCAGAATCCTTTGCGATGCATTAACATAACTGAATAATTAATGTTTACAAAGATTTCCGTTCCACTGTTCACTTTTAGCGGTCTTTCATTGAATAAATATAACTAAATTGGGCCAGGGTGCCAGGCTAAGCTTGGACCAGCAGCTTGCAATTGGGATGTACAGCTTTGCAGGCATGGAGCTGCAACTGTTCTCATTGAATTTTTGAATAACAGGTTGTGTCATTATGGCGTATTTGGTTGATAACCAAAATATTACTAACTTTAAGAGAAATTACTAAAAAAATTACCAAAAATTTTCAATTACCAAAAAAGTCCGAAAAATCGCGAAATATTACCAAAAGTAATTAAAATTACCAAATCTGGTCACACTGCCTATTACAAAATCGATTTTGTCTTGTTGTCATCCTCTGTCCCCGCGCGGTTTGCCACCCAAAAATGGCGGACAAGGCCTGGTCGCATAGCGTGAGAAAGGCTAATTAGATAAAAACTTTTTTAAATAATTTTTTGAACTGATTTTTTGTAAATAATAATTAGAATTAAATCAGAACTAGGGGTTATAATAAAAAGCCTGATAAGGTTTCTAGTAGACTCTGGTAGATGTAATTTTAGAAAAAAATAATAAAAACATAATAGAAAATGAACAACTTTATATGGGCAAATAAATAAATAAATAAATATATATATATATATATAAATATATCAATCAATCAATCAATCAATCAATCAATCAATCAATCAATCAATCAATAAGTAAATAATTAATTAATTATACATGGTAAATAATATGTGTAACTGTGTTGCAAGATAACATATATCTACTTTAATATATCTCTATTTTTTAATTCATATATTTGTCTAATTTAGATTAGAATGCCAGGTTTGAAAGACGATATACATAACAAGTTAACAGAAGTTAACAAAGAACTTGAAAAGTACGGAGAAGGTCTCCCTGATGAGGAACACGAAAGGCAGAATTTCCTCCTTACCGTGAGTAGCAAAATTAAATTAGAAAAAGAGATAGGTTACTTAAACTACATTCTCGATATAAAACTCTATCCACGTGGGAAAGGTATACAAACAGCAAAGAAATTTGACAACGTCGCTCATTCGTTCACGTAAAATAGAGTATTTAAATCTCAAATTACAAGATCCTAACCTGGGCTCAAAAAAATGGTGGGGCATAGTAAAATCGATATACGGGGGTAAAATTCAGACTTCTGTTCCTACGCTACGGGAGGGTTCTAAAAATGAGGGGGCTCTAACATGATTACTGCATGATGCTAAGGAAAAGGCCCAGTTGCTTAATGAGTATTTCGGTACACAATGTACACTAGATAATGCTGACGCTGACCCCCCAGATTTTTCTAATAAACCGCCAAATCTGAAATCAATATCCCATATTTATTTTTTTGCGGTCCGGTATCCATCTGATTCGCGCGCTCTGATTGGCTTAGCGAGCGGTCCGTATCACACGATACGGACCCCGATACGGACCGCTGCGGATTTCAAAACAAAAACAAAAGTTTTTTAATATTTCGTATACTCGACGCTTTTCACTACTTTAGACTACAATAGACTGCCAGTAAAAACAAAGTAAGATGGATAGTGACAATGAATATCACAGCGAAAGCGAATTTTACTATCCCGAAGTAATGGTTGAAGATTTTATATGCGAAAAAGAAAACGTCCGGCGAAGTGGCAACATTGCACAAGACGACTTGAACGAAATTCAAGATTTTATTGATGAACAACGGCCTGAAAACACAGTTAAGAAGACTACCTACGATATGAATGTGTGGAGCCGCTTCTGTGGTACAATAAACGAAGAAAGAAATTTAGAAGAAATACCTGCAACTGAACTAAATGTCCTTTTGTGTCGGTTTTTCATGACCATAACAAAGAAAGACGGCAGTGTTTACGAGCCCGTGTCTCTTACCTCTTTCCAGCGCAGTGTTCAACGATATCTCAATGATACCAACTCTTCCTTGAAAATTTTTAAGGACCAAAAGTTTGCCAAGTCGAGAGAAGTCCTTGTCGCTAGAAAGCGGCAGTTAGTTGAGAAGTTCGCCAAAGGAAATCGCCCGCAAGCAGCCAGAGCATTAACCGAAGCTGAAGAAGATTTACTTTTTGAAAAAGGTCTGTTCGGAGACCACGAGCCAGAGGTACTGCAAAGAACCGTTTGGTGGGCACTGTCGCTTCATTTTGGTTTCAGAGCTCGAGACTAGTCGAGGAAACTCAAGTGGGGAGATATTGGCTTAGATATCGATCCAGAAACTGGCAACGAAGTCGTTGTTTGGAGGGCTGAGCAAGGTTTTAAAACAAGACACGGCGATGGTCACCAAAGAGCGTTTTTCCCAACTGCACAAGCTACCAATAACCATCGTTGTCCTGTAAATCTGTACAAGGCTTTCGCCAGTCACCGACCAGAAGCAGCAAAAACCCCGGAGTCACCATTCTTTCTGGCAGTGAACCATAGACGGCGACCAGGATCGGAAATATGGTATAGCAAAGCCGCTTTGGGAAAAAACTCCATCGGTAAATTTCTTGTCAACGTCGCTAAAGCTGCTGGTCTGCCAGTAGACTTGCTCCAAGTCCGCCTCTTAGTGCTAGTTTTTGCGGGCGGGTGGAAAGGCGGGAGAGCGGAAAAGCGGGAGGAAAGAGACGGACTTGTTTCGCTTGCAGGTTTTTGAATCTAATTAAATATTCTGGTGGGAAATCGCTGAAATGTACATCGCCCTGTTTTGACGTGTTTCGGGTTGTCGTACATGCAATGGAAAGTGGTTCTACCCCTACTAAAACGTTTTCAAGAGTCTGTTTAACTCCAACTTCCAAAGATAGCACTTGCATAGCAATTTAGCCTGAATATAATTACTTCCCGAATTACGTCACCGGTCGAAAAATTCACCGGTGAATTTTGGCGCGCTGCAGGTGGGAAAAGTCCTTTTCAACGAGGAACCAAAAGGTCAAAAATGTTTGAAAAGGACTTTGAGAAAGTCTAGTCTGCCAGGCAACATAAGTAATCACTCTGTCCGGAAAACCTGCATATCCCGCCTCATGGATGCCGAAATTCCTTGCAATTATGTAGCTCAATTGAGTGGGCACAAAAATCTGAAATGTCTCGATGCTTACAAAGCGGCTTCAGTTGTCCACCAGCGCAAGATGTCAAACGTCCTGAGTCGGTCAACGTCAACGATTGCGAGCAAACATAGCCTTACAGTATCGCAACAACGTTCCCAGCTAAATCAACCCACCAGCACAACGTCAGTAAATGCCCAAGAATCAGCAACAACCACAGCAACAGGGTTGTTTTCTGGAGCAAAAATTGGCAAGTTTGAAGTATGTACTTTCAATTTCAACTTCGCTTCAACTAGTTCTGGCGACACATCGAGTGAGGAGCCGACAAAGAGAAGGCGCTTGTCTATCCTTGAAGATTCCGATTCAGATTGAAGTCTTTATTTATCTTCACGAAGATTGTTGTTTTGACATTTGTTTATAGTTAATAGTCTTGACTTGATCTCTGATGAAAAAGACGTTCGATAAATTTCAATCTTGTGAATAGTTGTTAACTTGTATAGAAACGATCGATATTTTCCATCTTGTTAGTTGTTTACATGAATCATACGAGACAAACGATGTTTTCAATCTTGCTTTTGCATGATCAATGATGAATATTCATAGTCCAGGATGATTTGCTCTGTCAACTGTATAATGTGTCGAATTTCCAATCTTGTTTATTATAAAAATCAGTTGAATGATTTTGTCCTTTGTCAGGTGATTTTCTATATATGGTTCGTCGTCTTTCCAAATATGGGCAGCTGAAGTGACATCTAGCGTTCTATTTTACACCGCGGCCGATTTTCTTGTCTTACCATTATTTTAATTTATAACAAAAAAATAAATATGTTATTTACCGGCCTTGCTCGGTCCGGATAAGGAAAAACTATGCCCTCGGTCTTGAAAATGGCTCAAGACCTCGGGCACAGTTTTTCCCTATCCGGACCTCGCGGCCGGTAAATAACATATATATCTAGCTACTACTATAATGAAGAAGTTAACTATTTATTGAAGAGTGTGGTGTAGTGTTGTTTTTTCAAAGGCGTGTGGTGTAGATGGCGTTGGAAACAATTTAATTAAGCTAAGTGCTGATGGCATTTCTGGGTCTTTTTCGCGCTCATCATTAATCTTTCATTATCCTCGGGTGTCTTCCCTGATGCTTGGAAATTTGCAAATGTTACCCCAATCTTTAAGAAAGACGACCGTCAGCTTAAGGAAAGCTACCATCCTGTCTCGTTACTACCATCTCTTTCAACAATTAATGAAAAGATTGTTTTTATCCGACTTTACAATTTTTTGTTAGATATTAAATTTTTAAGCTCTTTTCAATCTGGTTTTCGACCTCGAGACTCTACTGTGAATCAATTGATTTATATTGTTCACAGAATTTATGAGGCATTAGATTCAGGTAACGAGGGACGGAAGGTATTTTTAGATATTAGTAAAGCATTTGTGTCAAAGAACCATTACTCGATTGGATAATTAGTTATCTTTCAGGAAGAAAACAACGAGTAGTTGTAAGATGGTCAGTCATCTGATTGGCGTAACATTGAAGCTGGTGTCCCACGAGGATCCGTTTTAGGTCCATTGCTCTTTTTAATTTATATTAAATATTATATTTATTATGAAATTTCAAAGAATATCCAAAGCAATTGTTATCTTTATGCTGATGATACCTCATTGTTTCAAGTTGTTAATGACCCGAACCTTACAGTCTTTGGTATTAATCAGGACCTAAGGCGGATCCAGTCGTGGGCCCTGGATGGTAACCGTAAACGCTGGCAAAATGAAATCTATTTTCTCTACCAAACGTAATAAGCCACAACATCAACCACTTTCTTGACAACGCCCCTATAGACAATGTTTACAGTCACATCTGCGGAGCTCCTTGTGAATCTGTGATTCATTATTTATTATTTATTATACTGCCCCCGATATGCTGCCCTCTGACAAAACTTACTCTCGGCTACTGCACAATCATCACTGAAATTGTAATTTGTCAGATTTCCAAAAATGTAATGTACTTCTTTTTGGATCTAATGACATGACACTCGATGAAAACAAATATTTATTTTAAAGGGTTCAGACCTATATTAAAAATCTATGCGTTTTGCTAAAAGTCATTAATGTATTACTCATATTGCCTACAACGGTCTTATACTTATATTTATGTTCTATTTGCTTTCTTTTGTACTTTTTAAAAAAAAAATGTAAATCTCGTGAACAGATCTGATCGATGAGCAGATCTGCTCTTGGAGTAAATGATTTTCAATAAAATATGTTCATAAAAGAAAAAAAAAATTGTGTACGAAGAAATGCATTTTTAATTTACATTTTTGTAGAATTAGCAATGCTTAATCAATAGCCACACGTGCAAAAAATACATGTAGGTAAAGCTTAACTGATCAGTAAAAATATATAAAAATTTTAATTAAGAATTGGAAATCAAACACTGCATGGTTATTATTCCATTAGCAGTATGATAAGAGGTTATTACACTCTTTGAATGGTTATCACTGTCTTTGAATAGTTATCACATTCTTTGAATGGTTGATAATTGATAACAATTTATTTAATGTTGTTAGCACAGGGTGTGGTTGCCCAATCACCCAAGCCAAGGGCGCATGATAACAGTGCTCGACAACTAATTAACTAATTTAAAAGATATAAATTGAATTAAGATAATGACATAACAATACTATACTATACTATACTATAAAACTAACTACAGGTGTTGCACTGGCAGCCAACTAGGTCAGATTGATTAACATAATTCCGAAATTGTGATAAAGAAGTAGCAGATTTGGCAGATAATGGCAACTGATTCCAGTTATGATAAATGGTATACTGTACGTATGAGAATTATGCAGGATGCGACTATTATAGGAATCCTGTACTACATTATGACCATTACTTCTTAAGGCATATGGAGTTATACGGGGTTTAAAAAAGCTAGAAATATAGGTTGGACCACTTTGCTTAAAACTCTTAAAAAATATGATTAATGATTGTTCAAGACGTCTGTGCTCCTGTGAGCGCATAGAGGCTAAGTTCAGGACTGATTCGTAGCTAACATTATTACCTCGGTTCATTAATGTTCTTAAACCGTAGTGATTAGCTTTTTCAAGTTTACTCTTAAGTGTTTTGCTTATTCCTATCATCAGTGGGCTACAATATTCTAGGTGTGGTAATACGAAAGCCTTATACAAATTTATTAAAGTGTTCACTGGGATACCATTTGGTTAAGACGACGTAGGGCCGCAATCTTGGCGTAAGCTTTTTTCAGCATTTCTCTGACATGCGGTTTAAAGTTTAGATCTCTATCCAATGTTACTCCTAGGATTTTCAAGGTGTCTTCTATTTTGATAGGGTGATTTTCTATCTTGAGATCGTAATTGTAATTGGATTTCCCCAACATCGCGTTGCTTGTGTTTTACCATCATTGATTTGCAGATAGTTCACTTTGAACCAAACGGACAACGTGTGTATATCTTGTATGATTAATATTGTACTCAAGAACAGCCGGACTCGAGACAGAGGCGTATTGAGTGGTGTCATCAGCATATAAGCGTAAGGAAGAATTGTCAACCATATAATTGACATCATTCACGAAGACGTTGAAGAGCAGGGGGCCTAGCAGACTTCCCTGAAGAACGCCACAGCGTATAGAGGCAGCCAGTCAGAACAGACACCATTGCATTTCACTCTCCGTTTGCGATCTTGCAAGTATGAGCTTATCAGTTGCAGTGCTGAGTCTCGCTTTCATACGCTTTCAGGTTTGCAAGTAATAAGTTGTGGCGTATAGAATCAAATGCCTTTGATAAGGCAATTGCAACTGTACCAACTTCTTCCTTTTTGTCGAGGGCCATTCGCCAATCGTCAGTCAGCTGATTAGTGCTGTGGCACATGAATGACTACGGAGGAATCCGGACATGTTATCTGACAATATGGGGGGAATCGTTCGTATAATTAGTTAACTTTCTCGAACAATTTTGGAATTGCGGATAATACAGTGATGGGCCGGTAGTTTTTCTTTTTTACCACCTCCTCCCTCTTATAGGCAGAAGTGACATCACCAAGCTTCCACTCGCTAGGCCACGCGCATGTATATTAATGCAATAATTGAACAATTTCACCAGTGGAGCAGCAATAATGGGTGCAGATATCTTCAGAAGCTTAGGAGTAATACCATCATGCAGGGCCACATGATTTCTTCACATTTAAATTCGAGAGAAGGTCAGCAATATAATCACTGCTGACTTGTTTAAATGAAGTCGTGTTCAGACAAGTTCATTATAGACTCCTCGATAACTGCCGATTGGTGAAGTAGTTGTTGAAAACTAAGCTGGGATTGGTGACAATTTCTCCATCTTCAATAAGATGTATGTCGGTACTGTCAGTGCCGGATTTATTATTTGGTAACAAAGATTTCATTTTTTTCCAAAATAGACCAACAGAACAACTAGATGAGTAGGAAGCTGCATCCGAACAGAAAACTTTAACTGCCTTTCTTTTTAACGCCGTTATTGTATTACGTTGCACTTTGTAATTTGCCAGTTCTCATCAGTAGAAGCTCGTCGAAATTTCTTATATAAGCGGTAGCTTAGGCGCATTTGTTTCTGAATATATGGAGAAATCTATGGTACCTGGTTGCTCCGCAAGCGTATTTGTTGTACTGGTACATGTTTATCAAGTACTTGTGTATATAGACTCGCCCAATGAGGCCAAACATCATCGACGTTTTCAAATGTGTATTTTAAATTTTTAAATCTTTTTTAAATCGTTTTTAATTAAATCTGATAAAACACTGCTGCTCGTGTTTTAAATAGTATACATCCCATTCTTTTGAATGTTGTTACACTCTTTTGAATGTTATTACACTCTTTGAATGTTATTACACTCTTTGAATGGTTATCACATTCTTTGAATGGTTATCACACTTTGAATGTTATAATAAAATGTTTGCGGATACAACCATGTAAAATATATTTAAAGAGTTAAATTCAAATTTGAATTTATAAATAAATAAATATATTTTACATGGTTTTATCCGCGAACATTTTGTTATAACATTCTTCATCATGCAAAGCAGTTATAAAACTACTATACTTTGAATGGTTATCACATACTTTGAATTGTGATCATACTCTTTGAATGGTTATCACCTTCTTTGAATGATTATCACATTTTTTTAAATGATTGTCACATTCCTTGCATGGTTATATATATTTTTTTGTTTTCTACCTAATAAATATAGAGCTTTACAATTTTCATAAAAGAAGAATTAACTGGGATATATGCAAAAAATTCTTACCAAACATAATGGTTATAAACACATTCATTCTTTTTTTGCTTTCCACAGCTTTTAATGAAACTGGGAGAAATTTTTAAAAGATTAGCAAAAGCAGAACATATCGAAGAGCAGTCGAATAATAAACTTAGGCTTTATGCAAATGTAAAAGTTGCATTTCAGGGACTTGCAGGAGAAATTCGCAAATTTAAGCCAAGTGAGTATATTTCGTGAATGTGCATAGTTTACAGTCGGACGGACCGAGAGAGAGAGAGAGAGAGAGAGAGGGAGAGAGAGGGAGAGGGAGGGAGAGGAGGGAGGGAGGGGGAGGGAGAGGGAGGGAGAGGGAGGGAGAGGGAGGGAGGGAGAGGGATGGAGAGGGAGGGAGAGGGATGGAGAGGGAGGGAGAGGGAGAGGGAGGGAGAGGGAGGGAGAGGGAGGGAGGGAGAGGGAGGGAGAGGGAGGGAGAGGGAGAGGGAGGGAGAGGGAGGGAGAGAGAGGGAGAGACAGATTGACTTATTCGGTTTCAATTGACTTATTCAAAATTATACAAATTGATTCTGCAATTACTGGTGCGGCTACTTTAACTAGAGGGCAGGAGATTTTGTCAAGTGCCGCAGTTTGTTTATGGATAATTTTTTTTAGATGATATAATACATCAAAGATGCTTATTGAATTCAAGTTAAAAACACTACTTGCTGCATTAATATATTCATCGTAACTTCTAGTTGACTCTCCGAGTTTGGAAGCCAAATTTGGCCCAACCTCAGTAAAGTGTTTGTTAAAAGCCTCAGACAGACAGACAGACAGACAGACAGACAGACAGACAGACAGACAGACAGACAGACAGACAGACAGACAGACAGACAGACAGACGCACGGACGGACGCACAGACAGACGCACAGACAGACAGACGCACGGACGGACGCACAGACAGACAGACGCACAGACAGACGCACAGACAGTCGTACAAACAGTCGTACAAACAGTCGCACAGACAGTCGCACAGACAGTCGCAAAGACAGTCGCACAGACAGTCGCACAGACAGACGCACGCACAGACAGACGCATAGACAGACAGACACCGACGGACGGGACGGCCGGTCGGGACAACGGATGAACGGACAGACAGGCAGACAGAACAGTGGTTCACATTCTATAATTATAGAGTGCAAGAACAACTTAACTCAGTCGTAAGAACGTTACTTAAAGTGATTGAGCATTGAAGAAATGGGGATTTCCTATGATGAGAACAGCTATGATGAGAACGAATAGTATCATACAACGATATATTATTTGCTACAACAATTTCTTTTTTGCTTCAACTGCAGAACGTACAAATTGTAATCTCAAAGAAGAGGTGTCAAAAGAGATAAAAAGACAGAAGGGCAAAGAGTTACCTAGGTGAGTTCTACTTAATTGCGCCGATGAATTTTATTATATTTTTGATTGATTGATTGATTGATTGATTGATTGATTGATTGATTGCTTGCTCGTTTGGTTATTTATTATTTTTGCTTGTTTGTTTGTTTGTTTGTTTGTTTGTTTGTTTGTTTGTTTGTTTGTTTGTTTGTTTGTTTGTTTGTTTGTTTGTTTGTTTGCTCGTTTGTTTATTTATTGATGTATTTATTTATTTATTTATTTATAGTTTTCTGTCCTATACCGTATTTGAAACCATTGTAAGAAAGCAAATTCAAAAAATAAAAGCTCCGGCAAAAAATTGCCTTAGGGAAGTCGATAACATTGTCGATAAAGTTGCATCGGCTGCAATCAAGGAGTATCTTTCTAGATTTGAGCTTCTCAAGATGGAAGTAAATAGACTGATGAACGAAGAGAGAAAGAAAGCAGAGGAGCATACAACTGGCGCCTTGAAGACAATCTTCGAGATGGAGAATCTCGTGTTTACGCAGGATGGAAATTTTACTCGACTGATGCAAAAAATCGAAGCAGAAGATCATGAAAAAGAAGAACTAAAGAAAAGACAAACAGGGACCACAACAATGGTATTACCTGGTAAGAAAAATGATGACTTACAGTGACAAATCTTTAATTTTAGATTAGAGGAAGGCGGTACCCGCATGCGTGCTTTCTATAGGGGTCCAGGGGCATGCTCCTCCTAGAATCTTTCCTGCGGTTTGAGAACGCTTTTGAGATTTAAACAGACATATTTCTGAATTGGGAGCGCACTTTCCGTAGCGTGGGGGCGCAACCTTTTGGCAATAGGGGGCGGATGCCCACATTGCTTTCCGTCCGCCCTAAATACACCAGTGATTGCTTAGCCTCGTTTCCAGGGGCTAGGAGAGCCTCCTTCGCTAAACTGAACTAAAACGAAAGCCCTAGTGAAATAAATATGGGTACTTGTAATGCGTAAAGCTACATTTTCACTGAGCGTAAATTGTAACTCGCTGGAATTTTCTATTGTTCAAATTGAATAGTTTTCCACATGGTCACAAGACAATAAAACAGGTCGAGCGCGCGACGTTTTACGTCTAGTGGAAATCCAGCCTAAGGCTATAGATGGCTTATGAAAACTTTCTCTAAAACAGCTCTAAGAACATTTTGCACACAATTCTCATCTCCCAGCTGGCACGTACATCTCTTAAAGTTCCCGTCACCCAAATACGATATAATTATCTTTCTTCTTCAATAATTTTTTTGGTACTGTCGTGTAGGATACCTGAGGGATGTCACTGAATGGTTTAAAGAAGGTGAAAAAATGGACGCTGAACACATGGTGAAATGTTTAGAAGCTTACTGTGAGGTGAGTGAAACATTTACTATTGCAGCCTTCAGAATAAACGGGCGCTCGACACCCAGCACAACCTGCAAATTGTTCGAACGCCCTAAAGTGGTAAAAAGTTGCTGTTTCAGCAACCTGAAAAGTTCAACGTTTACAGTTATCTGACAAATAGGCTTTATTATAATAATTATCGCATTCCTAATATAAACGAGTAATGAGTTTATTAATATTCTCGTATCCCATGCTATCACATTATATATCTTACATCACATTACACTACACTCCACGACACTATACACCACATCATATATACCATATTATATATCACATTACAGAACACCATGCATACTACATCAATCACATTACACTATAGCGCGCCTCACAACACTAAGTATATATCACATCACAGTACACCAAAGCACATCACACAACGCAACACCACGTCAGTCACACATCACAGCACACATCACAGCTTATTACAGCACATCACGGCAGCACAGTACACTACAGCACACCACAGCACATCACACTTCACTGAGCACACAACATCTTTGCGCACACTACGGCACGGCACGGCACAGCATAGGACACCACGCCATATAATGCCTATAGACATAGCGTTACTGAGGCTTACTAAAGCTTCTAAAATATAACGAAATAACTTAAAGGTGGCCACAACTCGATTAGTCGACACCATTCCGATGGCAATATATTACCATCTCGTGAAACAATTACTGGAGAGGATGGCGACTGAATTGATGAAGCTTGCTGCAAAACCAGATTCGTACAACGAGCTTTTGAGAGAGGATCCTGAGATGGTGTTTACAAGAAAAAAGTTATTGGAAAAGCAGGAGAGACTGGAGAAAGCAAATCTAAAATTGATGAAATTTGGACCTTCGTCTTCCACCAGTGGTATTCATTCTGAAGATAACAGTGATGATGACTTGTAATGTGAAATTGCTCTGGTAAGTGGACGCTGCTTCTTGTTGAGTGACACATTTTTAGCATTTAATCTCGTTTTTTTAATTCCTTAACTGATTTGTGAGAATACATAGAGGGCACTCAGAGACTGCATATACCTTCGCCAGGGGGTTATTAGGTTAATTAGGCTAGCTTACTAGACCTACACATGTATAAATAAAATACTTGATTGCACTCGTACCGTTAATTAGTGCTTAGCTATAAGATGAAAATTAAATTTCTCTTGTATATTTGTAACATCTAAAATGTTAAAATTGTTAACCCACAATGTTAAAATTTGTAACCTTTAGAACATCTAAAATGACACAGCAACATATCTCTTGCAGTTTTTCGTTTCCTCGCTTCGTTTTTAAGATATTTTAGTTTGTTTGATATGTAATATTTCATAAACGAGTGGGAGTGTTTTACCAGGGATTACAAACACGAGAGGACATTGAAAATCACGAGACCGTTAACCAAGTAATTTTCATTGTTCTCGAGTGTTTGTAAAACATGAGAAAATCACGAGGCTGCAAGTGATTTTTATTGTTTTGGAATGTTTTACAAACACGAGAGAACATTGAAAATTACAAGGTAATAGGCCGAGTAATTTTCATTGTCCTCTCGTGTTTGTAACCCCTGGTAAAACACGATACACAAGTTTATGAAATAGCTTCTCAATCGTCTATTATAGTAGAATTCGCTAGGGACTTGGTGATATTGGTGTATATCAGATTGGACAATGGTGTATATTAGTACCCAATAGTCTCATGTTGAATTTATAATTTAGAAATGTGGTAATAAACGTTTTTTGTTTGTGCCGTTTATTATCTGATTTCTTAATTCTTGACTCAGTTAGCGGGGCCTTTACCGGGTTTCAAAACTCATGCACATGATCAAATATTTTTCTTTGATTGACTAATTAGCTCATGAATTATTATTGAGTTTGAGAAGTAAATGTAACACTGTTGTATATATATGTGTGCATAATGACTTATTGGAGATATATATCTTTGTTATTATCAAACCTAACTTAATTTGAAAGGGCTAGGGAGCATGTGCGTTTGTTCCTCCCACAACACCAAACATGTACATGTAAAATTTCAAGTGATTACGTTTGATAATAAAGAAAATATATATAACCTTTTCCAATAACTCATTAGGCACGTGTAGGTCCGTCCCATCAACGTAACGGATATATCAAACAAACTGAAATATTAGTCAACAACAAAGCAAGCAAACCAAAAACTGCAAACGATGTTACTTTGTCATTTCAAGCGTTCTTTCAAATAAGAGCAACTTATTTTTCGTGTCATGTGCACCTTAAGAAAATAAAACAACACAAATTTTGCATGTCCAATAAACTGTTCAGTTTATTGTTATTTGTAATTTATCTAAATTAGTTAAAGTTTATATAATACAAGGATGATGAGTGCAATCAAGCATCTTTCTATTTATGTCTTCTACATGGAGAATCTTGCGGTCTTTTTATGAAATTCTTATTCGTTGTTTAACGAAAGTGAACCAAAATTTAATGATTGGTTCTTGGTCGATAGCCGGTCAGCTTTCTTTTACATCAATATTGATTAAATAGTTTTCGAGATTTATAAGTGACTGACAGACAAACTAACAGACAGACAGACAGACAAGCGAACAAATAAACAAACGAACGAACGAACAAACAAACAAACAAACAAACAAACAAACAAACAAACAAACAAACAAACAAACAAACAAACGAACAAACAAACAAACGAACAAACAAACAAACAAACAAACAAACGTAAATAAAAACGTAACCTCCTGGGGCCGGTTGTATAAAACTCTTAATCACTTTTTAATCACCCGTTTTGTGATTAAAGTTAACAAGGTGATTAAACCCGTTGTATAAAAAAGTGATTAGCGATAATCATGATTAAAATGTCGTTAAAGTTAATCATGGTCCAAAGTATGATTAACTTTCTTAACTATGATTAAGAAAAAAGTTTAATATGGCAGCCATACTTAGGCACTTCCTTTATGACGCTGAATTTCGACGAAGAAATCGCTTACCTCGAGTATTTAAATCGTTATGTTAATTTCGAAGAGTCAGACGAGTTTCTACGTAGATACTGGTTTGGAAAAGACTCCATACGTTTTATAGCAGCACTAATAGCAGAGAAAATCCAGCCAATATCCCACCGTAACCATTCCATTTCTGCAGATCGAGGAACAGCTCTTGGCTGCTTTTCCTTGTGTTATTAGTTTGGTAGATGGCAACACATGTTCGAGTCCAGGGTCCCGTGGCTGTTTACACTGCAAGCCTTGGCCTGGCCTTGGCCTAACTTTGGCCTGCTTTTTGGCAGTGTAAACACGTCCTGGCTGGGCAGGCCTTGGACAGAATATCTAGGCTTGCCAGTCTTTTGTTGGCCTATGCTTTGGCCTTGGCCAGGCTTATGGCAGTGGCCATGCAGGCTTATGCCAGTGTAAACACGACACATTTACCCATTCCTATGCCCCACCCCCTGACACAAACCAAATACTCTACAGCATATAACCCCTTAATCATTTTTGGACACAAGTTAAAATAAAAATAATTAGAATTTGAGTGGAAATTTTGCCAGTGTTTTTGTATGATCCGGTTATGAACCCTAGGTTATGTGAACTCCCTATGAGGGCATAAATGGCCTAGCATGTAAAAGAAAAATTAATAAAGAAAAACAAGCATTTTATTTAAGAAATTATATATAATTTTAATGGAAAACTATAGGTAGGCTAACCAATGTAGTGGCAAAGTGGCCTGGTTCCATTCACGATTCTTTTATATTCCGAACATCAATGGTGGGGAGGACACTTGATGCAGGAGAGCACACCCTGAACACAATGGTGTGTTGCTGGGAGATAGTGGATATGCCTGTCAACCTTACTTGATGACTCCCTATCTCAATCCAGCAACCAGGCAGGAAAGAACTAGATACATTACCAGCGCACAAATACATTATTACAAATACCAATAAAAGTTAAAGCATTGTGGGTAAAATATATGGTATTTTCATGACTGTACTATATAATATAAACTGTACAATGTACAGTGACACACAATGACAATTGACAATGAGTAGTAATGATAAAAATTGATAAAACCCAGATTCAGAATTATACAAATTTTTACAGTATAAAAATATTTGTCCTTGAATTGTTATTTATTGAACATGTACTCATTCCTATAATATACATCGAGAATAATACATGGTTGTACAGAAATATGAAATTTATTTTAAGTGCATGAAAAAAAAGTATATGTTCAAGCTTCCATGCAATGTTCATTATTTAAAAATAAAGCAGTAAATTTCAATGTGTATAACAATAATCAACACATGCAAGAATATGAATATTGTAAAAGCTCCATCAAGCCACACCCAGGTTTTTTTTAATTTTTGACCTTGTAAAGGGGGAGCTTAATAGAGCTCTTACAGTAATCACACAAGTCAGATTGATATGAATAGTGGCAGCTAGATCAAAAAACCATTTTATTTTATATAATAGATATTTAGTTTGCAACAACTGGGAAAGTAAACCGACACTTGGCATGCATGTAGTTTTCTGGTAAGTCATTCCTGCTTAGGCCCTTGATAGTATATGGTTACCAAACCATTCCTTAGTTCATTTTTTGATGCTGCTTTTGCTATACAATTGACAGGGCTTGCTTTGCATCCTTAGTTCCTATGAGATAAATGAAAACCAAAGTTAAACAAAGTTAAAGAAGTCTAGTTCAAGCATGAAGTTACAAAAAATTATTAATGGTTTATTTTGTATATTAATGTTAATATTAGAGATTATGCAAGTACAGTATCTCATGACTTGTTCATCTTGCCGTTAGTTACCAAAACAGTTGCCCTGCTGTTTCTTTACAATGACACGGAGCTTCTAAACAAGTTTACTAATAATAACATAAAATCAAAATGCTGTTCTTGTTTATTCAAATCAGTCACCTACCAGTTCACTGCTTGGAAAACTGATCGAAAGCTATCCTTATGTAATATTTAAAACACGACTGCAGTCTGAGTGTGTTATCAGATTTAAAACCACGAGGGCGCAGCCCGAGTGTTTTAGATCTGATAAAACATGTGATCGAGTGTTTTGAATGGCTTCAAAAATGATTCGTTATTGGATGTTATGTTCATTAGTATTCTTTATATAAAATTGTATGTTCATTAGTATTCTTTATATAAAATTGTATGTTCATTAGTATTTTTTCTGACGTCAAGAAGTTTTATCAGGTATAAAACCACGGACATGGTACTGATTTCCTTTGTGTTTTCCTCATGAATTATTAATGAGTTTTTGAACTATTTTTATTACCCTTGCCAGGTAGACATTACAATTACCAACATAGACATTAATTACATACACTTAAGACAAAAAAATAGAAGAGCAAAAAATAATTCTGTCATTCTCATGGCAGCAGAAGGATGCTGTTATTGATGGCCATCCTCTAGGTTGAACCTTCTTGAGAAGACCCAAGCAAATACACAATTACCAGACATTCAGAGCAGCTGGTACAGAGTCATCCTGTACATACATGTACGAGCTATTAAAATGTTACTAATTCGTATGCAGTGATTAAAAAACAAGAGAGTGGTACGACAAGAAGGTGATTGTAATCTAAAGCCAAATGAAAGATTTGAGCAAATTACAAGCTATGATGAATGCTTAACAAGAACGAGCATAATTTTAACCACAAAAGCACAAGAACCATATGTATTGATTAGAAAGTAAACAAAGATATTTATAACTCATTCACTCCGTTTTGTATTGTTAAAATTGTTGAATTAAAATGATTTCTCTAAACCTACCTTGTTTGTAAACTGCTTGCTTGAATCTTTTTCTTTTTCCCGTCTGTTTCATCACTGCGATCGCGATTCATCTCATAATTTATATTCAAGTGGTGTCTGAAGCAGCATGTCACATCATCATGGCGGCATTGTCATGACCATTTTCCAGCCAAAATTTAATATCTAACTGTTCCAGTGCACACAGTCAGAATCACTGCATATTTCAAAAATAATATCTCCTTTTACCATGTCATCCGAACTATTTTCCATCCTTAAATCTCAAGAGAACGCCAGTTGCAAGGTTTCAAAACAATGCCACGGTGCTCCAATAACATCACATGACACCCCCGTTAATTTATGTTAATTATGTTAATTACATTTTAATCGCTCGTTGGGGAGTTAAAAAGTGGTTAGTTAATCACTCGACTAATCACCCTTTATACAACGCAATTTTGCTTGGTGATTAACTAATCATGATTAAGAAGTTAATCACTGGTTAACTTCTTAATCATGATTAAGTTAATCACTTTTTTATACAACCGGCCCCTGGTAAAGGTAAAAATGTTTAATATTTTTGTGTTAGCAAAGCCCTTAATAAACAATATATTTTGAAAGTAGTTTACTAACATTGTCAGAGTAAATTTATTCATTAATAATCGATGCGCATGCAGTAGTGTCAAATCGTTGTACCACGAGATAGCACTTGGAATCGCAAGAAATGTCTAAATCTGATTTGCGGACTTTATCTGCTTGGTTTTCTTTATTTTTGAAATCCTTTTATATATGCAGGAAAGTACACAATTGGACTGAAAATATAAGATAAATTTTCAATGCAAAAGTCAATTTTCAGTATACAAAAATGAATTATCAGTACAAAAATGCATTTCCAGTACATGTACAAGAAAATGTTTAATACAAAAACAAATCTCCTATCCAGACACTGCATGTATCTCAGTAGCATAAAGCACAAAACCGTACCGCTTTTAATTCGGGAGCGAATCCCAGATACACTACGCTCTGCCGTTACACAAGGTGAATGAATATCTAGCTTCAGCGTCTCTTGACTTTCTTTCGTGATTTTGGCAAGATCTAGACGTCTTTCAGGTTAGAATTGAACAAGGTAAGGTCCTTGAATTTTGTAGAGTATTATCCGTAAACATCGCAAACCAACGGCTTTGCATGCCCTAGTTTGAACGACATTAGTACATGCAGTCGAACCTGTATATAATGGCGACCAGGTGGTCGCTTAAGAGAGGATCACTAAAAATACACGTTTGGTGTGGTCAAATGTCAATTTTAATGGCGTACGTATCCTACAACAACACTTCATTCAAACAAACAAACAAACAAACAAACAAACAAACAAACAAACAAACAAACAAACAAACAAACAAACCAATATATCAAAGCTCTTTCAGTTGGTCTATACTTTAAACAAAATTGCTAACTTGCAACTCATGTAATGGGTCAATATAAACCTAACGTTGTTTTAAGATCCTCTACTCTACTACAATATACAATATTTCCATTACTTACAGTTTACAACAAAATACATCTGACTGTCATTTCATAGTTCCTACGTTCAACGTGCAGTTAAAACGGAAGTTTTGCTAGTAGTGATAATGAATCGCGTCCGGTGTGTCAAACAATAATATACTGCGTAAAATGACATGTGGCTTTAGGTTTTCGTTGAGGTGTGGGATGGCCGCTTAATATATAGGTAAAAATAACAAAGAAACACAACGTAACTGCTAAAGGTTCATCGGTGTGGCCGCTTAATAGAGGTGGCCGTATGATACAGCTGACAAAAACAGCGTTGTATGGGTAAAAAATCCGAACTGTGAAAACTGGCCGCGTAACTCTTTCCTGCACGAACCGCTCTTTAGTATTTTATTTTGGCTAGCCCTCGGACAGGAATGAGTTAATAAAGGGTGGCCGCTTAATGGAGCGTCTTTCAATTCACCTATTCTGGCCTAGAGTGCCTTTTCTGAGGCCCTATCTTTTGAATGCACCCCACCTTGAAGGGCCTTCCAGGCCAGAACAGGTAGATCAAAAGATTCAGAGGTTCCACCAGCTCTAGTGGTTGTGTAATCCCCTTCTGCTTGCAAGTAGCGACAGCCGACAAGTGAAACTGTCAAAAGTACATGTAATGCTGGAACATTGCCACGACTACAAAACTTTTTGATTTTGAAAATTTTCGATTTCTAGGGTCTCTGAAACATTATTTTCTGCATTTTGAGGCAAGTATTTAAGAGTAATTGAAAGCCTTAAATTACATAATTTTGTTAAAATCAAACCAAAACATAGAATAATACGCATCAGAAATGTAAATGTCGTAAATGAAAGTCGTAAATGTAAAGACAGGTTGGAGTCATTTTGTATAGACCCTTAGTATTGTAATTTATAGCATATGCATGCCTGCAATAAATATATATAACACATCACTATTTACTCACTTGGACTTAAAACAACTGTACCCTCCGCCCCCCTTTACAAGTTTCTCCACGGATTTAAACTTTTCATGAGAACGGTCTTGGCTACGCAACTGTTAGTAGGGACTTTTGGACGCTTTTACGCTATTACGGTATTATAACCCCTGCGGATAAAGTAGGCAAAAATACTGTAGCAAAATTTACGTCTGTTTACACTAACGAACAACGCCTAGTTACATGTAAGTTACCGTAGCGTAATGATTTGCATCCGGGTGCTAACCTAACCGTAGCGACTACGCTACTGCAAGCCACTCCGCAACAGTGTAAACACAACAAAGAAACGTAGCAATTTTTGAACCGAAGATTTATCATACCGTAAAAGTGTAAACGAGGCCTTTTTAAGATCTACGACGCGGCAAGCTCGACGTCGCATTTATCAAAACGTTAAAATGCAATGTGAATTGTTGAAGCAAAAATTGAGTCTTTCTAATATTTGAAAGACCACTTAAAATTTTACAGTTTTTCGTTTTCTTGCTTTGTTCTTGATATATGGTTGTTTGACGACTTTAATATGCAAATTTAACATTTTGACGTCACATGTGCATAATGCGTTATGGGATAAGATTTTATATTTTTGCCATTATTCAGTATGTGAGAGGCCTGATGCAACTAGACTATTTGCACCATGGTTAATCCAGCTTGGTTAACGTGTTTACTTAAAATTTAGTAGCGTTCGAAAAACCGCAAAAGTCAACAGATAAAACCTTTTAGATCTTAGTTTTAAGAGGATCGTTTAATTTCAACAAAGGCAAACCCATGTCCATTGTGCTGATAGCCTTGAATGTTGTGTTGATTCCTGTTGTGTTGTCTCCTGGCGCTCCTCCTGAATATCCTCCACCACCTCCTGCTCCACGTCCTCTTCCGTAAGCATCCCCTCCTTCTCCAATTCCTACCTCTCCATTATTTTGCCTTGAACGTCCTCCTGTTGCACCATGTAAAAATCTTTTACCTCCTCCTCCACCATATCCATACTTTCCACCTAAATATGTACTACTTCGTCCATCGCCATCCTCCTCCACCATATCCATACTTTCCACCAAAATGTTTACTACTTCGTCCATCGCCATCCTCCTCCACCACCACCCGCAAACCTGCGGGATAACAAATAGAAAGGCAATATTGACCGTTGACAAAGTCTCCAAACGGCAACGTTGACAAGGACCAAAGTTAACAAGGTTTTGGTAAGAACTGAATGGTAGTGCTAACTGTCAAACTACAACAGCAGCGATGACGACGACGCCACCGCCGCAACGATGGCGACAACAACAAGAACGACAACAACCTCGACAATGACAACAACCACGACAACGGCGAGAACAATAACAACAAGAATATCAGGAGCAACATGCCAACAACAACAACAACAACAGGAACATTAACACAGCAACATTAACATTAACACGAAGAGCAGGAGCATGGAACAACAACACAAACGACAACGACAAGGACAAGGACAAGGACAAGGACAACGTCAAGGACAACGACAACGACAACGACAACGACAACGTCAACGACAACGACAACGACAAGGACAGCGACAACGACAACGACAACGACAAGGACAACGACAACGACAACGTCAACGTCAACGACAACGACAAGGACAGCGACAACGACAACGACAACGACAACGACAACGACAACGACAACGACAAGGACAACGAGAACGACAACGACAACGTCAACAGCAACGACGACGACCAGTGTAAACCACTGACAAAGTTTCAACGGAAAATTACTTAACTTTTTCGGTGGATTTTCCCTATGACTAATATCGTCTGGCGTTAGCCAGAGTAAAATACATAAGACTTGAGAGTTGGATGCCCCATAGCTTGCGTGGCCGGCGTTCTGTTTGCAGGCGGGCCTGCTTGCGGGAGAAATGAACGCCTGCCGCAGTCCTACCGTAATTTCTATTTATATATATATATATATATATATATATATATAGTTAAAGTTCAAAGACTCAACAGGTTTGATTAGACATTTTATTACTATTTAGTTTCGTGCCACAAATATTGTGTGGTACTCTTCAGATAAAATGGTCTAATTTTAGACCATTTTATCTGAAGAGTACCACACAATATTTGTGGCACGAAACTAAATAGTAATAAAATGTCTAATCAAACCTGTTGAGTCTTTGAACTTTAACTATAATATGCTCTGGATTCCCATCGAGCACTCTGCCAAAAGTTTTTACAACATCTTCTACAATATATATATATATATATATATATATATATATATATATATATATACAAATTTATATATGTATATACAAATATATATATATATACAAACTATTTCCCAGATTTCGTCTCCCTAGCTCGCTTTTTCTACACGCGTGTAAAGTGGACTACACGCATGTCGACATTAGCACCCTCACCGGGCTCCGGGCCTTCGGCCCTACGCCTGGGCTCGGGGATTAATTTTCATTTTAAATCACATATTCACATGCGTAATGCACCGAACTCACTTCGCCAATCGTCGATCACGACGACCAGCGACGATTAGTTCGGGTTCCTTCCTCCTAATTACGCATCTCGCTCGTAGAATTTAAATGTTTATGCTTTCCGAATTTGGGCAGTATAAATTATAACTTAGGCTACGTCCACACGTATACGTTTTCGTAGCGTTTTCATATTCTTTCAGGTAAGTAGACCATTGTTTTCTATTCCCTTGAGGACGGAGAACACTATGGAAACGCTACGAAAACGTATACGTGTGGACGTAGCCTTAGCTATACAGTGTGTATAAAAAACAACTGAACCCTATTGTAGTAGTTGTTTGAAAGCCCTAAAAGCGCTGCGTTATAAATTAATCAGCACAATAAGTTAAACGAAGCGAAAAAGCTTTTAAATACTTTCACCATGCATACACTTCAAGTTATCTTAATTTCCCAGGTGTATAAGACCGTGTGTTTTACGCATCTGTGGGTTCAGCGAAGTGCTTAGGGCTTTCAAACTACTACAATAGGTTGTTTTCTAAGGGTTCAGGTTTTTTTGATACACTGTAGAGTGATAAAATAAATTCAAAAGCAAGTATAAGATATTGTATTTCGCAAAGGGCACACAGCTGCCGGCCCCCGTGGTTCCGGCGCCCCTGTTCGGCTTACAGAGATCATGTGATCGGTTTATACAGAGATAATATGAACATCCCCTTATAGTGGATCAACTGCATTAAACTTAACATGGCGACCAGTTTACAAGAAGCTTTTGAAGAGAATGTTCGACCGTTTATCGACATTATTGACGAGTTACGTTCGCTTGGTCTCGACAAAGACGTTCGTCTTCCTGCAGTCGTGGTTGTCGGCGACCAAAGCGCCGGCAAGAGCAGTGTTCTAGAAGCCATTTCTGGCGTAGAACTTCCACGAGGAACGAACATTGTAACAAGATGCCCACTGGAATTACGTCTGCGGAAGAAAAATCGCAAGAGGAAGGTCTGTCCAACTTCTCTTTTAATACAATTTTATAACTCTTATAATGCATGGCCCAAAGCCCAAAGGTATAATGACATGCAGTGTAGTTAGAGCTTCAGCAATTCTAACAATGGCTTGACTGAATACTGTCATTTATGATTAATTTTAAACTTCGCGAAACTTTCTGTGTATATATTAATGGCTTCGAAGTAGTTTTGTTGTAAATAATTTGCAACTTTGGAATAACACCGCATTGCATAAGTTCTGAGTTGGTTTGAGTAACATCACAGGTCAAGGAAACTGCCCTGTTTTTAATATAAAAGAACGATGCCGAAAACGGATCAGTTTGATATCTCTTGACTTTGAAATTGTTTTAATTTTACACAGTACGTACGGCCTCGTCGAGTAAGCCCCTGCACTTTTATGACAATAGTAGAATTTTGAAGGCAATGCCCAGTTGACTAGAATTGTTTAACATTTTCCTGCATGGTTTTCAGAGACTTATTTTCTTGACGAGTAAAATTGTATGGCGTTAAGGTTGGTTTCACAATTTCCCGCAGGACAGGAAAGTTTCTCACTTTTGTGTTGTGAGCTCTCAGTCGGAACTAATTATTTTAACACAAAAGAAACTTTCCAGTCCGTTCTTGTCCTGCGGAAGATTTTCCCGAGTGGAAACCAGCCTTTAGAGTAATATTTGTCGGGGAAATGCTCGTTCAGGGGCCGGTTGTATAAAACTCTTAATCACTTTTTAATCACCCGTTTTGTGATTAAAAAGTGATTAAAGTTAACAAGGTGATTAAACCCGTTGTATAAAACAATGATTAGCGATAATCATGATTAAAATGTCGTTAAAGTTAATCATGGTCCAAGTGTATGATTAACTTTCTTAACCATGATTAAGAAAGAAGTTTAATATGGCGGCCATACTAAGGCACTTCATTTATGACGCTGAATTTCGACGAAGAAATCGCTTACCTCGAGTATTTAAATCATTATGTTAATTTCGAAGAGTCAGATGAGTTTCTACGTAGATACCGGTTTCGAAAAGACTCCATACGTTTTATAGCAGCACTTACTAATAGCAGAGAAAATCCAGCCAATACCCCACTGTAACCAATCAATTTCTGCAGAGGAACAGCTCTTGGCTACTTTTCCTTGTGTTATTAGTTTGGTAGATGGCAACACATGTTCGAGTCCAGGGTTCCGCATTAATGAAGCTAATTATAGCCGTGTTTACACTGCAAGCTTTGGCCTGCTTTTTGGCAGTGTAAACACGTCATGGGCCAGAATATCTGGGCTTGCTTCTTTTGTTGGCTATTTGGCCTTGGCCAGGCTTATGCCAGTGGCTGACACATTTATCTGATTTACCCCGGGCCAGGCCATGTCTTGCAGTGTAAACACAGCTTACGTTAACCGGAAAGGATTTCATAGTATCAATGTGCAAGTAATTCGTGATGACAAAAGTAAATTAAAATTTTAAAAAATTGAATTAAACAATATTTAAGTAATTATATTTTAAAAGGCTAATATATACCTATTTACTGCACTGAATTGATGGTAGGGGAAACCCGTTCCTATGCCCCACCCCCTGACACAAACCAAATACTCTACAGCATATAACCCCTTAACCATTTTTGGACACAAGTTAAAATTAAAATAATTAGAATTTGAGTAGGAAATTTTGCCAGTGTTTTTGTATGATCCAGTTATGAACCCCAGGTTATGTGAACCCCCTACGAGGGCATAAATGGCTAGCATGTAAAAGAAAAAATAGTAAAAAAAAAAAAGCATTTTATTTAATTAAGAAATTATATATTTAATGGGAAAATATAGGTAGGCTAACCAATGTAGTGGCAAAGTGGCCTGGTTCCATTCACAATTCTTTTATATTCCGAACATCAATGGTGGGGAGGACACTTGATGCAGGAGAGCACACCCTGAACACAATGGCGTGTTGCTGGGAGATAGTGGATATGCCTGTCAATGCTGTCATCCTTACTTGATGACTCCCTATCTCAATCCAGCAACCAAGCAGGAAAGAACTAGATACAACCAGCACACAAATACATTATTACAAATACCAATAAAAGTTAAAGCATTGTTGGGTAAAATATACAGTATTTTCATGACTGTACTATATAAAATAAACTGTACAATGTACAGTGACACACAATGAGTAGTAATGATAAAAATTGATAATAAAAACCCAGATTCAGAATTATACAAATTTTTACAGTATAAAAAGTATTTGTCCTTGAATTGTTATTTATTGAACATGTACTCATTCCTATAATATACATTGAGAATAATACATGGATGTACAGAAATATGAAATTTATTTTAAGTGCATGAAAAAAAGTATATGTTCAAGCTTCCATGCAATGTTCATTATTTAAAAATAAAGCAGTAAACTTCATGTGTATAACAATAATCAACACATGCAAGAATATTATGAATATTGTAAAAGCTCTATCAAGCCCCACCCAGGTTTTTTTAATTTTTGCCCTTGTAAAGGGGGAGCTTAATAGAGCTATTACAGTAATCACACAAGACAGATTGATATGAATAGTGGCAGCTAGATCAAAAAAAGCATTTTATTTTATATAATAGATATTTAGTTTGCAACAACTGGGAAAGTAAACTTGGCATGCATGTAGTTTTCTGGTAAGTCATTCCTGCTTAGGCCCTTGAATGGCTTGATAGTACAGTATATGGCTCACCAAACCATTCCTTAGTTCATTTTTTGATGCTCCTTTTGCTATACAATTGACAGGGCTTGTTTTGCATCCTTAGTTCCTATGAGATAAATGAAAACCATCCTCATCACCATTTAGAACAAAGTTAAAGAAGTCTAGTTCAAGCATGAAGTTACAAAAAATTATTAATGGTTTATTTTGTATATGTATGTATATTAATGTTAATATTACAGATTATGCAAGTACAGTATCTTATGACTTGTTCATCTTGCTGTTAGTTACCAAAACAGTTGCCCTGCTGTTTCTTTACAATGACACAGAGCTTCTAAACAAGTTTACTAATAATGAGATAAAATCAAAATGCCGTTCTTGTTTATTCAAATCAGTCTCCTACCAGTTCACTGCTTGGAAAACTGATTGAAAGCTATCCTTATCTAATTTTATTACCCTTGCCAGGTAGACATTTATACAATTACCAACATATAGACATAATTACATACTGCAGGCCCAACACACTTAAGACAAAAAAATAGAAGAGCAAAAAAGGATTCTGTCATTCTCATGGCAGCAGAAGGATGCTGTTATTGATGACCATCCTCTAGGTTGAACCTTCTTGAGAAGACCCAAGCAAATCCACAATTACCAGACATTCAGAGCAGCTGGTACAGCACTGAGTCATCCTGTACATACATGTACAATGCTATTAAAATGTTACTATTAAATTCGTATGCAGTGATTAAAAAACAAGAGAGTGGTATGACAAGAAGGTGATTGTAATCCAAAGCCAAATGAAAGATTTGAGCAAATTACAAGCTATGAAAAATGCTTACCAAGAACGAGCATAGTTTTAACATGCACAAAAGCACAAGAAACAGCTGCAAAGGAGAGAGCTTTGTCCACCATATGTATTGGTTTATAGAAAGTAAACAAAGATATTTATAACTCATTCACTCCGTTTTATATTGTTAAAATTGTTTGAATTAAAATGATTTCTCTAAACCTACCTTGTTTGTAAACTGCTTGCTTGAATCTTTTTCTTTTTCCCGTCTGTTTCATCACTTCGATCGCGATTCATTTCATAATTTATATTCAAGTGGTGTCTGAAGCAGCATGTCACATCATCATGGCGGCATTGTCATGACCATTTTCCAGCCAAAATTTAATATCTAACTGTTCCAGTGCACACAATCATACATCAAAAGAATCACTGCATATTTCAAAAATAATATCACCTTTTACCATGTCATCCGAACTATTTTCCATCTTTAAATCTCAAGAGAACGCCAGTCGCAAGGTTCCAAAAAAAGGCCACGGTGTTCCAAAAACATCACATGACACCCCCGTTAATTTATGTTAATTTATGTTAATCACATTTTAATCACTCGTTGGGGAGTTAAAAAGTGGTTAGTTAATCACCCGACTAATCACCCTTTATACAACGCAATTTTACTGGGTGATTAACTAATCATGATTAAGAAGTTAATCACTGGTTATCTTCTTAATCATGATTAAGTTAATCACTTTTTTATACAACCGGCCCCAGGTCCCCAACAAAACGCGACTCTCGAGGGTTAAATCTAGGCTTTTCCTATCCTTTAACAAATCACAAAATCACGGTTTATGTTTTAGCAATTGAATATAGTTGCTCACGCTTTCTCATTATAGTCTCCCCTTGGTCCTTTTCCCACGCGGTCTAGCATAAAAAAGACAACGTTATTTTCTGGTCCAATGTTCTAATAATAATCTGTAAACTTTATACCTACGGTCGCTGATTAGTGCCATAATGATTTTGCGCTCAACTTTCTATTTCTCGACTTTTTTCTCGACTTTTTTCTCGACTTGTTTCTCGACTTTTTTCTCGAGTTTTTTCTCGACTTTTTTCTCGACTGATGCTGGCGCTAAAGACATAAATTTTAAGCCAACATGGCGGACGATGCAAATACTTCTTTACTATATACCATTTCTCAGTAATTCGTTGAATTTAAAAATAATAATACTCGTTCAAAAATTTAACACAGACCACTTCAAATGGCTCTCAACATCATAATACTGTTACAATGAATTCACAAATAACTCAACTTTTCTGTTGAATTCGATGAAAATAGCATATCGTTTTGATCGCTCAGTGGTGGTAAATCTAAACATTAATTGTAGGTATGCGAATTTCTAAGTTTCGTTTAGAAAAGGTATGTTCATTTTGGCTAAATTGAAATTTAGTTTTAAAAATTTTAGAAATTTAATTGCTGCATGGGACATGTGACGATTTCATCATGAATTATTTTAGTATAGAGGATGAATCAGATGATGATTATTTATAGTTATTCTGATCGTTATTGCAGTTTATAAAATAAGGTGTCCTCTACGCACGCTCTGATTGGCTGGGCCCCGTGCAAGGGGGGGGGGGTTGTTTAGCGTTCTTTTTCTTTTATCTTTTACTTTAGATTCATTGTTTTTGTATTATCTTGTGCATGTGTATTTCCGTTCACTGTTAAACTTGTATGTTGTTGTAATATTTGTAACAAAGGATCCGCAGTAATTGGCTTTAGCTGTTGCGGTATTCCTGCCTTGTATTACTTTTGTTGGTACAAATTGTACATATATAATTAATGATATTATCAGGGCAAAGTTAAATAAAATAAAATAAAATATAAGAGTATGAAGATCATGAATGGCGTGGAGTGGCGTCACCTGGTGGGAAAAGCTAACGAACTTTGACGTATTTGAACACAAAAGAAGTTGAGTAGAGGCACGAGGCGATAGCCGAGTTCCTTTACACTTCTTTCGTGTTCAAATCACGTCAAACGTACCTTTATAAGAGTACATATGCACAGGAGCGGTATGTTTTATTTGTTTTATAAAATATGAAGAAAAAAACAAACTAAAAGTGGGATAGTTTTGAAAGTTCGCTAGCTTTTCCCGCCAGGTGACGCCATCCTACGCCACGCCATTCTACGCCACTTTACGTCATTCATGATCTTCATACTCTTATAAATGCACGGGACCCAGCCAATCAGAGCGTGCGTAGAGGACACCTTATTTTCTAAACTGACGCCATCCTACGCCACGCCTACGCCACGCCATCTCCACGCCATTTTACGTCATTCATGATCTTCATACTCTTATAGATGCACGGGACCCAGCCAATCAGAGCGTGCGTAGAGGACACCTTATTTTCTAAACTGCAATAACGATCAGAATAACTATAAATAATAATCAACTGATTCATCCTGTATACTAAAATCATTCATGATGAAATCGTCACATGTCCCAGCAATTAAAAGAAACAATTTAGCCAAAATTAACATTACCACTGAGCGATCAAAACGATATGCTATTTTCATCGAATTCAACAGAAAAGGTGAGTTATTTGTGAATTCAAAGTAACTATTATGATCTTGAGAGCCATTTGAAGTCGTCTGTGTTAAATTTTTGAACGAATATTATTATTTTTAATACCATTTCATATAAACTTTAAACTCAACGAATTACTGAGAAATGGCATATAGTAAAGAAGTATTTGCATCGTCCGTCATGTTGGCTTAAAATTTATGTCGTTAGCGCCAGCATCAGTCGAGAAAAAAGTCGAGAAAAAAGTCGAGAAAAAAGTCGAGAAAAAAATCGAGAAAAAGTCGAGAAAAAAGTCGAGAAAAAAATCGAGAAAAAAGTCGAGAAGTAGAAAGTTGAGCGCAAAATCATGATGGCACTAATCACGCAGCCACCGTATTTACCACAATTTAATAATATATAATGAAAGTATTTCATTGCACAACGTTCTTGTCCCATGCAGAGGCCATGATCCTTTTGGCAGCCAAAACGACCGTGGCCTCTGCATGGGACGAGGATGAATGCAGGGTCTTTAATCAGTTAAAATGCGCAATAAAATATTCCTTTACATTCTAAAACTGATAAATCTCGCGTATTTCTTATAAGATTTTGTACGTTTTTCATTTGCTTTTAATTTATCTAAAGACTTTCTAAATTGTAGGCTAGCCAAAGCATGCGATTGCATGGGGATTTGATTGAGGGGAATATTTATTACCGAGAAATAACTTAACTTCTCAAAATTCAGCGGCGCGCGACCCATAAAGGGACTGGGCAGAGGAAGCAATCATGTACAGCCATATCCCATGGAGTGCGTCGATTGCATCTAAGGATGGACAATGCTGATAAAATACATTATCTACGGCCTGCGCTAATGTCAAATGTGTTTCAAGACAGGCCTTGCAGGTTTAATATAACAAGCAATCACTGTGATATGGTTAAAGGTGATTGGCTGAGCTAATAGAAACCTGACAAATGCCCTCTGGAAAACGGCCACGGAGCGTTTTTTAGAGTGCGGGGCAATGTCAACTTTTTGTGGGGACATCTTTCAGAAAATTTTTGAAATTTAAGTTTCTTAAATGGCAATTCCAGCATTCTGGCAGCACTTTTAACCAAAATTTTAACAGTTTTAAACATATTTTTAATGGCACATTGTATGATTTTTAAACAAAATTTTGTCCAAATTAACTGACCTTTGATTTTGTATATTAAGTGTGATCATCCACGGGAAAACATACATTAACCCTAAACTTAAAAAACTAATGGATTGTAAGGTCGAAGCCTGTTGACGGTTACCAATGAAAGCAAAGGACGATGGTTTTCATACGCATTCTTACAGATATGCTATTCGCTGAAACTATAATCCGGTATTTGATTATGCATCAGTTGTTTGCGGCTTTAAACTTAAAGTATGCATTTCAAACTTTTTAGATCCACATTACATACATACAGTAGTACATACAGGTCGACCGCAGTCGGAGGAGCCGAAGGCTCCTCTTTCGTTTAGCTGCTACCCTAAGGCAGGGGTGGGCGCCACTCCTGATCTCAGATGGTGTTGATTTTGCGGAGGGAGGAAAACCGGAGAACCCGGTGAAAAACCCTCGGAGCACAGGAGAGACCAACTAAACTCTACTCACATGGTCCAAGCTCGAGAACGGGGCTGTTCCCAAACGGTCACCCATCCAAGTACTAACCCCGTCCAACCGGGCTTAACTATTGGCGAGAGGCAGTACAGACTCTTCACATCGCACCCTGGGAAAATGGACGCGAGAGACGAGTCTGCTATTTAACACCGCTAATTGCGTCCCGATTATGCTGCCGGATTTTGGTAGTTGTCTCTCATTGGCTACTGAAAAGAATCAAATTAATTATGCAATCAGACATGGCCAGACATTTCGGTAAAATTTATTATCTGTTAGATATATTTCGCCAACACTTGTAGCCTTTTCAAAATCTTTCGCGTAGATTCATTTACACGAGCAGTAAGAACACGTTCAAAATACCAGTCTTCGTAAATTTCGTAAAGTTCTAAGCTATACTATGCGAAAAATTAACTTTTAAGTAAACTTAAGTTCAGACAATCCCTGCTTGGCTGTATGAGCTTTTCTTTACAATGATTTAATTTCTCTTATGCTAATTAGCTTAACTGCTTATTACACTGACTTTCACGCACACATATGTGCACGGGCAGAAAGAATATAGCCCAAACAATATTTTTTTGTAAATTTCGTGAAGTTTGAAGCTAAACCCTAAATCCCAGATTCTTATATTCATTACACGTTGCTGCAATGTATTCTGGATCAATCTATCAATAGGGGTGTTGGTGGCACAGTGGTTAGTGCACGTGCCTTTCATCTCTGCGAGCCGGGTTCGATTCCTGCACGGTGCAGTTATCTGCTTAAAAAAAATTCACCCTGGCTGCGTGTGAGAAGAGTGCTTTCAGTTTGACTCTACCAAACACCTCAGGTTTCCTCCGGCTACTCCGGTTTCCTCCTGTAGTAACACTGGACCAATGAGGGTGGGCCCTTACTGGACCACTGAGGATAACAGTTTAGATAGAACTGATAGTGTTATCCTGTAAAATAAGGGTAGTTTAGTTTAGTTTAGTTTTATGCATTCTTGATATATTAGTCGATGGGAAACGATACACGGCAACATATCAAGATGTCTGCTCTCTCAATTTTAATAGTCAGACTCACAGAATGATTGTAACTTTGTAACTAGTTACACGAACTTAGACCCCGCGTTTACACGGTGCTGATACAATTTGAAAACGGAACAAAATCATGCCATTTAGGCCTTGCGTTTACACGATACCGGCACAAAAATGACATGAAAACGGCACAAAATGAAGACGGGTTCCTTGATGGCATGAAATGAAAACGGAACACTAACCGGTATCGTGTAAACGCCCGTGCCGTAACAGTTTGATGACGGTAATCACGATATATACGACCACAGTATTCGGGTAAGCAGTATTCACAAAGTCTTCTCAATTCTCATTGGAAGAGAATAGTCACATGCTAATCCGTCATTATATTATACCGGACACACGGGCATGATTTTGTTCCATTTTCAAATTGTACCGGCATCGTGTAAACGGGGTCTTAGGCTGGGTTTAGACGTCGAATTTCCGTCGCATTTAATTCGTCGCATTTAATGCGACCCATTTTATCCGACGGAAATGCGACGTCTAAACTGATTTTATTCGACGCGTCGCATTTAATTCGACGCAGGTCGTCGCATAATTCGACGGAAATGCGATGTTGATTTAGACGTCGTATAAAATGCAGTCGGATAAAATGCATAAATTAGTATAATATCCCGCAATATCCCACAATATCCCACATTTTATGGTTCGTGGACTCCACGAGATCATTTCCAACATGGCTTCCGAACAGCAACATTGTTTTAGTTGTGGATTTGCGACGAAATACAGATGTATTACTTGTGCAAGGCCCGTTTGTAATCGTTCAGAATGCTCTCTGCCAGAAGAGAATGATGAAATTGATGGTTGGGTTGCCAATAATAGCATTGCCTATTGCAGGGATTGCAATTTTCAACCGGGAAATTTTTCGGACCAGACGATATTCGAACATGACGAAGTCGAAGACGAAGGAGACGAGCCTACAAAACACAACCCCAAAGCAAAAAAAAAAACACAGGAAGGAAGTCTTTATGGACCTCGGACCTCTTTGCAACGGTTACATGTTCTTTACGGAAATAATTAAAAACTGTCTCGTGTGCGATTTTTGAGTCATAACGGCACGAGAAATGCGTGTAAAACATGAGGCAACAACTAAGTTTATTTCTTTTACGAAAGAATGTCTATAAATTGTCAATAAAATCAAGAAAAATACAGATTACCTGATGAATTTGTAATTAGTATAACCATCTAGCGCCACACGTGACCTTGTACAACACGTCGATGATTCTAGTTGTAGGTAAAGCATTCTGTTGTGTGAATTACTTGATTGAACATGTATTTAGATACTTCTTGATTTTCTTTTGTAACTAAAACCACTTAGATTTAGTTAGAAAAAACCAACAAAATCTCCTCGAAGTATCACGTGTGCCGTTGAGTTATAAAAGGAAACTTAAGCAGGCTACAATCCTGGACAAAATCGTTAGGACACTGCACATTCTTGAACGTTAATTAAAACGTTCCTTCCCCCCACCCCCCCAACATCAATGTTGTGTTATTCCACGATTAGAGGTATCATCGGTTTCAAATTATGAAGCTTAATCATCTAATAAAACCATCCCACAAGCTGATGTTAAACTTGAACACATAAAGGTAAAAATCCTATAGGGGTGTTGTGGTCGGGGTATGAGAGGTGGGACATTTTTCCGGAGGGTTGTGATTAGGTTTAGGGTTTCCGGGGGGCGTGATTAGGTTTAGGATTTCCGGGGGGTGGTATGGGGGTGAGGTTTCGTTTAAAAAGGTTGTCCAATCAGATGGTGGTTTTAATAGTTGGTTAAGCTTCATAATTTGAAGGAAATGATAGCTCACGATTAGCCAAAAAATGCTGACGTTAATGCACATCAACAAATACCAACATTGACTGGGGAGGGGGGTATAATTTTAGTTCCGATTAAAATTCTTAAGGTGGCTTATTATAAAAAATAATATTTTTTCCTCTAAAATATTTTGCAGTATACACTTGTGCCTCATTCCAGTTCCTTGCATAGCTCTAGTGTCAGTGTTGTTAAGTGAAACGTTTTACACTTGCAGCCTTTGTGTATTTGGACAAATCACATTTATTGTAATATGCTAATTTAATGCAAATTAATTAGGATTTCTGAACTCACTAACACTAGGGCCGTGCAAGGAACTAGAAAAAAGCACGAATCTACACTGGAACATTTTAGAAGGGAAAATGTGATTGTTTATATAGCTTTTTCCTATCGAGCCACCTTAATAATAATACAAAAGTGCGCGCGCTGTGTCCTCGTGTGTTTTGTCCAGGATTGTAGGAAGACGGCAACAACCCAAAGTTCAGTATCTAGCAGAAACCACGAATCATACAATGAATCATTTTCTCTGACATCCAGAAGCTTTAAAGTCCTGAAAGGATTTTGTCGCATAGTTTAAGGTGGCTCCATATACAGTTTCTTGAAAAATGGAAAATACAAGTTTGAGAGTCCAAAACACGTGATTAAACAATCCGAAAAAAGAATAAAACAAATGTTATGCATAGTTAAACAGTCTGACAATAAAAAACTGTTATCAAATAAATAGCAACAGTTGTTGCTATGGCAATAATGACGTTTCAAAATGGCTGCCAATTACCCTTCAAACTAATTTAATTCGAAAAAAACTTTGGTGACCCCCAATTTTTTTTTCTTTAAAACTTTTCTTGAACTATGAGTAATCAATAGGCCGATTTAAAAAAAATTCTGTAGAACGAAATTTTTTAAAAATTAACAAACATGATTTTTCCGGGGGGAAAAATATTCGTTCTACAGAATTTTTTTTAAATCAGCCTATTGATTACTCGTACTTCAAGAAAAGTTCTAATGAAAAAAAAATTGTGGGTCACCAAAGTTTTTTTCCAATTAAATTAGTTTGAAGGGTAATTGGCAGCCATTTT
Source organism: Paragorgia papillata (assembly GCA_035771165.1). Taxonomy (NCBI): domain Eukaryota; kingdom Metazoa; phylum Cnidaria; class Anthozoa; order Scleralcyonacea; family Coralliidae; genus Paragorgia; species Paragorgia papillata. The sequence continues at coordinate 198,753 of JAWNZC010000324.1, read as the reverse complement.
GAAACGTCATTGTTGCCATTGCAACAACTGTTGGTATGTATTTGGTAACAGTTTTTGATTGTCAGACTGTTTAACTATGCATAACATTTAGTTTCATTCTTTTTCCGAATTGTTTATGCACGTGTTTTCGACTCTCAAACTTGTATTTTCCATTTTTCAAGAAACTGTATGGAGCCACCTTAAAGTCAAACTCAACTAACAGGTTTAATTTCGTCGTTTCACGAGTGAACGTCGTCCTGAAGACGTGAAAATGTCTGAATGACGTTGTATGTAGAACGTGAGTGACGTACGTAAGGATTACTCTTCGGACTAAAAATTATTCATTTTTTTAATGTGTCTTAATTATTTTAGGTTCGCGCTGTATTTGCTTGGCTCAATAGCCAATCAAAGTGCGTGTAGCTGTTCATTAACTTCCGGTTATTGTATAAAAAAACATTTCACTGTTACAGCACTGGTTGTGGGATAAATTTGATTTATTCTACATACATGGTGTATCTACAAATAATTTAATAAAACTATCCTGACTTGTTTTCTTTTATTTAAAAAGATTGAGGAATTACTCAGCGATGAGGAAAATAAAGACATTCCATCTCCATGGAAAGGTGCCATTTCTTTCAAGATGGAAGGCACCGGTGAAGAAGTTAAAGAAGCCATTGCAGATCCCTCAGCGGTTGGTACGGCCGTTGAAGCGGCTACCGAAAAGCTAACAAAAAACGCTAATGAAATTAGCGACAGCCTCATCCACCTGGAAGTCCAATCCGAAACCGTACCAGACTTGACTCTCATTGATCTGCCTGGAATTGCCCGAGTTTCGGTGGAAGGTCAAAGTGCTGACGTTCCAGAGCAGATTAAAGCATTGATTAAGAAATACGTTAAGAAAGAGGAGACTATAATTCTTGCTGTCATTCCTTGTAATGTCGATATCGCTACGACAGAGGCACTGCAGCTTGCACAACAGGTATGGTTCGGTAACAAACCTATACATAATCTTACATTCTCCGAAAGTGAGGGACTCTGAATTTAAATTTAGCATGGAGACCAGAAAACGAAGATAAAGAGATTTCATGCATTACAACGTTTCTCTCTGACAAAGGGCCTTCGCTCGAAACGTTAGACTCCTTAGTTCAAGATCACAGAGATTGCCTAAGAAAAACTGAATTACTGACTTCGTTATCACAGAGATTGTCTAAAAAACATTTCAGTCGTAATGATAAATCCCTTTATCACATTCGTGAAACCACGCAAAATCTAGTTAATTGCCTCGGGGCATTAACTTGATTTATGCGTGGTTGGGAGCCAGATAAATAGGGCCTTCTCTGCTTTCAAAATGGCGCGAGGAGAAGACCCTAGCAAAGGCTGGTCACGTGACACCAATAATTTTGGAATATTTTGATCAGTGACTCACACTGTACCGGGGGGCGTTTATTTCACTTTCTGGACTTTCCGAATCTAATTTAAAAAGTTTAGAAATATACAAAGTCAAAGTCTTCAATGCTGATCTATAATGTTCGTCGATCGTATTGTTGTTGATCGAATATTTGTATTGAAGTGCCTCTATGGCCTGTGAGATCTTTACATATTTAAATAACTTAGGTTAAAAGAAAATGTTTCCCGAAAATCTTTCTCAAAAATATTAAATCCCCGCCCAGCTACAGCGCTCCAAAGTTGGCATCTCTGTAACTGTGACCGTGCCTGTTAGGGACCTGGTGCGAGTTTACTGTGTGACGTCACGGTCGGAACGGAACTTGCGTTGCAACCAAAATAAAAAGGAAGATAATCTTCGATCTGCGCGCAGTTTATGGAAATTATTTTGAAATAGAGACTTGCCATCAAGATTTTTAAACTGTATTCGTGGAGCGACTAATAATCTAAAGGTAAGTACATTCGATTATTTCTGTATTTTCATTAAATAGTGAGTTAAATTGCAGACTTTTGATGTTGTCATTGTTAAAATGGCGCATGTAACAATCATTTCCGAAACATGCAGTCAAAACTAACCCTGTAACTCAAAAATAAACATGTTTTGTGCTTTTTGGTCGCAATATTTGGAATCCCAAGTGGAATATCTACAAAACTGTCAGTAATTTTACATCAGTTTACTCGCCTATTTGACAAAAATGCTCATTGGTCTGACGAGTATGGTGGCCCAACGTTATCAAACAATTTAATCATTGTATCTTTTATTTTCATTGCTTTTTTTATATGTGCTTGAAATTTTATCACTGTAACTTTTACACAACGATTTTTTTTTTAATTAAAATTATTTCATGAAATAAAGTTTTAGAAAATACTACGGCCCAACATGGTCATAATTTTTTTATTTTTTTTGAACGGACCAGCGTTATCAAATGACGCGACCAAGAAGACTGGGTTCTATAAATATTCCCGCCATGTTTTTTGTTTCGCGTTGTTTCGCCGTACTTGTAGTTCATTGCAGTTCATATAATTTTAGTTATTAAAACAATATGAAACGTAAACAGGGAAAGGCTGGGAAAGAACAATGGGATGATTTTGAAAAGAGAGTTGGCATGAAGAGAACAGGAAATGATGCTAAAAAAGCTGCTGGGACGAAGCCGCCGACTGATATCCTTGTTCAACGGATGTCACCCACTGCTTCTGGTCGCTTGAAGAAGTTTGAACCTTTGGACACGCGTGATTTCGTCCCGTTTGATGACTACGATGAGCTAACATTGTCCAATATCAAAGAAGCATGTGAAAACTTTTACAAAGCTCCTGAAGGCTCTTGTGATATCCTTGCCTCCGACAGAGGGCCCTCGTGCACCAAACTTGACCAGCTGAAAGGTAAAAAGGTTTTCTTCATTCGATTTATTCCTCCTTCTGATGTGGGTACTAAGGATAAAGTGCAACCCTTACCACCTAGGATGGGTACATCTACTACATCGGTTCCAATCAACTTGTCAAGCACACCGCATATATCAGCTGTTGCACCCAAGTCCCTATCGATTAGTCAGTTGCTTAAAGCAGGGAAACTTGTCAAACCACCAAAGCAAAATCTGGCCACCCTAGAGCTGGAAACATTTGACATAGAACAAATGCAGTGGCTTAAAAATGGTTTGTACCAATTCGATATTAAAGTGAATAAATTTGCTAGTGGAGCATTTAGAGATGCATATCAAGCTACAGCCACTAATCCTGGAGTGCAACCTAAGCTGTGGGTGATAAAGCAGTATCAAGAAGATTCTGTGAATACTATCACTTGTGACCTCAACTTGACACTGGAGGATCATACCAGGAAACAAGTACAAATGCATATGGCTGCAAGAAGTATGACCAAGTCATTTGCTGCTAAAGTACCACAAGAATTTGGGGAGACCTTCCAATATAATAAAGCATATTATGCAGTATATAAAGATCGGCCTGTAACAGTTGAAGAGTTTGTGGAGGGAGAGTTTCACAAATATGTAAATAATGATGGGAATTGCATGACCCCCCCTAGTGAAGAATTAGTTTCTGTGTATGAGAAGGCAGAATGTATTGTGCATTATAGCTACATCAACTTTCAGAAGAAGTTAATGCTGCTCGACATTCAGGGGTCCTCATACACTTTGTATGACCCAGAAATAGCCACATTGGATTTGGTTAGCAATGGTGAAGTATTGGGCATTGATGAAATTTTTTTTTGTGCTGGAAACTTATCAAAAGTTGGAATCCAACAATTTATTGCACAGCATAAATGTAATGACTACTGCAAAATGCTCCAGTTGGAATCACTATAAATATGTATAAACATATAACACTATTATACAAGTGTACAGTCTGCATGTTTATGTTTTATGTTGTTGGAAACAGAACTATTGTTATATAAGCATATTAATGTTGATATTGTTACATTTTTCAGATTTAATAGTTAAAGTTCATTGTAAATCTATTGTAAAACCTCAACACTTAATGCTAAGCTTATTTAGTTAAATGTTGATAAAATAGATTACTAATCAAGCCTTGGTAACGTTAATAAAATCACTGTATGTTGTGATTTTTGTGGAGTACTTGTAAAAAGTACATACCAGTGACCAGTGGTGTGGCCAGGGTTGAGCAATTGGGGAAGGCACCAAGTGACACTTCTGAACGAAGGGAGGGGGGGGGGGGGGGGGTAGAATGCCCCTGATACATTTTGAAATTTAGGGTTTTTGAAATGCCATTTCCTGCTTTTCAGGGAAAGAATTTATAGAATTCTGAAGGTGATAAAATACCAAAATTGAATATTTACATTATTTTTGTTAGGATTGTCACAAACTTTGCAGTCAGCTTAAAATATGTGTGCATACAAGTATGTTAGTGAAAATAGTGTGTGGCAGTGATTCTTTAGTCACATGTACATTACATGCAGGGAAAACACATGGTCATTGACATGGATTGACCCACGGGTCATCCCAAACATAAGAACCCAACACAGAGATTTATGTTTATTAACTCAACACTAAAATTTAAATATGTAATAGCTGAACAGTCCTGGCCCAGCAAACATCAATTCTGGATCTGTTTCTGGTACATACTTTAAAGGAAGTGTAATTACATGTAATTATGTTTTCTTTTGTTGTTGTGCTTTCTAAAACACAACCTTCCTCTTGATAAATCTATAGGCATCAATAGCATCCTTACATGTAACTGTGTCAACATTTGGAAGGAATTGTGAGCATTGTCTCGCAATATTTTCATCCATGTAACCAGAAACCTCAGCCACATCTTGCAATTGATCCTGTGTCAATGGAATCCCCATATTTCTTCCTCCATACTGTTCAGGAAAGTTGAACATGTGGTTTGGTACCCCAGTAGGAATTTCCAGGTTTTCTTGATTACGAATTCTGTGACTGTTCCAATTATTTACAAATGTGTCACACTCTCGCTGTACAATTGGTAGATAGACATAGGCTAGTACAGTACCGCTCGCGAGTAAGGTAACATCGACTCGCGAGTAGCGAGTACTCGGGCGTACTCGCGCGTCATAGCGAGTACTCGCTTCGGCTCGTTACGCGCGAGTACTCGCATTTCTAGTGAAACCAAACATTGGCAAATACTCGCAACTCGCTACTCGCGAGCATTGCGAGTCAGTATCACCTATAGGATCAGAAAACTACGGGACATTTATATGAAAGAAATAATCAAAGCAATCAACTTTACGACGTAATAAATTAAAACGACTAGGCTTATGCAAGTTTCGTTAGACAGCATTTCAATACATGGCGACGGCTGTTATTGAAGTATAATATGCACTGTTATCGCGCGATGAACAATCTAAGTTTGACTTCAACTGATGGAAACGACAGAGCAATCAAAGACAAGGTATATGATGATATGATACATAGAAACAATTATTAAAGGCACGGCATTTCAATATACATCAGGGGCGGATCTAGGGTACGTCAAACACGTCAAGCGACTAACGTAAAAAAAATTGACTAATTAATTCAATTTTAAAAAGCTGACTAATTAATTCAATAAAAAATGGCTAAATATTTATTACTTTCCAAATTTTTAAAATTTTATTTTAAAACCGATTTCGAGGAGCGAATGCGAGCGCAATAAATCTCTCTACGTCCGGTCCTATTCCTTCCCCCGTGTTGATTGCACGTGAGCTAACTATGCACCAGACCACTAGAGCAGTCTTATACGCTCGGCCTAGGGATAGAGGTGTAAATCTTTACAAATGGGTACAATTTTATACGTCGAACTGGCCGAAATACGTCGAAATAACGAGCGCTGATTGGTCGAAAACAATGCAAATACGTCGGAAGTGCATGCAATTACGTCGGAAGTAAAGTTTCTTGACGCACTTGGGTTTTGATTGGCTGATACAGGATGGTTTGACTAACTTTGCCGCATTTGCAGCATCATGAACAGGATTGCTACTCGACTTCAAGCTTATGTTTGGAAGCCTGCAAAATGCGGTATGCAAGGTCTTAGTTCAGTCTAATTCTGTTCGATCGATTCATGGCTTTTACAAGCTTGTTAGATCGTGCGTTGTGTGCTTTAAAAAGCAGCGATGATGTTCTTTTGCGGCAAATGTATGTTGATTTGTCTGTGAGAATCAGTGCTTGTCGAGTACTGGCGGCCAGAGAGCATATTTTCCCCAAGATTGGGAAGACATCGACGGTGCTGAGACGTACGGTCTATTTGCCACAACACATGAAGGCGGACAAGCTAGAGTATTAAAGCCATATGTTGCTCTAAGGTAAGCTTATAGGTACAGTAGTTCATCAATATGGATTCAATATCGATGTTAGTCTGTTGTCATGTTACTTCCCTAACCTTTGTTGATATCCGTTCCATATTAGCATAATCTGCGTTGAGCACACTGGTATAAACCAATGCTATTAAATGCTTCATGTAGTACTATAAGCACTACTTAGGTAGTGTTTCAATTCTAGATACTCACTATAGTATGTCATAATCATGATGCAGAGTCAGATTGCCTTTCCACAGTAGTTTACATAATACATTCGTCCTCAGTTCATATTTATACAAGTCAGTTAATTGTCTATATACTGTATATAACATGGTATTTATAAGTGAATAACTTTTTAACATATAAGTAATAAGGTCTGGGCCTGGGGAAACAGATCAAAAGCTAAGCAATAAATATCTACATCACATTTGTACAAATTTCCATGTATTATTAATACATCAAGTAAGCATTCTTCTCACATGTGGCTATTATGAAATTTTAATCTGATAATTGCACTGGACAGGAATTGAACTTGGGTTGCTGGTGCCTGAAAACCAGACAGCTCATAGTAACATGGGTTAGTAGGGGAATGGGTTAGAATGATCGGGATGATGTAGAGAGTTGAGCTCCTCTATGTCTATTGTCCATGTAATGTCCATTATGGTCATTAACAAAAGCTTCTCCTGACTCCTAACCAGACATTGTCTGCTTGGGTTGAGGTTTAAAAGGCAAGTATCAGGCATTTGAAAGCCAGACAGCTCTGGGTAGGTGGGGCTCAACAGCCATAGAAGGTAGCCCACCTTGCTCTGGGTTATGCAGAATGTTAAATTCAGCTAGACCTTCACTTGTGTGTTGGTCAGGCTGTCCATGTTGGATTCACTGACTGAAACAATGTAACTGGTGTTTCCTAGGCATGCTGATGAACTTTGACATAGAGCGAAACAGCCAACTTTTTTATATTAGAATGTGGCCACATATCTCTCTACTGTTTATTGGAATTTCCCCACCCTCATTCCTGGAAAAACTTAGCCTTACACACTTGCAAACTATCACAAGGTTTCTAAGACAACAAGAAAATATCAATTAAAGTCCAATTTAGATAAAATGTTTCTTGAAAATGATAAAATGTCCATTAAAAACATGTTTTAAAACATTTAAAATTTTGCTCAAATGTGCTGTCAGAATGCAGGAAATGCCATTTCAGAAATCCAAATTTAAAAAAATTTCCAGGGGGCTGCCGGACCCTAGAAATATGGGCCCACAGCAACTTTGACTAAGGTATAAAAATTCCTAGATCCGCCCCTGTACATCCATATGTTAAAGAATACTCACAGTTTGTCGTTAAAGGCGTCGCTCCGTCGCTGACATGCACGTCTTCCACTGAAATTATAGATTTCGAATAATCACAAAACTTTACTTCCAGTTAAACATCCATATTAAATTTCCATAGTTGGCATTTAGTGTGTATCCAAATGAACGTTTGCTATGAAGTTTTGCGGGAATTAACCAAAACGCTATACAGTTGTATCGGTACCTGGTCTTGAGCAGTGTTTACGTTCTGCTTCAAAAATTATCGAAGCAACGGCGAGTGAGGTCATCGTTTGACTCGCGAAAAAAAAGCCAAAACAATTTCGAAATACGTGGCATTTTATATAAAAAGGCATTATGAAGGCCCATTGATCAAAAGAAAAACGGACAACTCGTTTATAAACCACAAAGTACAGCAGTGACTAAAGGTGAAGAGGGCGAATTTATCCGACGCTGAAGCCGCATTAAAGCAATCACGTCAACATTTTAATAAATTCACCTAGTCTTTGTTTTACCAAATGCTCGCGCTTTAAGATGGTCACAGCTATAATTCTGAAACGAAATTGATCGCTTCATGGTATTCTGTTGTGATGAGCGTGCTAGGTTAAGAATATATTACATGCCGACGGACTTGACACATCTCAATTCAAATGAGGTAATGCCGCGCCGCATGGAAAAAGTCGCGGAAAAACTTACTAGACATGCACTGCTGTATATTTGTGGTTCATAAATGAGTTGTTGTCCGTTTTTCTTTTGATCAATGGGCCTTCATAATGCCGTTTTATATAAAATGCCATGTATTTCGAAATTGTTTTGGCTTTCTTTTCGCGAACCAAACGATGACCTCACTCGCCGTTGCTTCGGCGATAATTTTTGAAGCAGAACGTAAACACTGCTCAAGACCAAGTGCCGATACAACTGTATAGCGTTTTGGTTAATTCCCGCAAAACTTCATAGCAAACGTTCATTTGAATACACACTAAATACCAACTATGGAAATTTAATATGGATGTTTAACTGGAAGTAAAGTTTTGTGATTATTCAAAATCTATAATTTGGGAGACGTGCATGTCAGCGACGGAGCGACGCCGTTAACGACAAACTGTGAGTATTCTTTAACATATGGATGTATATTGAAATGCTGCGCCTTTAATAATTCTTTCTTTGTATCATATCATGATCATCATATAACTTGTCTTTGATTGCTCTGTCGTTTCCATCAGTTGAAGTCAAACTTAGATTATTCATCGCGCGATAACAGTGCATATTATACTTCAATAACAGCCGTCGCCATCCGACACTGAAATGTATTGAAATGTTGTCTAACGAAACTTGTATAAGCCTTCGTCGTTTTAATTTATTACGTCGTAAAGTTGATTGCTTTGATTAGTTCTCTCATATAAATGTCCTGTAGTTTCCTGATCCTATAAGTGATACTGACTCGCAATGCTCGCGAGTATTTGCCAATGTTTGGTTTCACTAGAAGTGCGAGTACTCGCGCGTAACGAGCCGAAGCGAGTACTCGCTATGACGCGCGAGTACTCGCTACTCGCGAGTCGATGTTACCTTACTCGCGAGCGGTACTGTAGTTGCCTGTTGGTGAGATCATGGGGATCATACTCCCTTCCTCGTAGTAATGCATTTAATTGAGCCTTAAAATATTTCTCGAGTCTTTCATGAAGATCTCGCCACCATCTCTCGATCTTGTTAGTAGTTGAGGGACCATAAATTACAGAATGCACTGGATCATCCATAATGCCAAACTGATTCATCAGGTAAGCTTGAATTGTGGCCATTTTGCCTGTTTCTGTTCCTTTGTCTACTCTGAGGAATTGTGGTAATACCTCTGTTCGGTAAAGGTATTCCAGATACCTCTTCCCCACTATTAAGGGATTAGAGTTGGAATAGCAGACAAACAGGAATAGAATTTTGCGTGAGAATGTGTCCATGCATCCATATACACCCAAGGGGAATGTTGAATTCTGGTAACCACAAAGTTTGTCATGGCCATCCAAGGAAATAACCCACAAAGGCCCTTCAGATGTAAAGGGCTGTTTTACCTTCTTACCCTTCTTCTGCAAGTTCCTACCTTCAAGACCTTCAGGATCCAAATCGTACATTAAGTTGTGAACAAGATGACGAGGTACTTTGACATTATACTGAGTTCTTAACTTCTGGTTCATGGCCCTATATCCAAGTAATTTCTTCATCTGATATGGTTTGCAGTGGAACACCATAATCAATGTAACTGATGTCAAATAAGCGTAGGCGTCTGTCAAGAGTTGGTAAGCTCCATTTATAATGTGCATAATCTCGCTGGACAAAGTCCAAAATCTCGGATCGTTTTAAATTTTGACGTACGTAGCTAGATAGATCAGCTTTTAACTGAATATCCTCTTTCCAATCCGCCATTTTGAAATTTTAGCGTAAGGGATAAAGATAGAACCCAGTCTTCTTGGTCGCGTCATTTGATAACGCTGGTCCGTTCAAAAAAAATAAAAAAATTATGACCATGTTGGGCCGTAGTATTTTCTAAAACTTTATTTCATGAAATAATTTTAATTAAAAAAAAAATCGTTGTGTAAAAGTTACAGTGATAAAATTTCAAGCACATATAAAAAAAGCAATGAAAATAAAAGATACAATGATTAAATTGTTTGATAACGTTGGGCCACCATAGACGAGTACGACATCATCGCCATTGCTATTGTCGAAGCTCGCAGCATAGAAAATCCAGAATATATTGTCTTCTGGATTGTCTATGCTTGCAGTCAAGACTAACCTTTGCCTCAGAATCTTGTGTGCACAGTTTGCAAAACTGACTCTATTTGTAAACCAGCATAATATGTTACATATGTAATCTACTATAACCTATTATGTCTACATGTATGTGCATGTACATATATCTAACTAATACGATATCAATTTTATTATTTGCTGCTTTAAGCCTTCTAATCCTTGCCTATCAAACTGTTGAATAACTTTATCAAGAATTCTAAGTGTCCAGGAATGATCTTTGTAAACAGTCACTGACTTTGTTATCATGGGATCCTTGGCACAGTCTTTCTTTCTTTGTTGCAAGTAAGCAACTCTTAAAGATAAGTCTTTAAGGATTTGTGGTTGGATAACTGTTTATAGGTGCAGCAAGTGGTTGACATCTGTTGTTGTGTCCAGTGCAATTGCTGTTGGTATTATTCAAATAAGCTTGTTCTGTCATTAAGTATTTCACCCATTGAAACTGGTACCAAGACAGGGGGACGGTCTCTGTCTGAAAAAGGATAAACATTAAAATCAATTTCATTTAATGTACCAAAATTGAATTTTTTTTATTGTCTGGATAGTCATCATTAAGGTATTATACTGTACCTAGTAACATTGCTATAAAGTAATAGTATAAACCAACTAGTGGACTTATATTTTAAGCTTTATCATATAGATATTGACAAAACACATCGTTAAATATCTTCATACATAAAAGATTGCTAACTTTTTCTTCATATTTTAAATGACAGGATTAGAGATACAAACTTTAATTTCTTGCATTATATTGTTAATATCCTTGTCCATTCTCTTCGTTCAGTTTAGTATATATATATATATATATATATATATATATATATAAGTGAGTTATGGTTCACGAAATGTTAGAGAGTGCTCAATACCATATAGATAGAGCAAAATACAAAGTATAAAGTATAGTTTTACCTTAAAGTCTTCGCTACCAGAGGTTTCACCCTAAACGGGATCATCAGGCGACTGGAAAATATCGGTTAGTGGGCTGCTTAAATGCGTTAGTTGGGGCGTGGGTGTGGGCGTCGAAACGTCCGCGCATTCATTTGGAGCGTGGGTGTGGGCGTCGAAACGTTGCGCGCATTCCTTTGATTGTTTAGGTTGTTGATCCGAAATCTATTTTTGTGCCGACACGTCGAAACTATTTCTGATCTTTTGTTGAGTAAGAGTTGTTTGTCTGCCTTCATGATGAAAAGTTTTTCGTCCAAACATAAATTGCATCTTTTTGATCCTCCCGTGTAAGAAATTGAGTGTTTTAGTATAGACCAGGTTATGTCGAAACTTTGGGTTTTTTCTTTTAGATTCCAAATGTATTTCGAAAGTTCCGTCTCATTTGGAATACTTTTTATTCTGGAAAGATTTAGTATGGTTACGATATCGCTCTTTAAATGTACTTGCTGTCATGCCAATGTATTGCTTGGTGATGTTCGTGTTGCTTATGGAAATAGATGCCTTGTATACTATGTTGTTTGTCATGCATTGCCCACGTAGGGGGCAATTGTCCTTAATCCTGCAATTGCAACTGCTTGTAACTATGCTTCGTGGCTTGCTTTTCCTGATTGTGCGTGAATTATGTTTCGTGATAATAGACTTGACGTTGTTCATGCAACTATAGCTAATCTTGACTGTGTTTCTGTTAAAAAGTTTGTGAAGCTTGTGTCCTGGTGGAAAGTGCTTGTCAATAAGGCTAAGAAAGTTGCGTCCTATGTTTGTTTTGACATTTCTGTTAAATGGAGGGTTAAACCAGATGATATTGCGGCGTCTATTTCTGCGTGTTTGCTGTGGTGCTTCTTGTGTGTAGTTTAGCTCATGGTTGAAATTGCTGCGCCTTAATGCATCTTGGTAAATTGGTGCGGTTTGATGGAATGTCCGCTCGTCAGACGAGAGGAGGGAAATGCGCTTGTTGATTGATGTAGGTAGCTGTCTTAAAATGCTTGGTGGGTGGTTTGATTGCTTGTTTATGTATAATGGATCGTCATTGGGCTTTCGAAAAGGTTTGTATTTTCCATTGCTTAGGTCGAAAGTGACGTCTAAAAAAGTTTCCTGAAATTAAATTTGCTTCTGCCGTGATTTTTAAGCCAAACTGTTCGAAACTTTTGTGAAGATCTTTTCTTGTTTTGTCTGCCAATCGTGCGGTCTTATTTTTTAGTACTGCCAATCCGTCGTCTCTATATAGGCCAATATTTTGGTTGCCAAACTTTTTCCCTAGGTCGTTTAGAATGAAAAGGCCTACTAGTTCGCATACTTCAGCGCCGTCATAGCTACCCATGGTAACATCAAATAAACTGTTGCGGTCTTTTTTTATCCACGGTTTTTCGTTGTTGAAAAGGAGCGATTTTCTAGCGTGTTTTATTATTGAAATGTCACTTTCGGTAATGATAGCCAAATTTCTGGCGCAAGATAATGCTTGGTCCAGAAGGTCTTCAGAAATTGAAGGGTAGAAATTAACAATGTCAAACGAAATAAAGGTATGTCTGTTTTTCTCTTCAATGTTGCCAAACCATTCGATTACTTCTTGTGTGCTTCTCCATTGATTTACGTTCAAAATGTCCCTTAACTTAGAGTTGATTTTATCAAGAATTACTTTGCTGAGCTTTCCGGACTCACTTTTAGCAGGATTAAATTAATCGGCATGTTGGGTTGTTTTCGAAATTATCCTTATGATCTTTGAGAGAAATGAATGTTTCGCGTTTTTTCATGTGTTCAATACGGTCGCCAATTCCCAAGTTATTCGAAATGTGTTTCAGTTCATTGTCTATCTGTTCTATGGTGCCCTCTGATCCATGTTTATATGTTTTTGTTATATTGTCATGCAAAAGATTGTTGTATGTGTCGAGCGAGGTTTCATAAATGTTTCTAGTTTTGTCGGCGAAGACGAAAATATTAGGTGACGAATTAATTTTCTTCAAATCGTTTGCCAAAGATTCCTGAAATGGATTGCTCGTATGCCGAAATTTGGTGTTTTCAATGAGTTTTATTAAGTCGTCTTCGAAATTCACACACTCGCACACATATACAGAACGTACATGTATGGCATCCATATTCTAAAGTTCTATTCGTAGATAGTCACTGCCAATGAGGTGCACAATAGTCCACTAGTTGGTTTATACTATTACTTTATAGCAATGTTACTAGGTATAGTATAATACCTTAATGATGACTATCCAGACAATAAAAAAAATTCAATTTTGGTACATTAAATGAAATTGCTTTTAATGTTTATCCTTTTTCAGACAGAGACAGTCCCCCTGTCTTGGTACCAGTTTCAATGGGTGAAATACTTAATGACAGAACAAGCTTATTTGAATAATACCAACAGCAATTGCACTGGACACAACAACAGATGTCAACCACTTGCTGCACCTATAAACAGTTATCCAACCACAAATCCTTAAAGACTTATCTTTAAGAGTTGTTTACTTGCAACAAAGAAAGAAAGACTGCGCCAAGGATGCCATGATAACAAAGTCAGTGACTGTTTACAAAGATCATTCCTGGACACTTAGAATTCTTGATAAAGTTATTCAACAGTTTGATAGTCAAGGATTAGAAGGCTTAAAGCAGCAAATAATAAAATTGATATCGTATTAATTAGTTAGATATACTGTACATGCACATACATGTAGACATTAGGTTATAGTAGATTACATATGTAACATATTATGCTGGTTTACAAATAGAGTCAGTTTTGCAAACTGTGCACACAAGATTCTGAGGCAAAGGTTAGTCTTGACTGCAAGCATAGACAATCCAGAAGACAATATATTCTGGATTTTCTATGCTGCGAGCTTCGACAATAACAATGGCGATGATGTCGTACTCGTCAGACCAATGAGCATTTTTGTCAAATAGGCGAGTAAACTGATGTAAAATTACTGACAGTTTTGTAGATATTCCACTTGGGATTCCAAATATTGCGACCAAAAAGCACAAAACATGTTTATTTTTGAGTTACAGGGTTAGTTTTGACTGCATGTTTCGGAAATGATTGTTACATGCGCCATTTTAACAATGACAACATCAAAAGTCTGCAATTTAACTCACTATTTAATGAAAATACAGAAATAATCGAATGTACTTACCTTTAAATTATTAGTCGCTCCACGAATTACAGTTTCGGCAAGTCTCTATTTCAAAATAATTTCCATAAACTGCGCGCAGATCGAAGATTATCTGTCCTTTTTATTTTGGTGGATTGTCTTATGGTCTGACTTCCGTTCCGACTGTGACGTAGCTCTATCAATTAGAGCCCAGGCCCAAGACAAACGGTTAACTTTCAAAATGGCGCGATTTGGGCTGATTTGGCCAACTTCGGAGCGCGGTCAATGGGAGGGGATTTAATATTTTTGAGAAAAAATTTCGGGAAACATTTTCTTTTAACCTAAATTATTTAAATATGTAAAGACCCCACAGGCCATAGAGGCACTTTAAAGTACAACCTCAAAGTCAACGAGGACAGCAAATTCGATTTCGAATATGCCGTTTGAGTATAAATCGACAGATACAACAATTAAATTTCCACAAATCCCAAACGTGTGGACAAGAAACATAAATGTACTATACTGGACGGTAAATAAACTTCCAACAATCAACAGCATTCGAATATTTTAAGTGTATGTAGCAGTACCTGTATAAACCACAGTAGTTCTATTGAAAGCGGATTTCTGTTTATCAGTTTATGATCGTTCGTCGCCTTCGGCTTCATTTCTGGCGATTGACGGCAACAAATATGAATTAACCAGCAAATGTCGTAAATTTTGAAATATATCTATTTAATAACGTTACAGGATTTGCAACATCCTTCTACGTTTATAAGAACCGAATCAACCGCTCCCCCCAGGACGGGCGAAGCTCAAATTATCCACGTGACCAAATACTCTTGGAGTATTTTGGAATCACGTGACCAGCCTTTGCCACGGTCTTGGTAATAATTCCATGTCCTAAATAACCCAGGTACTTCATGAAAGCCTGACCCCAACACACACCCTCATCCTAACCAATAAATTCGTGAATATAGGACATGGATTTATAACCAAGACCTTCTCCTCGCGCCATTTTGAAAGCAGAGAAGGCCCTGGGTACGAGGTTGAAGCCAGTTTTTGCGCTAATCCTGATAGCGGATCGGGTTATGGCGTATAAGCTAGGCTCGGCTATTTTGGGTTAGTGCTTAGGATTTTTATTAGGGTTTACATTAATATATGGGTGAAGTGTTTATATATGGCGTAAGTGTTTGGGATATTATTTCGTGTCAAAAATATATAAGAAACAATATTACAAAAAATATAAACAATAAACTTATGTAGCACGTGGTGGTCTAGAATAACTAGAAAGCTTATATCAGTAAGTGAGGTGTATAGAAAAAGTGCTTTGTCATGCCAAACGTACAAATATTTTGACAGTTTGTGACAAAAACAATACTTATAATAGTACATATGTATACATGCATATACGAATATAAATATATACGTATACACATATACGTAATAAATTATAAATTACAATTGTATGATTTACAATAATGAAGTTCAATTTTTACAAGAAGATATTAATATTAGTATCTAAATATATCTTTTTTAATTCTCGCTTGAATAGTTTAATTGATAGAGATTTTAAATCACTCTCAATTTCGTTCCATTATTTTACACCAGTATATCTGCATGATGCTGAATAAACCATAGTTAGTTCTGGACTAAGGAAGATAATAAGCAGATTTGGCTGCTAGTCTAGTATTGTGTGAATGAACTTTAGTTATAGGTTTGAAAAAATCATTAAGAATATGTGGTAAGAGTTTTAGTGAGTCAAATTTATATATAAATATTGCAGTGTGGAAGGAGATAAGTTCAGGAAGTTTTAGGATTTTTAAATCTTTAAATAAAAAAGTGGTATGAGCATCATAGCAAAAAATAATGTTATTCTGCGAATTGCATTCTTTTGCAAAATAAATAAAGCTAACGTACTTGACTTATATGTATTTCCCCATGAGAAAATACCATAAGTCAAGTATGGAAAATTGAGGGAATAATATATATAGTTGAACTAATACTGTTCTGTTAATATATAATGTCTTAGTTTGCATAAAATGCTAATACTTCTATAATTTTTTTGCATGATATTTCTT
Organism: Paragorgia papillata; assembly: GCA_035771165.1. Lineage (NCBI taxonomy): Eukaryota > Metazoa > Cnidaria > Anthozoa > Scleralcyonacea > Coralliidae > Paragorgia > Paragorgia papillata. The sequence continues at coordinate 182,353 of JAWNZC010000324.1, read as the reverse complement.
TAATGTGAGGTTTCCAGCTAAGCTCCAAATCGATTAAAATGCCTAAATATTTTACTGTTTTCCCCCTGCTTAATAAATTTGTTATTGATCATCAAGTAAAATGAATTCTGTATTTTCTTTTGACGACTTGATGAAAAACTGAACAAAATTCGTTTTATCGGTGCTGAGCGATAACTTACTTGCACAAAGCCAAACTATTGTCACTGGCAAATAAACTATAGTATAATCTGCGTGCAACTGATATATATGGAATTTGAAAATTTTTGAAGAAAGCTGAAAATCATTTATATAAATTAAAACTAAACTCAAGCCCAGAATGGAGTCTTCGGGAACTCCACATGGGATATAATTTAAATTAGAACATGTATCGTCTATAACTACGTATTGCTGTCTGTTTTGAACCAATCAAGCAACGTGCCTCTTATTTTATGATACTCCAGCTTGTACAATAAAATGTCATGATTTACAGTATCAAAAGCTTTACTTAGATCGAGAAACACATTACAGCAATAATTTCCTTCATCGATTGATTGTTGAATTTTATTCGTAACAGCCAATATTGCCTGCAGTGTTGAGAATGTTTTATACGAAATCCAAATTGATTGTTGTATAACAACGTTTTTCTAGGTTTGAAGAAATTCAGAAAGAAGAGAAACTGCACGGTAGTTTGATAAATACATACTAGAATTGCTTTTGAAAATAGGTATTAATTTTGCAATTATAAATTTATTTGGTACTACACCCTGTAAGAGCGACTGATTGAATAAAATTTCTAAAGGTTCTGAAATAATTGATGAATTTAGTAATTTAAGAATATTTATTGGGACACTGAATGATCAACTAGATTTTCTGGGGTTGAATTTTGAAATTTCTTGTTCTATTTCAAATTTGGTAACTGGGGCAACATATAAGCTATTGCTTAATAGTTCTGGTAGATATGAAGTAAATGATATTTCAGTTTCTGGTAAAGAACTAGCAAGATTATTTTCAATACAAGAAAAATATTGATAGAATGTATTTGCAGCTATATGTCTTTAGAATTTGCCATTGTCACATTTCCTTTAACTACTATACTTGGAGAACGAGCTGTCTGAGATTGCAATGATATTAATTCTTTAATACCTCTCCATGTGGCTTTAGTATTTTCACAATATTGATTAATATATTTTCAATATAATAAGCCTTTTTACTAATCAGTCTGCAATGGATGGTTTTAATTTGTTTCGATATTTTTATATTTAGAATGATGATGCTTATTCCGATTCTTTATATATTTATTAATTAAAGAGTCTATTTTTCTTCTTAGTTCAAAATTCACGCGGTTTTCTTTGTTATTCATCAGTCTTTATCTCCCATATAAATTGAATTGAATTGTCGTTATAACTGATGCACGGTCTTTATCTGCATGTAGTGAAGTATACAGATAAAGAGAAAACCTTGTGAAATTTGAACTAAATTTACGCGCCGAGTGAAGTATAGGCTTCATACTGAGGTTCGAGGTTATTAACTCTTACTTCCTCAAGAAATTTAGTTTTATTAAAATGTGAATAGCCTTTTTTGTAAAAATTTTGCTTTTTTGTTGAGAAAGTGCCATATCAATTATTAGGAAGTTAAGTGGTCTGATAAGTCATAGATAATAACAAGGAAACCATGCACAAATTACCCACCTTAACGTTTTGGTGGTTATAATATTAACTTTTAGGTGGCCTCTAGGACCAGCTTGGATGTCGCGCAGGCGCAAAACGTTTGCCAGCGATGTTACGTTCAACTGAATTATACCTATTTTTCAGTTTATCTTTTTTTTCTCACTTTTTACCGATCCACACCAGGTTGATCCCCAGGGAACAAGAACACTTGGTGTTCTCACCAAGCCCGATTTGGTAGACCAGGGAACGGAAGGCGAAATATGCGCCGTAGTGAATGGTGAAAAAGTCAAGCTAAAGTTGGGTTACACAGTGGTCAAGTGTAGAGGCCAAAAAGCAATCGAAAGTAAGCTGTCCCTGACAAATGCAATTGAGAATGAAGAGAGGATTCTTCAAGAACCACGAACAACTTAGCATTTTGTATCACGAAAAGAAGACCGGCATCCAAAACTTGTCCGATAAGCTAACGAAACAACTGGTGGAGCAGATTAAGGTGGAAAAAAGTTTATTTATTTTATTAAACTTACTTTAAACACGGTATGTTCTAGGTAATTTTGGTAAAGGAAAATTTCGAGTGTAGAATACATTACAAGTTGCGAAAAATGCAACATCAAGCCCTTCCGGCTAGAGGGGGCTCAAGGGGACTGGGCCCCCTTGTTAAAATTCCATGTCAATTGGGGGGGGAGGGGGCTGAGCCCAACTTCATAATTTTTGGCAGATTGCATAATCTTAATCATGTTTGAAAGTTCTGTGAAATTTATGTAAAGATATTCAGTCATTTCAAACAAGAATGATTTCAGTAATCTCTACTTGGTCCTATGTACTATTGTAGTGATTGTACTCGTTGCGCTGTAACCTGTAGCGCTAATCCTAACCAACATGAAGTAGCTTTGCTATTATCTATTTTCCAAGTTACTTTAACATATTTTCACACATCCACTCCCTCCCCCCCCCCCCCCCATATTCAAGACACTGTGTCGGAGACCCCCTCTTGTTAAAGTTCCAGGACTACACCACTGCCCGCGACCCTGCGATGCTAGTGCAGTGCTCTGAAAACTGAGCTACGGAAGCCGTTGCCAAGAGCTTGGCCACAAGTTCTGTATATATAATGTGATAATACCGAAAGTAGCCGATTTGGGGTATATTACAAGTATAATATTTGGCATTTCATTCGATTAAACTGGATGTACTAGGTAGTTTTGGTTAAGGAAAATTCCGAGTGTAGAATATATACACTGTTACCATTGTACAAAATTAGAAAAAAGTTTATTACAACTATAAAATACATTATTTAATAGTTGAGTCCGTTTCCTTTGTTTGTTTGTTTGTTTGTAGGGATGTATCTATGATAAATACCTGATAAGAGGTATACCTACAGATATATACCTCTTGAAGAGGTATATATCTGTGCATATACATCCCGTGAATTTGCAAATAAGCAATATCATTGCTCAATGCAACGGGATCTTGCCTAAACCATCTCGAGTAGAGTACACTGGTAGCGCCCCCAATCGAGAAGTAGAGACAAGCGTTTGCCTATCTCGAAGTAGGTTACGCTGAACCCGCTTGTAGCGGCAGCGCCCTATACGAGAGGCAAACTTTCATTGCGTAACTGGTCTGTTATCTCAATAATTTATTACAGTTTGCCTAGAACATAAATGTGGGACTAATACTAAATCAATGCGCATGTCTACAGTGTTGTTGTTTATATAGACAACTATCTAATAATAGTTTATTGCGCGAATTTACTTTAGATCAATGGTAATCATTGCACCGGTTATATTAAATTGTTATTTAAAACAAAACAATCTGTCTTACTTTTGCATAAACGATCGCGTCAAGCGCTTGTAATGATTTACACTGAAATAGGTTTAGATGTATAAATGGCGGTTGCATTTCAAATAAAGATAGTTATCGTAAAAAATTGTCAGCCTTTACACACACGATGCATAGCCACATTTGGTAATTGATGTATTTAGAAAACCTCTTCACCTATTAAATTTGTTGCTGGAGCCACCCGCTAACCGGGCTAGCTCACGAGACCTACACATAAATTCATGAATGAATGAATGAAAAAATGTTTGATTGCACTCGTACCAAAATCATGAAAAACATGTTTGCATAAAATAAGTATAATCAGCGCGATAAAGCATTTCTTTTACACGGCGAATTTTGTAGTCAGATTTTTATTAATTTCTCATGTAAATCTCAACCAAAATTAAAAATCAAGCAAAATTGAAAGAATTGGTTCTTGGTCTATGGCGAAATCTCCCACAAACTTTCGTGAAAATTTGTGCAGTATTTTGTGAGATAGCCTGGCGACAGACAGACAGACAAACAGACAGACAAACAAACAAACAAACAAACAAACAAACAAACAAACAAACAAACAAACAAACAAACAAACAAACAAACAAACAAACAAACAAACAAACAAACAAACAAACAGACCGACCGACCAACCGACAAACAGGGGTGAAAACATAATCTGGTGGAGGTAATTATTATAAGTAATAGCATAACATATAGATCGTTTTCATCTGACGTCACGGCGGCCATATTGGTGTACCAAAACAATGAAATGGCGGCCATATTGGTGTACGGTATGGGAATTAGCTCTTTCTTATTCAAATATTTCGTATTGTTTCACCACCCCAATGGGGCCATCGATCACGCGAGTGAAAACGCTCTATAGGTTGATTAGTGATTAAATGTACCCGAAATCCGAGGGAGGTTTAGTAAAAGTCCCGAGGGACTTTTACTAAACCTCCCGAGGCTTGAGGGATATTTAATCACTAATCAACCAATATGTTATGCTATCACTTTGTAATATAACGGTTACCGAGGAAGAAGGAGAGTAAAATTCCCAAGGGCGAAGCTCGAGGGAATGTATCTGGCATAAAACCGACATCCAAACGTGGCCATCTATCGTGTGTGTAAAGGCTGACAATTTTTTACGGTAACTATCTTTATTTGAAATGCAATCGCCATTTATATATCTATATATCTGTAAATATATTACAAGCGCTTTTAAATAACAATACATGTATATGATCGGTCCAATGGTTACCATTGACCTAATGCAAATTTACGCACATAAACTAATATTAGATAGTTGTCTATAAAAACAACAACAGTGTAAAGACATGCGCATTGATTTAGTATTAGTCCCACATTTTATGTTATAGGCAAACTGTAATAAATTCTTGAGATAACAAACCAATAACACAATGAAAGTTTGCCTTTCGTTTAGGGGGCAAACACTTGTCTCTACTTCTCGATTGGGGGTGCTACCAGTGTACTCTATTCGAAATGTTTTAGGCAAGGTCCCGTTGCGTTAGGCAATGATATTGCCTATTGCAAATTCACGGGAATCGTACCTTGTGCATAAACATTATAGGTATGATTAGTTACTAATCGTATCTCATCTTTATGCATCGGGTTATTTCGATATTAAATGTGCGTGTGGAAACAATGAAAACCGAGGTGGCCGTGATATTAATATAATTATTACTTTTACATCTAATTATGTTTACTTAATAAAAATGGAATAAGATACCACTGTATATAATATGTAAAATATAAATATAAAGCTGGATTTCCACTAGGCGTACTGTAAAATATCGCGCGCTCGACTTTTCTATACAGATTGAATAGTTTTCTACTTCGTTCCGCATGGAAACTCACAAGACAAAAGAAAAAAGTCGAGAGCGCGACATTTTACGCCTAGTGGAAATCCAGCTTTAGCTGCCGGAATGTACCGGATTTACTAGCCGAGACGAAGGCCGAGTGTTAAAATACGGATGCATCAAATTCAAGCTATTAATGGTATTTTAAATAGTAGTTAAAATATGAGTGACGAGCTGTATGAGAATCAGACGAAGTGCTAAAGCGCGGTCCCTTGTTTGTCGTCAAAAACTTCGCTTATATATATATATATATATATATATTATATACCGGGTGGCGCAAAAAAAGGTTCCCCCTCTTTGACTCATTGTAATTAAAAAACTGAAAAAGCTATCTTATACAAATAAAATGTATTGAACGTAGTTATGTATAACTTAAATTTTGATGTATGCCTTGCACATTTCTATAAATTATTAGTTAGCCGAGATATAGGCGTTTAAACTCAAGGTTGCATGTTTGGAAGAAGCGACAAATGGCAAAAATGGCGACTCAACGAGGTTGTTTGCAAATTGCACGATAGGTGTTGACAAACAATCTAAAGTAAAGTGGTTTTTTTCAGATATGCGGTGTTTACATGTTTAAAGATTAGAAGAATAATGCATTAGAAGTATCTTTTAAAGATACCAATAATACTGCTCATCGTTCGAATAAATTGGGTCCCTATCGGAATTACGGTACAATGCATTACGAAAGCAAATGAACTCACCCGTTCGACTGCATGCTTTCCCGCGCAAGACGTTGTATTGAGGTTAATGGGCATGCATTTCCTAATGAATGAGAATTTATCGGACGACGCTGACAAATATTTGTTCTTACTTTTGCCTGTTTCTACCATTTTATTACCATAATGCAAATTAATAGACCATTTTTGCCATTTGTCGCTTCTTCCAAAAACGCTACATTGAGTGTAAACGCCTATATCTCGGCTAATATTTTATAGAAATGTGCAAGGCATACATCAAAATTTAAGTTAGACATAACTACGTTCAATAAATTTTATTTGTATAAGATAGCTTTTTCAGTTTTTTAATTACAATGTGTCAAAGAGGGGGAACATTTTTTTGCGCAACCCGGTATATTATATTATATATATTATATATATATATTATATATATATATATATATTTATATATATATATATATATTTCTAAAATTCAATTAATAATTCATGAGGAAAACACAAAGAAAAATCATGAGCGTATCGGATCTATATATGTGATATAGACTCGCTCTAAGTTTCTCGCTGGTTTTTAACGGCTGAGATAAGTTTAATTTTCAAAATTACTACACAAATGAACGCATGAAGTGATTCTTTTTAGAAGCCATTTAAAAACCTTGCAGTACGGGCTTTATCGGCTCTAAAACACTCGGCTATCGCCTCGTGTTTTATATCCGATAAAGCCCTCCTGCGCGGTTTATAAATAGTACATATAAGACAAGAGGATAAACTTGGGTTACTTCATTAAAATTTTATTCACTACAAATTTATTTCGTGTGGGAAGCAACGAAACAAATTTGTAGTGAATAAAATTTTAATGAAGTAACCGAAGTTTATCCTCTTGTCTTATTCCGCTCTACCTCGGTATTGAGCACTCTATTCATATGTTTTCAAACTTGCTACTAATATATATGTATATATATAAAGTATGAAGTATAGTTTACCTTAAAGTCTTCGCTACCAGAGGTTTCCCCCTAAACAGGATCATCAGGCGACTCTTTAGGGTGAAACCTCTGGTAGCGAAGACTTTAAGGTAAACTATACTTCATACTTTGTATTTTGCTCTATCTATATATGGTATTGAGCACTCTCTAACATTTCGTGAACCAAAACTCACTTATATATATATATATATATATATATATATATAAGTAATATATCCAACACGAGTCAGTGTTCTTCCTCCGATTTCTAAATACAGCCGAGTTTTTTTAACCAGCTTGGTTGTACTTAGACATCGGAGGATAAACACAGACGAGTGTTGGATATAGCTTCTCAAACGGATCAATATTTTAAGAGAAAATCGACCTCAAAGTTTGCTAAATTTGACCGTAATCTTCCTCCGAAATACTGATTAAATATTGATTTCTTTTGAATTTTCCTCATGAATTATTAATGAACTTGAGAAATGTATTTCTAAAACTTATTAATAATTCATGAGGAAAATTCAAAACGGAAATTAAGGTTTAATCAATGTGTGTTTACCCCGGTACAGAACTGATATCAGTGTCTGTAAATGTGATACAGAACTACACTGAGAACTGTTTAATTAATAAAACATCAGTAAGTACTCGTGTCTGTATACCCGATGCAGAACGGCCACTCATTCTGTAAATAGTATATATATATATATATATAATATATATATTCATATATATATTCATATATATATTCATATATATATTCATATATATATTCATATATATTCTAATTTAGATTAGAATGCCAGGTTTAAAAGTTGATATAAACAAAAAGTTAACAGAAGTAAACAAAGAACTTGAAAACTACGGAGAAGGTCTCCCAGAAGAGGAAGAGGAAAGGCGGAGTTTTCTCTTTATCGTAAGTAGCAGAAAATTTGTGTAAGAAGAAATGCCTTTTAACTTTTAAATGCAATTTAGAATAGTATAAATCAAAGTTATTGAACCGACCAAAGTATTAACATTTTTGTAAGGCTTGAGTTAATTACAGATTATTTTACTACTTTAGATTTTTTTGTTTTCTACATAATTTTAGAGCTTAACAATTTTTAAAAAAGAAGAGTTAATTTAAATAGGTGTAAAAATTACTTATGGAACATATTAATCTTATAGACATTCTTCTTTTTTGTTTTCCGCAGCTTTTAATGAGACTGGGGGAGAGTCTTAAAAGATTAGGAAAAGCAGAATATATCGACGAGCAGGCAATTAATAACCTTAGGCTATATGCAAAGGTTAAAGGTGCATTTCAGAGACTTGCAGAAAAGATTTGCGAATTAAAGCCAAGTGAGTATCTTTCGTGAATGTGCGTAGTTTACAGATAGATAGACAGGTGGGCAGGTGGACAGGTGGACAGGTGGACAGGTGGACAGGTGGACAGGTGGACAGGTGGACAGGTGGACAGGTGGACAGATAGACAGACAGACAGACAGACAGACAAACAGACAGATAGACAGACAGACAGACAGACAGACAGACAGATAGACAGACAGACAGACCTGATGAAAAGATCTGCTCGAAACGTCAGTTACCAAAAATCTCGGCAATTTACCACATTTTTATACAGACAGTCGATCATTTCATTCATTCATTCATTCATTCATTCATTCATTCATTCATTCATTCATTCATTTATTTATCTATTTATTTATTTATTTATTTATTTATTTATTCATCTATGTATGTATGTATGTATGTATGTATGTATTTATTTATTTATTTATTTATGTATTCATTTATTGTCTCACTCGCCCCAGTGATGGATCCAGCTTGATCTGGGGGGGGGGGTGCTGCTGGGGCGTATCTAAAAATTTTTTTCACCTTAGTCAAACCATTCCTAGGTGGGTCCGGGCGCATGCCCCCCGGAAATTGTTTGAAATTTGGACCTCTGAAATGGTATTTCCTGCATTCTGACGGTACTTTGAGGAAAGATTTAAAAGTTTTAAATCGTGTTTTCAAGAGCGCATTTTATCAAACCTGTAAAGTGTCAAATAAATTTAGGGATAAAGTGGACGTTTTATTATACAAATACATTTAAAATTATAGAAAATAACGGGGGGAAATCCAATAAATCCAAGGAAGTTAGACATTAGAAATGTGATTGACATTTTCAATGAAAAGCCGCGTCGCATCCCACTGCAGCAAGGCATGCAACACTAATTGAATAATTGGCACACACCCCTGCACCCTTGGCCAAGGCTAGGGGGTGCAGGGGTGTGTGCCAATTACTCCAATATATATATATAGTTCAATCTACAGACACGGTGTTTCGCTCTACAACAGCTCATCAGTGTAGCTTGGAACAATCTGAATGAATTTGATCAATTACTTATACACATGCGATCATCGGTGACAACCGCATGTGGGACAGCATCGGTAAAATACATTCAGATAGTGTGAAGTGCGCATGGACCCAGAGTGCTCAAACTTCCACAAGGGTATATATATATATATATATATATGTAATATTTATAAACCGCGTAGGAGTACGCAGTATAAAGCCCGTACTGCAAGGTTTTTAAATGGCTTCTAAAAAGAATCACTTCATACGTTCATTGGCGTAGTAATTTTGAAAATTAAGCTTATCTCAGCCGTTAAAAACCAGCGAGAAACTTAGAGCGAGTCTATATCACATATATAGATCCGATACGCTCATGATTTTTCTTTGTGTTTTCCTCATGAATTATTAATGAATTTTAGAAATATATATATATATATATATATATATAATATATAATATATAACTATATATATATATATATATATATATATATGCAGTCACCTTGTGTAAGATAGTGGGCAATTTGAAAGATTGTTTATCTAGTAAAAGAGAGGTTCACACTCTATAAAAATTAAAGTAAATAATTTGCTATGACAAAAACTACGATAAGAACAAATAGTGTAATACAATGATGTTTTTGCTTCAATCGCAGAGCGTACCAATTTTTGTCTTAAAGAAGAGGTGTCAAAAGAGATAAAAAAGCAGAAAGGCAAAGAGTTACCTAGGTGAGTTTTTATTTCTTGGTTGGTTGGTTTGTTGATCCGATTGATTGGTTAAATTGATTGCTTGTTTTATTATATATTTATTTATCTATTTCTGTGCCTGTCTGCCTGTCTGCCTGTCTGCCTGTCTGCCTGCCTGTCTGCCTGTCTGCCTGTCTGCCTGTCTGTCTGCCTGTCTGCGTGCGTGCGTGCGTGCGTGCGTGCGTGCGTGCGTGCGTATTTATTTATTTATTTATTTGTTCGTTCGTTCGTTCGTTCGTTCGTTCGTTCGTTCGTTCGTTCGTTCGTTCGTTCGTTCGTTCGTTCGTTCGTTCGTTCGTTCGTTCGTTCGTTCGTTCGTTCGTTCGTTCGTTCGTTCGTTCGCTCGCTCGCTCACTCACTCACTCACTCATTTACTCACTCACTCACTCAATCACTCACTCACTCACTCACTCACTCAATCACTCACTCACTCACTCACTCACTCACTCACTCACTCACTCACTCACTCACTCACTCACTCACTCACTCACTCACTCACTCACTCACTCACTCACTCACTCACTCACTCACTCACTCACTCATTTACTCACTCACTCACTCAATCACTCACTCACTCACTCACTCAATCACTCACTCACTCACTCACTCACTCACTCACTCACTCACTCACTCACTCACTCACTCACTCACTCACTCACTCACTCACTCACTCACTCACTCACTCACTCACTCACTCACTCACTCACTCACTCACTCACTCACTCACTCACTCACTCACTCACTCACTCACTCACTCACTCACTCACTCACTCACTCACTCACTCACTCACTCACTCACTCACTCACTCACTCACTCACTCACTTATTTATTTATTTATTTATTTATTTATTTATTTATTTATTTATTTATTTATTCATCTATCTATTTATATTTTCATTTATTCCTTTACCCGTTTACACGTTTACCCGTTTATTCGTTTATTCGTTTATTCGTTTATACATTTATATATAGTTTCCTGTCCTATACAGTATTTGAAACCATTGTAAAAAAGCAGATTAAAAAATTAGAAGATCCGGCAAAAGAATGTCTTAGGGAAGTCGATAACATTGTAGAGAATGTTGCATTGGCTGCAATCGAAAAGCATCTTTCTAGATTTGAGCGTCTCAAGATGGAAGTAAATAGATTGATGAACGAAGAGAGAAAGAAAGCTGAGGAGCATACAACTGGCGCCTTGAAGACAATCTTTGAGATGGAGAATCTTGTGTTTACGCAGGATGGAAATTTTACTCGACTGATGCAAAAAAATCGAAGCAGAAGATGAAGAACTAAAGAAACGACAGGCGGAGCTGAGCACAACAAGGGTATTATTAGCTGGTAAGGATAAGAAATCAGTCCACTACAATGGCTTACAGTGGTAAATTTACAATTTTGGATTAGGTGGCGGCACCCGAGTGAGTCCTATATACAGGGTAAAGGGGCATGCTCTTCCAATAATTTTTGAATTCTAAGGTCTCAAAAATGAGATTTCCTGTGTTTTGAGAGCACTTTTGAGATTCAAAAAGACATTTCTCAGCATTGGGTGCACTTTCCGTAACGTAGGGGGGCAACCTTTTTGCAATAATTAAGGGCCGGCTGCCCTCATGCATCGCTTCCTTCTCCTCTTCCCCTAAATTCGCAAGTGATGACTTAGCGTCGTTCCCAGAAGCCAGAAAAGCTTTCTTTGATAAACTGAAACGAAAGCCATAAATATATAAGTACGTATATAGGGCGTATATAAAGCTGGATTTTCACAGGGCGTAAATTGTTGCACGCTCGACTTTTCCATTCTACAAATTAAATTGTTATCTACTTCGTTCCACACTGAAACTCTCAAGAAGGAAAAAATGTCGAGCGCGGGACATTTTACGTCTATGTAGCAATCTCCACTTGGCGAAAAATATCGTGAGAAGCAACATTTCTTTTGTTTAAAATATATAAAAATATTGCTTAGTGGAAAACATCCTTAATTAAGGCTATATAGCTTGCTTATCTAAAATAGCTCGAAGAACATTTTACACACAATTCTCATATCCCACCTGGGATACAGTGTATCTCTTAAATTGCCTATCACCCCCAAAACGACAGAATTTACTTCTATTTTAATAATTTATTTTGTGCTGTCGTGTAGGATTCATGAGGGATGTCACTGAATGGTTTAAAGAAGGTGAAAAAATGGACGCTGATCACATGGTGAAATGTTTAGAGGCTTACTGTGAGGTGAGTGAAGCCTTTAGAACAAGCGGGCGCTCGACACGCAGGACAATTATTAAAGTGCCTCTATGGCCTGTGGGATCTTTACATATTTAAATAACTTAGGTTAAAAGAAAATGTTTCCCGAAATTTTTTCTCAGAAATATTAAATCCCCGCCCATTAACAGCGCTTCAAAATTGGTACCTCTATAACTGTGACCGTGCATTAGGGACATGGTGCGGGTTTACTCTGTGACGTCACGGTCGGAACCGAACTTCTGACTATTTAGTGTGTTTTTGGTATTGCGTCTCTTAAACCTTTATTTAAGCAATGAAAACTTTAGATATATTCATCAATATGTTCCAAGATGGTTCGTCTGACTCAGATTCGGTGGAAGAAATTTTGGTGTTCCGACTGTGACGCAAATGTGACGTAAATCTATCAATTAGAGCCCAGGCCCAAGAAAACGGTCTAACTTTCCAAATGGCGCGATTTGGGCTGATTTGGTCAACTTCGGAGCACTGTTAATGGGCGAGCATTTAATATTTTGGAGAAAAAATTTCGGGAAACATTTTCTTTTAACCTAAGTTATTTAAATATGTAAAGATCCCACAGACCATAGAGGCACTTTAACCTGCAAATTGTTCGAACGCTCTAAAGTGGTTGAAAGTTGCTTTTCATGCAAGCAACCTGAAAAGTTGAATGTTTACAGTTATCTGACAAATAGGCATTATTATAATAATTATCGCACTCCAAATATAAATTAATGATGAGTTTATTAATATTTTCGTTTCCCATGCCATCACCTTATATCTCTTACATTACACTACAATACAATACAATACAATACAATACAATACAATACAATACAATACAATACAATACAATACAATACAATACAATACAATACAATACAATACAATACAATACAATACAATACAATACAATACAATACAATACAATACAATACAATACAATACAATACAATACAATACAATACAATACAATACAATACAATACAATACAATACAATACAATACAATACAATACAATACAATACAATACAATACAATACAATACAATACAATACAATACAATACAATACACGACACGACACGACACTACCCCACATTACATATTTAAGAAATACCTAATGGGTTTCCATGTTTGGAGATAGCCTGTTCCAAACACGAGGGATGTTGCGAGACTTTTGCAAAGCGTAAAAGTAGTAAAAAAAATATTCTCCAGAAATTCATCAACTACCAATCTCGTTTCGTCTACTTTTCCCCAAACTCATAAACAACCAACCATATTTCGCCTTGTAACGTCTTGATGACGAGCCGGACGAGCGAAACGAGAAAGAAGGTAATCCGAAAATTATCTTGCCGACAAATTCAGCTGGGAATGTCAACAAAGAAGTGAACTCTGACCATTGAAAACAGCGAATATTGTTAGGAAAACGCTTAAACATTACTAGAATCAACCACTTCAGCATCTAGCTCCTGGCTTCAGAGCAATGATACAAGAAAAACATTCTTGGCCGTAAAAAGCCGCTGAAACTCAGAAGCTTCCGAAAAAATATTTCTATCGGCAGATTTGGATTTTATGTCGATCGAGAGCTCTTGGGTATTTTACTTCATATCGACAAAGTCTTTTTCTTTTACCATGCAAGTGAGTTCATCAGGCAAGAAAATGAAAGGTATATGAACAAAATGTTATTCCGTTTTAATATCGTTTTCAAAACGTGTACTTTCCAAATCACGTTGTTTTGTTACCATATTAAAGTACAAACCACCGTATATTTTAGCGAGTTTAGCTTGGCTCTTGAACACAACAATGCCAGAAAACAATTTCAGGCTTGGTTGTAGTTCTCTCACAATATATAAACATAGTGTTGTTGTTTTTTACTGCCTTAAAAAGACTCAAAGACGGTGCTTTTTTACTTTAAGATTCGTTCAAGAAATTATTTGTTTGCTGGTAATTGGACATTTAGTTCTTCGCCTTCGCATATTTAAAACTTTTCCTGTTGAGACCCTTACACATACCTGTACTTACCAATAATATTTTAGTAATTTCAATGCTATTTCATTTGTGTCAATATTAAAAAAATTGGACTAAAGTCTATAAAAGGCGTCACTCAAAATTGCTGCAAATTTCCGTGTTTGGATAGCCTGATCCAAACATGGGTATTGACCAATCAGCGCTTGCATACCATACATTTTATTTTATAATATATATTACATTGCTGACAGAAAACCATACTACATCAATCACATCGCAGCACGTCCCACAACACTATATATCACATCACAGTACACCACAGCACACCAAAGCAAACCACAACCACAACGGCACGGCACAGCACACCACAGTGCACCACAGCACACCACAGTACACCACAGCACACCACAGTGCACCACAGCACAGTCAGTGGCGTAACGCAACCTCAGGAGGCCCCCCGCCAATCGCCCCCCCCCCCCCCACTAAAGAATAGGCTGTATTTCTGTCAACACAATCGCAATGCGAGAGGCACCAATTGGTGCAGCCTGTGCTTCACTTAAAAACCAATGACTGCAAAGTCATCTTAAGTATTTCTATGAATTCATGCTATTAAAATATTATTGTTTATACAAGGAAGGTTTATATACTGATTTAGGGTTATGCAAAAATGATATGCATGAAGGATTACAAAGGATTAAATTTCAATATGATAATTTACCTTGGATTGTTGATGTTTGGCAACTGCCATTGCTGCAAGAAGAGACTACAAACCTTTAGTACAGCGGTATTTGCACGAAATACTTCATTTTATCGCCGTGCAAAGTTTAAAGCCTTCGCACGTTTTTGTCGCACTCGCAGCATTGTTTATCGCAAAACTATAAGCAACTCAGCTAGAGGTAGGCCTATTGTGAGAATATTTTGGAATTACATATATTCTAACTACTAATTCATGTATTTTAATAACTGCTTTTCTGTTTTTCATTATCCAATTCCTCGGAAATGTACTAGCAAAAATTTTTAGGGTCATTTTTGCCGGGGGGGCCCCAGGATTGCCCCCCCGTCACTTGACACCCGGACACCCGCCAGTTACGCCACTGAGCACATTACACCACAGCATAGCACACCGCAGCACACCACATCACACGACACCACGTCAATTACACCACTCCACAGCACAGCAGATATCCCAGCTTGGTATAGCATAGCATAGCACAGCACAGTAAAGCACAGCACACCCCAGACATATAGCGTTATTGAGGGTTACTAAGGTTTCTAAAATACAACGAAATTACTTAATTATTTAAAGGTGGCCACCACTCGATTAGTCGACACCATTCCCATGGCAATATATTATCATCTGGTGAAACAATTGCTGGAGAGGATGGCGACTGAATTGATGAAGCTTGCTGCAAAACCAGATTCGCACAACGAGCTTTTGAGAGAAGATCCTGAGATGATGTTTACAAGAAAGAAGTTAGTGGAAAAGCAGGAGAGACTGGAGAAAGCAAATCTAAAGTTGATGAAATTTGGACCTTCGTCTTCCACCAGTGGTCTTTATTCTAAAGATAACAGTGACGATGACTTGTAATGTGAAATTGCTCTGGTAAGTGGATCATGCTTTTTGTGTGAGTGACACATTTTCAGCATTCATTCTCGTTTTTTTTTATTTCTTAACTGATTTGTGAGAATACACTATTAAGTAGAGGGGACACTTATAGAGACTGCATTATACCTTTGCCAGTGGGTTATATTCCTAGGGGGGTGTACTATATTCCTAGGGGGGTGTACATTGGAAATTTTTTTTTTGGGGGGGGCACTGACCTCTATATAACTGGACTGCGGGTCCACGATACTTTTGTATTACATGAAGTGTACCCAATTGAATGGCGCCATCTTTTTAGGTCTTCCGACGGCATAAAGTAACCCAAAGTATTGACGACACACGCTGATAACTCTTTTGAAGAAGAAAAATCTTTGAAATTAAACGTTTACATAAAAATGTAATTCTTTTTTAAAGTAAGACGTTCAAAGACATTGAAATACATGTAAATTATGGTGTGAAGCAAAGGTTCCGTGGAAAATTCCAAGCTTTTTTCTTTGCCGTGTTTGTTGTCGAATGAGGCACGCTCAAAACGGACAGGACGCGAAGAAACTCAAGAAACATACAAATACAACAAAAAAACATTCAGAATTATCCTTTAAAAAGAAACCTGTAAATATGTTTGGTTTAGGTGCACTGTTTGCTTACCAACAGGGTTTTTGGCTTTCAAAATGTTTGTCAACTCTCGACTCGTTTTTCTTTGTGAATTTGGTCCCATGCCCTTTTTACTCTCATAAGACACGGTTAGCCAAAAGCTAGCCTGTGATTGGTCAATTTCGCGGGTCAGACCTAATAAGATTGCGCCTGATAGCGTGTATTTGGGCCACTTTTCCGTGGGGCACCCGCAGTCCAGTTATATAGAGGTCAGTGGTAGGGGTGTGCCGCCGTGACCTCAAAATCCTAACCCTATCCCAGATCTAAAAAGGCCATTTTCCAAACCCTATCCCAGACCTAAGCTCAAAAACCAATACCCTACTATACCCGACACGATCGTGCAGTTATTTACTAGTTCCACTGAACGAGATTGATGGATTTGAAAAAAGTCGTAGCCGTCTGTCATGTCGTGGATCGATCAGCGCGAGTGTGATCGGCATTCATAGGCTATCTCAGACCTAAGCTCAAAAATTAATACCCTATCCCTATCCAAGTTGTTGCAGTTATTTACTAGCCTCCGCTGAACGAGATTGATGATTTGAAAAAGTCGTAGTCTGTCATGTCGTGGATCTGTACGAGCGTAATCGGCATCCATGCTCAAATAGTCCAATGCCAGACCAAATAGACCAAAATAGACAATTAATATACACTATCCCAGACCCCGGAGTTAAAAAACTATACCCTATAGGGCGGCACATACCCATATACGAGAGTACCCCCGTAGGGTTATATTAGGTTAGACCTACACATATATAAACAAAATACTTGATTGCACTCGTACTGTTAATTTAATGCTTTGCTATAAGATGAAAATTAAGTTTGTCTTATTTGTAAGAACGTCTAAAATGACAAAGCAACATATTTTGCAGTTTTTCGTTTCCTTGCAGCTTCGTTGTTGAGATATTTTATGTTTTCAGCTTGAAGTTGGTAAAGTTTTTTCGTTTGTTTGTGCTGTAAAAGCTGTCGTAAGGTAAACCATAGTTAATAGAACATATACATGGTCGTTTGGAAGCTCTATATTGTCTTTCAACATGAAGCATTGTCATGTTGAACTGACAATGGAGTTCCTTATATGGAAGTAAATTCTATGGACACGTGACGATGAAGCAACTCACTAATTAAAGCCGAGCGTTGCTATTGGATGACTGCTTCATTATACAGAAAATACAATACCGTGAAATTGCACAAATTTCTATAAACTTGAACAAATACATAGAACAATCACTTTGGACGAGTTTTCAAACCATGTATATGTTCTATTAAGTATGGGTAAACTCAGAAAGAAACTCTTAGCTCCAGACGGGACTCGAACCCACAACCTCAGTTCCGAATGCCAGCCGCGGACACTCTCACCATCGAGCGTCAAAATTGCGAGAGCGTCCAGTTGGCATTCGGAAGGTTGTGGGTTCGAGTCAAATCTGGAGCTCAGAGTCTTTCTTTGAGTTTAACTTTCGACAGCTTGTACAGCAAAAACAAACGAAAAAACTTATATTTTACTCTGTTTGATATGTAAATGTCATATGGTAACGTACACGTGCATGCATAATGACTTATTGGAGAAGGTGTATATAAGGACCTTGAAGAAGTGGTCCTGAAACGTCGAATTAAAAACTTTTTTTGCAAAGTTTTATATATTATATATTTTATATATTTATATATATATACATACAAACGCGCACGTGTGATTTTGTTCACGGAATGTCGGAAAGTGCTCAATACCATAAAGGTAGAGCGAATATAGATCGCCCCGCGTGAAACTGACAGTTGCGACACTCAACATTTTGAGGTAAGCCCAATTAAACTATAATATATATATATATATATATATATATATATATATTTCACAAAGTGCAAGATTACTTTTGATAATAGAAAAGAAGCCATCTCCAATAACTTATTAGGCCGACATGTACGTCCCATCAACATGTGACATATCAAACAAACTCATGATCATAGCAAACCAAAAACTGCAAACGATGTTACTTTGCCATTTTAAGTGTTCTTTTAAATATAAGACCAAGAAAACACAAACTTTGCATGTCTTTTAGTCCACGACCGCGTTATTTTATGAACAATAGAACTGTTCAGTTTATTGTTATTTGTTAATTTCTCTAAACATTTAGTTAAAAGTTTGTATAATACAAGGATTTTCCAGTTTATTTCTTCTACACGAAGAATCAACGATCATACTTTTATGAAATTCTTATTCGATTTTCACTGAACCAAAGTCAACCAAAATTCAATGGAATGGTTCATAGTCGATGACTAAGTTTTCTTTTACATCAAAATTGATTAAATATTTTTCGAGATATCTTAGTGACTGACAAACAAACAAACTGACAGACAGACAGACAGACAGACAGACAGACAAGCGAACAAGAAACAAACGTAAATAAAAACAACCTCCTGGCGAAGGTAAAAATGTTTAATATTTCTGTGTTAGCAAAGCCCTTGATAAACAATATATTTTGAAAGTAATTTACTAACATTGTCAGAGTAAATTTATTCATTAATAATCGATGCGGATGCAGTAGTGTCGAATCGTTATACTACGAGATAGCACTTGGAATCATAAAAAACGTCTAGATGTGGTTTTCGGACTTGATCTGCTTGGTTTTTCTTTATTTTTAAAATCCTTTCATATATGTAGGAAAGTACCCAGTTGGACTTAAAACATAAGATAAATTTTCAAAGCAAAATTCAATTTTCAGTATACAAAAACGAATTATCGGTCCAAACATGCGTTTCCAGTACATGCATGCACAAGAAAATGTTTAGTACAAAAATTGATCTCCTATCCAGACACTGCATCTCAGTAGCGTAAAGCACAAAACCGCTTTTAATTCGGGAGTGAAGTAATATTTAAAGGCCGACAATGAGGACTAGACCGGGTTTTCAAGTACGAGCAATTCGTTCCAGTCCGAGGCGAAGTCGAGGACTGGAAAGAATTCCCATGGCTCTTAACGTCATATTTCAAGTCCTAGAACTAGAAATATTATTTTCTAGTCCTTGGATTGGAAATAACATTTCTAGTCCTCTTCCCGGTACTTCCCTGGTATTTCAAGTCCTTTACGTGGTAGAATTCAGCGCTTGTGATTGGTTGATTATCTCATGAATTATTAATCAGTTTGAGAATCCCAGATACACTACGGTCTGCTGTTACACAAGTTGAATGAATATCTAGCTTCAGCGTCTCTTGATTTTCTTTCGTGATTTTGGCAAGACGTCTTTCAGCTTAGTACAAGGTAAGGTCCGTGAATTTTGTAGAGTATTATCCGTAAACATCGCAAACCAACGGCTTTGCATGCCCTAGTTTGAACGACATTAGGACATGCTGTCGAACCTGTATATAACGGCGACCAACGAGACTTTAGAAACTGACCGCTTAATGCAGGTGGTCGCTTAATAGAGGATCACTAAAAATACGCATTGGGTATGGTCAAATGTCAATTTTAATGTCGTACGTATCCTGCAACAACACTTCATTCAAGCAAACCATAGTTAATAGAACATATACATGGTTTGGAAGCTCTATTGCCTTTCAATTGACAATGGAGTTCCTTATATGGAAGTAAATTATATGGACACGTGACGATGAAGAACCACAACACGTGACGATGAAGCAACTCACTAATTAAACCCGATCGTTGCTATTGGATGACTGCTTCATTATACAGAAAATACAATACCGTGAAATTGCACAAATTTCCATAAACATGAACAAAAACATAGAACAATCACTTTGGACGAGTTTCCAAACCATGTATATGTTCTATTAACTATGAGCAAACAAACAATCAAACAAATTTCGTTATATAACTGGGGGGTGGTGGGGGGGGGGGGGGCAAGGCCCACCCAGGAAAAGTCCCTATTTTCTGAAGTACAAACAAGTGAGCAAAAAATAAAGCAATAAAGATATAAATTATAAAAGGAAAATTTCGGATTCAAGCTTTGCTCAGCTTTGTAATTCATACGTATCCAACTTTATTACCATTTTATAATTTTTATTTGAGGCTCTGACAAAAGGAAATATTTTTATATGAATAGAAAATAGAAATATAGAAATATTTTCTGACAAATATAACTCTCCCCAGGCTTTAGGTTGTAAAGATATTGTCGCAGACCACAGGAAGCGCGGGCTCTTGGATAAGATGTATGTGGTGACGAAAAATCTTTTTATAGTTTCTCACCATTTTCCATTATTTTATTTGAAAGTCAACAATAAAGACAGAGTGTTGCAGATTTTCTGCCAAGACTGAGAGAGTGTTTTAAATGACTTGATAAATAAACTCTTCATTTTAAACCTGGGATTCTTATGTATTTTCTTTATATTTGTCCAAACCATGAGAATTTTGGTTGCGTATCGTTGGCATAAATTGCGCCTTGAAGGCAAGGCTGGGTGCATTTAAAAGATATAGGGCCTCAGAAAAGGCACTCTAGGCCAGAATAGGCGAATTGAAAGACGCTCCGCCAGACCCTGCATTAAGCGGCCACCCTTTGTTAACTCATTCCTGACCGAGGGCTTCCCCAGAGGTGAATAAAGTCGTCTGGCGTTAGCCAAAATAAAATTCTTTCACGAAAAAGACCTTCGTAGCCAAAATAAAATACGTTCACGAAAAAGGACCTTCGTGCTCTTCTAAGGTAGTTTTTTCTATATGCACATCTTGGGGAAGAACACCTATTATATAAAAACAATTGGGTTTTATATTTCTCAATTTTCAGTAGGAAAACCCAACAAAATGCACTTTACCGGTGTTATTACAGCTCTGGAGTTACTCTTCGTATCGAAAATGTCAGATTTAGCATTTCCACAACTGAAACTTGAGTTAAGCTATAATTTAGCATTATCTTATTACTAATTCTTGGCATGACAACCCTCAAACGTTTGAGATAACAAAGAAATATAAGAAAAACCTGCATTTTACGTACGAGTTTTGGACTCGAATTTTCCTTTTGTTCGGCGGATATTTCGTCGTTCAATCCATTTTCGTTGGTAGAAATTGTTCAGGTACTGAAGGCCGATAAGCCCAATACGTAATAGCTTCGTTATCATCTATAAAAAACTTTAGGTCTAAAAATTTTCTTGTTGGTTTTTTTTGTAGCGAGTTTTCAGTTTTTCATTGCACACTTCATAGGTTCTTTTGACGTGCATGGCTACCACCAGCGGCCGGACGTTTGGCTTCACCCAATCATAGGGCCTGTTTTATGGAGTTAGCGTTCCAGTTTAGTTAGATTTCAACGGTTCTGACACATAGCGAAACAGTCAGAAATGCGTTGTATTTTAACTAGTTTTATGACATTTTATGATCTTCAGTGTTCTTAAAAATCACCCCTCAGAATGCAGGAAATGGCATTTCGAGACTCTAAATTTCAAAAATGTCTGGGACTCGGACAATCTGCCATATATCGAACAAACATTCCAAAATTTTCCCTAAACTTGGCGGTGTTTTAATAGCAAACAGGAGTAAATATCATGCAAAATAACATGAAATCTGAATACCTGACTTAAAATCGATCTTAATGATGTAGTATGGTCTTATGTTGTAGTAGAATTGTTTTAATTTGTAAATTTCCAAAATAAGTGAAAACCACGCGCTCACGCATTGTGGCGCACCATGGGGATCATCACAGTGGGCGGTCTTAGAAAAGCAATATAATATTTGCGTTTTATTGTAATGCCTCGATATTTTCAATTTGAATTTGTGAAATGTTTTTTTTTTTCATTTTATTAATACAAAGTTTGATGGTAAAATATTTTATTGTCTAAAAAATTGGCATTTTGTTATAGATTATATTTTTATACTAATTAGCAAAATTAGCATAATTTGCAAAAAGGTTGTCCGACAAGATCCAACTCCCTAAAATTTTAATAGTAGAGGTAAAAATGATTCAAATGATATATTGTGGTATTTTTTTTGTTATTATGCCATGTTAATCCACAAATTGCCAAGACCACCTGCTGTGACTGGTTTTTGAACCGGACAGGAAAGAGTATAAAATTTTAAAAAATATATAGAAAAGATGACTCGGCACATTGTTTCATTTAGAATGAGCTTTTAATATTGTTCTATCAGCAATGATGTATCATACAACGATCATTTGAAATGAAAGATCTTACTTATTTTAAATGTTGTACAGCTCACGGTAATATTCCTAATATTAATAGTTTTTTACGACCCAATAATTCAGTCAGAATTGCTAGAAACAGCTCAGAACTAGATATACTTGTTTCTATCAATTCTATGTGCCTCTTTCAAGCTAGATATTTTAACCGCTTGTGTAAACTCTGGAATAATTAATCTACGTTGCTCAATACGAGATTTTACCAAGGGAACACGATGTCTTTATATATTTGCATATTTCCAGTGAATCTCCATGAACGATCGCCATCTTTTAAAATTAATACGAATCTCCACTGTTCTACAACAATGTCGTCACCAGTATGTGCGAATGAATTCCGATTGAATCCCGAACGTAACTACGAAGCGGGAAATTCAGTCGGAATAGCGGTGACGACATTGTTGTAGGACAGCGGAGATTCATATTAATTTTAAAAGATTGCGATCATGCATGGAGATTCATTGGAAATATGCAAATATATAAAGACATCAGGTACGAAACAAGTCAAATAGCATTCTGCTGTGTTCCCCTGATTTTACTTCACTTAATCAGTTTAAAACTTAACTTTCTAATCACTACACTACTTCTGTAATTAATGCTTACTACGTCGATAACTTTTGGGCCTATCTCTTTAAAATGTTCTTCCTCTCGTAACATACTCTCTTCTATACCTTGCTGCTACCACAGACCTTAATCATCCTATGTATTGTGTTTGTTTTGTTGTAATAAAGGTGCACTTTAATTAGTGCCTAGCTCTTGTGTACTTTCCCGCACCTATATTTGTATTATTTAGGTGAAAGTGTAATAAATAAATAAATAAATAAACAGTAAATAAATAAATAAATAAATAAATAAATAAATAAATAAATAAATAAATAAATGTTATTGCTTACAATGTGACGGTTGGTTATGGGGTCACTGAAAGCAAGAAGAAAAGCCCATTTACAGATTTTTCTACACATCTGCAAAGATTCGCTTGATTTCAACATAGCCGTGTCCGTTATTTTGAAATCCCTTAATATTTTCTTGACTCCTGCCACTGTTGAATGACCCAACACCACCAGCACATGAAGAATGCTCCTGAGGCCCCTCCAGAATACCCTCCACCACCTCCTGCACCACCTCCTCCACCACTTGGTGGAGTATGTGGTCGAGGACCTCCTCCACCACCTTCTGCTCCAGCCACCCACCCATGAGCACCACCTCCTCCTACAAATCCTCCTCCATTATTATTGTGCCTTGAACGTCCTCCTGTTCCACCATGTAAAAAACTTTCACCTCCTTCTCCACCATTGCCATACTTTCCACCAAAATGTTTACTACTTTGTCCATCGCTGTAAAATCCTCCCCCCCCCCCCCCCCCCCCCACCACCTGTAGGAAGACAAATGGAAATTTACAAATACGTTGAATAACCTATTACTAGAAACACACTTCACCAGAAGTTGAAGGTGATTTCCCTCCGTTTTACACGCAACGCCAGCTTTCTTCAATATATATATATATATATATATACTATTTACAGAATGAGTGGCCGTTCTGTATCGGGGTATACAGAACGGACACGAATTCTGTAAATGACTAGTCTAAAACGTCTACTAAGTTAGCTAAAACTATATCATGTTAAGAGCTGATAAACCTTCGAGGTAAGATTTAATAGGCTACGATTATTAAATTAGTGATGTGAGAATGCGCTATGATTTAGTATTATTAGTCCCACATTTTATATTCATATATTTACATATTTATATTTGTTATTCAACAAACGTTGTTGTTCAACAAATGTTTGCATCTTCATTTTGTATGAGGACGCTACCAGCGTACCTCACTCAAGATAGTTGAATGCAATGTGTCTGTACACTTGCTACAGAACTGATATCAGTGTATGTAAATGTGATACAGAACTGATGTTTTGTTAAACAGTTCTGTATCAATTTACAGACACTCACATCAGTTCTGTATCGGGGTAAACAGACACTGATTAAGCCTTGATTTCTTTTGAATTTTCCTCATGCATTATTAAATGAGTTTTAGAAATATATATATATATGTATATGTATATGTATATGTATATGTATATGTATATGTATATGTATATGTATATATGTATATGTATATGTATATGTATATGTATATGTATATGTATATGTATATGTATATGTATATGTATATGTATATGTATATGTATATATGTATATGTATATGTATATATATATATATATCACAAAATAATTTGACGACAAAATCGATTTTGTTTGATGTACCGCGGTTTATATACAGGTTATAAACCTCCTAACCTTATACAGTATAAACCTCGCAATAGCAATAGAACTTTGTCACCAGCTCTTTTGCTATTGAAATGTTTAAAAAACGTCTTTGATCATCTTATAAATAACTTAAGCACCTAACCCTCGGGCTTCGTACTCGTGTTTACATATCGCTAATAAACCTCGGGTTGGTGCTTAACATACACATAACACAATAAGCAGTTAATTACCCGAGTAACCATCCTTGGCTCCCATACCACCACTGCCATTTACTCCCCCAGACCAAGTTTGACAAGTCACACTGGGGTTACATTGGTTCTCCTGACGTTTGAACACTTGCATCGCAGTTTTCTAAGCGGTTGACAAGATTTTGAATCCCTCCTCCACCCCCAGCGATGATCAATGATTTATTTGATGACGTCACAACAAATGTTCCTCCACCACCACCTGCAGAAAGTTTGCCAACGTCTTCAACACCTTGTTGACCAACCAATATTTTAATCACTTCTTTTTCGTTCAAATCAAAATCTCCTCTCATATATGCGCCACGACCTCTTTCAGCAGATCCAGCTTTATCGTAACCACCTGATGCGCCAACCGCCGTAATTTGATACGTTCTAAAACCATTTAGTTCACTTTATCTTTAAGTTTTAAAACAAAAACATAACAAAAACATTTAAAATTTTCAGGCCAAGTTGGGACACGGATTGTGGCTGAACAACTGTCAAAATATAACAACAGAGAAGAGAATATGCAGTTAATGGCTATACGACTATATTATAAAACAATTATACCATTCGCTCTCGTCGTATATGGCTGATAGTGATAGCCGACTCGGTACTACGCACCTCGTCGGCTATCAGCTCATATACGACTCGAGCTCATGGTATAATTGTTAAATAATTGGTATTCATAACATTGGACAGTTTTGTTAAAGATCAGCTTTAGCGAGAAGATAATCTTTGACGTTTGAATGACTGTGATTTCAATGGGGTGTTTGGATCAGTCTTTACCCCATCATTCGTTAATTATTCATGTATTTGATAATTGTTATCAAGCAGTCGTCAATAAATTATGAGAAAAAACAACAAATCAAAACAAGACGACTCAAACTAATTTCCTGAAGAAACGCCTTTGCTCGAAACGCAGTAGAGACCCAACCTTCAGCCTGCAGGAATTGACTACCTCTTTCAAATAGCAAACTTACTATTCCACTGGCACTGTATTCTGCGAAACTATATTATAGAACTAGATTACCTCTGACTGAAATGGAATCATATCATAATAGGAACATCCCATTAACGTTTTCAGTGAAATAGGTGTGTGAAATCTATTGTTTGACAACAACTGACATTTTGTTTCGTTACATATTTGAAATGCCATACAGAGACATTCTTTATAACATCCAATCAAGCATTCAACAAGCTGTCCCACCGTTATGTTGCGAAATGCGTGATCATGGAGGGCTTTATCATGAATTGCTTTGCTTTTTTCCACGAGGAAATGCATTCCCATTGAAACATGAACCATAGTGATGAAGAAAGCTGTAAGACTTGTTCTATTAAATATATCAAAAGAATATAAAAGTTTAAGACAACTCAAAAGGATTTCTAAAATTAAAAAATAATTAAAAAAGTAGAATTCAAAAGATTTGGGAACAATAAAGACATTACAACTCATTATAGATGCTTTCAAGTTCAATATTTTCAATTATGTTTATGCTGCTATTGTTACTCAGGTATATCTTATCGTTTCTGTTTCTGTTACTGTTTCTGTTACTATTACTATTACTGTTACTGTAACTGTAACTCGTACGGTTACAGTTATTGTTTTATTGTTACATGTTACCGTCACTGTTGCTGTTACTTTTAATGTCACTGTTATTTTTTAATTACTATTTCTGACCTATATAATGAATGCAGAAAGGCATTTAGCTCACCTTACGTGTACAATCATATCAAGAAAACCATGGACAATTTATCCGATTGAAGTATAGATAAAAGGCGAACGATACTCTTGATTTAGTAATCACAACAATGATTGTTCGTTCGACAATGTGTAAATATTTTATGAAATGGGTCGATGAAACAATCGTTTGGTTTCTCTGTCTCTGGGTTTCCGTTAATTGGCGAAATTTTACTTATTCTGAATATTGCGAAATACACTACTCTTTCGAAATGCTGCAAAATACTGGCACAATAATAATAATAATAATAATAATAATAATAATAATAATAATAATAATAATAATAATAATAATAATAATAATAATAATAATAATAATAATAATAATGACTTTATTTAAACACGATGGTATTTAAAGCTAAAAAGCTTGTGGGGTCGTGTACAGAAGGTACAGAAGTCTGAACGAATGTCTTTCATATGACTCGTGCAGCTGGCCATCGGAATCGATTACGTTAGTTCAAAATGTCAAATTTGGATTTCTACAGGGTGTATAAAAAACTCAGAGATCCCAAGGATAGTGCAATGTTTCAAGGCGCTAAATAAATTATCATTATCTATATATCGTATTTACTCGTTTAAGCGCCGTGGAGCTCTAAGTGTTACGAATGCGGCTCTTTTTTGAGGGTGGCGCTTATTCGAGGGTAGCGCTCTAAATTTTTCTGCATGGAATTTGGCAATACAGCCATTTGCAGTTGATGGCCGAAAACATAAAGAGTTATGAGTTTTGAGCGTTTTTTCCCCGCAAAGAATCCTCGTTTTTATTGAAGATTTTGACGTGAATAAAACATTGTATTCACATAATTATTTAGCATGTTTACTCTCAACTTAGTGGGTTCATCATCCTCCGCTCGGGGGATTCGGGAAATATTACCCTCAGTGATGATATAAAGATTGTGCAATAATCAAAAGTGCAATAGCCTACCAACATAGACGGTAATTCGTATTTCCCCAGCATGTCGCCGTCAGCAAGGATTCCAGGAACAGTTTGTGATTGGTGGAATATATAATTATTTTTTCTGATTGGTTGTTACGATATAAGTCATATCTGCATCAAATTGCATTGTTTGTTTAAAGCGCAAGCTTGGCTGTTTATAACACACAGCACGCCAAAAATACCGAAATAATCAAATATTTCTCTTTTGGTCAGCTAAAGCCAGCTAGCTTTAGCTAGAAAGCGTTGATCAAAAGTCTATATCGGTCATCATGTATACCATGACAGGAAGTATGAAATTTTTTTTCTGTATTAATTAAATTTCTTTAATTACTATGAATAAATTAAGGAACATGTTATGGCGCTAATCTGCGCAGACGCCCGTAATACCCAATTATAGGCGTCTGCGGCACAGGCTGAAAGTGTAAAAGATACAAGAGACTTTATTGCGCTGTAATTTATTATGCAAATTAATTGAAAGTCGTTACAAAGAGATATCAAAATTACATAACAGAAAAAGAGTGATGAGTAATTAGGCATAAAAGTTTGTCAAATTGATCAGTAAAGTTTGTGAAAAAGATGAATAATTAGTCTTCATCAACCTTGTTTACATACGAGGAATCTCCATATTCTATCCCTAAGAAAATACGAAAGAATGATGATAAGAGACATGACGTTAATGAGTGATTCCTACTGAATCGGGTCAACGGACGACTGTATTTAACTGACAGCTGACAAATTATCTTAATTGAGAGCTGATGCAACAACAAGTTCGAAACTCAAATCTCGCTGACAGCTGAGCAGATAACGGACATACAAAGACCCCTATATTAAGGCATTCATTTCTCATTTTTTAGTTATCGTGTTGATAGACAAACAAACAAACACACAAACAACCGAGGCGAATATTTGTTGGACTTACTCTTTTCCATTGTCATGATGACTTTTTACCCCAGCGAGGTAATAGCCATAGGGTACAGCGTAGTTCATATAACCATCCCAGTTATTGACATTGCCAGTCCAAACACAATCACGTGCGCAATTATTCTTGGTGCGACAACATTTAAATCTGAATTTTCTGTCTTCATGATTGTTGCTGTGATAAGAGTGTACACCTAATTTATTGGAAATAATGAATTCAAATTACTTTACCAAGAACATACAATATGTTGTAGAATACATATGGTGTGTGCTTGGTTCCAAATTAAATACTCTGTTACTATTGCTGTTACTGTTACTGTTAGTGTTACTGTTAGTGTTGCTTTTTCTATTGCTGTTACTGTTACTGTTGCTGTTATTTTTGCCGTTATTGTTGCTGTTACTTTTGCTGTTGCTGTTACTATTGCTGTTGCTGTTACTATTGCTGTTGCTGTTACTTTTGCTGTTACTATTACTACGTTACTGTTGCTGTTGCTGGTACTGTTAGTAGCTGTTGCTGGTACTTTTGCTGTTACTGTTACTGTTGTTGTTACTGCTACTGTTACTGTTGCTGTTGCTGTTACTTTTGCTGTTACTGTTACTTTTGCTGTTGCTGTTACTTTTGCTGTTATTACTACGTTATTGTTGCTGTTGCTTTTACTGTTATTGTTCCTCTTATTGTTATTGTTATTGTTGCTGTTACTGTTGCAGTTATTGTAAGTTTGCTGCATTGTGCTAGCATTTTTATTTCGTTTATCTTTATTACTAACATTGGATTAAAACAATTAACGAAATACTTTCTAATATTTGATAACGAATAAAAACGTTTAACTTAATCAATTGACTTTTGGCACCTGTCAGCATTTTGCCTTATTTAACTTTGGTTATTGAAACAAACCATTTAGAAGCGTTCAAAAATTTTGTTAAGGATAACCTTAACAAAAGGATTGTTAAGGATTAGTAACCTGCAATAACTCCATTTGGACATTGGTATAATATTTCTTGGTCGAACCCATTCACCCATCCAGACCATTGACATGAGGTTGTGATTTTGGAGTCATGTCTGCATAAGAAAGTCCACGAACGATCTTCATGATGGTTGCTATGAACACTGCTCACATGCCAGATAGATTGACCTATATGATTGATTACGAAATAAACAGAAAATTATTGATAGCTCAGCTTGTTACCTATACTATTTAGTGCTTAGTGGTTCTCTTTGATTTATACCGTGTGTCTGGGTCTTCTATTCATCAATTCACCATTTCATGCATGCTCCCTGTCCCCCCTGCCCCATTCTCCGGATTATTTACACCCCCGTTTTTCCCCGTTTCCCATCAGGGGTTGGTAGTCAGAATGCAGAACTTAATTGGACGTCAGAACACTGAAGTCAGAAGTGACACTTCTAGACCATCGAGAGCAAGCAAGAAAGAAATCAAAAAAGTTCTGCGAAGTTCACGACAGCAACTCAATCTGAAAGAGATATCGCCGCATGATATTAGAGAAAAATACTGTAAGACTTTTACGGCAAACCTGTAACCCTTGCTTAACCTTAATAATTGTTGAAATATATTTAAAAATCTGCATGTTACACCAGATAATATCGAAAAAGGCAGAAATTTTAACGGTACCATTTCTCACGTTATAGAAATATATTTTGAAAACATTCAAAGCTAGCTGCATGATGTAAAATATTAGCTCCTTAAGAAATTTTCGGAATTTAGTGAAAATCAGAATTGCGAAACCCACCACTAATTAAAGAATCATGAAGACCACAAATCCAACCTAGTCTACAATGCAATTCAACTTTAAGTCTGCCTGAGTGTAAATATAAAATAGTAAATTGTTTGTTAACATACCAGGTGGACAAATTTTGGTCCATGTCGCATCAAAATTTGTCCCAGCATTAATGCCCATTATATTAGCAAGAAGAAACAAGGCTGCCAACATGACTTGCATCATGGTCGTGTACTACATAAACAAATTATTAAAAATTGATTATTTTTTAATTTTTCCAGTACATGAATTTAATGCAATCCATGCAGGTATGTAAGAAATATATGTTATTTACCGGCTGGGAGGTCCGCATAGAAAAATATTTGCCCGAGGTCTTAAAAAAGGCCCGAGGCCGCAGGTCGAGGGACATTTTTGAGACCGAGGGCAAATATTTTTTCTATACGGACCGACCAAAACGGTAAATAACTTATTTATTTTTTTGTTACATAATCAGATAAATTAACATAATTGAATTAAGTTGCGTAATCGAGATGACGTTCACGTGATATTCAAAAGTCCAAAGTTTATCGTTCGAGAGTAAACAGCTGCCGGCATGCAGTCTAACAGAGAAGCTTGGAACCTTTTTTTGTGATAAAAAAAACATTCAAAACTTGAAGATCTAGTTACGAAGGGAAGTCAAAATGCAGTCCAAGTGTTTTAAAAGTTTAGTTGATAAAGATTCTTCGTCGTTCTTCTTCATCGCTTGCTCGTTTTTGGCTGTTCGCTTGGAAAGTCGCTTTCAATATTTGGCTGACTGCATGAAAATTGAAAGTGTGGTCCTCGAGTTTGAAGACGAAAATGCTTGTAGTAAGCCATTTGTAATTTCAAGTTTCAAGGACATGAGACAATAACGTTGGCATGTGGAAAATATTTGATTAAAAGGTAAAGACTTGCAGCGGTTTTGTTGAGTATAGCGGTTGGATAACAGAAGAAAGACAGTTTAGTGTCAAAAGGTTTCAGCTTTTCTATTTTCTCGTGGTATGATGTTTTATATATACTTCTATATAGTTTCATTTAGAGATTCAAGAAATACTGTGTTCACAAGTTTATGTATGTTTTTCCTACCGTTTTAAACTGTTTTCTTTATAAATATCGCTCGTAAATTTTGCTTTGTCACAGTTTTCCCAGCGTTTCTTTTAAAATTCGCTGTTTGCACATGAAGTTGTCAAAACCATTTGGATAATAAAATTCATTTGCATCCCCATAGCTCTCTGTTGAATATATTTTTTCTGTGGCAAGCGAAATAGTTATGAAAATCGATCAATTTTAATGACAGAGTGTAGAAAAATAACTTTTTGGACCGCGGTCCAAGATATCGTAAAAAACTGCCCGCTCACGTAGCCAATCAAATTGCAGGAAAGCCTAGGATTCCGCCCGTTCACGACTAATAAAAAAATAAATAGGGCATATTATACCAGTATATTTCTCAAACTCTTAATTTAGACTAGAATCTACAGAATCAATACTGCATTGCAAATGTAAATAACAATGTCATTTTAAGCCTCGCCTCGCATTATTTGCAAAAGCTATAATAATTCAAGTAAATAAATAAACGTAAATGAACGTACATAAAATACATGTTTTTCCTACCTGAAAATAGGAGGAATGTTCACCAAACCTACAAAGAAGATGAGATGATTGAGCTTGTTCTGTGTAGACTGTCGAGCAAAAAGTGAATGAAACAGCATTGTGCTATGCGACATATATACACACTGATCACCACGCCTACATCAAGTGAGAGATCTTCATCTTCCGCTTTTCCCGACTTCGTACATCCTTCCCCTCATACAAATTATCTGTGTTGATTAAATTTACCTATTTCCTCTGACGGGAATAAATATTATTTAACCTAAAAGCTCAAGGGCAAAGGGCACAAACAATGTTGTTCAACTCTAGTACCACTTATTTGGAAAAAATTTTATATTTAGAGTAACACAATAAAATCATTATTTTCATCAGATATATAATCTCTTTTCGTTCTCGCTACATTGAGTTTTGTTTGATCAGCTAATTTTCCGATTGAATCCCGAACGTAACTACGAAGCGGGAAATTCAGTCGGAATAGCGGTGACGACATTGTTGTAGGACAGCGGAGATTCATATTAATTTTAAAAGATTGCGATCATGCATGGAGATTCATTGGAAATATGCAAATATATAAAGACATCAGGTACGAAACAAGTCAAATAGCATTCTGCTGTGTTCCCCTGATTTTACTTCACTTAATCAGTTTAAAACTTAACTTTCTAATCACTACACTACTTCTGTAATTAATGCTTACTACGTCGATAACTTTTGGGCCTATCTCTTTAAAATGTTCTTCCTCTCGTAACATACTCTCTTCTATACCTTGCTGCTACCACAGACCTTAATCATCCTATGTATTGTGTTTGTTTTGTTGTAATAAAGGTGCACTTTAATTAGTGCCTAGCTCTTGTGTACTTTCCCGCACCTATATTTGTATTATTTAGGTGAAAGTGTAATAAATAAATAAATAAATAAACAGTAAATAAATAAATAAATAAATAAATAAATAAATAAATAAATAAATAAATAAATAAATAAATAAATGTTATTGCTTACAATGTGACGGTTGGTTATGGGGTCACTGAAAGCAAGAAGAAAAGCCCATTTACAGATTTTTCTACACATCTGCAAAGATTCGCTTGATTTCAACATAGCCGTGTCCGTTATTTTGAAATCCCTTAATATTTTCTTGACTCCTGCCACTGTTGAATGACCCAACACCACCAGCACATGAAGAATGCTCCTGAGGCCCCTCCAGAATACCCTCCACCACCTCCTGCACCACCTCCTCCACCACTTGGTGGAGTATGTGGTCGAGGACCTCCTCCACCACCTTCTGCTCCAGCCACCCACCCATGAGCACCACCTCCTCCTACAAATCCTCCTCCATTATTATTGTGCCTTGAACGTCCTCCTGTTCCACCATGTAAAAAACTTTCACCTCCTTCTCCACCATTGCCATACTTTCCACCAAAATGTTTTACTACTTTGTCCATCGCTGTAAAATCCTCCCCCCCCCCCCCCCCCCCCACCACCTGTAGGAAGACAAATGGAAATTTACAAATTCGTTGAATAACCTATTACTAGAAACACACTTCACCAGAAGTTGAAGGTGATTTCCCTCCGTTTTACACGCAACGCCAGCTTTCTTCAATATATATATATATATATACTATTTACAGAATGAGTGGCCGTTCTGTATCGGGGTATACAGAACGGACACGAATTCTGTAAATGACTAGTCTAAAACGTCTACTAAGTTAGCTAAAACTATATCATGTTAAGAGCTGATAAACCTTCGAGGTAAGATTTAATAGGCTACGATTATTAAATTAGTGATGTGAGAATGCGCTATGATTTAGTATTATTAGTCCCACATTTTATATTCATATATTTACATATTTATATTTGTTATTCAACAAACGTTGTTGTTCAACAAATGTTTGCATCTTCATTTTGTATGAGGACGCTACCAGCGTACCTCACTCAAGATAGTTGAATGCAATGTGTCTGTACACTTGCTACAGAACTGATATCAGTGTATGTAAATGTGATACAGAACTGATGTTTTGTTAAACAGTTCTGTATCAATTTACAGACACTCACATCAGTTCTGTATCGGGGTAAACAGACACTGATTAAGCCTTGATTTCTTTTGAATTTTCCTCATGCATTATTAATGAGTTTTAGAAATATATATATATATGTATATGTATATGTATATGTATATGTATATGTATATGTATATGTATATGTATATGTATATGTATATGTATATGTATATGTATATGTATATGTATATGTATATGTATATGTATATGTATATGTATATGTATATGTATATATATATATATATCACAAAATAATTTGACGACAAAATCGATTTTGTTTGATGTACCGCGGTTTATATACAGGTTATAAACCTCCTAACCTTATACAGTATAAACCTCGCAATAGCAATAGAACTTTGTCACCAGCTCTTTTGCTATTGAAATGTTTAAAAAAACGTCTTTGATCATCTTATAAATAACTTAAGCACCTAACCCTCGGGCTTCGTACTCGTGTTTACATATCGCTAATAAACCTCGGGTTGGTGCTTAACATACACATAACACAATAAGCAGTTAATTACCCGAGTAACCATCCTTGGCTCCCATACCACCACTGCCATTTACTCCCCCAGACCAAGTTTGACAAGTCACACTGGGGTTACATTGGTTCTCCTGACGTTTGAACACTTGCATCGCAGTTTTCTAAGCGGTTGACAAGATTTTGAATCCCTCCTCCACCCCCAGCGATGATCAATGATTTATTTGATGACGTCACAACAAATGTTCCTCCACCACCACCTGCAGAAAGTTTGCCAACGTCTTCAACACCTTGTTGACCAACCAATATTTTAATCACTTCTTTTTCGTTCAAATCAAAATCTCCTCTCATATATGCGCCACGACCTCTTTCAGCAGATCCAGCTTTATCGTAACCACCTGATGCGCCAACCGCCGTAATTTGATACGTTCTAAAACCATTTAGTTCACTTTATCTTTAAGTTTTAAAACAAAAACATAACAAAAACATTTAAAATTTTCAGGCCAAGTTGGGACACGGATTGTGGCTGAACAACTGTCAAAATATAACAACAGAGAAGAGAATATGCAGTTAATGGCTATACGACTATATTATAAAACAATTATACCATTCGCTCTCGTCGTATATGGCTGATAGTGATAGCCGACTCGGTACTACGCACCTCGTCGGCTATCAGCTCATATACGACTCGAGCTCATGGTATAATTGTTAAATAATTGGTATTCATAACATTGGACAGTTTTGTTAAAGATCAGCTTTAGCGAGAAGATAATCTTTGACGTTTGAATGACTGTGATTTCAATGGGGTGTTTGGATCAGTCTTTACCCCATCATTCGTTAATTATTCATGTATTTGATAATTGTTATCAAGCAGTCGTCAATAAATTATGAGAAAAAACAACAAATCAAAACAAGACGACTCAAACTAATTTCCTGAAGAAACGCCTTTGCTCGAAACGCAGTAGAGACCCAACCTTCAGCCTGCAGGAATTGACTACCTCTTTCAAATAGCAAACTTACTATTCCACTGGCACTGTATTCTGCGAAACTATATTATAGAACTAGATTACCTCTGACTGAAATGGAATCATATCATAATAGGAACATCCCATTAACGTTTTCAGTGAAATAGGTGTGTGAAATCTATTGTTTGACAACAACTGACATTTTGTTTCGTTACATATTTGAAATGCCATACAGAGACATTCTTTATAACATCCAATCAAGCATTCAACAAGCTGTCCCACCGTTATGTTGCGAAATGCGTGATCATGGAGGGCTTTATCATGAATTGCTTTGCTTTTTTCCACGAGGAAATGCATTCCCATTGAAACATGAACCATAGTGATGAAGAAAGCTGTAAGACTTGTTCTATTAAATATATCAAAAGAATATAAAAGTTTAAGACAACTCAAAAGGATTTCTAAAATTAAAAAATAATTAAAAAAGTAGAATTCAAAAGATTTGGGAACAATAAAGACATTACAACTCATTATAGATGCTTTCAAGTTCAATATTTCAATTATGTTTATGCTGCTATTGTTACTCAGGTATATCTTATCGTTTCTGTTTCTGTTACTGTTTCTGTTACTATTACTATTACTGTTACTGTAACTGTAACTCGTACGGTTACAGTTATTGTTTTATTGTTACATGTTACCGTCACTGTTGCTGTTACTTTTAATGTCACTGTTATTTTTTAATTACTATTTCTGACCTATATAATGAATGCAGAAAGGCATTTAGCTCACCTTACGTGTACAATCATATCAAGAAAACCATGGACAATTTATCCGATTGAAGTATAGATAAAAGGCGAACGATACTCTTGATTTAGTAATCACAACAATGATTGTTCGTTCGACAATGTGTAAATATTTTATGAAATGGGTCGATGAAACAATCGTTTGGTTTCTCTGTCTCTGGGTTTCCGTTAATTGGCGAAATTTTACTTATTCTGAATATTGCGAAATACACTACTCTTTCGAAATGCTGCAAAATACTGGCACAATAATAATAATAATAATAATAATAATAATAATAATAATAATAATAATAATAATAATAATAATAATAATAATAATAATAATAATAATAATAATAATAATAATAATGACTTTATTTAAACACGATGGTATTTAAAGCTAAAAAGCTTGTGGGGTCGTGTACAGAAGGTACAGAAGTCTGAACGAATGTCTTTCATATGACTCGTGCAGCTGGCCATCGGAATCGATTACGTTAGTTCAAAATGTCAAATTTGGATTTCTACAGGGTGTATAAAAAACTCAGAGATCCCAAGGATAGTGCAATGTTTCAAGGCGCTAAATAAATTATCATTATCTATATATCGTATTTACTCGTTTAAGCGCCGTGGAGCTCTAAGTGTTACGAATGCGGCTCTTTTTTGAGGGTGGCGCTTATTCGAGGGTAGCGCTCTAAATTTTTCTGCATGGAATTTGGCAATACAGCCATTTGCAGTTGATGGCCGAAAACATAAAGAGTTATGAGTTTTGAGCGTTTTTTCCCCGCAAAGAATCCTCGTTTTTATTGAAGATTTTGACGTGAATAAAACATTGTATTCACATAATTATTTAGCATGTTTACTCTCAACTTAGTGGGTTCATCATCCTCCGCTCGGGGGATTCGGGAAATATTACCCTCAGTGATGATATAAAGATTGTGCAATAATCAAAAGTGCAATAGCCTACCAACATAGACGGTAATTCGTATTTCCCCAGCATGTCGCCGTCAGCAAGGATTCCAGGAACAGTTTGTGATTGGTGGAATATATAATTATTTTTTCTGATTGGTTGTTACGATATAAGTCATATCTGCATCAAATTGCATTGTTTGTTTAAAGCGCAAGCTTGGCTGTTTATAACACACAGCACGCCAAAAATACCGAAATAATCAAATATTTCTCTTTTGGTCAGCTAAAGCCAGCTAGCTTTAGCTAGAAAGCGTTGATCAAAAGTCTATATCGGTCATCATGTATACAATGACAGGAAGTATGAAATTTTTTTTCTGTATTAATTAAATTTCTTTAATTACTATGAATAAATTAAGGAACATGTTATGGCGCTAATCTGCGCAGACGCCCGTAATACCCAATTATAGGCGTCTGCGGCACAGGCTGAAAGTGTAAAAGATACAAGAGACTTTATTGCGCTGTAATTTATTATGCAAATTAATTGAAAGTCGTTACAAAGAGATATCAAAATTACATAACAGAAAAAGAGTGATGAGTAATTAGGCATAAAAGTTTGTCAAATTGATCAGTAAAGTTTGTGAAAAAGATGAATAATTAGTCTTCATCAACCTTGTTTACATACGAGGAATCTCCATATTCTATCCCTAAGAAAATACGAAAGAATGATGATAAGAGACATGACGTTAATGAGTGATTCCTACTGAATCGGGTCAACGGACGACTGTATTTAACTGACAGCTGACAAATTATCTTAATTGAGAGCTGATGCAACAACAAGTTCGAAACTCAAATCTCGCTGACAGCTGAGCAGATAACGGACATACAAAGACCCCTATATTAAGGCATTCATTTCTCATTTTTTAGTT
This sequence comes from Paragorgia papillata, assembly GCA_035771165.1. Taxonomy (NCBI): domain Eukaryota; kingdom Metazoa; phylum Cnidaria; class Anthozoa; order Scleralcyonacea; family Coralliidae; genus Paragorgia; species Paragorgia papillata. Next base: position 144,193 of record JAWNZC010000324.1, on the reverse strand, counting down.
ATCGTGTTGATAGACAAACAAACAAACACACAAACAACCGAGGCGAATATTTGTTGGACTTACTCTTTTCCATTGTCATGATGACTTTTTACCCCAGCGAGGTAATAGCCATAGGGTACAGCGTAGTTCATATAACCATCCCAGTTATTGACATTGCCAGTCCAAACACAATCACGTGCGCAATTATTCTTGGTGCGACAACATTTAAATCTGAATTTTCTGTCTTCATGATTGTTGCTGTGATAAGAGTGTACACCTAATTTATTGGAAATAATGAATTCAAATTACTTTACCAAGAACATACAATATGTTGTAGAATACATATGGTGTGTGCTTGGTTCCAAATTAAATACTCTGTTACTATTGCTGTTACTGTTACTGTTAGTGTTACTGTTAGTGTTGCTTTTTCTATTGCTGTTACTGTTACTGTTGCTGTTATTTTTGCCGTTATTGTTGCTGTTACTTTTGCTGTTGCTGTTACTATTGCTGTTGCTGTTACTATTGCTGTTGCTGTTACTTTTGCTGTTACTATTACTACGTTACTGTTGCTGTTGCTGGTACTGTTAGTAGCTGTTGCTGGTACTTTTGCTGTTACTGTTACTGTTGTTGTTACTGCTACTGTTACTGTTGCTGTTGCTGTTACTTTTGCTGTTACTGTTACTTTTGCTGTTGCTGTTACTTTTGCTGTTATTACTACGTTATTGTTGCTGTTGCTTTTACTGTTATTGTTCCTCTTATTGTTATTGTTGCTGTTACTGTTGCAGTTATTCTAAGTTTGCTGCATTGTGCTAGCATTTTTATTTCGTTTATCTTTATTACTAACATTGGATTAAAACAATTAACGAAATACTTTCTAATATTTGATAACGAATAAAAACGTTTAACTTAATCAATTGACTTTTGGCACCTGTCAGCATTTTGCCTTATTTAACTTTGGTTATTGAAACAAACCATTTAGAAGCGTTCAAAAATTTTGTTAAGGATAACCTTAACAAAAGGATTGTTAAGGATTAGTAACCTGCAATAACTCCATTTGGACATTGGTATAATATTTCTTGGTCGAACCCATTCACCCATCCAGACCATTGACATGAGGTTGTGATTTTGGAGTCATGTCTGCATAAGAAAGTCCACGAACGATCTTCATGATGGTTGCTATGAACACTGCTCACATGCCAGATAGATTGACCTATATGATTGATTACGAAATAAACAGAAAATTATTGATAGCTCAGCTTGTTACCTATACTATTTAGTGCTTAGTGGTTCTCTTTGATTTATACCGTGTGTCTGGGTCTTCTATTCATCAATTCACCATTTCATGCATGCTCCCTGTCCCCCCTGCCCCATTCTCCGGATTATTTACACCCCCGTTTTTCCCCGTTTCCCATCAGGGGTTGGTAGTCAGAATGCAGAACTTAATTGGACGTCAGAACACTGAAGTCAGAAGTGACACTTCTAGACCATCGAGAGCAAGCAAGAAAGAAATCAAAAAAGTTCTGCGAAGTTCACGACAGCAACTCAATCTGAAAGAGATATCGCCGCATGATATTAGAGAAAAATACTGTAAGACTTTTACGGCAAACCTGTAACCCTTGCTTAACCTTAATAATTGTTGAAATATATTTAAAAATCTGCATGTTACACCAGATAATATCGAAAAAGGCAGAAATTTTAACGGTACCATTTCTCACGTTATAGAAATATATTTTGAAAACATTCAAAGCTAGCTGCATGATGTAAAATATTAGCTCCTTAAGAAATTTTCGGAATTTAGTGAAAATCAGAATTGCGAAACCCACCACTAATTAAAGAATCATGAAGACCACAAATCCAACCTAGTCTACAATGCAATTCAACTTTAAGTCTGCCTGAGTGTAAATATAAAATAGTAAATTGTTTGTTAACATACCAGGTGGACAAATTTTGGTCCATGTCGCATCAAAATTTGTCCCAGCATTAATGCCCATTATATTAGCAAGAAGAAACAAGGCTGCCAACATGACTTGCATCATGGTCGTGTACTACATAAACAAATTATTAAAAATTGATTATTTTTTAATTTTTCCAGTACATGAATTTAATGCAATCCATGCAGGTATGTAAGAAATATATGTTATTTACCGGCTGGGAGGTCCGCATAGAAAAATATTTGCCCGAGGTCTTAAAAAAGGCCCGAGGCCGCAGGTCGAGGGACATTTTTGAGACCGAGGGCAAATATTTTTCTATACGGACCGACCAAAACGGTAAATAACTTATTTATTTTTTTGTTACATAATCAGATAAATTAACATAATTGAATTAAGTTGCGTAATCGAGATGACGTTCACGTGATATTCAAAAGTCCAAAGTTTATCGTTCGAGAGTAAACAGCTGCCGGCATGCAGTCTAACAGAGAAGCTTGGAACCTTTTTTTGTGATAAAAAAAACATTCAAAACTTGAAGATCTAGTTACGAAGGGAAGTCAAAATGCAGTCCAAGTGTTTTAAAAGTTTAGTTGATAAAGATTCTTCGTCGTTCTTCTTCATCGCTTGCTCGTTTTTGGCTGTTCGCTTGGAAAGTCGCTTTCAATATTTGGCTGACTGCATGAAAATTGAAAGTGTGGTCCTCGAGTTTGAAGACGAAAATGCTTGTAGTAAGCCATTTGTAATTTCAAGTTTCAAGGACATGAGACAATAACGTTGGCATGTGGAAAATATTTGATTAAAAGGTAAAGACTTGCAGCGGTTTTGTTGAGTATAGCGGTTGGATAACAGAAGAAAGACAGTTTAGTGTCAAAAGGTTTCAGCTTTTCTATTTTCTCGTGGTATGATTTTTTATATATACTTCTATATAGTTTCATTTAGAGATTCAAGAAATACTGTGTTCACAAGTTTATGTATGTTTTTCCTACCGTTTTAAACTGTTTTTCTTTATAAATATCGCTCGTAAATTTTGCTTTGTCACAGTTTTCCCAGCGTTTCTTTTAAAATTCGCTGTTTGCACATGAAGTTGTCAAAACCATTTGGATAATAAAATTCATTTGCATCCCCATAGCTCTCTGTTGAATATATTTTTTCTGTGGCAAGCGAAATAGTTATGAAAATCGATCAATTTTAATGACAGAGTGTAGAAAAATAACTTTTTGGACCGCGGTCCAAGATATCGTAAAAAACTGCCCGCTCACGTAGCCAATCAAATTGCAGGAAAGCCTAGGATTCCGCCCGTTCACGACTAATAAAAAAATAAATAGGGCATATTATACCAGTATATTTCTCAAACTCTTAATTTAGACTAGAATCTACAGAATCAATACTGCATTGCAAATGTAAATAACAATGTCATTTTAAGCCTCGCCTCGCATTATTTGCAAAAGCTATAATAATTCAAGTAAATAAATAAACGTAAATGAACGTACATAAAATACATGTTTTTCCTACCTGAAAATAGGAGGAATGTTCACCAAACCTACAAAGAAGATGAGATGATTGAGCTTGTTCTGTGTAGACTGTCGAGCAAAAAGTGAATGAAACAGCATTGTGCTATGCGACATATATACACACTGATCACCACGCCTACATCAAGTGAGAGATCTTCATCTTCCGCTTTTCCCGACTTCGTACATCCTTCCCCTCATACAAATTATCTGTGTTGATTAAATTTACCTATTTCCTCTGACGGGAATAAATATTATTTAACCTAAAAGCTCAAGGGCAAAGGGCACAAACAATGTTGTTCAACTCTAGTACCACTTATTTGGAAAAAATTTTATATTTAGAGTAACACAATAAAATCATTATTTTCATCAGATATATAATCTCTTTTCGTTCTCGCTACATTGAGTTTTGTTTGATCAGCTAATTTTAAGTACACGACCATTACCTACGTTTGACAAGCCTTTCTTTTTTTTTTATTATAATATTTAAACTGGGAGCCCATATCTCCAAAGGGCCCCCTTTAGGGCCTCTTTTAAGAATTCGTCAGTTGTACCTAGCTGGAGGCGCAAGATTCGTCCTTGTGTCGGCCACTGGTCCTCAGTCAAAATTTTTAACCAAGACCCTCGACATATTTTCTTCACCCAGGACATGCATATGTTCTTGACCCTCGACATAATCCACTCGACCCTTGAAACTTATAGCCCAACTCTATGTTGTTTGATCATGCACTTTCATGCGCACGATCGAGTTAATAACATGAATTCGTCCAGTTGTACCCAACTGGGAGGTGGTTAACTTGTATCGGCGTCTGAAGCTTGATAACCTGCTTTTTCGGAAACATTTTTGCTTTATTTCATCTATAAATGATAAAAGCAAGGTTTGTTTATTGCTATTGGAATATAAAGGCAGGGTCACGGCGCTGATTGCTTGCTCCCTAGCTTATACTTCTGTGGTATCTACAAAATACAGTAGACATGCCGTCGAGAGTAGCAAACTGTCCCACTTCGATGTGGCTTAAATTTTATGTTCTCAAACCAAATTTTCGACAACTTTACAGCGATTTTAAACCAATACTGGTAAAATGAGCTCAGACTAGTGTATACTAATATTATATATCTTTACATATAAATACGGCTGGAAGTTCGGTTGTATTGAGTATAAAATTTGAAGCAATAATTTGTTTTGTGTAGACCAATATACTGTTGGTGACTATACATAATAACAAAACTACACAAACTTCCTTTTCGAATTTAAGGCAGACCCGCAAAATTGTAGCTGGAAACAAAGTAGCGGAAGTAAATAAACTACAATGTTTTGACTATTGAGTATTACACAGCCGTCGAATATATGTTTCCAACTTCACGCGACGTTAAAACGCGGCTAAAATCCATGTGCTGGATTAAAATAATATTGGTCCAGGCTGAATCAGGTTTGATACAAACATCATTATCATAATCTTTACATATTAAACAGGATCAAAGAGCGGGCGCACTTCTAGTGATAACTATTTCTAGTTGTAACCTTTCCAAAACTGGTCTTTGATCGGTTTCATATGACCCAGATTAATGTTTAGTATTCATAATATTATAGTTTTCCACATTTATTGAGGGGCTTACATCTGTAGTTTCACATCTTTATAAACATTTTTACATAACATTCATTATATACTTTATTTTGGTTTTATAGACTGTATATATATATATATATATATATATATATATATATATATATATATATATATATATATATATATATATATATATATATATATATATATATTCAGATTGTTCCAAGCTACACTGATGAGCTGTAGTACAGATTGTATGTATATATATATTCAGATTGTATGTATATATATATTCAGATTGTATGTATATATATATATATATTCAGATTGTTCCAAGCTACACTGATGAGCTGTAGTACAGCAAAACACCGTGTCTGTAGATTGAACTATATATATATATATATATATATATATATTAATTTTGCTGTAGTAATATTTATAGTTTCTATAATCATTGTAAATTAGGTTGGAAGATCCCTTCAGGGGAACCTAATAAAATTTATTGTATTGTTTTGTATTGTATTGTATTGTATTGTATATTAACGGTCATAACCTATTTTTAGTCAAAAACAGGATAAGCATACTTATCACCACTATCGCGGCATCCGAATTTAAACTCAAATTATACTTATGTTGGTGGTCAGTTCCCCTTCATTTACATAAATGACTGTTTTAGTCAAAACAACAATTACGTGTGTCCCAAAAATGCAAACATTGTATCTATCCGTGAAGGGGTAAAATGGGAGCTGGGATTTGTTATTTTTGTACTGGGAAAAAAATATTTGGACCACTGCCTGGGAATGGGATTTGCACAGGAATTTTGCTTTAGCAAATCACTGAAATCAGTGCCAGTGGTTGGAGTAACTGGGATTCAGACAAAATTTTGGCTGGGAAAATGGGATTGAACCCCCCTCCCCCCCTGTGTATCAGTTTGGTCAACTGGAGTGTATATTTTACTAAAGATGGTCATTCCAGTGAAGGCCTATGGCCGTGAGTACGAGTCTTGAACTGGGCAGCCTTTTTAAAGTTGTTTTAGGTGTCACAAACTGGCATTTCCACAGACACCCGCGTACCGAACACCATGTCACTTATGAAATATAGTGGTTTTACAATACAGCGTCTTTAAAGTTTCGTTATAGATTTTTGCGTATTTAATAATGGCGTGTTGCAGTCGGTATTAAAAATAAAAGGAATGACGAAAATTCAAAATGGCAACATTGACTTGCGTGGCTTGCCTGGGCCATGTGGTTAATAATAATAATAATAATAATAATAATAATAATAATAATAATAATAATAATAATAATAATAATAATAATAATAATAATAATAATAATAATAATAATAATAATCATTTTTATTCAGGAAGCTTCACTCACCGAAGTGTTTTTCAGGGAGGTCCTGCAATATATATCTATATTATATATGTTAAAGCTACACTATGCCTATATTAAAATTATAAAGTATTTACAAATATAGTTGCCTTGGCTCTTTGCCTTAAGTCATGGCAGGTTTGAATGAAATATATAACAACCTACAAGGTTTAGGCTTTAGCATTTCTATATTATTTTTATACTTATTTATTAGTTGTTCTCAAAAACGTGATAATGCGAAATTTCCATATTTAAAAAAATATTATTATTAAATTAGTTAAAATGCATGTTTGTCATAAAATGTTCTCTGGAATATACAGTTCCTTTCAAGCTTTTTAATATGTAGCCTTCTAAATTTAGGACGGTCAGGGCCGAGGGGGTGGTTGGACTCTCCTGGGGAGGCTACATGTCATTGGAGCAGGGGAAATTTTGCCCTTGGCTGGTAAAAATTGGCAACCCTGAATTTAAACAGGGGGCATCTAGAGCTGTCCCCGTCTCCAGGGTCAAAAGTACCTACCGGATAACAAAAGAAAAATGAAGGCGCAAGATTCGCCCTTGTGTCGGCCACTGGTCCTCAGTCAAAATTTTTAACCAAGACCCTCGACATATTTTCTTCACCCTGGACATGCGACATGTTCTTGACCCTCGACATAATCCACTCGACCATTGAAACTTATAGCCCAACTCTATGTTGTTTGATCATGCACATTCATGCACACGATCGAGTTAATAACATGACAAAAAGAAACAAAGTCAAAATCCCCAAAACGAAGCTCAAAAGCTACCAGAGATGTATTTTTGGAGTGGTGTATTCCATACAGTAAAAATCACGTTTAAGACCTATAGATTTTAAAACCCGGGCCGGTTGTACAAAGACTGGATATATAGTGATTTTTTGCAACCTTTATGAAACTGGCCTTTGATTGGTATAACCATGCATGCAAGATTAAAGTTAAGTATTTATAAATTATAAAATTTTTCATATTATTGTGGGCTTTACACGCGTAGTTTCACAGCTTTGATAGACATTTTTACAAATTTGAAAAAATCACTATCCGTTGGATACTTGGACAGCGTTATCCCGCGTTTAAGCAGTCCCTGCATGTTATTTGTGTTGATTTCCCCTTCATTTACAAAAGAGCCTGTTTTAATCAATTCTTGTTTATCGCCAATATCGAATGCAAAGAACTTCTTTCAAATAAAGACGCGTGTACAGCAAAACCGGATATGATTATAAGAACCTAGACTATACTAGTCACAGAATTGTTGAGTGTTATGTTTGCGCTTACATTTCTATTCAGTTCCCCTCATTTAGGCATATTACATATTAAGCTGTTTTTATTCAAAAACATAATAACCATCGACCATGCTTATCACCACTATCGGAATGCACATTTTCAAATAAAGGCGTGATTATAGAAAAACGAAAAATGATGCCCATGGCCATGCTGGCTTAATAATTGGAATAATTAAATTCGATAGTATTGAAAGCTTACTGATATAAACAGCATTCTTCGCGTGAGCTTAAAATACAATTGCTCCAATGTAGTGTATTAACAGTAGCATGCAGCAATGTAATGTAGCAGTGCAGGCCTAATAAATGATTACCAAGAAACCTGTCACTAGTATTTGTGTTGGTGGTTAGTACTTCCCCTTTATATTTACATAAAAATCTGTTTTACTTTTAGTCAAAAACAACAATTACGCGTGTCCCAAAAATGCAAACATTGTATTTACGTTAGCTTTTATATAAGTTGTGAATTGTTATAGTATGTAACTATTATCTTTATACTTAATCCGAGCACGGGCAACCCTTCACTTTTTGTGTCACTTAAACTTAAAGGTGATTATACAACTTATCTAAATTATAGAAATTAGGTTACATGTAAGAAGTATTTTAATACTTTTGTAAGGGCAATGCCTATATCTTTCAGCACTAAGTCTAAAATCGATGACTTCATTCTCCGCGCATTTACATTAAATGTAAAAATCAGTAAAAACATGGTTGCGTGCAGGTTGAAGTCTTGAGAGAGAAATAAAAATGGTAATGGATTTGCTGTTTTGCAAAGGGGAAAGTGCGTCAAGATGGTTGACAGGATCAGAGCAAATATTAATAAGGTAAAGCCAGTTAAGAGGATTGAAAGTATGAGATGTTTAAACTAACAAAAATTGTCGTATAGAGAATGAATTTTAAGCATTTAATATCATTAAACATTTCCAAATTTGCATATAATTGCAGTGCACAAGTTAGAATATTGGTGTTGCCATTTTTAGTGACTATAGAAAACAAAAGGTTGGTTATTTTGATATGCTAAAGTAAAGGTCAATTAATGAAGGCGATGTGATGTTTAATATTTCTCAAAAAATATTACAATTTGTATGAATGTTAATGATATATTATTTGCACTGATGAAGATAATCGTGGTGTTTCCACAAAACAAAACAATTATATCTAATTTCACCATGCAAACCTACAAGAAACTTTATAATTTTTTTCAAATGAGCGTTGGTAGCATAGAATGAGATTAAATTCTAACCAAGCGTGCCTTGTCTTGCCGCGGCTCTTGCCTGATTGAGTGGTTGTTTATCCACTATACTAATTGGCCTAGCATAGTCAGCTTAATTCAACCAGGATGTCCTGGTTAAATCGATCCAAATTCCTGTGGTTAGACCCATTCAAAGTCAAAGATAAGTAAATAACAAGGAAAATTCTTAACCCAACTGCTGAAATGGCAAATATATAGTGTTATTTTTAGTTTTTAACCAGGTTTTTTTTGCCTGTATATATTATACTAAAGATTGAATGTACACTACAGCAAAAGCCGCGTTCTACATTAATTCCCCTCACTTGATTTGCATAAGTCATAACATAAGAATATGTTTTTGTCGAGAACAATCAAATTATCGCCCGTGATATTGCCATGCCGCAAACGTACAAAGAACTTGTTTCAAATAAGTTATGTAAATCAAGGGGCTGTTTACATGAGCCCAGTTAACCGGGCTAGCCCGGCTCACGCGATTGATTAGGATCGTACTGTGGTTTTGAAACTCGCATAAACTAAATTTACAAAGAAGAATTGGTTTAGTTTAGATGTAAACTAATCCTAACGTTGATTAAAATCTCCTTTTGTGGCCGAGGAAAGAATTTCGTGACACGAGTCAGCCCGGTTAACCGGGCTAGCCTGGCTCATGTAATCGGCCCCGAAGTGAGGGGAACTGAAGTAAGAAATGAAGTGGAGTTTACAATGTTTTGTCTTGCTGAACAATTAAGTGCCTACTCCAATAGCATTCATACATAAATTAAATATGATATTTAAAAAATGGGTACGCTAAGCGTAGATGTATCTGCGCAAAGGGATTTTAATGTTGCTGTGAAAAACCACGCATTCACATTTTGCTATTTCTCCTGAATAATGAAGATAACACGGGAAAACTGAAATCATTACATTATTATATGGTAACATATTAGATGTTAAAGGTAAATATAATACGCATCTAAAACAATTAAAAAATAAAATAGTAATAAGAGAATGAATGTAGCAATTAAGAGACCAAATGCATGGGAAAATGTCTGTTTCAATTCTTACAACCTTAATGTGGGACTTTAAAGATTACTACATAATCTTGTCAGACACAGCATCTGTTGAAAATAATTAGAGCTAGAATTCATTAGAAAGACTACCAGTTGATCACAGGTACGGCTGAGTTTCGGCTACATTTTTATTGTTTATATATTTTATTGTTCGTATATACATGTTTATTGCAAGAGTGTTACACCACCTATAGTCCCCATAGTCTGCACAGCCTCGGTCACAACAGTTTTGGAAGGAAATGCCAAGCTGTGCCTCCCTATATCAATCAAATATCAAAAGTAAGCTAGATATGAGGTGATGTTGACTATGGAAAAGTCAAACAATGACCATGTATTTGATCCAAATAGTGTTGAGAATATACAAATGGCATGATTTTAACACTTTTATGAGTGAACTGCATCTAAATCAAACCATGAATAATGCAGGATATTCGTGCAGTATTTAAAAAAGGCTTACCTTCTTCCTGATTCAAATGAGATTGATATATAGCAGATCAAGTCAAGTCAATCTGTCAAAAACTTTTTTCTAAATTGGTGAATCATTTCCACAGTGTCAAAACGTTTCCATTTTCTTACTAAAACAAATCTTCCCAGTGTCTGCCGAAACGTACTGATCAACAGTTTGGCGTGCTCAATCGAATTATTGACGAGCGCATGAAGTTGGGAGAACACGAAAAAGGGTAAAAGTTGTTCGAGGCATGAGCCGAGCTTAAAGTGTTCTCCCAACTTCCCAAGTTCATGCGTCCAAACCCATTCTCATACCCAGAGCCCTTCTTACGCCCAGTCAACGGAGCGCGACGAGGGTCTCTGGCGAAAACCAAAACCGGATGTAGAAAGGCTATTTCAGTGCAGATTTCTTACATTGCAACTGCTTTTTATTAACCTGATATTATCTGCCTTGTTGTGTGCGACCTTTATCTAGTAAATTTTGCCTTTGAAAGCATGAAGCTATATGGCAACTATGAACAATAAGGGTAAAATATTGTTACATAATAATTATGTTGTAAATTTGTTGTTCCCTATTTTTCTGCCATCTGGATTGCAGAAAAGACTTGCTTTTACTATGATGCTAAAAGACTGAAAGATAGATGCTTTCCGAAGTTTTGAAGTATCGACATCAGTGGTATCGAGTGAAAATTTAGCTGTTTTTGGTTGATGAAAGCTGAAGATATTTTTCTCAGGTCTTAATTTTTTCTCATGATGTCTTTCTTAGTAATGTACAATAACTTAGAAATATTAGGCAACACTGGTTTCCTTTCCCATGCAGGCATGCACCAATCATGGTAATTCCACGCCCTGCCCCACCCTACCGTATTACTATTATTACTGGGGATTCGGCAGGGCATAGCGGGGAAATGGCCAAAATTTTATAGATATGTTAAGAATTTATATTACTTTACATATAAATTAATAAACAACTCTTACAATACATTCAATTTGTTGTTTGCAGGAATATAATATTTCATGATATGTTCGATTCGCTTATTGTTCAAAGTTCCCGTATGGCAACCATTGAGAAATTTGCAACGTGGACATCGGCAAAAACAATTTGCACCTAGATTATCTTTTAGGTCCAAACTTTTACAAAAACACAAAGAGAAAATTTCAGCAAATATCTCTAATGGTGAACAATAAAGGGTTAACTCGATGGAGCATGTCAAATCATGAACCATTTCTTTTATAATATAAGTTTTTCAGTCCTGATGAAATTTCAATTTCGGCTAGCAAAAGCAAAATATTAAAACATTTCTGATTCGTTGCTTGAAAATCGGCTGATTGCTACTTCCGCCCCTGTCGCTAAAAGAAAGGCTGGAGAGTAAGACACCCAATTCCAACGGAATTTTCTCGATTTCACGCTAGAAAACCGTTTCTACTCCGGTTTTGCAACGCAGACATCTGAGAGGCCGATTACAAGATATATAATTATTTTTAGTAATTTATCTTTAATAAAAGCAATGATAAGTAGTACATTTGAAGTTACCCCCAGAATACAGATTATAAAAACCGGTAAATTGGTGTAATTCAATTCAAAGACGACCAGTCTAGTAATCGGTTGTTCTCTGCCATGTTTACCAGTGTTTGTCGGTATTGCCTTTGAAGAGAAAGTTAATCTGAACAAGTCTGAGCATGACTGAATTTTAATTATACATTCAGTTTAAAAGTGATGAATGAAATGATTTAAAATATTTAATATCTCGGTGATAACTCATTGGTATTCTTTAAATAAAAACCTCCTTCAAACCCTCCTTTTATATGAAAAATACTACTGGAGTAATTTTAAGCCGTTCAATGTTCTGACGTGATTCATCTGTGTAACGGCGGAATTGCGCGCCAATTATCCCTTGCAACCCCCTGTTATCACCTTCTTTCTCTATAAAATATTGCGTAATTCTGCCTTTTGCCATCGAGTTGCCTGCGGAGGAGGCTATGTGTACATGTACACTGGCTAGGAAGAACTTGGTGGACACATAACTCTTGTTTCATCGACTTCCCAGCATCTAATTCAAGCTATTAATGGTATTTTAAATAGTAGTTGAAATATGAGTGACAGAGCTGTATGAAAATCAGACGAAGTGCTAAAGAGCGGTCCCTTGTTTGTCGTCAAAAACTTCGCTTATATATATATATATAGTTCAATCTACAGACACGGTGTTTCGCTGTACAACAGCTCATCAGTGTAGCTTGGAACAATCTGAATGAATTTCATCAATTACTTATACACATGCGATCGTCGGTGACAACCGCATGTGGGACAGCATCGGTGAAGTACATTCAGATAGCGTGAAGTGCGCATGGGCCCAGAGTGCTCAAACTTCCACAAGGGTAGTGAGCGTTGCATTATCCCTAATAGGTACCCACGGCAACTTCACAGAGTGCTCAACAACACCGAAGTGAAGGAGCGTACATAGTTCAATCTACAGACACGGTGTTTCGCTGTACAACAGCTCATCAGTGTAGCTTGGAACAATCTGAATGAATTTCATCAATTACTTATACACATGCGATCGTCGGTGACAACCGCATGTGGGACAGCATCGGTGAAGTACATTCAGATAGCGTGAAGTGCGCATGGGCCCAGAGTGCTCAAACTTCCACAAGGGTAGTGAGCGTTGCATTATCGCTAATAGGTACCCACGGCAACTTCACAGAGTGTTCAAGAACACCGAAGTGAAGGAGCGAGTCAGTGTTCAACACGAGTGTCCAACACGAGTCAGTGTTCTTCCTCCGATTTCTAAATACAGCCAAGCGGGTTGAAAATACGAGGCGAAGCCGAGTTTTTTTAACCCGTTTGGCTGTATTTAGACATCGGAGTATGAACACTGACGAGTGTTGGGTATAGCTTCTCAAACGGATCAATATTTTAAGAGAAAATCGACTTCAAATTTTGCTAAATTTGACCGTAATCTTCCTCCGATTTCTAAATACTGATTAAATATTGATTTCTTTTGAATTTTCCTCATGAATTATTAATAAGTTTTAGAAATACATTTCTCAAACTCATTAATAATTCATGGCATTATTAATGAGTTTGAGAAATGTATTTCTAAAACTTATTAATAATTCATGAGGAAAATTCAAAAGAAATGAAGGTTTAATCAATGTCTGTTTACCCCAGTACAGAACTGATATCAGTGTCTGTAAAAGTGATACAGAACTGTTTAATTAATGAAACATCAGTTCTGTATCACATTTACAGACACTGATATCAGTTCTGTAGCAATTCAAGTGTACAGACACTTCGCATTCAACTATCTTGAGTAAGGTACGCTGGTAGCGTCCTCATACAAGATGAAGATGCAAACATTTGTTGCCTATTTATGGCACGTCACAATAGAATATAAAATGTGGGACTAATACTAAATCAAAGCGCATGCTCACATCACTAATTAAATAATCGTAGCTGATTAAACCTTACCTCGAAGGTTTATCAGCTCTTAACATGATGCATTTTTCGCTAACTTAATAGACGTTTTAGAAGTCATTTACAGAATTCGTGTCCGTTCTGTATCGGGATACAGGCACTGGGCTTCGCCTCGTATCTGTATACCCCGATACAGAACGGCCACTCATTCTGTAAATAGTATATATATATACCGGGTGTCCCAAAACAAACTTGCGCTGTTTGATTTCATGTAACGTAAAAACTATAAAAGCTATTACACTCAAATAAGTTTTATTGTATTGAGGAAAGGCTAACTTAGATCTTGATATACAGCCCTAAAAATTTCATGTAATATTACGTGA